>JAJLLZ010000008.1:1200000-1838445 GCA_021188095.1 Diaporthe vexans
ACCATAAGAAAGCAATTGAGGGGACAATTATATAATAATAGCTGTTATATCCAACCTCTCATCGGAGCCCGCTAGTTGCTCGATAGCTGGGATCTATGGAACGAAGCAAACCAGGCTTCCATGAATGTGGATCTCATGTCGATCTCGCTCTTTCCAGCAAGGCCCTGGCCTCGGCCCCGACATCATATTTGAAGAACCAATCGTTGTATTCGTCCGAAAACACCTGCGCCTTCACGCTCGGCAACGGCCCATCATAGTACTTCCTGCATTCCTCCATCATGACTTCAGGCGGACCCATCATCTTATTGGAAAGTGTCTGAGTTGCCTTGATGCGAGGACCACGGAGTTCATCAAACATCTGCACCCGTTCCAACACAACCTTGTCTGGTGACTCGCTGCTCTGTTGAACATTGCCGAACAGGACCTCCAAAGCAGCGGCATCTTCGATGGCTTGCGACGCTCCCTGACCGTGAGTAGATAGCATCAGGTGTCCAGCGTCTCCCACGAGAACGGCTCGGCCTCTTGTCAAGTTGGGCACGGGATCACGCTTCATAATGGTAAAGACATTGATGTCCTTGGCGCCTTCGCAGATGACCTTGACACTCGGATGAAACTCCTGCAGGTCCGCCATAAGGTCCTCGTAGCTTGCCTCCGCGTTCCAGTTGTCACCGATATCACGCTCCTGCGGCTTCGTCGGGTGCATGAATGCACAGTACAGCAGCTGTTCGCCCCTGACTGGGTACGTGTTGAGCAGGACACCCGGCTTGCCCACCTGATTGACGAAGAAGGCTGTGAATCCGGATGGCTGGTCGCGGTAGAAGTGACCTGCCTGTGGGTCCTCAAGAATGGTCGAGATGGGCTGCATGAAGCGGTAGATGGAAAGGGGAGACTTGATGATGGGTTCCTCTCGGCCCGTCACCCGGGAAATGAGCTTCGAGTGAGCGCCTTCCGCGATGATTATGAGGTCCTTCTTGAAGGAACTTCCGTTTGCCAACGTGATTCTCCCTGTGTCGGGGTCGGCGTCGGACACAGCTGTCCCCAGGTTGATCTTTGGTGCAACGGCATACGGCGTCACTGGCGTCTCTACCAGCTCGAGCAGACCTGCGTGGAGATCGGCACGATGGAAAATCAACCACCGTGAGCCATACCTCTCCTCTATGCCGTCATATCTCTCCGTTGACACCAGCGTACCAGTTTTGGCGTCAAAACGACGAAGCTGGGAGTAGTCCATGGCTCCATACTTGTGGACATCGAAGCCCCAGCCGGCCAGGACGCGGGTAGCATTTGCCCCAATTACAAGCGCAGCCCCATTCTCATGTGTGAAGCGGGACCGTTCAAATACCTCGACTGCGTGTCCGGCTCTAGCTAAGGCGATTGTCGCTGACAGTCCGGCAATACCGCATCCAATGACACCAACCTGGAGCTGCTTCGATGCGGTCGTGCCAGTAGAACCCATCGTGGGTAGGGTAATGTAGTTCACAGATGGAGAATTGTAGGTTCGAGAATATGTTGCCTAAAATACGACTCGGAGTTATCACAAGCCCTCGCAACCGGGAAGCTTTATTTATGAGTAAGTAATCACCCCTTGTTTGGGGGCAGAGCTTGTAAGTGGCTGATGACAATCTCCGCGCGGTGGCTGAAGCCAGCACGTTCACGGGCCGGCCGGACATCCCCATCATCAAAGACATCTGCTAGGGTCAACCCCACGAATCCGAAGCGTCGGAATAATTGTGATAAGATGCGATATCTTACGCGTCACGACAAAGTTCAAGTAGCACCGAAGTTGCAATTACCCCACCGGCCATTGTACCGCGTCAGGCTGCTCCGTGTGAATGGACAAGGCTCCGAAGTTAACATGTCCGCAATGCAGTATGAATAACACTGCATCTTTGCAGTACTCCTGGATTTCTAGACGTCATTTACAACGACCTGATTAGCCTCATTTAATCACTCTAAAGAAAGGCAACTAATGTCAACAGGAAGAGTAGTAGAGCGGAGTCTTCCTAGCAATGAGAAGGGGCTTCTTGATGTACCTACCTGTAATCTCTACAGTCACTCGTTCGAGCCATCCGGTAGGTGCGCACGGAAGGCGTATATGCACCACTACTTGTACTGTTTGTATACAGATTGACCCAGCTGTAGCAGACGATCATGTAACGGCGAAAAATGACGGGTAAATCAGGCAGATTTCAGGTATCTACTGCTCAGGCGTCAGCTACGGGACCATGGCACCCATGCTGCCACTTAACCCGCTATGAGCCAACCCCCCGTCCTAGCCCCCTAAAAGATAAATACCCAAGTCCCTAAAAGCGTAAGGCGAAAACTTCCTTTCCTTTAAGGACAAGTTCTTAAGGCCCTAGAAGATAAGGACTTCACCTCTAGAGGGTAACCCCCTAGTCCCATGGTGGATGACATCAGAGCCATCAGGAGAAGCAAGGTCTTTGATGCCGACCCCGGGTGACTTGACCACAGGAACTTTCGTATGACACCATACGATGGCTTGAAGGTAGTGTGATGCTACAATCATAGAGAAGATTTCTGGGCAACGAGGCTATCTGGCCTGAAAAGTCGAGGCTCCCTGCGAAGCTCTCATACGGCAGTCTGACAGATTTGGATTTGTATTCTCTTTCCACGAATCTGAAGATTTCATTCGTCCTTAGTTGGTAACCAGTCTAGAGAACCTGAAAGTCAAGCAATGGATTTTATCCATGGTGCTGGGTAGGTTATAATGCTTGTCGGCTCGACAAGGTGATCTGATGGTCTCCGTGAAGCACATCTGAATAAGCATTGATGATATTGAACCCGTTCCGATATGTCTCTAGACAGTGTACTGTCACTGCATTCATAGGCTTTCAAATGTCTCCTCTGCATGCTCCAGCCCGACAAGCGCCTCGATGATCATGCGGTGTAGGCATGCTTGTTCACTGCCCATCAGACTGTCCCCGCAGCAACGACCTTAGCCCCAGTGATATCCCAGCCTTGCCGATCCCGGGAGTACTTTCTGTTAGTGGTCTCAACCATGGCGCGCACACAGTTCTCGCCCATTTTTCCCCCTCCGCCCGTCTCCCTGCCATCTTGCGTCAGCTGAATTTTAGGTGGCAGATGTACAATGAGTAGGAACTTACTTCCTCCTTTCTGGCATGGGAACTTGCATGAGGGACAGACGCATTCGCACAGATTGTCTGCCTCGCCAGGCCGTCTTTTCCCTGCCTCTTCGTTGTCGAGAGCCGGGGGTTCTGTTGCTTTGTTTTGGCGTGCTGGTGGTTCCCTTGGCCGCCTTTCGTTGGTTCCGAAGCCCAATGTACAGTAAGAAAACGAATGGTATCATGCAAACGAATGACGTGATGGCGGATATCTTGAGCACGTAGAGACTGGGATTCTTTTCGAATTCTCGGTGCAACATGGTCAGGGGCGATCGGTAAGGACCGACAACCGCACAAAACAATGTAATGTTGGGATTTGGCTTGTGTTTGAGGAACCACATTGTAGGTGATTATAGGGATAACTTGGCTCTTTGTTCAACCGTGTATCAGATCAGGAGACTTTTTCTAGATCGGTGAATTGTAGAACAGCGGTCTGTAGTGTGCTGAGTTTTGTCAGGAAGGAAGGAGTTTATGCTGGCCCTCAACTGCATTTTTAGGTACCTAGGTGGTCTTTATAGTGGGAAATAGGCTGTACACACCATGGCTTTTTCCTGTGACTACGGTGCTAGTGGCAAGGCGGTCCTGAGCATAGTAAAAATAAGGTAGTCTTTAGTCTGCACCAAGATGCCCCGCTAGGGCACCAAGCCCCGGATCAGCGACAGGACTTTTGGAGGGAAAGTCAGAAACAAAAAAAAAAAGGAAAGAATTCTCAAACCAGGCCTGAAATCGTTGTAGGAAATACTATGCTCTGTCGCACACAGATAACTGCAGCAGACAGCGAAAGCCCAGCTGGTTTTGTCGGTCTAATACAGCAAGCACGACCCAGCCGGAGTGCCCAATGCTAGACTTCTTAGCTACTATCTGGGTCTTGAACGGTTGCGACTGTATGAAGGCGCTGCGTATGGTTTCAGCTGTATACCTAAGTAAGGAATAGTAACGGAACCAGTTAGCTGCTATCTGCCCAGGTGAGTGCCTCAGTAATCACCTGGGCAGTGGATTGGCATGCCTCGGATACGTGCATTTGCTACGAGTACCAATGAAATGGGAAGAAAGTGACTTTCAAGCACTGACAAATACGGACAGGGGATGCACGCTCCAGAGCGTTTGAAAATGAGGCAGGGGCGTCCCTTCCGTTTCTGTTAACATTGAACTTTATCAGGCACCTGCATGCTTTGGCTGCAGTGGTCTTGGTCTCACCCCTGAACTTTCAATCAATTCAGCACATGAACCTTGAAAGCAAACGATCAACTCACTCACATCACCGACTTGACCTCTCCTCAATCCAAGTCTCCAGCACCATCGATACATCCATCATTTCATCATGGGTCGTTGGGGAATGTGTGAGTGCTTCTTGCCGCCTGCAAACCCTCCCCAACGCATTGCATTTCGAATCTGATACATACAAAGGCCAAGAAGCGACCTTGTACTGACATTGACCAATTCCATTACAGGCCTCTTCCAAGGCGACCAGGACTGCGATATCCGCAGCGAGACCGAGGACGCGATGGGCCTGACTGGCAAGGAAGGCGACGACGAGTACGACGCCGACCAGGAGCTGCAATCAACCGCCTTCCGCGACAAGCTCAACGACGGCCTCTGCGAGAAGCTCTTCAAGGACTACCGCAGCAAGGAGAACACCTTCTGGATCCCCGACCGCAAGATGTACACCGTCATCCTCGCCGCCATGATCATGCAGAGCGGCGCCGAGATCAGCGACGACAACATGCAGCACCTGCGCGAGATCGTTCCCCAGATCCATTCCAGCCCAGGCTATGCGTTGCCCTTCGCCGACGACGGCTTCCGCGACCCTGGAAAGGTGCAGTTCCTCGCTGCGGTGGAGCACTACAAGGCAGGCACGCCACGCACCTTCTGCGAGATCAGGTTAGTGTGTTGCAGCTTCCTTAGGACCTTCGCAGTCACTCCTTTGCTGACCACGGATTGCCAGCTGCTACCACTGTGGCAAGATCCAGGTGGACCTGGGCAAGACACTGAATCTCTGTGCGAGATGCAAGGTGGCTTCCTACTGCAACAAGGTAAGCGTCATCCATGCACCCTTACTCGACTGAGGATGTTGCTGACTGGGAACATGCAGGACTGCCAGAAGGCCCACTGGAAGGCTCACAAGCCTTCGTGCTTCGATCACAAGAATCCCCCAATGATACTGAACGTCTAGATGTGTTGGAAGTCCGGAGCATACCGACCACAGCTTTCGGAGCAGTGAACTCGGGAGATATGTACAAGGGGTGCGATTCACACGGAGCGTAATTGCTGTCAGGTTATGAGAGATATGGCTGAGTGGAGTCTACATTTGGGCGAATTACGCCAATCTCGCAACAGAATTCTGTGACGGTCCCATAGCGCTCGTCCGTCAATTAGGGGTTGTGTAATTCCGATGTAGACACTGGCTTTGCTCGAACAAGTTACAACCGCTCCATTTGCCAGCCCAGGTACTCTTCGTAAGGTCTTCGAAATAGAAGATACCAAGAGAACAAGAACAGTCATCGGCGTTGGCTATACGCAGTGTAATGCATTGGACTTCTCAAGGGAGCCAGTACGACCTTGTTGGGTTTAGTAGGCTTGGTGCATCACACCCTCGTAAGCAGTACTCTATACTTACCACATTATAGGACAGTTTCACCTAGGACACCCTCCTATGTGACAATTACTATCCTATAGGGTAGATTTCAGTACACTTAGATAGTAATTTAGCCCCAGACACTTGCTATGATATATTTAAATGGTAAATTATCAGATGCTCGGACTTGCTTCTCGAGTATCCACCCACGTAGCACAAGCTTGGAGACATTTGCCTTCCGATTTTGTTTGAATCCGAGACTGCGATATTTGACTACCATAAACAAAGAACTTGCACGATCGCGGCGGAAACTATGGAGAACCGGCGTATGCAGCGTACATGATCACGGTCGGTCAGCCCTTGATGACTGTCTCCTACACCGCCTCCCACACTGCCACAGCATGCTCGCTAGATTCATGATGGCGTGGAAGTCCAAAGCAGTGTAACCGCCGATTACGATGTCACTTGGATGAATGGTTCTAAAATCGTGGACGGTGGGCCGATAATTGAGGCAATCCAGTCCACTGTCAGACGCCCGGGCGTCAGCGCAACTCGCCTATTTTGCCAAAGCATGAGTAAGCGTTTTTTTAGTGACACTTTAAATCCCTCTGACAGCTGAATCAGAGAAGATCACCGTAGTTTAAGTTCTCTTTTACTTCAAGTTGGGACTGCGGAGTCCTCCAATGAAGATATTTCTTTCAAAATTTTTTTGAAGAGGGAGTAATTCTGATACCATGACTGAAGAATCTGAAGTCACTCGCCATCGCTCTCTGCCGGAATTGGTCAACCCGTCAAGGCAGATACGCCTTCTCAAATTGCTTCCAAATACTTCAGAAGGCGTACCCGAGTATTCTCTCGAAGTCCACGACCGTGCTGCCTCGCCACCATATAAGGCAATATCCTACACGTGGGGCAAGCCAGAGCCGAAAAGGTTAATCGCTCTAAACGGTCATGGATTCGAGGTTCGAGAGAACTGCTACTACGCACTACGGCAATGTCGCGAGCACTACAAGAACGACTATCTCTGGATTGACTCGATATGCATCGACCAGTCAAAATATTCTAGCGAGAAAAACGAACAGGTTCAAGTGATGGGGGCCACTTATCAACGAGCGATCAAGGTGCTTTCATGTGTGGGACCACACGAATGTGACAGCGAGTTCCTTGCACATGAGGTACAGAGATACCTGGACGAAGCTGGTTTCCAACCTCCTCCAGACTCTCTCGAGCACAATGATATGAGACTTGTGTTGGAAAGCATTCCAAGAAAGCTTGTTTTAACCCCTTGGTCGGCTCAAGATAAAGATCGTCTTACCAAAGCCGTTGAGCACTTTCTCGGAAGGCCGTACTGGACCCGAGTCTGGATCGTGCAGGAGCTTTGTCTCGCCAGAAAGATTCAGGTGCTGTGTGGCTTTCATGTCCTTGAATGGGCGGGCTTAAGCCGTCTTGAGACTCACAAGTATCCCGACGACATCCGATCGGGAGCGTTTGAGCCAATGAAGCCTTTTATGCACCAGATGGCATTCGAGGACGCCGACAGGATCACTTTGATGGGTCATATTGCTAACTTCGAACCCTTCAATTGTGAACATGACAAGGATCACGTTTATGGACTTCTCAGCCTTGCTCAGAATGCGAATCGGGGCGACAAGGCATTCCCAATGGTGAATTATGAGAAGTCCAATCTCCAGGTAGCTCTGGATGTAACCCATGCGACGAAGAATGAGGGGGCTAGTTACTTTGGCAAGGTAAAGTCTCTTGCTTCCGTATTGAAAATTAATGATGGAGACGAAGCCTTCAAATCGCTGCTCGACGAGCGAAAGTTGCCCTACAACACAACCGCCATCAAGGGAACTCTTGAAGGAGACATCGAAGTTAAGACAATCTGCGATGGCCTGCGACACCAATCTTTGGCTGACATGGAAGGTATAATAAGCGAAATTGGTGGGAGACGTTTCCCCGGACGAATCATGTCCGTGCGAATGCTGAGTGTGCTTTTGTCCTCCGACCCAAGCGGGAGGCTCACTACTCGACTTCCCCGAACACACGCTGGCTCAAGTCCAAAAATGAGTGAGGTTCGTCGCAGCCTTGAGCAAGCCCTGTCGCTGCAGCAGAACCTCTCGGCGAAGACAATCTATGTGGATGGCGTGCTTGCGGGAGTCATGTGCGGCGAGGCACGGCCTGGCGATTTTCTCATCGCCAGCGGGCTGACAGACGTCCACGCTAACAACGTGACTGGCCAACACGTCCTCGTTGTGCGGGAAAATCGTGGGAATATCTTCAGGATTATGGGGCAGGGGATGGTGCTGCCCCACTTCCGAGTTGTGTGTTACTGCAGAGAGGGCACCTGCTCGATATGCCATCCCTCACGAACCTTTGCTCTGCTTCTTTCAGAAGTCGATGCATTTGTCATGGCGGCAAACTTCTACCTGCTCCGTTGCAACTTGGAAGTGACTGGTTGGGTAACGCTTGTCGGGACCGGAATACAGGGTTCGACTTTATCTTCTGGTCCGTCATTCGCCTTCTGTTCAGCATCAAGGGACTTCGGTTCGCAGGATTAGAAGAGAAGTTGTGAGGCTTCTAAGTCCAAATCACACTTTCCACTTTTAATACACTCCTCGGGTACTGTTGCGTGATGATTGTCCTGCTTGTGGTGTCTTGGAAGATGTCGGCTACGCCGCTTGATACATAGTTATAGAGTGCACGAATACCAAAGCACCACTCGTCTACGAGTTACTGGCGATGATCACGTGGACATTCGTAGGGGTCAGCTATGCTAGTGGAATTTCATCCGGCAATGAGACAGAAGGTATTAATAAAAGTGGACTTCATAAGCACTAAGCCGCGTTCAAGCCTGACCTCGGGACGCCAAGATGGACGCGACCAGCTCCACAACCCCATGGGGGTCCGGGGTAGAAAATCTGGGGATATGCGCGATTTACTGCGCGTTGAGGGACTACTCTTGGCGAAAATGGAGACATGCAATGCTGGGGTTGAAGCACATTTGCCTGATGACTCGCCGAGGTAAGTGTGGCTACATCTTGTAACTACGACTCCACCCACGCCGGACTCGTTTATATGGAGACCTCGTACCTAGGTAGGTGTGATGGTTTGCAACACCCGATCAGGGCTCCCTCGCTTTCCTCGCGACGGCCCATGCTCTGGACGAACATTAGAATTCTGCGGCAAAGAAGCTCGCAGCACAATGGTCGTTGATTCAAGGTTGGTGTAGCGAGTGACAGTTCACACCTGGGCATCCGGTTCTTTCCTAGAGCCCCCTTTCCCCGCGAAACCCCGCCATATGGATGGCCTTGGCCAACCTTGGTAGCGTGTCTCGTGCAACCTGTTTACTCTCCTTTGCCAATCATGGTGTTCTGACCTACGCCTTGGCCATGTCTGCTGACAAGCTCCTCTTACCCCAGATTCGCTGTGATAACCCTACATATGTGCCTATTACCCAGAGAAGGAAGGTGTGCTGAACACAAGTGGGACGTATAGGCATGCTGGCCTGCTTCGCCTCCCCCGCATTATATGAAAATAGCGGCGTCAAGAATTGAAGCCGGGACTATCGCGGAAATCCATTGTAGCGAGGATAATGGCATAACATCTATCTAGTATAAGGTCTCCAGACGCGATCGCTTCTACCTGCAATTTCCTCGTGAAGACACAAACATCTGCTGTTACTCTTGCAAACTATTTCCAGAAAACTTTAACGCTGAACCTTTCGTACTAGAATGGGCTGCTTCAACACTCATGCTACTGGCACACTCGATCCCCCAGAAGTGCGCAATTGGCGTATCCATGTCATCGCACTGATCGCTTCTATGTCGGCCCTGGCCAGTAAGTACAACTGAATTGTAACTCGACAAGAGAGGCGACAAGCTGAACGTGAGGTAGTGGGGTACGACACTGCCGTTATTGGCGGAACAATGGCATTGAACTCGTTCATCCGCGATTTCAAAATGGAAGGCATGGCTAAAACTGTGCGCGACACCACCCAAGGCAACATTGTTTCTACGTTCCAGGTAAGATCTGAGGCAAAAGAATCCTGATGTGGGTGATATGTATTGACTCTTCGAGGCCGGCTGCTTCTTCGGTGCGCTTTTCGCTTTTCCCGCTGCCGAAAGACTTGGTCGGAAGAAGACCATGATGATTGCATCCAGCATCTTCCTTGTGGGCGGCACGCTCATGACTGCATCACGTGGTTCTCTCGACATGATTTACGGAGGACGTGCAGTTGCAGGTCTTGGCATCGGGGCCTCCTCCATGGTCGTCCCGGTGTATATCTCCGAAACAGCGCCGCCGTCTATCAGAGGTCGACTCGTGGGCATCTTTGAGATTGCCTCACAAGGCGGCGGAATGCTTGGCTTCTGGATCAACTACGCTTGCGACCGCACCATCGACGTGAATGGACAGGCACAGTGGGTTATCCCTCTGGCGCTTCAACTTGTTCCTGGTCTGCTCCTCCTTCTTGGCGTTTCATGGTGTCCCGAGTCACCTCGATGGAAAGCACGTGGAGATGACTTTGAGGCTGCAGAGAGGATCCTGACCAAGATTCGCGGCCTTGATTCCAACCATGCCTACATCCAGCACGAAATGTCCGAGATCCGCGCTCAGGTCGAGCTGCGCAGTACGAACAAGCTGAGCAAGAAGGCTCAGTTCATGAAGCTGTTCCAGAAGGGTGTGCGCAATCGCATGGCGATCGGACTTGCGCTTATGTTCTTGCAGTCTTTCACCGGTGTCAATATCATAACCTACTATGGTAAGCATCACTTTTCACCTGCTACGGATGCCCGTCTTTCATGGTTTGGAATGTTCTAGAATAAAACGCTTTAGGACCCGTAGCAGGACTAACGTCACCATCAGCGCCTCGCATTTTCGAGACCCTCGGTATCACTGGCACTTCTACCAAGCTCTTCTCCACTGGCTTTTACGGCATTGCGAAGACGTTGGGTATGTTCACGTTCACCTTCATTGTTGTTGAACGGGTTGGACGCCGCAAAGGCCTGGTATGGGGTGCTGCTCTCGGATGTATCCCAATGTGGTACATCGGAGGCTACGTTATGAAGAGCGACCCAGCAGCCGCCGCCCTTCGTGGAGTCGTCAACCGCGATGGTTGGGGCTATCTTGCCATGGTCTGTGTCTACATCAACGCGTTCATCATCTGCGCAACATGGCAAGGTATTACCTGGACCTACGCATCTGAGATCTTCCCCCTCGATATCCGTATGCTCTGCGTATCTCTCACCACCGCCGACACCTGGCTAGGATCATTCATCATCGCGCGCAGCACGCCTTATATGATTTCAGATCTCGGATATGGCGCGTACTTTTTCTTTGCGGCAATATTGGTCTCTATGGGCATCTGGGCGTTTTTCTTTGTTCCAGAGACGAAGGGAATTTCCCTTGAGGAGATGGACGCACTATTCTTACGGCCCATGCACAGAGCCGTGTGGGCGCAACTGCGCGGAAAGCCCATCCTGTCAGAAGAGCAAGTCGTCGCACAAACGAAAGGCATAGACCCCATACGAGATGAAAAGGAGCTTGACGTTGAGGGCGTTAGACATGTCGAAAGGAGGTAGACCTTTCGATTGGTGTGGCTTGGGCTCATTGTGAGCTGTATATAATGGTATGATTTACTTCCTAGAGAGTAAGTCCCATAAAGAGATGAGTGGCACTGGGACTGGTAGATATGCCCCCTCTGTACCTCGTAAAAATCTATGAAGTCACACCATTCTTCGGTACCATGACCTTGATGCTGAAGTTCTCCAGATACATGGTTGGTAATAACATGGATGAATTCCATTCAAGACTAGCAAAATGACAACTTTCCAGTCTGACCCTACGATAGATGCCTGTAAAATCGCAGAATAGACCTTAGGGCGTGTGGATTACAGTTTCTATAACAATGCTTTGTTTCCTAGACAGCGTAGGCAGCCGCAGGCTCTAACATAGGTCCGTCAGGCAACCCGTCGATGAGAACTGGCATGTATAAAAGGATTGGTTAGGAACTAGCTCAAACACGAGAGGTAAATGCTGCCAAATTAGGCTAATTCAACTGCTTACAGAGCATTCAGTCCCGCCAAGCCTTGTCGCATGTTATGATCCTATTGAGCGTAGCCTCACTTGCGTCAATCCTTACCCCGTTGGCCGTGCCAGACTCCGCATGTCAGCAAGCTCCCAGCTTCCCTCAACAGTCAGACTGTCAGCAAATTTTCCATTCATCTGTTCTTGAGCCATGGTCTAGTAATTCAAACCATCCCGTCTGTCTCATATGAGACGCTCCTTCCATCACTGACGCCAAAGCAAGAATCCTAGTCGTCCCTCATGGCAGACGCAGAGAACCCCTGGTGCTTGAGGCACACAACGGCACGGACTATTTGGCTCTTCCAGGCCCTCATCGCCGGAGGTCTGGCCATTACCTGGGTGAAAGACATACTCTGGGAGGTGGAACACCCCAGTTACGGAGCAAACGCCTACCCTGTGATAAGAGAACTCTTCTTATCCCTCCTCGCAGCCCTGATAGTATCCACCGTCATCGTCCAGTGGAACTACTCCCCAGACTCACACCTGAGGGTCACCGCCAGGCTCGAGCTAGTGAAGGGGTTCATCGCCACCGCCATTTGGGCGTGGCTGCTACTGGACGCGGTGTTCTTCATTCCTCGGTATCCGTATTACTACGACCCATACCGCAGGCGAAGAGCGGTGAGAATCACTTTCAGCGCGTGGTCTATCGCTATCCCGTGTACGTGACGTCTGGACCATCATCCATCTTGCGCAATGTGCTTCGAGCTGACAGACATACTTAGGTGTCTTCTTCTATCCGGCTATGTTCTGGAGCGCGAGAATGGCTCGTCAAGCTAGGATGCGGGATACAGCAGCTGGCGATAATGGTGTGACGGTGGGCGAGAGTACGCCTTTGCTGCGCGGGGGATAACTGAAGGAAATTTGCATCATCATCGGATGTCAACTACAGGACAAAATGGGAATTGGATGAAATTAGATCCGAATATAAGCAAACGAAGTTCTCGAGGTGCCAAAAAAAAACTGTTTGAAGTGCTTACATGAAGGCACTGCGTATGGCTACGGCTGTATACGGAATAGAAACGGAACCAGGTAAAGTGCTTATATATAGGCTAAGCTGACGAAGTAGTAACAAACAGCGAAATAGTTCTGTTCTATCGCAAGTTGTGGACAAGAAGCCATTTCCAGCACTATCTGGGAGCATGTATTTCTTCCGCTGCTATTGGTCTATATTTCAAACAATTGTGATAGTTTCTTGAACAACCAGTCGACGTTGCAGCATCCCTTGGATCTCTCCATTCATGAACCCATGTACGAACGCCTCCCCTAACAACTTGTATGCTGATTTATCTGAGTCAGGTCGGAGCACAAAAGCGACATCGGCACCATATATTAAGCTGCAAACATCTCCCGGCCGAGTGATTAATGGTCCTACGCCAAAACCTCCCTTGTCAGTTGCGAAGAGGCACCGGTTGATGCCGACATCTTTAACATGATGCTCAAATGTTTTTTTGTTCTCCGGATTCCGCAACTCGGTAGGCTCCAGGTCGTCTCGCGCACAAAGGGTTTTCAGAATCGCATTTTGGGCATCAGGTCTCTGAGGAAATTCGCCAAGGATGTTGGACCAGCTCAGGTTTCGCGATGTGTCGGAAACATCTACGAACCTCAAGGAGACCTCCGGTGTTGCTCTCACGTCGATGCGATAGGCCTTGGACACTCTATCCAGTATCACGCCGGGAAGCTCGAGTTTCTTTGCTGCGAACTTGGACAAATCAGGTGCCCACTCGGGAGGTGTTGCGCGATACAGTCCTGGATATCGGGAGATATCGTTTAAGACCACCGAAACATTCCAACGAACAACCCAGGAGGGAAGATCTTCCTCTATCGTCTTCTCTGTATGTTCCACTGATGACAGCAATCGTAGCCCGTACCGCCGGAGGAGCTCGCGAGACGCCGCAAAGTGCACATTCTCTAACTCCATAAAATAATCAGGCCAGACTACTAGGCTTCCTTCTTTATCCCTAGCTAGCGGGTGTGCAAGAAAAGCGTAGATGTGGTCTCTTGCATCAACGCAGTCTAACAAGGCACCGTGGTTCAGAAGGTCAATGAAAGAAAGTGGGTGCGCTGGCTCTGTCCAGTCGTGCCATGCCCTATGCACAAGGAGGGAGGGGATTGCGAACTGATGGGCCCACGTCTGCCCGCCCTTCCACCTCATGACCTTGAGCATTTCCCGGTAGCTGAAATCGCAGCGACCATATAAGACACGTGGGTCACGGGCCAGACCAACCTCCTGGATGACCCAGACCCGGCGGAACCACGGCAGGCTCATGAAATTCGCAACGCTTTGCCAGCGCGGGTCGTCTCGCAGTGGGTCGTCTTGCCTGAGGGCTGGAATGTTGGGATGTCGGCCCCAGAGGAGTGCGAAGCCGTTCATGAGCGACGCGACATCCTTGTCTTCACCGCGTTTAGGTGGGTCTCCCACGCACACCAGGACGTTGGCCGCGTGGCTGAATATACTGCCCATCATGGCGACCTGTTGGCTACGCTCGTGGAGATCGAGCTGGTTTATGCATAACGCGTCGGCCCAGATTAGTCGCGTCTGGTGACGGTGTCGCGTTCTCCGCAGTGCCCAATGCAGATTCAGAGTGATATCAAATGGGTTTCCATCCAATGATATCGTAGTCTTTCTTGTTTGGTCGCCCCAGACGTACGATAAAGCGTCGTAAGGTTGCGCCAACTGCGGCAAACATTGTTCAAGACTAACGGAGATGCTCGAATCCTCGGGCGGCCCTGGTTTCACGACAAGGAGCCGTGTTTCCCCTGCCTTGAGAGGATTATATATTTGCTGATCCGTCATGTCCTTAATGTAAGTAACAAATCACTCACAGGGTGAGCCTCGGAGACTTGAAACTCTAGGCCGGCAACGCGATCATAGATTCAGCCGTAGTTCGGCTTCAGCTCGATGTTGTTCCCCACACTCAATGCCAAGCGATATTTTCAGCTCGTGCCCACAGTCCCGGCTCCTAGGTGGGCGCTAGAAACAACTAGGCAGTTTTAAAAGACAGGGGTAGCTCAGCAGGCCTCCATCAGCCCTAAATTCCCCAACCACAGACTGCTCATATAACATCTGGAGGGATTATTGACGAGAAGTTCCGAGGGTTGACTTGCAGAGAATGTCCCGTACTTTAGCGACACTATACTTCCATGGCTTCGCCCTATTACCAATACACGCCGTTGGCTCTTGATGGCGATCAGATACGGCTGCTGACGCTCCTGCCAGCAACGGACGAAACTGCGGAGATAGTCATCAGCTTGCGGAACAGCCGAACGGAGGAAGCGGCGCGTCAGTACGAAGCTCTATCCTATGTATGGGGATCAGCGGACAACCCAGAAACTATCAGCGTTGTTGCCTCTGGCACGCTCGACACATTGAAGGACGGCGTGTCCTACTCATCAGATATTACGGCGCCTCTTGACGTGGCAAAGAATCTCGCAAGTGCATTGCACCATCTCCGGCGACAGGACACTCCTCGTACACTCTGGATAGATGCCATCTGCATCGCCCAGCAGAACGTTTCTGAAAGGAGTGAGCAGGTGGGTAAGATGGGGCAAATATACCGCTCAGCCACCCGGGTGCTGGTCTGGCTGGGGCCAGCTTCACAGGATAGTGACTTGGCCATGGGGCTTGTGGACCGTCTTGGCCAGGTTTTGCGTTTCGACCCCCTATCTGGAACGCTTACGTCGACATCGATTGGAGCGAATGAGCCTCACTGGGCTCGGGTCGCGGAGCCACTTCCTTATGAGCTTGCTGAACTCCAAGCCTTGGGGAGTCTGTTCGCAAGGCCGTGGTTCGAGAGGCTGTGGGTGATCCAGGAAGTCCAGACCAGTTCGGAAGCCATAGTAGTCTGTGGTACGCAGCAGACAACGTGGCAATCCGTCATGGTCGCTGTGTGCTGTCTGGTCAGGAAGGACAGCAAAATAGGTCGACAAGGGTGGGTGTCTCGCCTCGTGCAAATCGAAACTGTCTTCGATACGAGCTTGAATCACACTCTCTTGCACCTAGTAAATCGCACGCGGACGCTGCAGTGCACAGACGATAGGGACAGGATATACGCAGTACTCAGCCTAGCGAAGGATGAGATGACGATCAAGCCAGACTACTCCCTGAGTACGATCCAGGTCTTTCGGGAGCTCGTTATGCATTGTGTCAACCAGCGTCAGGCGGGATTCCTTGCATTTTGCGAAATTGGCAACCGAAGGCTTCATGGGCCCAGTTGGATCCCAGATTGGACTACGAGGGCAAAGACACAACTAATTTACGGTTGTAATGCCGCAAAATTTGCGGCTCAAGAAATCCTCGAGAAGCCGTCAGATGCATGCATCCAGGTCGCTGCCGTTTGTGTTGGTACGGTCACAAATGTCGACATTGTCTCGATTCCTTCGTTGAACTCGAGCCATATCATCCGCGAGATCCTTCGCCTTCTGCCGGTTGAGGTCGAGTCTTCGACGTACAAAACTGGGTGTAGCTTGCTGGAGGCATTCTCAGGCGCTCTGGTATGCTCAGGTGGCATACAACAGGTGCCTCACAAAGCTGAGCTCCCAACAGTACGAAGGCAGATGGATGCCGTTCGCGCCTGTATGAGATGCGTAGAGGGCGCTGACTTTGAACAAACCTGGGAAAACCGCGCTTACCTTGGCGGGGTCTACTCAACCACGAAAAACAGAGCCTTAATTAAGACCGAGGAAGGGTACATTGGCCTAGCACCCTCGGGTGTAAATGTGGGCGACAAGATTCTTGCCGTCTTGTCTTGTGAGTCTTTTACCGTTGTACGACCAGCCCCTGGCAATGAGAGCCGCTTCAATGTGGTCGGAGAGTCCTTTCTGTATGGGCTGCATAACGCAGAGGCTGTACTAGGGCCTCTGCCAGAGCATATCCGTGTCGAACAGCATTACCATCCAGAATCTCGTGGATTCTACCCAGCATTTCGTGATACGAGGACAGATGAAACGTCATGGATAGACCCCCGCCTTGACGCCTTGGGAATCCCAAGCAAAACGAGTGCGAGGGGATTGCCGTTAGTCGTCGGAGGAGACGAGCTGGAGAAGGCGGGAATCCATTTAAATCGTTTTGAACTAGTCTAGATGCAACGCCTTTCCCGCTTCCAATGACTAACTTCGGCGTCATCTACTTCTCGGCCCTGTCATCGTAAACTGCAATTTGGCCTGTGGTCCAAAAATAGAAGTTGGATGATTGTAAACAATTAAGAACTTGACGTTCTGTCTGTGTGCCAATTTTTCCTGTCACGTAGAATCAATTACCCTCAAGTATGGACAAATTCGCAAAAGAAGAGAGAGGTATTCGCGTTGGGGTGAGCACGACACGACTCAGTGGAAACGGTTGCGCGTTCCTGGTCTGAGACATCATGCCTAAGGGAAACATCCTCTATAACGCAACTAGTTAAAGCCTGTCTGACTAGCCTGTAGACGGTTACACCTGCATTCGTAACGTAGGCTTCTACACCATGATCTTCTCTGAATATGATGATCTCAATTCGATTTCAGCACTCTAGCTCACCATAGCAGGAAATTTCCGTGTGTTCTGGTCTGAGTTGCGCGGTTGTCGAAAACAACCTGGTCCCAACCACCACGTCCAGACCGCCGATCTCATGAGACGTGAACCTTAACCCGCCCCCTCCATGAGCTTTTACCATTCTGAGTATATATAGAAGGATTTAACTTGCTCATGTTTTGGATGTGGGCTGTCTCATGGAATGCTGGTTTTGCCTCCTTGCTCCGTGCAGTGCTTCCCACCGGGTGAGCTTAGTTGACCCTATCCCACTTACTGGATTCTCTCTCTTTTCATAATAATTCTGGCCAATATGGTCAGCAAGAACGCGTTCTCTTTACATAGGATCTTCCTATGCCTTCCTCTGATCTGGAAGGCCAGCGTTGCCAAAAAGGGGGCTGTTTGTGAATGGCCGGCTGAGATCGACAAATGTTTGGCATGTCCTCCAAGCAACCCGGCCGATCTAAGCTGGGGTTCTGGTGGATATGGTCTCGGGGATGATGGGCTGCCTTGTGTGATCGAAGCAGGTCCAGACGGATGGCAAGGCCCACCTCGTCCCGGCGGTCCAAACGGAGGCCAAAATCCTTCAGGGCCTCCAGGACCTCCAGGACCGCCAGGACCTCCTGGACCTCCCGGGCCGCCCGGCCCACCAGGCCCTCCGAGCCCTCCCCCCGGTTCAGGCTGTCGTGTCTTTTCATTGACAGCGACGTGGGGAATCGGAGCACCAGATGGAAATTCTCGAGAAATGTTCATGATCAATGGCCAATTCCCAGCACCGAAACTTGAGATCAACGAGGGAGAATGCGTCGAGATATACTTTCAGAACAACTCTCCTTTCAACGCGAGCATCCATTTCCATGGTAGGCTTCTCTCCATTCATTCTCAGCCAGTCATAATAGTCCAGACTAATTTTTTAACGCAGGAATTGAACAATATCGCACTCCTTGGTCCGACGGCGTTCCCGGTATCTCTCAGCGGGGTGTCCGGCCCGGAGAGAAGTTCGTCTACAAATGGACAGCAACTCAGTACGGTTCCTACTGGTATCACTCACACCAAACTTCCCAAATCGATGATGGTTTCTTCGGTCCTATCGTGATTTATCCCGCAAGGACTCGGCAGACACCGTATAGCTTGATATCAAGCGACCCCAACACACTGAATGCCATACAAAAGGCTGTTGACAATGTGCGCCCACTTATGCTATCCGACTGGCAAAAGTACACCACTCAGCAGCGTCTCGACTTCACTGTGAAATCTGGAGTCGTTGACTTGTGTTACGACTCGTTGTTGTTTAACGGCAAAGGGAACCAGCGCTGCTACAGCCCGGCTGAGTTACAAGCCAACATTCAGCCGTCACAGAGGCTCGGATTGTCACTAGTCAATGCCACCGGTCTCACTGCGAAAGGGTAATTTCCCCGTAAGAACTAGTTTTGGTACTACACAGTGATCTAACCCACAATTTCTAGATGCCTTCCTGCAAGAACGATTGCTCTGCAGGCACCTCGGGTGGTCAAAGACTACACGGCCATACCGAGCGATGTATACGATGTCTGCACTCCTACGACAGGCTCTCGGGAGATCATTGATGTGGTCAAAGACGGTGACGGCGAGCAGTGGCTGGCGCTGGATCTTATTGCTACATTTGGCGTGCTGGCAATTATGTTCTCCATCGACAGCCACCCGATGTGGGTCTACGCCGTCGACGGTGCCTTTGTCGAGCCGATACCTGTGGACGCCATCCCGATCCAGAACGGCGCACGGTTTTCTGTCCTCATCAGGCTGCAGGATTTTGGTAACTTCAACATCAGAGTAGCTTCGATCGGAGCATCGCAGTCCGTCAGCAACTATGCGGTTCTTTCGTACCACGACGCGGGCCAGCCAGCCCCAACCACGCCGTCCGTGGCATACATCAACGACATAGGAGCTAATACCACATCGACTGTGAGGTTCTTCTCGCAGAGGCTGATGAAATCGTTCCCGCCAGCCCCGGTTTCACAGACTGCAGACAACACCTTTGTCCTGAGCATGATCGTGGCCGGACAGACATACCTCTGGGCTCTGAACAACACGATCTACCCCCTGACACACCAGACGGAAAGCCCTCTTCTCTTCAACCCACAGCCCTACATAAGCAACAATGTCACCATCTCCACGCTGAACAATACCTGGGTCGACATCGTGTTCGTCACGGCGACCTTCCCGCAGCCGCAACATCCGATGCACAAGCACGGCGGCAAGATGTTCATGATCGGGTCGGGGACCGGGCCATTCCCCTGGGCGACGGTAGCCGAAGCGGCGGCGGCCCAACCCGCCAGCTTTAACTTCGTCAACCCTCCCAGGAGGGACACGTTTGCCACGGCCGCCACGGTCAATAACACGGCCTGGCTGGCAGTCAGGTACTACAGCAACGACCCTGGAGCTTGGTTCCTGCATTGCCACATCTCATCGCACTTCGACGGTGGCATGTCCGTGGCTATTCAGGACGGCGTGGATGTCTTCCCTACCGTGCCTCCTGAGTATCTGAACTTCTAAACTCGGGATCACTATTTCAGCTTTGTCGCCCAATTGGAGATACGACTTTGAACCAAGTGGGTTTTCTTGGTGCATGTGTAATGAATTTTTGGAATGGAAGGACAGGCAAAGGAAAATGGATATCTCAATTTGTGGAACTGTGAATAATTAATGTTCATTGGCGCTTTGAGTTTTAGCTCGCTCCGTGAAGTATGTAGCCTCTAGATAGCAGGCCATATTGGCATAGCCTTGAGTAGCCGCAATATAATCTGACTGTGCAGCACCATTGCTTTATTGAATCAATACCGGAAAGTAAATCCCGGCTATCCACCTATGGACCAGTGGAGATCTCGGAAACCAATTCCAGCATTCAGCTCAAAAAGCCCAGACTTCCCGCGCAACCAGGAGCGGAAAGCCATGCCCGTAATATGAACATGCTTGTGTGGGGTATGGCCGGGCAGACCTGCTGTAGCAAGTCGTCGCGGAATGCGGGACTGCGACTGGGATCCACAGCTTTGGATCAAGGCAATTCCGGCCGGCCCCTGTTTTAGAATATGCATTCTAATCACCGCTTACTTGCATGCAGCACTTACACAGTACACCCACGTACTACCATTTTGCACACTGCCCAAAGCAGGATACTAAGTGCCTCAGCCAGTCCTGCCTGCGCTCACGAATGTTTATATATATATGTAGAATCACCTTGTTAAACTCGATAAACTCTATTTGGCAGGCTCAAATTCATTGGCAATATCCAGCCATCTTATCTACTTTCCAACGCACCACTCACAACCTGGTCTCTTCCAACATGACGGACATCTCTTCTTTCCGCTGGGGCTTCGCCACGGCTTCGCTGAGTATGCAGCCAAAGCACACCCTCGAGGACAAATTCCATGCGCTACAACATGCTGGATTTGAGTACACGGAGCTGGGGATGGGTGGTTTCATCGAATGGGTGCGGCAACAAAATCCTAACCTGTGAGTACGAAGAGAAATGGATAATTACCGTAGCGTCCAACATGTGCTGATCTGGCATGGTAGTCCCCCTTCAACAGCACCCGTGGAATGGGCAGATGCCGGAGAGCCCGACCCATCTGATATCGAGCTCTGGGAAGCTCTATACTCATACGCACCCAAGGTTGTAGAGTTGGCCAAGCGCTATGGCCTCTCCATCCTCATGCTGCAGCCACTCAACCAGTTTGAGGGTTGGGCAAAAGGTACAAAGCGTGAGCAGTGGTCTCGAGCCAAGGCCGAGAAATGGTTACCTCTCTGTGCCAAGCTCGGGGTCGAGCAGATCCAGGTGAGCACCAGACCACCCGAGCCATGTGCTTTCCTGTATCTCAGCTGAATACCCCAGGTCGGATCCAATGACCACCTTCCAGCCGACTTTGAGGACGCCAAAGTTGCTGAGGACTTGCGCTGGCTTGCGGAGCTAGGAGCTGCTCAGACGCCATCAGTCAAGATCGCCTATGAGTCGTGGTCCTTCGGCACCAAAATTGTATCATGGGAGCACACTTGGAAGCTCGTTCAACAAGGCGTGAGTTTCTTACCCCCGAAGCAGTCTAATTCAACCGTACAGGACTCAAGCATAACTAACCGTCACCATGTAATAGAACCACCCTAATCTCGGTCTTTGCCTCGACACTGGCCATTTTCCATTCGGCCCGATGTACGGATGGGATGTTCTCGCACCAAAGATGTGGAGCGAGGAGGGCTTCCAGGCCATGCTGGGCCGCCTGCGCGCCGTCCCTGCCGACAAGATCTTCTACGTCGAGCTTTCCGACGTTGTTGCCCCCAACACGGCACTCGGTAAGGGGTCGCGATTCGATGAGTGGCGGATCAAGGCCAACTCACCGCGCGGTGACACTTTTGTGTGGGCTGCCTGCGGACGGTGTCTACCCGAGGTGGGCACCGACGCGGGCAGGGGCGGCGAGAAGGGCGCTGCCAGGGTTGCTGAGGCGCTCAAGGCGATCCTGGATACTGGTTTCAAGGGTTTGTTCTTCTTTGTCCCGTTCATATTCACTCTGGCCCACGCGTGTTATATAAACTTTGGCACTGACCAATTCGTCTTGTAGGACCCTTGATGTTTGAACCATTTGAGGCCCTGTCAATGGAGACTGGAGATGATGTTCCCGCTGCGTATGCCAAGGCAGGCGCCAAATCTCGACAGCTCCTAACTGAGGCTGTCAAGAAACTGTGAGGGTAAAACGGTGGGCATTGAGCACATACGTAGGAGAAGAAGCAGTTTTGCTTATGCCATAGGGTGTGAATCGGCGACGAGGGCGATTCGTGCGATTGAAACCTGTAGCAAGGTTCAGAATAGATGAAATTTTAGAGTGCCTTCTGCCCTCGATGAACAGAAGATAAGGTTTTCTGGCCGTCATCCCGCCCACTGCATGTGGTCATATTACAAGCCATCATGCAGTTCACCATTCACAGACGCTTCGGTCCGATTTGAATTTTACAGGACCTGTGCCTGCGGATACCAGTTAAGGGAGTGGAAGACTTTGTTCACGTACGGAAGCATGCAGGAGGGACTGCTTAGGAGCTGCTCGCACTTATAGGCCCGGGGCATGAAAGAGCAGGGGTTGGGGAGAGTCTTGACTTTTGTCACCCATGAAGGTTGTGAGCACTGACGCGCATCGCAGGAGACCCCCCTTCAGCACGACTTCCATAAAGATGAGATCGGGGATTTGCACCCGCAAAATCAGAGGGTCCACCCAAACTGGTCATCCTATGGGAGGCCATCCTATAGGGCCTTATCTTTCAAGACGTTGTCCCATAGGAGTTTGTCCAATAGTAAACAATCTTACAAGAGACTATCTTGTTAGAAGTTGTTCCGCAGGGCTCGGGTGTACTCTGCGTTTCTGAGGGTGCGAATTTTCGATCTCAAGATAACAGTGTAAATATTACAGAGCAGTCACCCAGACACCGTGGCTATCGCTCCATTTGCACAAGATCACGGCTACGGCATCAGAAAGCAGTCATCATCTTGTGATCCTTGTGGTTCTCTATCTGTGTGGTAGCTCTTCGCGCACTCGCTTATTCAAGAGCAGGCGCATTAGATCTGGGGTCCTTGGGCCCGGCCCAGTTGGAGCAGCCCCTCCACCCGCCATCAATCCTGAGCTCGAAGTCATTCATCATGGAGTTCTCAATGAGGAAAAGAATGCCTGACGCGACTTCCTCGGCCTGTGATGTCCTCCTTGGAAAGATTGCCGCAGCATCAAGCTCGGCGTTGAAGTATGGCTGTTGCGTGTCAGCGAGGTGCACGTATATCTCTGCTGAGACGTGGACAAGGACTTACGATGCGGTCGGGCCCCATGAGCGCGGAGGCTACGACAGCGGGCGAGACGGAGTTCACGCGGATGCCGTAGGGCCCGAGGAAGTCCGCCATACCGCCGGTGATACCGAGCACACAGGCTGTGAGATGGTCAGTCACGAGATCGAACGGATTGAACTGATCGACGATTCTTACTCTTGGTTGGGCCGTATGTGAAACAACGAGCGGGGACTGGGTGTGCCACGGCAGAAGCAATGTTGACGATGCAGCCCCTCTCCTCGGTGGTACGGGGAGCAAATGGTCCCTCATCGGGGTATTGGCTGTTGATAGCATCTGCGATCACGGAATCGACAGCGAAGGTACCGTATGCATTCATGTGGAGCACCTTGGCGAAGTCCTAGCACATGGTTAACTTGATGTGCCCAGGGATACTATATCAAACATTCATGCTTGCTCACCTTCGCGGAGTCAACCAGCTTGTGGGACCATGTTCGAGATGGAGCAATGGCCGCACAGTGAACGCCACCTGCCAAGCTGCCCTTAGGGATTACCTTGAGGGCTGCGTTGGCTGAGGCACTGAGCGCATCGATGTCGGAGACGTCTGTTTTGTAGTAGTGTGCATTGGTAGGGTGATATTCCTTCACCTTGGCCTCGCCGGCTTCTTGAGGGAGGACATCAAAGATCTTTTACAATGACGTTGTCAACAAATTATCACCACGCACTTTGTACAAGTCAGAAAATCACAACTTACCACAGCAATACCGCCTTTGGCAAGGATTGCCCTGGCAGTGGTGCCGCCGATTGAACCACAACCGCCGGTGATGATAAATGCTGGTTGAATTCAGCATGAAGCCATCCTAAAGATGGGAACAGGTATATTGACTTACCCTTGCCTTCGAGCTTCATGTTGACGTTTTGAGCGCTATCTTCTTTCTCGTTTCTCACTCTCGTTTTTGTCCTCTGTATCGGAAGCCTGATTTGGGGTGCTAGCTGGAATAAGAAGAGAATAGATCAAGGGAATAATACTCTGGAATACGGTTCAATGTAGCTACTCGGAGCGAGCGAGACAAGGTAGCTTATAGCTTGGAGCAGATTCATGGCATATATGCATGGTCTTCTTTATTCATCAATCGGGGTGTAGAGTCCCACAAAACATTAGGCTGCTAGTGGCCGGGACTGCGGGGGGGACGCGGAGTATGGGGAGTGAGGAGAACATGTGGAGTTCGCGTGGAGATCACCCAGCGGAAAAGTATATACCCGCAACGCCATTCTGGGCAAGTCAGCCTCATGCCCTGCCCGCGCTTTCGTTACCCAGACTGGCGCGCCCTGTATTTTGTGGCAATCTTCGCCGGCCAGCCGGACACCTTGTTCCCGTTCTTGTTCAAATCGTAACTCTCGCCGGGCCTTAATGCACAGCGCCGGATGTTCCTGCACCCAAAGTTCTCATCAGCAAGTCTCGCCGACGCGTCGCCCAGCAGCGTCTGGAGCAGGCTGGGCGCGTGACCTGCACAGAAGGAGGCCAAACGCGACAAGCGACAGGACCTCGACGTAGGTCAACATTCCTTTTTCCGTCGGCTGAATGGGATTCAGTCAACTTGTTTCTTACTATGCGACCTGTGTTTTCGTATCTTGTCATACAAAAGCCTCGGAGGCCGACAGGTCCGCCAGCGGACAGGATCCGGATAGCTGCATAAAACCCCCCTTACTTGCATCTATTGGCCGCCCAAGGCATCTAGCTGAATGCATTGACCGACCTGCATACGTCCTTGGCAAAAGTTACCACTCTCTGGGCAGCGACATCCACTCATCCCAAGCCGAACACGACTCGCATTGCGCTTTCTCCCTACCAACCCATCAATCGTGTCCACTTCCACTTTGCTCGCGGCAAGGAAATTTCGAGCATGGCCCCTGCCGCTCTAGGAATGAGGGCCTGTGGACTCGAATGCGTCATGTTACTTGGGTTACACGGTTGGGGTATGCCTTTCCGTAGAGCGCGTCCAAGCCACTCCAGTGGAGCACATTCATTCGGAACGTCTCTCGCAGTCTCTCTCCCCATATTCTAGCCGATAGATCCACTATCACCATTGTCCAGGGCACAAGGTCACATGGGCCTGTCCCTTGGCCGCGAAGTCGTTGAAAGTACCCAGTACATGCGCTCGGCGAGACACAGCTAGACAGCCTGAACACGACGCCTTTATGCAACTCAAGGAGAAACACCAATGACCCACGTACTATTGTTGCAACGAATCGTGTTTCTAGTGGCTCACCGTTGAGGCATGACGTACCCCCGTCGAAGGGTCACTCAGTCTGTGGGCTTGCAGATGTAACCTTACGCAAGCCAAACTTTCCACCTGGCGCGTCCGCCTACTTCGTCAATTACTGACCTGTCTATGTCGAACGAAAAGTAGAAGTCAGCAACCGACGTCCAGTCTCTCCTGAGCCACCCATAAACGCCTGAAAGAAGTCGCGAGCATGGTTAAGACCTTGACAGTCTACAAGCCCCTGTTCGAGCTGGGCAACACCCTTGGAGAAGGTACGAGGGAAGGCCTTTGGACTTTTCGACGAGGACCATTGTAACTGACAGGACGACTAGGGTGCGTTTGGGTTAGTGTATTGGGCATAAAAATATGCCGCAAAATCCTCTAACATCCGACAGGACTCACGCTCGAAACGACTCTACTTCGTCGACATCGATCAGAAGAAGCTTTACACGTACGATCCCGCGTCAGGGACGATTGGATACGAGCTATTCGACCACAAGATTACGGCAATAGCATTGCTAGAGAACGGGGAAGGGGTGAGTGTCGAGCCTATGTAACCATCTATACATCAAAGGAGTGCATCAACTGACTCTGTGCTGGTCCCTGATCTTAGCTCATAGCCGTCGCCGACGATTTCTTTGCTTTTGTACCTCCATCCAGTATCCCATTCCCACCCACCGGGTCCAAACAATCCCTCAGGCGTATTAACACCTCGGTCACGCTCTCTTCAAACGAAAAGCGGTTCAACGATGGAGCGGTTGATCCCAAAGGGCGCTTTATAGCTGGTACCATGGGGTTCGAACATGGATCCAAGTATGGGAAGATGTATGCGCTCTCGAGGCCTTCTGCGGGCCGCTGGGAGGCACCTCTGGTACAGGAAGGCGTGACTTGCACAAATGGAATGGGCTGGAGCAAAGACGGCAAAACAATGTTGGACATTTACCCCCTTCCTGAAGAATGTATGTACGGCCCATTTCTCGGCTAACAATGCATGCTTCCCAGGTACTTCACAGACAGCTGGGTAAAAGAGATCGTCGCTTTCGACTACGATTTGGTAAGCTGCTAGGCCGTCTCCAATGTCATGTTCAGGCAGCTGACTCAGATCGTGGTCAAGTCCACAGGCAAGATGGATAACCGCCGGGTCCTGTCGAACCTCAAGGAGTACGGTGAACCGGATGGAATGTGCCAGGATACTGGCGGTGGAATCTGGACGTGCCGCTGGCAGGCGGGGAAGGTCATTCGTCTGACAGAAAGCGGCGAGGTGTCTGTGATCATCGACTTTCCCACCGCCTGGCACATGACCTGCTGCATATTTGGCGGCGAGAATAACGACGAGCTATACGTCACCACAGCTGCATCGGACTATAACGGCGAGGTCCTCCCTGACCGCTATCATGGTGGCAGCCTCTTTGGGGTCAAAGGTCTTGGCTTCACTGGCGTTGAGCGGGGGCGGTTTAATGGGCCGGTGGAAGGGCTTGAATAGACATTTAGCAGCTTGATTTACATTCAGATTTTCCATACTGGTTTTCTTTTGGCCCGGGAGAAGCAATGCCGTCTTGCCTTTGTCACTGAAATAGAGATCGGGAATCCACACCCGCAAAAGCAGAGGGTACACCCAAAATAGTTGTTATATGGGAGGTCATCCTGTAGGAGGTTATCCTATTGGAGGTTATCCTATAGGGCCTTATCGTTGAAGAGGTTGTCCCATAGGAGGTTGTCCTGTAGGAGGTTGTCCTGTAGGGCGGGTGTACTCTCCGTTTCTGGGGTTGCGAATCCTCGACCTCCTGAAATATCACGTCAAACCAAGTCCATGTGGAGGCATGTCCACCGTCGTTGCGAGGACACTCCGTCGGTGGTGGACATCAGGAGGAGGCTTTGCTCTTAATCCGTATATATCCCGAAGGTGTACGGTCCCTTTACACAGTAGTAAACGCTTAAAGACCTAGTATTAAAAAAAAAATATAATATTAATAACAGTATAGAAGTCTCTATAGGTATATAGTCTTAGCCTTATACTGTATAGATAAGGTTAGGAAGTATTACTCCTAATAGTGCTATAGACTAGATAGATAGCGAATTAGTTATATAGTAAGACTAGGAATAGTCTCTTAGAATAGTCCTTATATAAGTAGTCCTATAAAAGAAATTCTAGCTAAAAATATAATCCTCTACTACTAATATATATATATATATATATATAATTCTAAGAACCTTTAAAATATAGCTTAAAGAAAGAAGACCCTTACTAGGTAAGTACTAGAATACCTATCTAAGTATATAGCTACTAACTAAGAATAGAAGCTAAAATAGACTACTTTAAAGATAACTATATAGAAATAATTTATAAGGATATTTAGAAAACCTTAAAAGAAATAAGAGATAGAATATATAATAAAATACTAAAAAAGGAAGAATATAATAAGTTTATACTATTCTATATCTATACCTTTATTATTAAAGATAAAGATCTCCTTAAAAGAATTATATAATACTTGAGAAATAAGGGAAGAAAGGGGAGATTCTAGGTGTCTATAGGAGATAAATATAAGTAGAAGTATAAAGAACTCGAATACTTTGTATATAGGCTCTAGGGGGAAGAGTCTGACAGCTAAGTAGATAGCAGACAGACAGATAGTTGAGAAGAAAATACAGTGTGGCCGAAGCCTGGTGGACATCAACATTGGTGCTCCCATGCCGGCAAGGTTACATGGACGATGAATCCAGTAGACTGGCTCAAGACACCCAAGACCATAAAGGGTCATCCCGACGCGTATCACTTGTTTGGCTTTCCAGAGCGTGAGTTCTACCAATCATAGTTAAAGGCATAAGATACATTGCATTGCGGAGAGATGCGAGCCGACCATGACACGCTCGTCCAGGACCACTGATTTAAAGTGCGTACTGAATGGCTATCGACAGAAAATCTACCAGGACACTGACTCCTAACGTATTTCCATAGTGCATTTGCACATATCGCTCAGGATACCTTATCTAAGCAGAGACACCGCCATCGGGCGAGGAAGAATTGGCGGCGTTTAGTCGTTTCCGGAACTCGGTCTTCTCCCGCAACATTGCATCGGCCTTCTTGACACCGAAGCCATGCTGGAAAATGGCCGAGGTCTCGTCGATAGACAAGCCCTTAGTCTCAGGGTAGCAGAAGAAGACAAAGACATATCCGATAATAATGAGAGCCAGGTAGAAGCCATATGTTCCCGCAGCAGTGAGTGCCTGCAGCTGGGATAGGTACGCAACCGAAACGACGAGGTTGGCGATCCAGCACGCTGTAGTGGCAATGGCGGAACCCGCGGCCCGGATCTCAAGTGCGAGGAACTCGGATTGGTACCAGACGATGTGCGAGTAGGTGAGGCCGAAGGAGCAAGTAAATAGCACAATGGCGCCGAGGACTGAACCGACAAGGGCTGAGTTGTATTGATGGTCTGATTCGAGCTGTCCAGCGGTGTCCTTGGTGAGGAAGTAGAAGGAGATCATGGCCCAGAAGAGGCCGATGATCATGCCGGGAATGATCCACACAAGCAATTTACGCCGCCCGAATCGGTCGACAACAGTCATACCAATGAAGAGGAAGATGGCATTTCCGGAGGCTGGGATCAGGCCGGCGGCCGCAGAGTTCTTGAGACCGAGCAGACCGAAAATTGTAGACGAGTAGTACAGAAGCGTGTTGAAACCAGTCAGCTGTCCGAAAGCCTGTACCGCAGAGACAGCGATAATGGCTCGACGGTAGGGCTTGTTGGTCCAATAGATCGTCATTCGTTCGCGGACGGTGTATTGGCGCTGCAGAGCCGTGGTAGCTTCCACGTAGTGGGTCACAACACTTAGTTTGAAGTCAATGACCTCCTCTGTTGCACCTTTATAGATCTTTCGCAGGGCCGCCCGAGCATTGTTCTCTTGACCGCGGAGGATAAGGACTCGAGGAGATTCGGGAAGAAAGTGCATGAGGCAGAGTTGGACTATTGATGGGACCACACCCAGGGCAACTGGACTTAGGTGTTAGCACGGGCTGAATTGTGGGCCGAACATACTGATCAAGAAAGACTTACAGAGCAGCCGCCATCCGATGTGATATGGAACCTTGGCCTGAAAGGCTGCTCCGAGGGCACTGGCAACAACTTGCCCAAAGGGGATGAAGAAAGCATTTGTACCAATACATCTACCTCGGACAGCAGTTGGTGCCAGCTCCGCGATGTAAAGGGGCCCGATAACAGCAGCTCCGCCCACGCCGACACCGAGAACGATACGGCCAACAATCATCTGGGCCACTGAGTACGAAGCTGCGATAATAACGGCTCCGATAGTGAAGCTTATGATCATTGTTAGCCTTGGTTCCATCCTTGGCCAGCACTGGACAACGTAGTAGGAGTGGCAAGACTTACGCAATGTCTGCAATGGCCATCGACCATTTTCTGCCCAGCTTGTCGGCCAGACCACCAAGTATCAAGGCCCCGAAGATGGCACCAATTGTGGTACCAGCTGTGATGATTTCTTGCTCCTGATGGTTGAGGACATGACCGAGGTCCGACCCTACCATTGGCAGGGCAGAACCGACGATGGCAGTATCATAACCGAAGAGGAAGCCGGCGATTGCAGCAACCGAGATTAGGAAGACGAAGTAGGGGGTGATCTTATCTTCGTTCTCGGCTCGTACGAGGTTCTCGTCCTGAACAAGCAGTTGTCATCAGCCAAAGCCCAACGCGAACCAAAATGATTCGCTGAGGCGGTGTGGTTTTGTGCTCACAATAAGCGTACCCGATTGGGCCGGAACGGTGACCGCATCCTCGATATGGGATGGGACATCAATGTCTTTCGAGTCTTTCACGTCCATGTTGGATTGATGTTACTCTCTGAAACAGTACCGGTACTGTAGACTATTCGATAGTAGATGGCGTGGGAGGAGGAGTGGTTCAAACTGACTTGACTTCCTGAGAGAGGCTGCCGGCAGACGAGATTGATCCCAGTATATAATCTGTCTCCTCCATAGCCTTGGCTACGCTTCCAACTTGGGGCTTGGACGGGGTTGGGCTAGGGCGTTCTTGGGGGTGGCCATAGCGACCTGGGGCCCCAGATTTCCCCCGGATTTGAGGTGGGACCGATGTTATTGCCTCGACAACCCGATAGATACATAATCTTCAAGACCCCGACCGACGTCATGACGGCCCACCCTCTCCAACTGCCCCCATTACGAGACGCCCGGAAAGACTTGCAGGGGGATCGGAAAAAGTTGCACCTTGCGCGGGGAGAATTACGATTCAGCCGGACGAGGCTGCAAATTGTCCACAAAGAGTTACCCTTCCTGGCGTCCGGGGAAAGCACATATCCGGGACTTCTTTCCATTCCACCTCCTTTCGAGAAGGTATTCGCCGGTAGGAATCACCATCCTACGGCTATAGCAAGAGTTCGCGGCATTCAGTTAAAGCCCGCACCCAGGAGAACGTACAGAACTCCATTGGGTAATCTACCGACGATAATCCGAGCCTGCTCTTTGCCACACCCACAGCCTCGATGTTTGCCCAGTGCCGCAAAATTTGCGCGTATGCGATGTCTTTCTTAGATCAGATGACCAATTGTTGGCGGGATGCGGGGAAGTGATGTCGTATCCGGGTCTTCGAGGCACTGCGGCTGGCGGAAACCCCTTAATGAGAGATTCAGCTGCCAAGATCCCTCGCCCAAGCGAGGCTGACAAAACTCGCTCGCCCATGTACTAGGTACTTGGCCAGGTACGCTCACGATGCTTGGTCTGGCACATCGAGGGCGACATACTATCAGATTAGGGCCGCACTAACGATGAGTCCTCCACCGTCCCACGGGGTTGATGGGCCTCCTCTTCGAGTACCCACGTTCCGGGCCCATCACTACGAATGCGGGGAGGCCATTCGCGTCAGACTCGCCTGATCGAGTGTCGCAGCTTTCCGAACACTTGCACTCCCGGCCAATCTTCGCGACATGCGAAGACACGGAAGCGTTGCAATCTGCCTGGCTGCAGTGTGAGGTTCGGCGACATAAAACGCGAGACCCAAACGTCGAGGTTGCACCATACTCACTACCTTGACCAGTCGACCTTCGCTTTTCAAAGCTTCTGCGGCAGTACCCTTTACACTATGGCTCCCACAGCAGTGTTTGATACCCCTTCTCATGCCGTCAAGGCGCAGATCCACGACCTCAAGGCCCAAACCGCCAGTAAGACCCTGAACGGTCTTGAGGCAAAGGTCGTGGATGGCAAGGTCCAAGTTCAGCACTCCCCATCACCACTTGCTGATGATTACATGTACGACTTCAAGTACAATCACGCTTTACCCACGCATGATGCCCTTGGTGTTGCCCTAGCGGATGACGTCGATTCCACCAAGGTGGCTCAGGACCTTGTAGCTCAGCTTTCAGACATCCTGGGAAACGGAAAAGCACAAGAATTCGCAGATCTCTTCATTGAGTACGGTCAGTAGCACTCTACTCCTTACGCTCGTCTTTGCTAGAAACGCTAACCTTTTATCAGGAGTCTGGCGTGATAAGCTCACCTTCACGTGGGACTACCGAACATTCAACTTCCGCGACAATATTGCCAAAGCCGCCAAAGATCTACTGCCAACCACCCACGCTAGAAACTTCGAACTTATCACCCCACTTCCCAATATCCAGAGGCCGTATGACGACCTGTCATATCTACAATTTGCTGTGTCATTTGACACCGAGGTGGTCAACTCCCATGCGGTGATCCACGCAGTTCAGACAACCGAGGGCTGGCGGCTCTGGACTATGCACACGGTCATCGAGGGTCTACTCCAGTTCCCACCAGTCGGGCCCAGAGATGGTCATCAGATTGGTCCCATAAGCTGGGAGAAACAACGGGAGAAAGACGACGATGAGGTCGTACCAGACGTTGTTATCGTCGGCGGTGGTCAGAAGTTAGTTGCTCACTTTGATCTCTACACTCATTGGGAGCTCCTTATGCTAACACTGCCCCCACAGTGGATTGATGGTTGCCGCCCACCTGAAGGCTCTGGGAGTCCCCGCCCTCATCATCGAGAAATCCGACATTATCGGCGAAATCTGGAGGAAGCGTTACGAATACCTCTCTCTCCATTTCCCTCACTGGGCCGACCACTTCCCATACTTCCCCTATCCTGAGCAGTGGCCCACCTATACTCCTGCCCAAAAGATGGGTTTATTCATGGAATGGTATGCATCCGCGCTGGAACTCCATGTCTGGACAAGCTCGACAGTCATCAAAGCCGACCAGCCCGACGGGCCGTCTGGCGGCTGGACCATACAAGTCAACAAAGGGGGCAAAGAGACTCGAATCCTGAAGCCCAAGCACCTTGTTATGGCCACATCTCTCTGTGGAGTCCCGACCACTCCAATCATCCCTGGCATGGCTGAGTGGAAGGGTGGTGTCTACCGCCACTCTACCACCCATGACTCGTCCCGTGACTGGGTAGGCAAGCGAGTCCTCGTGGTTGGAACCTCATCCTCAGGCATGGATACAGCCTACGACTGTGCCCGACGGGACATCGACGTGACCCTCCTCCAGCGGTCCCCTACTTATGTCATGTCCCTGACCCACTCCGTCCCCCGGGCAATCGGAGGCTACGAGCCCAAGAACGGAAAGCGACCAGACATCGAAGCAGCTGACCGTGTGACCTTCGCTACACCCACTGGCCCAGGCGAGGAGCTCGGTAGGCGGAATGCCGAGGTCTTAGAACGGCTTGATAAGGACCTGCTGGACGGCCTCCATGCAAAGGGCTTTAAGACCTACCGGGGCCAACGGGGTACTGGGAACGCCACTCTCGGCTCCACCCGGAATGGGGGCTTCTATTTTGAGGCCGGTGCATGTGAGCAGATTATAAATGGCAAGATTAAGATGGCGCAAGGCTATGTCGAGAGGTTCATGGAGGATAAGGTTGTTCTCTCGGGTGGTCGAGAGGAGCATTATGATCTGGTCATCTTCGCCACCGGCTTCTCCAATACGATCGATTCGATACGGAACACCCTGGGTGACGCCATCGCTGATCAATGTGGTCCTATCTGGGGTGTCGACGAGGAAGGCGAGTTCAAGTCGGCATATAAGGAGTCCGGTGTGCCGAACCTGTGGATTATGGTGGGCTATCTCCCGTTTTCCAGGTTCCACTCGAAGAGAGTTGCGCTGCGGCTGAAGGCGCTCCTTGAGGGTGTAGCTCGGGCACCTTACAAAGGATAGAATATTTTTGGCATATTTATGACGAACCGGGGGCTTCATCTAGTTTCAATGTTGATCATTGTATGCAATCAAGCCGACGGCGCGTTTTCGCTTTCTCGCCTTCATCCAACGCTGGCTGATAGGGCGGACCAAGCGTGGTGGCAACGCTGGGAAGAAGGTGATACGCAAATAGCATGCAGACGTCCGATCGTACGGGAAAATAAATGTTGATGGGTGAAATAGCTCTTGTAGGGCTGGCTGGTGAGACTGTATTGAAGCTGGTTACTGCACGTAGTCAGGCGGTAAAAAGGAGCAAAATGATTCACAGCGCTGCTCTTGGCCAAGTTTTGAGCCGAGGCCCATTTCTTCGCGCCCGAGTATCCGGTCTCTTCATTCCGGCATCCCGGGCCGGAATTCGGGTACGTTTAGCAGGTATGCCGGGCGGAATTGGACAGCCTCCGCCCCGATCTGCCCCAAAGTTGCAGTCTCTGATCATTAGAATCTTAAAGTTGCTCTTTTCAAGATTGAGTTTTGCAACGCCATCAGGTCTTGTATCTGAAGGTTGAGCTAATTTGCCAATGGTACTTACTTCCATTTCTAGGAACCCATAGTTTCACGCCTCTCTTCCGGGTTCCTATTGCCCCCCCCCCCCAGCTCCACCATGCAATGCATTCCTGTCGGCTGGCATTTCATCAAGACAAACGAGAAACACCTCCTAGTCCCCATCCCAGTTTGTGCTTCGAATTTATCAATATTGCCGCGACTTTCCCCATGAAAAGTCCGGGGCCTGCGTGTGTCAGCATACTGAGTTCACTTTGTTTACACGGCGATGGGAATTTGTCGGAGGAGATCAGGAGCTCCACAAACTAAACATTTACGACATTCACAGACGCAGCGTGTTTTAGGACAATCATCAAGAAATACCTACCTGACTACTCGAGGCTCGCGAATGGCTTGATGCTGCATTCGTATTGGTTGAACATCGGTTGACCACATGATCTACCTAGGTACATAGGTGCCCAGTCTGTCCAGTAGAGGACGTTTTTGCCGGTTTATCATGATCGAATTAGACTGATGCCAAGTTGGGCATCAGCCCCGAGAGAGATCTACTCCAAGCTATCTACGTAAGAGGCAGTCTTGCTCTTGGTGTAGCACTCCCTTGCCCGCGGCAGGGCCTGCTGCGGCGCGAACGGCACGAATTTAGGGATAGGGAGACATCCACAAACGCGTCTACCTCACGACCAGCACCTAATGCCGTCTGCCCCCGAAGTAGGGGTGTCACGAGCACTAGGATCCACTATTATACAGTTAGATTAGGTATATAAGTAGTCTTCCTATACTTACTATTTATAGTTAAAAAACTAGTTAACTTACTTTATTTAATATACCCTATTTAGATTTATAATAGTTATAAGTCTAGCTCTAACTAAAATCCCTTAAAATATATATATTTAAGTAAGTCTTCTTATTATTTAGATATTTATTAGCTTAAATAAAAGTATACTATTTTTTTTATAATATCTTTTAGAAGCTTAGATTATATTCTTACTAGAATAGTATTATTATATAATTAAAGAAGCTTTTTATTATAGTTTCTATAGCTTGAATTTTATTATTAATTTAAGTAGATCTAGTTTTTTATTAATCCTAACTCTCCTACTCTAATAACTAACCTAACTAGTTTATTAGAGTTCCTTATATTTAAAAGTTTATTTAAAAAGAAAAGGGTAAATATTTAGATTAATCTATTATAAATAGCTTATAAATAGAGGAACTCTTCTATTCTACTTATAGTATATAGTTTAGAACTAATTAAGCTAGAAGAACTAGATATTAAAGTAGCTTAAAAGGAACTTAAAGAGTATTATTATTAGTAGGCTAAGAGTTCTATACTCTTTATAGTTTTATTAAGCTATTAATAAATAATATAGAACTAGGTAAACTAGATAGTTAATAACTATCTACTTACCTTTATATAGACTAAGATACTTAGTTTAAATAAGCCTTTTAGGTTTAAGATACTTATTAAAATATTTAAAAATACTCTTATATCCTTAAAAGTAAGTATAAAAACTATTATTACTAAGGAATACTAAGTAACTCTAATATTTATAAGAGTAGGAGGAATTAATTCCCTTAAGTAGTATACTTAGTAGCTATATATCTTTAACTAAGTTTAGATATATTAACTTACTAAGATAGATAGTATACTTATTAGTAAAGATTTTCTTATTACTATAGGTACTTAGATAGTATTAAGTTAGATAAGCTAAGTTTTATAGGAATTAATAAGGGATAATAAGCTAGAGAGAATTTTATTAATTTTAATTAAGCTTAAGAAGTAGTTTAAAGTAGTTAAATACTAAGAAGTAAGCTATTTAAAAGGATTTATTATATTTATAATACTTAAAGAAAACCTACTAGTATAATATAAAGCTTTATAAATAAGCTAAGATAAGCTATAATACTAGTACCTATATAAGAAAAATAAGTAAGATACTTATATCTAAAAACTAAAAAAGTATATAATACTAGAATAAGTTATTAAAGGTTTCTTACTAGTTATATATAAGCTTAGCTATAATACTCTAATATTTTTAGAATTAAGTAAGATATATTAATATCTATAGTTTAATAAGTAGGCTAAGCTCTAAATCTAGCTTATAGAAATAAGGTAGATTAAGGTTAAGTATACTAATTCTACTAATAATAAGTATAATAAAGGTAGAAAAGAGTAGCTTAAAGGTATTTATCTAAAAAAACTAAGTATTTTTTTCTAAGTAATTAGTATTCCTAAATAACCTAAAATCTTTTTATTAGTCTATAAAGTATTATACTAGCTTTTTATAAGTATACTACTTAATAACTATAAAGTCTTATATTTTATTAATAAATATAATTTATTTAAACCTAGCTTATTCTAAGTAGTTAGGCTAAATAAATTAGTTAAAGCTAGGATTATATTATTCCTAATTATAAAAAGGGGTACTTAAATACTTTATAATATATTAACTATAGAAAAGGGATTATAAACTATAGATCTTATATTTACTAATATTATTATTATTAAAGGATTTTATATAAATATTATTTTAGAAGCTTAACTTAGAAAATTAGAAGTATAGTATATAAGGCTAGATTATATATTTAGATATAGGATAATAGAAAAGAGTATAGTTTTTATATAACTTAAGTATTACTAGAATTTAGTTTTTATTAAATATAACTTACTTTCTTTTTATTTAAGCCTCTAAGGAATCCTTTTAAGTAAGATAGATATTATAATATATTCTATATTTACTTTAAAATAATAATATTCTATATAGCTATTATCTATTAGAGAAAACTTAGAGTAGGTCTAATACTTATAAGTAGGCTATTTAGATTTAAATACTTTAAAGGTAATAGTATAGGCTATATAGGGAGTAAAAATAACTAGTATAATATATATATAATATAAATACTATATAATAGTATATATTAAGAAAGTTATATTAAGATAAGTCTTTAAAGACTATATAATATACTTGTTTTAGTGTATTTAATAGAACCTATTTAACTTCCTATATAGCTTAGAGGGCTTAAATTAGTTAATAGTAATTAAGGATAAATATTTAAGTATCTTATTTATAGTCTCTCTATAGGGAAAAATAGAAGATAATATATTCCTTATACTCTAAAACTTTATAAGTATAGTAAAAGTTAAATATAGTCTTATAGTATATAAAATAAGGTAGAATAATAATACTTTTATATTATTAGAGTATAGTAGTATTATTTATAAAGTATAGTATAAAGAAATAGGAATTAAAATTAAACTTATACTTATATATACTTATAAACTAAATAGTAGTTTAGAGTATACTAGATAAGAAGTTATTATATAGTCTATTAAAATATATATAGTAATATACTTTTTAAGTACTTATAGTTATATATAAGCTTTATAGTAGTATATCTCTATAATAGATTACTATATTAAGTATAGGAATAGAAATTACTACTTTATATACTTAAATTATAGTTTATATACTATTTCTACTAGTATACTTCTTAGTAAGTTTATAAGCTTATAGTAGATCTTTAACTAAGTTAAGGAAATATATATATTTATAGCTACTAAGTATTAACTATTTGTATTTTTTGAGTTCCTCTATTAAGCTGGAATTAATAATAAAAGAAGATATAATAAAAGAAGATATAGTAAAAGAAGATATAATAAAAGAAGATATAGTAACTTTATAATTCTCTGTAACCTATCTATAGCTAGAAGTTACTATTCTATACTAGTAGCTATAGTATATTAGGCTGCGCCTGTTCGCGCTAGTGCTGTTAAGGTTAAAGCTATTATAGACTATAGGCTAGTCTAACACTGTTAAGTACTATATAAAAGTACTATCGCTGTGTAACTTAGGGATAAATATAAGTTAGCTAAAATAGGTAATAATATAAAAAACCACTATTACCCTAACTAAGGTTCTAGCTCTACTCAAACATACACCCATCCACCACAACCTTCTTACACAAAACCACTTAAAAGCAATCTTTCAGCCTACCATACTTACTACTAAAGCTAAGATAACTACTAGGTAAGGCAACCACAATCCATTATCTAGATATATAGAACTAACAGCCCTATACAAACAGCTATAGAATAGCGATTAACAACTAGGTATACCTCTATATAGAAGAAGCCCTTAAATTTAAAGCTATAAAGACTATATCTATATTAATAAAGCTTAGTTTATTAATTAATAAACTAAGAGAGTATAATATAAACCCTAATACTATTAAAACCTATATATCCCTTAGAGTAAAGCTATAGAGGGGTATAAAGTTATTACTAGTAGAGAAGAAGGTACTTGAAAACTTTAATAAAAGGTTCGGCTAAGGCTAGACTAGGCTGTAGATTTAAAATAGTTAAATAAAATCATTTAAAAAAAACAACTATAGGTCTTTTAACCTTATACCTAGGAGGGATAGCTACTAAGTATACCTATTAAAAAAGGACTAGAAAGTAGAGTAATAAAGGTATATATTTAAGGTATAGCTATATATATATATTAGGTATCTAGTAGGATATAGAGTCTTAAATATCTTTCTAATATAGGTTTCTATATTTAATTAGGTAATTTAAACTAGAAATATTATCTTTAATAAAGCTCTCTTTTATAACTTTAAGTAAGAAAATAACTATCTAAGTATTATAGAATACTTAAATATACTCTATTAGATTATAGTAGAAGATAAAGTAAAGAAAATCTTATTATATTAGATACTTAGAATACCTAAGTAATACTAAATAGATAAGAATTAGTTAAGTTTTAAGTCTTTAAGTATATTACTTATAAGCTTAAGAGTAAAAGATAATTATCTATAAGGTTTACTAAGCTTAGAAAATATACCTAAACTAGTATAGAAAGTATTAGAAGAAGGGTATAAGTTTATAGATATAAGGTAAAATAAGCTTATTAATAAGTAGGTACTATAAGTCTTAGAAATAAGTATAAAAGATTCTTCCTTTAAGAAAAAAATAAACTAGGGATATTATTATTATATAGACTAATCCCTTACTATAAGTAGTATAATCTATATTAAGCTACTTATAATAATAAATAGAGTAGTAATAAGGTATAAAGATAAACTAGTATTAATAGAAGATATCTCTAAAGAATAGTAGTATCTTTACTATAATACTTTTTAAGGATAAATAAATTAATATCCTAGAAGCTTAAAAGTAGTCTCTCTTTTTTAATACTTTTATACTAGACTAGTAGAAAGCTTTAAAGAAAGGAGATTAAGTATATAAAATACTATATTTAATAGTATTTATAGTAGTATAATAATACTTAATAGCTTAAAAGAGTATAAATCTTATATAAGGAAAGAGAATATATTAAAATAAGCTATAAAATCTAGAATCTAATAGATAGTATAAGCTTTAGAATTATCTAGTAGTAGAGTTTTTAAAATAGCTACTTATATTAAACTTATTATATAATTAAAAATAGGTATATTAAAGATAAAAAAGAAGTATAATATATAAGAAGCTATTTCTTTTAATAGGTTTTTAAATATAAGTAGAATTAAAATAAGTATTTAAAATATAGTAAAGTATATTTATATATATATAGTAATATATAACTAGTTAATATACTCTAAAGTATATATATAGTTATATTTACTACTAAGTCTTTCTAAATAGTTATAGCTTTTACTATTTAATTTAACCTTAAAATTAAGTAATTTAATATAGTTAATATATTTCTTAATACTTAACTAAATAGTATACTAATATATTATAAGCTTTTAGATAGATTTAAGTAACTTAGAAAGTATATTAAGCTTTATAATATAGTATATAGCTTAAGGGATACTTTACTCTTATAGTATAAAGAGTTTATATTAATACTTTAGAAGCTTAGATTATAGCTAAATAGAGAGAAAGTATATCTTTTAAAATAAATAGAAGATAGTTACTATTATATTCTTTATTAATAACTATCTAGTTCTATATTATTATAATTATAAGCTAAAAGCTTAAAAGGTAATAGATAGGCTAAATAAAGTATATAAAGTTAAGTTAGAAGTAATAGCTAAGTAGTATTTAGAAGTATATATAAGATTAAGTAGCTAGAAGACTTTATTTAATCTATAACTTATATATTAAGAAGATTACTATATACTTTAATATTATAAAAGGTATACTATTAAGTATTTTACTTCTAGATACTTCTCTTAATATATATAATAGTAAGATAATAAAGAAGTAGGTTAAGATATATTAAAAGTATATAAGTTTAATTCTATATACTACTATTATAATCTAAGTAAATATAGTATACTTAGCTATTTAACTTTTACTTTATTTACTTAACTTAGAACTAAAGTATATAAAAGTAGTAGATTAATATATTATATACCTATATACTATATATACTTTAGTTATATAGTATAAGAGTAGAGTATTAAAAGTATTAGTATTCTATACTAATACTTTATTTATAGATAATAAGAAAATAAAATACTTATCTTATAAGTATATTATAATACTTTATAGAGGACTTATTTATTAGAGAGCTACTTAGTAAGATATTATTACTATATTAACTATAAAAGTAGAACTTTTAAATATAGTATATATAGGAAAGAAGCTTATAGTATTAAAGTATTTACTTAGTAACTTAGTAATAGATATTAGAAGTATATAGTAACTATTTAATAATAATAAGTAGATAATTTAACTAATAGTTACTAATAAGAAGAGTAACTATAAAGCTTTATTAAATAAATATATATAATATATAACTTAAATAAAAGTATACTAGAGGTTTATTTTAAGTAGAATATCTCTCTATTAAGCTTATACCTATAGATAGGCTAATAAAAGTACTTCTAGTAGTATAATTTAAGTATTTTAGATATATATTAAACTTATATAATATAGTAGAAATACTTAAATAAGTATAGAAAAAATAGACTTTTTATTTATATAAGGTAGAGCTCTTTAAACTACTTAAAAACTAAGTATACTATATTACTAAACTATCTTAGAAGAACTACTTAAATAATAAATTAATAAGGATATAAAAACCTTTTTTAAGTACTTTTTTATACTTAATATACTAGGTAGCTATAATATTATTATTCTTAAGCTTATTCTTATTATTATTTTCTAGCTTATTCTTATTCTTACTAAGCTCTTTAGAGCTAGTAGTATTTAGCTTATACTTAAGTATAAGCTTAGTAGATTTAAAAGTAGGTAAAGTAAATAGTTTATATATAACTTTATAGGTTTAAACTAAGGCTTAAAGATTATATATTAGTATATTAAGTATTTTAAGAATAAAAAAAAAGTATACCCTTTTATTAATATTAGCTAGCTTAAGTTTAGTAAGTTTAGTTACTATATAGATAATATAGATAGAGTAGAGCTAATAGCTATACTTCTTAGTATACCTAATATAGTATTTTAAATAGTCTAAGTTTACTTAGTTAAAATAAGTACTAAAGCTATAGCTAGTAAGTATAAAAGATATATAGGCTAGGTATAATACTATATAGTAAGTACTAATAGAATACTCTTTATTATTATTCTCCTCCTCCTTAGTAGTAAGAGTAGGCTAGATAATCTTCTTAATAGGCTTACCCTACTTATAATATTAGACTATAATACTTAATAAATACTTTTAATATTTAATAATAAGTATAGAATATATATTATTAGTAGTTAGGGTAGCTTTATAAGTACTAGGGGTATATAGTATTATATATATATATATATATATAGTGTGTTAAGTACTAGAATTCTCTTAAAAATTAATAAAAAGTATATAAGAAAATAGAGTTATCTATTTTATTTCTAAACTATAAGTATAATAGATAATATTTCCTAGTATTTTATACTAATATTAAGTACTAAAAGGTATATAGTATATAACTATTATTTTATTTATTACTATTTAAAAGCTTTATTATTCCTATTTAAAGCTTAGGATAATCTATTATTCTTAATACTATAATAGGGAGCTTATAATACTCTATTTAGATACTTAGCTAACTATCTAGGGGGTATGTTATAAGTACCGGGATCTACTATTATATAGTTAGATTAGGTATATAAATAGTCTTCCTATACTTACTATTTATAATTAAAAAACTAGTTAACTTACTCTATTTGATATGCCCTGCTCGGATTCGTGATAGGGGGCCATTGTACCGCGCTCGACAAACGGCACCTCCGGTGGATTACTAACGAAAAGTGCATGTGTTCGATATGTGAGCAGCTAGAGGCAGTCCTGCTCGGATTTAGGATGTGTTACGCCCGTCATTGGCGTTCTCTGACATTTGCACAATTCTCGGCCCGTCGACACGGGAGAAACAATCAGGGTGATTATGGAGAACGTCGGCGGTTCGAAGTTTCCGGAGCGCCGACGAATGTGAACACGGGGCTAATGGGTCGATCTAGTCTAGGTAGGTAAGCCACAATTCTTAGATGAGCCGCTCCTCTGGGATCGGCCAGCAAGCACCGCTGACGCAAGGTGCCGGCGCCACCATCTTTGAGTCGGTCACGCTGTTTAGTACTAAATCCCGAAATCCGGACGTGCTTGCTTATCTGTTTGCTTTTTCTTGCGCTTCGAAAATGCTGATGTGTCGGTTTTGCTCTCAGACTATAATTCTGTGTGGTTTTTTTTCTAATCCCAAAGTCGTCCTTCAATTACAGGCTCTGTAAGGTATTGTAGGAGCAACTCTGTTTTCTTCCGAATTACCTCCTTGACGACTTCTTGGCAGCCTCGCGGTTTTCGACTGGAGCTGTTTCTGTTCTTATCCCTTTCATCCCCACATGGCCAACAGCTCCAGGACGCCCAGCATGGAGATCAAACAGGGTGGCGAGGATGTTGCTCCGACGAAATTGTCATATTGGCGCACAGTTGCCGATCAAGCTGGAGTCACATCAGAAGTACTCAACTACCCATACGCCGGCTCTGGCACCGAAAGCGATCCTTACGTGATCCAGTGGATCCCCCAAGACCCTCGAAACCCCATGCTATGGAGCCGACCGAGAAAATGGTTCATCACAATGATGGTGTCCCTAACAACACTGGCAGTGGCTCTCCTGTCGTCCGCCTACACCGGGGGTATCCGAGAGATTATCCAAGAGTTTAAGATCTCTCAGATAGTTGCTACTCTTGGTGTTTCACTCTTCGTGCTCGGCTTCGCCATAGGACCGCTACTATGGGCCCCCCTGAGTGAGCTTTTTGGAAGACAGTACTTGTTCATCAGCACTTATGCCGTGTTGACGGCATTCAACGCCGGTTGCGCCGGGGCGAACAATGCCCACACCTTAATCGTCCTCCGCTTCTTCGCAGGTGCCTTCGGGTCGTCTCCCCTCGCAAATTCAGGCGGCGTCATCGCCGACATGTTCCCGGCAGCTGAGAGAGGTCTGGCAATGGCGTTATTCGCAGCCGCTCCTTTCCTCGGTCCTGTCCTTGGTCCCATAATCGGAGGCTTCCTGGGCGAAGCAGCAGGCTGGCGGTGGGTCATGGGGTTCCTAGCTGCGTTTTCGGGAACACTATGGCTCTTGGGAACTGCCCTTGTGCCTGAGACCTACGCTCCATACCTGCTTCGACAACGAGCGGCAAAGATGTCCAAGATGACGGGAAAGAATTATGTGAGCAAGATGGAACACGAACAGGGCAAGGTGAACCTAGCAGAGTCATTCAAGACCGCACTGCTGCGTCCTTGGATATTACTGTTCCGAGAGCCTATTGTTCTGCTTCTCTCGCTCTACATGGCGATCATCTACGGAACTCTCTACATGCTTTTCGCGGCTTTCCCCATTGTCTATCAACAACAACGAGGCTGGTCTCAGGGAATCGGTGGCCTGGCATTCCTGGGTATAATGGTCGGAATGGTCTTCGCTATCATCTATACGATTCCCGAAAATGGACGGTATCAGCGAGTGCAGGCCAAAAACGACGGCGTCGCACCCCCGGAAACCCGCCTTCCCCCAGCAATGGTAGGAGGCATCGCCGTCCCGATCGGTCTATTCTGGTTCGCTTGGACAAACCAAACGTCGATCCATTGGGTTGTCAGCATCGCTGCTGGCATTCCTTTCGGTTTCGGAATGGTCTTGCTATTCCTTAGCATTATGAACTACCTGATTGATGCCTACACAATTTTCGCGGCCTCTGTTCTTGCCGCCAACTCAGTTATTCGCAGCTGCTTTGGAGCTGCGTTTCCTCTCTTTACGTCCTATATGTACGCCGACCTTGGGACTAACTGGGCGTCGTCAATCCCGGCTTTCCTAGCGCTCGCATGTGTTCCTTTTCCATTCCTTTTCTACAAGTATGGAGGCGCAATCCGTTCTTGGTGCAAGTTCGCTGCGCAGTCCGAGGCTTTCATGGCTCGACTCCGTGAAGCCGACTCTTCCGGATCAGAGGAAGAAACCGAGCAGACTGACACTTCAAAGTCTGCGGATAATAAGGAGGAAATGGCGGATAGACGACCGCATGCAGACCAGAGGAAGCACCGGCGGCATTCCTCGGTTAGTGATGCAGCGGGGTCCACGCATCGTAGATCATATGATGGCAACCCATACAACATCGATAGAATCAACACTAGAGAATCTTTTAGAGCAGAATAAGGCAAACAAATGGTATCTTCGTTCTCAACGAGAATATAAATCCCGAATGCTCATGGTCCAATCATACAGTGGTGAATGCTCAAAGAGCCAGTGTTGTGGAAGAGAAAGACAGTGTGGCCTGAGCGTTACGAAGGAGAAATAAAGAGATCGGATATTCACACCCGCAAAAGCAGAGGGCGCACCAGACTAGGTATCTTTTGAGAGGACATCCTATAGGAGGTTATTCTATTGGATCTTATTTTCTTTTGTGAGAAAATCCCCTAGAGAGTTATCTGACAGGAGCGTATTATGTGGGAGGTTGCCCTATATGAGGTTGTCTTGTAGGGCTCGGGTGTAGCCTCCCTTTTTTTCGGATGCAAATATCCGATCCCAAAATAAAAATGTTACATTCAGGAAGAATAAAAGATCTCGATAGTGGCAAAACGTCTTCGTCTCAAACCCCCATACATTGGCATGTCACAGCGTCTGCGATGCCTTCTCGCAACATTCCCAACCCATGCTAAAACACCATTTGATCTGTGACTTTGCTTTCCAGAGACGCGTGCTGTTATAAGCTGGGACTGTTGGTTCGTCAAAGCTGCAGAATTGACCTGGTGGACATGCGCACGAGGACCATCAGAAGCAGTGAGCTTCTGAGTCTGCCAAGACTGTGGATCTAATCGGCGGGGCGAAAGATATGCGCCGGCTCCGACCTTCAAAAGTCCGAGGCGGCGTCGAATCCGAGATTCCAAATCATACGCTGTTGTTCTCAGCTCCAAATAATTATCTTAAAGCCATATGTGCTGGTCAGCGCTAAGAGAAAGGGGGTGTTCTCTAGCTGTTATAAAAGCCAAGAGACCAACGGACAGGCAATGATCAATTTGACCGCGAGACTTGGCGTACCGGGCAACAGGCTACTGCACCTGTTGGCCCAAATCCTGCACCGAAATTGGAGCACACTAGAAGTGGTTGGCACCGATCCGGCATTAGGTACGCCGATCCCAACGGCTTGACAGAAATACTATTGGTCAAGCCCACGTAGCCTGTCCTTGGTCGTCAGCGCCGAAACCAAGTAACAGCCACGAAGGATGGCACGCTGGTGTTAGAGCGTATATGAGTTGATGGAACCCAACCCTTATCAACGCTTCGAGGTTTCTTGACCTGCCAAGTACTTATTCATAACTTCATACCTTGGTAAAAATTCACATCTTGTCATCGTACTTGATCAAACCCAACACTACGGTCGCTCATAGTTCGTTTTAGCACTCAGAAAGCTCGGCACGACGACATCCAGATGATGGCTTCCGCGAGGTCCAAATCGGTGCAGGACCACCTTTCCAAGAGCGGGAGCGATTTAAGACCGATACTGACATTTCTAAATGGCGACAACTCCTGGCTCATATCATTTCCAATCCCTGAGAAGGAGAGACAGCCCAACGGGAAGGCATACTTCCACATTGTCTGCGATCCATGGTTGACGGGCCCGGCGATTACACTCAATTATTATGCAATCCACATGTCCCGTCCGCATCCTCCCGCCTACAAGAGTGGCAGCGAAGTGGAAGCCGTCGCTTACGAGATTGAAAAACTGGCCCACGACGCTGGGCACACCTCAACAGCTCCGACTAGCCGTGATAGTGTCATCGACCTCATCTCGATAGCCCAACAGAGCCCCGATCACAAGCACGAGGATACCCTCAAGACCTTCCGGGGGAACATCCCAGTGGTAGCAGCCACGGAGGCCGCGACGGGCGTCCGGGCGATGAACCACTTCGACACAGTGGTGGACTCACTAGACCTGCTCACTAACACTCCGTCCTTCCAATCGCTGCACCCCGAATCTTCGGTGCTACCGGCCTGGCTCAATATATTTCGGCTACCGGGAGCCTCCTTTGTGTACTTCGCTACTGCGTTTGTCTGGTCGCACCCTGACAACGGCACCACAAAGCACGAAATCATCATTAATGCGCCTCATAGTATTAAGCTCGAGGAACCCAGCATCCAGAGGTTCATCTCTCTCCTCGACCAGGACCAGGACACAACAGTCCTGACTCTGCTACATAGCCTGAAGTCGAATTTCTCCCGGATCGGACAGCACACGTTCGGCGTGCATGGAGGGCTTGAGCTAGAGAGACCGATGAAGCCGAATTACTGGATTAGCACCGACAGTTCAAGGCTGAATTATTGGGGTTTCGTGTTTTGGATGTTGGGGCCGTATGATGTATTCGATACCATTGACTCAGGTCTGCAGAAGGAGGCCGAGAAGAACGGTGGGATTCAAGGCAGGCGGCCAAACCACCTTGAGGTGGCAAACGGGGATTGGCTTGTGCTTAAGCAGTGATTTGTGGTAGAATTTTTGAGTATTATTCTGTCAGAATGGTCAGATTAGGCTGGTCAGAGCCGGATGTGATAAATGGAAGATAGATATTCTCAAATTATGAGTCTGGATCGATCCATTGCAGCCTACGGGACCCATTCTGATGGTCGTTGGTCGTTTGCTTTCGGCAAGCTTTTGCCATCTGCCTGCCCTGAAGGTCTCCTTCTCTCCAGCACATTCACTCGAACACCCCGAATTATTCACGCATCTAACTACATTTGAAGAGTGTATCAGTATCTCATCACTCCGTTTCACGCAGCAGCCGGCACGCGCAAGGCGCATATAAACCTTCTTCCCCTCGTTGGTAGCCTGAGGTCAGCCCGAAAAGCTGTAGCAAGAGCTCTACATGATTGATCAAAGAATGGCTTCCAACGAAATGCATCAAGCAGAATCACCTCCGTCTCAGATTCCAGCCTCCAATCCAGTACCGCTACAACATTCCCACTGATCTACGATGACCATACCGGTCAGGTCGTCCTGTGCAAGAGCTGCTCCGACACGAGCCGGAGAAGCGCGTCTCCGTAAGAGAAGCCTCTCATCTTATTGAGTGGACAGACCATCGCCAGGAAAATTGCAACAATACGGATGAGAAAAAAGGTGGACTAGGTAAAGGGAATCAGGAGAACGACGAATGAGTAGCTGCACGTTCCACTACTATGTTGCGCTGGGTTCACGTAAATGGTACCTATTTGGTAATTAGACATGTCAATCAGAAATCACACCTTACAAGTATTTTTACTTTGGCAGTTAGAGTACGTCATATGCATTTATTGACTTCGTGGGAAAAAGTGGTGTAAACAATAAGAGCCTGAGAATAGAACAGCTACAATCAGCCAGACATCTACCATCTTCCCGCTGTAGATTCGCTGTCATCCAACCAACAGTATTCAAGGGTCTTACCGGACCCTATCTTAATTATCACAAGTCAGTTTGTACGACTTGTATTCCATATCCGTCCAGAGGCAACCGGTCCTGGGGCCCTCGCGATAAGCCTTGGGTAGGGACGGGTCACACAAGGCGTCCGAGAAGAACGTGACTGAGATGGAGTGAGAATTTGATATTGTGAGTATAAAGGACAGAGAAGCAAGTGACTTACGGGTGCAACCTTCCTCGAGATGCTGCACGTCAATGCCGCGAGTACCCGTCTGGAGCGGGAGACATTGGTCCTGCCTGTCACCGATGAATGACCCCAGTGTATGCGACCCACTCGCATTGCAGTCCCAGTTCCACGCCTGGAACTGGGCAGGGAACGGATATTCCTGGGCAGCGGCGACACCGACCAGGACGGCAAGAGAGGCAATGAGACCAGCTTGATGCATTTTCGTGGAGTGGCTGAGTCGAGTTTTTCCTTATTTATGGTTCCGGTTGTTTTTTGGATTTCTGCGGAGTGAAGGACGAACGGGATCCCACAAAAGATGACACCAAGAGCTAGATTTATACATTTCCATGGCGAGTGTTGTCGTTGTTGGTGTTGTTGAACCCTCCTGATAGATGACACCGGGAATAATTACCACACGGGTCCTTTCGGGAAATCATCTTCAATGCGGCGGCCCGGACACAAGAACTCCGTGCGGAGGCGTTACCGTGGTCCTGTGAACCCATGATACTGATGTCTTCCTAAGATTTTCGGATTGTCGATGGTAATGGGAACTATACAATAAGCGAACGAGGTTGCGGTGTTGAGTCGATTTGTTCGGATAAGCTGCGCACGCAGCAGTCACCGCAGTTCAACCAATTTATTTATATGACTACAGGGTCTGTCATGCCATTTTCCCACATTCGTCTGACAATCTGGTACTTTGCGGATGTCGGGACTCGCTTCCAGATTGAGTGAAGGAAGCTCGTAATCCCAGTAATATCACACATCATTGGCCCGTCGCGCAGGGACTATCTTCAGCGCTTCATGTCAGTCACGTTCACTTCTGGAGAAATGCACCTATACAGGGGCAACTGGGGGCTTTTGTAACTCCTCACGGCGGTGAAGGTAACGTGTCAATCGAACCTAGCTTTGCTGCAGATGAACCCAATGGGTTCCAACCAACCGCTGTCCGTGGAATACGAGTGCGTATTGATCTGTCAAGGCTTACTGAATCCCTAGTCTGCACCTTTATTAGGCAACGGATATGCCTGCTGAAGGGTCACAACGCTGAAGACGGATGTATCCGCAAGTTGATGGTATTTGGCACGCTCATCGTGACAGCCTGCCTCGACGCCAACCGAAAACTGGGTTTTCAATGTCCTCCGCAGTAGAGGAGTTTGGTCCCGTAAGGTGCCCGGCTTGGCACCTGCCAAACTCGCTCAAGCAAGGTTGCAATTATTCGCTTCTGTACGGAGTTAAGACACAACAAACCCAGAATGGTCGAGATCCATCGGCCGGATGGTATACATGGTATTCCGTGACGTTCACTGTCTCTTCCCAGGGTATGACGTTGAGCGTGACATGAGGAGAATCATGCCATCGGGCAGCCCACTACCTAAGTGAGCCCATGGATCATTTGGTACGCGAGTCAACCTCGATTACTTCGAAACGACTGGACTCAGATTGTTGCGTAGACTCATAGTGTGCCAGTGTTCATTTCGCCGATACACAGTGGAAAGATGCTTCTCGTCTCCCTGATTTCTTTTTCTCTGCTTACAGTCTGACGGAAGACATGTCTTACGCTACCAAGACGTCGAATCGATCCAAATCGTACGTCGCCTCTCCTACACACCGCAGACACGGGTTTTGAGGCAGAAGTCGAACCCTCTGACCATTCTGCTCGCATGCGGCCATAGCGGCAAGCCGCGCCTGCCAATTACCAGTTGCACGAATTATACTCTTGGAAGTGATCGGAGGGTCAAGAAGCTCGTCCCAACAGTCGAGGCTTGTAAGGTTGGCATCCACTAGAGGTTTATAATGTGATGGTACGGAGCTGGTACCACTCGCGCATGATGATGCCCCATTGGCCTGTTGTTCCTCGCTCTGAGCAAGATGCTTGCATGGATCGGCCCACGTTATCATATCACTGTCGAAAGCCGAGAGGATATCCAGATCGCCAAGGTCCTTTCCCTTGTCATTTACAGTGATGACGGACTCTAGGAGAACAGCGTGTCTGTCCCTGAATCCTCGAGCTCCCACGTCAAGCGTTAATTCGAATTCTGTCAAGCTCAGGTGAAGTGAGGTCCCTTGGAAAGAATCGAGAAGCTGGCCGTCAAAAGGTAAATGGTTGATGATCTGCCAAGACCCTGCGTCGACCTCTTTAAATCTCGGGTCCGCCACTGGGACCATGAAAGCCATTTCAGGCCGACCAATATTCCCGAAAACTCGCCTGATTGGGTGTTGCCAATTATCCTCCCAGGGATCGCTTAGAAGAGCAGAGGCGACGAAAATGGAGTCGTAACTCGACATGGCCATTACCCGTTTCAGGCTTCCAGAGCCAATAACAAATCGGCCAGATTCGAACATAGCTAAGCAGGAAAAGAAATCAGGTAAAGTAGGGGGACTTTTCGAGGACGACCGAGCAGCACGAGCCCATCCTGCATCAAGGAGCGGGATTTTGAGCACTTCAAGGCTGACTGTTGCACCGGGTAATCCCTGGTACAGTGTGCTCGCAAATACCATGGCCGTTAGGGAGTCATCCATCTCGGTATAAGTCAACCAATCTTCGAGACTCATGAGCAGAAGATCGAGTGACAGGTAAGGGGACCTCAAAATAGCCTCAACCTCCTCAATTGTGGCCCGATACTCACTGTTGTGGGTTTCTCTCCCATCTCCAACTTCAGGCGAATTAGCTTGACGATGAAGGTGACAGCCTTTGCTCTTATAAATGCTGAAAGAGCCTGGGTCCCCTAGCACGAATGAATATTGTGTGTCTTTGATATCCCTTGGCTTGGTCACCCATTGGAGTTCGTCGTGTGAGTGTTGGACATCCATATTGCTAAACCACGTCCATTCTTCCCCAAGAGTCTCGGCTCTGACCTTTTGATGCGTATTGAAGCATTTGACACAATCTAGCCCGCACCTGTGTCCAGGCTCGTGGATGGCAGGGAACTCGTCGTAGTCCATACATGGTTCCTCCGTCCATCCCAGAACCCAGCGATAGTGACCACCTCCGGAATGAGTTTTGCCATTGGCCGACTCTTTTTGTGTAACTCTTCGAACAGGTATGGCTGATGCGAATTCATAGTTGGAAGCGAAGTAATCCGGAGAGTCATGGCCCAGAGACTTGATTTTGGCTTGGTTGCTAATATACTTGATGAGTATCTCTTCCGAATCTGCCTCCAACGACTGAGCGATATTTCGCAAAAGTTGGATTTTCTCTTCTACCATTTCGTCGCTGATCAGACCAAGAATGTTCTGATAGCTTGTAAGCCCAAACGCAAGGTCTTCAAATGCGCGAGAATCACCGAAGAACTCTCCCCGTGACCGGATACCTAGAGAAAGCAGCTTATGATACTGCTGGCTAAGGATGCCTGACGCGCCCAAGTATCGATTAGCAGCATCGGAAAGCATGGAAATCCAATCCATATCTTGCGGACCAGTATCATGGGAAAGGTGAGCGCGTTTAGCGACATCCCATATAAGACAGACGAGCTGGCAGCATCGTGAGGTATCCGGGCAGAAGCCGCGCAGCCAGGGCGAGATCACTCTACCCAGGACGACAATGAGAAAGTCGTCCATGGAGACCCTTGCTCTGTCAGAGTTGACTCTACCATGAGCGATGACTGGTGCGGAGTAATAGCGCATGTGTGCCATTGGTAAGGACCAGAATATACCCTCGCAGTCTTCGTTTGCCGGAGAAACGTGGACAGAGAAGGTAAGAAGAGAGCCATGCATGAGAGGGTCTTGTTGTTCAACACGCGTCATCACGTCAGATAGTACCACCATGTCGGGATAAAGATGCCAGGCCGAGATAGCCAGCAATGTGGACCCATCTCGTATCTGTTGGGGGATGCCTTGGACCAGCTTTTCCATGGCCGTCATAGCAGACTTCCACGCCCGGGTCACGCTCTCGTACAAGTCTCGGCTTGAATTGACAGGGAGCTCGATGTTATTGATAATCAGCATGAGCTGTGTTTGTTGGACTTTTCTGTCCGCATCCGCTGTCTTGATCCAGGACCTGGCGCTGCCGTCCCACGCGGCCAGCTGGTCGCGGGTAAAGGTCTGCTGAGCTGCCATCAGAGCCGCCACGTTGCTACCGTCGACCGTGCTCTCCCTGACTTCATGTATGCGGCTCTCCACCAGCTCAACCCATAAGGAGATGGCCTGAGCTTCATCCCAAATCCTTGAAAGCATGCAGGCCAGGAGTTGGACAGCTATTGCACCCCTGCCAGAGGTAGCTGCAGCCCAAATGTTGGTGGCATCGGGACCCGCCTGCGATGAAAATATACCGAAGGCTGAGTTAGGTCTACTGGAGCTTTCGCTGCTGAGTTTCGAAGAGATTTCGGAGACACGTTGCCCATATGCTCTGACAAGATTCGGGATCGGTGGGATCAAAGGCTCAAATAGCGCACCGAGCTTGCGTGCTGTGATATGAGGAAGGCCAGTCTCTGCTTTGTCCCTACGAACTTTGGAAAGAGCATCCCTGACCCCATGGAACTCTTTCGGGGCTTCCACCTTGACGAGAGAGAAGTCGAAATTCAGGTTGGCGGCGGCCACAGTCAGTTCTGTTGGAAACGAAAGGAGCGAAGACGTGATTTTTGAAATGGACGACATCGTTTCCAGCGTCGCGAGTAATTGAAAGAGAAGAATGGTCTTGAGCTGACAGGTTGCTGGCGAAAGATAGCCGAAGGAAAAGGGGACGGGTTTCGCTTCAATATCAGGCTGGGAAAAGTGCAAAGAAGACCGCGGCTGGAACTGCAGGTGCGTAGCTCGGCAAGCAGCACTTGAGTCCCTCTCCTCTGCTTCTAAAGAAACCCAGCTTCGCCTCCTGCTAACTCCGAAGGCAGATCGCTAGGCTGGCAAGGTCAGCATGGCAGGCAGAACTCGGGCAACATTCGCATTGTCATTACTGCGCGGGGTCACTGCTGTGTAACCACGCCCATGAAGCTAGGTAGGTAGATTACAAGTCTATTGGGTCGGGTTTGTTCCGCGTCCCCGGGCAGCCTCCCATCACGGCAGACACTAAAATCGCAGCCCAATGTCAATATTTCGAGGATACCGCACCATTAATCGCCTCACTTGCTGATCTTGATTCTGCGATTTAGGAAGCAGGAGGTTGCTTTGACCGCTGATGACCCGCCTCTGATCCATCTCCGACAGGTTCCAAGTTTCCTTCTTCCTGCCAGCGGTACTGTCGAGGGTCGAAGCCAAAATCGCTGTCCTGCCCGCTATGCCATTTAAGGAGACCTGCAGGCTTTTCGATCTTGGCTTTCTCAGTAGCGGCCCACGCCTCAATCATCTCCTCGAACTTTTGAGGCTCGTCCTTCCTGCGCTCGTAGGCACCTCTCGGTGTTCCTCGGTCCAGACATGGGTGATACATCGTCCAGGCTTGGCTGAAATCAAACAGCTTTCCGCCGAGGTAGTTTCCTTCGTGTATATCTCTGACCAATATACCCAACCGGTGAAGATCCTCGAGATCGGCGTACATACGAGGTATCTGCGACACAGTCCACGGCTCCAGAGATGGAGTATACTCCTTGACGATGGCACGCACCCTATCGTGCCGGTGATCCTCCCATCGCGTGAAGACACCGCTGCAGTCTAGCGGCTGCGGGCTTTTCTCCCAGTCCATGTACTCCTCACCGAGCGCCTCGGTAACATGCCGTTCCTGGGCCTTTGTCAATAGAATGTAGCCATGTGCGCGGATAGCTAGATCCTCTCGATTCTCTTGCTTGAGGCGCCCGTAGACTCGGCACTCGCAATGAAATGGGTCCAGATAGTCGATATACTCCTGTGGTGTCAAGTCCGGGCGTTTTAAGGGGTCTAAGTGGATCGGTAAAATCGCAGCCCCTGTAGTCACCTCCAAATATTCCCAATTCTGAAATGGAAACTATAGAGTTAAAGCCGTCCGGAATTAGTGGGATTGATGATCTACCTGTCGTCTCTACTTCGGGTGTTTGGATAGTCTGATACTCACGATCTTGAGAGCGTATGTTTTCCCATCGATGCGAACTTTCCAGACCTTAGAATCCAGATCCTTCTCACTGCCCAGGAAGTGTTCAAATTCAATGTCGGCGGTTGCTGCACCTCGAAAAGGCGCCAACTGCGGTCCTACGAGTCGGGGAAGCGGCAATGGGCGAGTCATCGACGCCATGCAGTTTTACTGGATTAGGTGGAATGATGAAAGAGCTGTGACGGATGAACTGGTCAGATTTGCAAGTGAAAAGCTCAAGGGTGGCAAAGATGCCTCTCTGAACTCACTTTCTCATATCATGTGGCCTTTCCTGCTGTGGGGCAGCTCGGGTCACGAAGCGCGGGCTCACTTGGCTGCCTGCCCCCTGCCAGCATCTTTGACCAACAGGCCGTGCCAGTCTGTCAGCCACAAACAGGGTTCACGACCCTGACAAATTGCCTAGGGACTTGCGCTTTTCAGTCTCTGTTGTGTATGGTTCTAAGCGAGTGGAGATTCGCACCCATAACAACGCAGGGTATGCCCATGCCTCAGAGATCACAGTGCTCAGTGTAGCACATGCACCAAAGCAGTTATCTCATAGGTATTTATCCTATGGGAACTCATCCTAGAGGACATTATCGCAACATATCTCAACCTTGGGAAATTTGTTCATGGGAGATTATCCTGGAGAAAGTTATCCTGCGGGGCTCAGGTCTACCCTCTGCTTTTGCGGTGCCAATGTCTGATCTTTTACCACTGCCAATATAGGAAGGCATCGCATTCACCTCATAAATAACTAGTTCCGTTTGTATTCTATATACAGCTAAAGCTATATACAGCACCTTTATATATTTAAAATACTTAAGACCTAGTATTTAAAAAAAGTCTATAATCTTAATAATCTTTAATAAAAATATACCTTAAAAAAAGAAGACTTTTACTAAATAAGCTTATATAATAATCTTTATCTTAGTATATAATTAACTTTAAAAGAATTTATATTAAAAAAAATTTAAAATAACTTATATTTAAGACTTCTAAAAGATAACTTTAAAATCCTTAAAGAAGAAAAGGAAAATAATTTATAAAATAATAAAAAAAACTATAATAATCTAGTTCTTCTTTATATTTATAGTTTTATAACTAAAGATAAAAATCTTTTTAAGCTAGTAAATAAGTATAATAAAAGTAAAGGAAAAAAGGGTAATTTAAGGTATCTTTATTATATAACTATTAGGATATATATAAAGTTATTAAATACTTTATATATAAGGTCTAGGGGGAAGAAATAAGTAACTATATAGGAGTTACTCTAAGGTATAGTTAAGTAGTAGTATAGTTATATAGTATATTAAGCTATAAAGGGTTATAGATAAGGTTTAAGTATATAATATAGCTAACTAATCTATAGTCCTCTATTTATCTATTATAAGTACTAGGGTATAGAAAAGTATTATAATATTCTTATTACTTCTAATTACTAAGTTATTATAATTAATAAGTTCCTAGTAATAGTTTAGTTAGTAATAGTCTAGACTAGAAATCCTTCCTTAGTCTACTTTACTTCTTTAGAGCTAGAACTATCTTATTAGTAGTTCTTATAGTAAGCTTAGGATAAGTAGCTTTATATATCTTTACTAATTTTATATAGTTAGCTAGTTTAACTAATATCTTCTAATAGTTATACTAAGTAGACTAACTCTTTTAATAGACTAGGTATTATAGAGAGTTATTTTTATTATAGTACTTAATCTTCTTATTAAGAATATATTCTATCTTATATAAGTCCCCTTTAATAGAATTATTTAACTCCTTATAGTATATTAGACTAGGTTTAGATAAGGATTATCTAAATAGATTATTATAAGTAATATACTAATTTAAGTATTAGATACTAATTATAGGGTGAAACCTATATATTAGTATTATAATTACTAGTTTTAAAGTTTAACTTATATAAGTATAGATATCTTTTATACTATAGTAAATAGTCTTTTATATAAAGGTTAGGTTTTAGTATTCTAGTAGAATAGAAGCATAAGCTTTATCTATATAAAACTAAACTTTATTACTAACTTTAAATTCCTTTTATTAGTATTTAGTATTATAAAGTTTTTAGATTTTAAAGCTATAATATCTATAGCTAGTTATATATTTTATTATATATATTTTTATATAAATTAAATATATAATAGTTTTTAAGTAATATTAATTAGGTATTTAGATAGGGAAGGAATCTTAAACTTAAATAGAAACTTATAAGGACTAGTATTAATTAAGTATTAATAAGTTTTATTTAAGTTCTACTATAAAGTAGGTAAAATATCTACTTATAGTTTATTAGGGTATTTAGTAGTATAATAATAGATTACTATCTTTATATCTTAGTTTTTATTTAAAGTATTATTAGATTATAGATAATAAGCTATAGTTATAAGTAATTAAGTTTTAAAGCTTTTTATATATTTATCTAAAAGTAAGAAGTAAACTTAGTATTTTAGTCTAAAATAATAGATTAAAGTAGAACTAGTTACTTAGTAATAGTTATTAATCTAGTATTATACTATTACTTAGCTAAGTAGGTTATATAACTAGGAATTAGTAATATATACTTAGAAGTTTTATATATAACTAGTATTAGTAAATTAAAGGTCTTAAATTCTTTTTAACTACTATAGTATACTAATTAATAGAATCTTAGAAAGTCTAATAATAAAATCTAATAATATTATATATATTAGTTTCTATAGAGTTTAAATTAGTTATAGATTACTAATTAGTTACTAATTATTCTTCTTTTTAAGTACTATACTAATAGTAATAGTATAAATAGATAATTACTAAGTAATATTTTCTTTACTAATATACTCTATCTAAAGTATATATTATTTAGTCTCTATTAAAGTAGTACTTATATTATAAGTATTATATAAAAACTCTATTATTAATAGATATAATATAACTAATTACTTAATATTTTCCTAATTAATATTATATAGAAGCTAGTTATATAAGATAAAATAGTAGCTAGACTTTAAAGTAGAGATAATATCCCTATTATACTAGTAAATAGCTAGTTTATACTTTACTAAGTTAGGTATAACTAAGCTCTTAATAATTCTAGTATAGATAGTATTATTTTAATACTTTTAAGTAAAGTAGGTATATATAGAGCTTAATATAACTACTTTAGAAAGATATAAGATAAGATTATTATTATTACTATCTTTATAAGGGTACTCTTAAAGATTATCTAATATTATATCTAAGGTACCTAGACTATCCTATTAGTAAGTAGTCTTATTACTATTAGTAGTAAGTTAAGATAAAGTATCTAGTATAAAGTTAAAGTAACTTATAAGATAATAAATATTAAACTAATACTCTATAAAGTAAATAGATATATTAATTAACTACTAATTAGTATAATTTATAAATATAGTATTAAAGTAAGTACTATTAATAATACTTTATATAGTATTATAATTAGTAAGAATAACTATAAGCTTATAGTAGTTAGAAAAAATAAATATATATAAGTACTTTATTACCTAGATAAGATAGGTAACCTTTTATTCTAAGGGTCTATAGTTAGCTTTAGCTTTAGTTAGGTAATAACTTAGAAAAGTAATAGGAAAGATAATATAAGTAGAAATATACTTATCTAGTTCTTAAGTAAAGTTAGATTTAAGTTAAAATACTATTACTTTAAATCTATATTAAAGATAGCTATCTACTTAGAGGAATAACTACTTATATAGATCTATATAATAAATCTAAAGTTCCTTATAAATATACTTCTAAAGATCTTTAAAGCTCTTAATCTCTTCTAATATAAGGTTATAGTATATATAATATATAAAAGCTTAATACTTACTCTTATTACTATTAATAAGTTAACTAGTCTTATAGCCTTTAGTAAGTAATATAACTTTATAGTATTAAAGTACTTTAAATAGCTATATATAATATAGAATTATTATATAAAGAAAGCCTATAGTACTAAAATAGGTCTTAAAATTCTTAAATAGGGTAGAAAACTTTATCTTATAGAAAGCTTTAATATACTCCTTAGTTATAGTTTAATTAAGAATATTAATATAGAATCTAAGTAGCTTTATAAAGAGGTATTCTATATAAAACTTAGTAGGGGAAAGGGAAACTCTATAATAGTTAAATAAAGCTAGTATCTACTTAAAGTACTAAATATACTCTTTAAAGGTATTAGAGAAAATAACTAAGTTATTAATAAAGACTTAGTAAAAGTTATAAAACTTATATAATAAGTAATCTATAAAATATTAAGTATATATTAGTAAGTTTTAAAAACCTATTAAAGTAATTTAAAACTATTCTAGATTATAATAACTTATAATTATAAATTAATCTTAATAAGTAGAGTAAATTAAAAACTAAAAGAAGAAAGTAGTAGTATTAATAACTATAATATATATTTTACTATAAAGAAAATTAATAATATCCTTTTAAAGTAGTAATAAGTAATTATTAGGAACTATCTATTTATTTAGTAGCTAAGGTCTACTATTATATATCCTTTCTCTACTCTATAAATATTTTATTATATTATAAAGACTAGTATTAAAAGAATATATATTATTAGTAAAGTTTATTTATTTTTTTATTAAAGGTTATTATAAATTTAATTAATAAATTTCTTATTCCTCTAAGCTACTAGATAATAAGAATAATTTAACTTAATATATTACTAGCTATCTAGTAAAAGAATCTTTATTATCTAGTTCTTAGATATATTAATAAGGGTTTTATATTCCTATATATTAGAAAATTTAGATATAACTTCTTAAAAGTACTATACCTTCTTAGAGTTAATAGTATAAATATAGATATTATTCTTTATAATAATACTAGAGATATTACTAGGTACCTTAAGTTCTATTAATTTATAAAGAGTATTATATAATCTATATTAACTTAATTAAACTTAGATAAAAGTTAACTTAAGTTAAGATTTATTACTATTACTTTATTATTAATAGTATAATAAACTATATTTATAAGGGTATATTAGAAGATTCTATATTAAAATAGTTATTTAAAGGTTAAGTATTAAGGTTTTTATCTTTAAAGATTTTAACTAAATCTAGTATAAGCTTAAATTTAGTATTTATTATTATTTAATTTTTAAGTAAAACTACTTATAAAGTAAGGTTAGGCTTTATACTACTAGTAGTAAAGTTAGTAGTTAGTAAAGCTATAAGTATTACTATATTAATTACTATTACTATTTCTAGTACCTTTATAGCTCTCTTTAAAAAGTAATAAAGTAGATATAATCTTTATATTTATAAATAATATTAATATAAAAATAATAATTAACTTTAATAAGCTAGTTAGTAGTATTATAAAGAACTATAATATATAGGTTTTAAAGTCTACTAAGGTATTTATAGCTAAAGAATAGATAGAGTAAATATAAAGAAATAATCCTTAGATAGATTTATATAATATATAATAATATATATAGTCTTACTAAAAGTTAAAGTATATTTATAATCTATTATAACCTTATATATTACTAGATTAAGTACCTTCTTAATAATTATAAAAGGGACTTTAAAATTATAGCTTATTAGATAAGTAACTATATAGTTACTATAATTAATTAAAGCTTAATAGGGATAAATCTATATATTACTAAGTAGTATATTAGTAGAGAGATTATTTACTACTTATACCTTAGTAATTTACTAAAGTATTCCTAGGGTTTTATTAGCTTACTTATTATAAGCTAGAAAAGACTACTTAGTAAGTTCTAAAATAATAATAGGATCTAGGCTAATACCTTTAATAATATAAGACTTAAACTTAATAATAGTAATATTATTAAAGTTTTTAAGAAAGTTATAGTCTATTAACTTTTATAAAGCTCTAAAGTTAAGGTATAACTTTATATTTAAGCTATTTTTAATAGCTTATATAGTAATTTATAAATAGATATATCTTTCTATAATAGTAGAGTTTATATTTTTAAATAGAGTCTTATTTATAATATTATTCTTAAAGTACTTAACTAGAATAGATATTATATAATAAATAGCTTTAGGTTATAGTATAAGCTTTTACTTTATTTTATATTTATAATAATATAAATATTCTTTAAAATATCTAAATAGCTTATTATAAGATATAAATATATATTTATAGATATAATATTAAGTATTAGGTTTATTAAAGATAATATAGATATAGTTATTATTAGAATTAGAGTATAATAATTAAGAGGACTTAGAATAATTAGTAAAAAGTTAATCTAATATACTTACTTAAAGATTTAGATAATAAAGAAGTATAGTACTTATTAATATTAGATACTTTAGTATTAAAAGTTATATAATAGGTATACTTTTATTATTAGAGCAGTAGAGTAATTCTACTTATATTTAAAGCTCTTATATTTCTCCTTCTTATTATTCTAATATAGTTTATAAAAATAATAATCTTAGTTATTATACTTATAATTATTAGGATAATAATTATAGTTATCTTAAGATCTACTATAATTATTAAAATAGTAGAAGAGTTAAGAAGAGTTATAATAAAAGATTAAGTAATATTATAGTAAAAAAGTAATAATCTTAGTTATAGTAATTATCCTAATAACCTTAATTATCTTAATTATTATAGTAATAGTATAATAGCTTATTATAAGTAAAACTTTATAAATTATACTTATATACTAGTAAATAATTAGTTTACTAAGTATTATTTATTAAAAGTATTTAGAATAATATTTATTAGTAATATTAACTAAAATACTCTTAATAGCTTTTATATTTTCTATATATTTATTAAGAGACTTATACTTATAGGGTAGTTTAAAATAAATTTAAATTTACTTATTTATCTTATTTTAAATCTTATTAATTACTTTCTTCTAGTTAATATTCTTATAGTTAATAGTACTTATAACTTAAATATACTAAAGGTTCTTCTAAATAAACTTATAAAAATAAATTTATCTTTTATAATATTATATAAAGTAAGATAAAACTTATTAAATTTATAAGTAATATAACTTAGTTTTATTATAAAATACTTAGTTAAAGTAGTAGTAACTTTAATATAGCTCTTAGTATAAAGATTATAATAAGCTTAGCTAGTAAGCTTATTATTCTACTAATATACTATTATTTCTTATAGTAGAGTTAGGAATATTCTTATAATATTAACCTTAATATTACTAGTATTATCTTTATTTTAAAAGAAATCTAGTTAATTAAAGAAACTTTAGATATTTATAAAGATAAAGTCTTTACTAATAATAACTATACTAATATTATTTAGGTTATTATATTTAAAATTAAAGATACCTACCTTCTCCCTCTAAAGTTTAGTTTAAAAGAAGGAAGTTATATTTATATTAATAAAGAAGAGAGTAGTATAATAGCTAGTTACTAGGTCTTTAAGAGGTTTATAATTAATAAAATTAATATTATCCTTAGATTTATAAAAAGGGTAATATAAAGGTTAGTAAGAGGTACTACTACTATTTAAGAACTTAAAGCTATAGTAGTAAAGGTTTAGCTAACTAATATTATTACCTAGGCTATCTAATAGATAAATAGATAGTTCTAAAAGCTATCCCCTAAGGTATTTTAGCTAGAGTTTATTATATAGCTTAGTCTTACTAATCTAAAAATATAGATCTACTAGATTTTTAGTAGTACTATTATTAATACTTAAGCTAAAAATTAGTATATTTATTATACTCTTAATATTATCTATCTTTAAATTAGTATCTTATACTATTTATAAAGTTTCTATATTATTAGTTTAGAACTATTTAGTAATAGTCTTAATATAGTAAATATAGTTTTAAAATAATTATTATTAGAAAAGCTAATAAACTCTACTATTTTAATAGTATTCTTAGCTTCTATAATTATATTTATATATAAGTTTATTAGATCTACCTTTAATATATTATTATTAAGTAAATAAGTAGATTAAAAGATATATTCTTTATTATTAAAAAGGTAAATAGGGATTATTATTACTAAAGTTATTAGAAATAGTTTTAGAATTCTAATTAATTAGGTTATCTATTAGTTAACTAATACTTTTTACTAAGGATTTAGTAAGGGTATTAATATTATCCCTTAATTTATAAATAAATCTTATTAATAAATTAGATAAAAGCTATAATATTCCTAATTTATATATAGTAATATAAGAAATAAAATAAATAAACTATAAAGTATAACTAGTAAGTATAAGAAGGAATAAAGTAAGGAAAGAAATTAACTTTAACTTTCTAAGTAGATATAAAGTAGCTAAGGAAACTTATAGTATCTATAATAATAAGTTATCTAGAATTAGAGTAATATTATAGAAAGTAACTATTAAGATTATTTATTTATAGAAAAATTTATACTTAGCTTAGCTTAAAGTTATTTATTATCTATAAGGTTATTTAGCTAAATAACTTAAAAGTATAAGATAGTAATAGTTAGTTATATTTTATAACTTTCTAGATAGGTATAATAGTTAATAGTACTATAATATTATACTTTTTAGATAGATATAATAGTTAGTTAAGTTATTATTAAAAAGTTCTAGATAGATATATCTTCTTTATAATATAAAGGTTTAAATATTATTAATTATAATTATAAATAATTAGTATAGTAGGTATAAAGTAATAAATATTATAATAAAGCTTTTTCTAATAAAGTATATTTTTAAAACCTTAAGGATATTAGCTAAGTTAAAATTATTCTTATAAAGTAATTATATATTAATTATAATACTCTCTTTATAGTATAGAGTTATAGCTATTACTTATAGGAGTTACTCTAGAGTATAGTTAAGTAGTAGTATAGTTATATAGTATATTAAGCTATAGAGGGTTATAGATAAGGTCTAAGTATATAATATAGCTAACTAATCTATAGTCCCCTATTTATCTACTATAAACTAAGTAGATAGATAGATAGATAGATAGATAGATAGATAGATAGATAGATAGATAGATAGATAGATAGATAGATAGATAGATAGATAGATAGATAGATAGTTAAAAGGATAAATATAGTATAGCTGAAGCCTTACCTTATATATAAGTGAATTAGAAAAGAAACCACTACTTGCAGCCTCTCGCTAGAGCCAGTTATGTGAACACACTATTCTCATTGATTGCTCCCAATGTTTTCAGGCTGTGGGGCCTCAAGGGCGCAATTGAGAAGTCAGAGGCGAAGAGAAATACCACCGTAATTTGTAATGTATTCAACGCATAAGCGCTCAAATAATCTCAATGTCTGCCATGCTACTCAGAGCAAAGAAATTGTCCGCATTCTGCGAGCTTACAAACTGGGACAATCCTACGCGTCTAAAAGACTTGGTCTCTGAACTGATGAGTATAAGACCAAATCTGTCCATGACACGGATATGAAAAATAAGATCTAGGTCATGGGCTTCTGAATCCACATCCCAAGTCACCATGTCTGCTTGTAGGATCCTAAGGGCCCGATCATACGGTCTTAATTCAGTCCAATTCTCGTGTTCCTCCTTCGAACATAATGTAGGCGACTGGTTCTGTAATTCCGGTCTAAACGGCCCACGAAGTCGAATTTTGCCCCCGGTGACCTGTCCAAAGGGGAGCTCCTTGCTTTTGAGACTGGTCTCGCACCCAAGTATCTCGAGGTAAGGCTGCCCTTGCTCATTTGTTTCTCTTGATGAATCTCCGCCAGGCCACTCTATTCCTCCGCAGCACTTTACCGAAGCCCATGACCAAGACGGAGCTACATAGACTGACGGACGAGACTTTCTGATCTCCCAGGGAAGGCAACTTGGTGTCCAAAGGAGATATCCGCGAATTGACGACCTCCACAAACCAGCCACGTATGTATCTTTGCTGCCGTGCGCCTCCGAGAATCTGGAAGCCAATGCTGCCAGTGCGACCAGCATGTCTTCTTCGTGGGTTATATCTCGCCGTGTGTACTCCGTAACTAGATCCATCCACTCGCGTTCGACGTGTACACTTTTGACGGGATGCTTTCTAGTCAGGAACCGAGGCCGGCTGAACTCGCCCTTCCATTCGAAAGCACTGCAGCCTCTTTGAGCCCCGTTGCATTGCCAGTATAACTCGTGCTCTCCGAAACAAAGAATGCGCCGGCTGAGCAGCCTCTCCTGGAAAGTCCATGCTCGAGACATGATTGGATCTCTGGGAAAGATATCATCGGCGTGGCCTGGCTGCAAAACAACATTCCCTGTAATTCCCTCTCGATCGGTAAGAGGAAAAGACACAACAAGACGCGGGTATTGATACGGCCAAATACCGGATGACCCCCGCTCCCGCGGTTGTCGCGTATTCAGAAAACCGTCGTGAATGTTGGCGGCGCTTGAAGCAGACAGGACCACATAGGCTTGGGAGTATATCTCCGCCATCCGGGCTAGCTCTTTCTGCTTATCTTCGACGTCGTTTTGAATAATGCAATATGCATCAATCCAGATATACGTGATTCCTAGATTCTGTGTAACAAAGATCGCATCTCGAATAGTTTGTGGAAGGGTTTCGAGTTGAATACTCTGTTTCAAAGCCTGGATATTTGCTCGAACAAGGGCCCCGGGAACTGTTGGACAGCCCCAGCAGTAACTAAGTGCTGCATACCTGCCAACTTCTCCGTGTGAAGATTCATGAAGTCTCAGTGTTGTCACATCAATGACACGAGAGGGCAAGGCTGTGCAAGCTGTCACACCGTGACTGCCGCCACAACCCGGATGTGAGTTCTCGCACTCTCTTATCCACTGTCTCATCTGTTCCAATCCTTCTTCCGAGCTCAATTGGGCCAGGAATGGACGTGAGCTGATGATCTCGGATGCTGGGTCATCTGCGTTGATATGGCAGACAAAGTCAGCGAGCTTCAAACCTAGCTATCAACCTCAAAGCTAGTGAGTCTTACCAAGGTATGCTTGTACGCGCAAAGACATAACTGGAGACCCAGATGATTCTGTCTGAATTTCTAAGACCGTCTCACCAAGCCATGTCCTGGTGAATTTCGTCAAAACGCACCGTTCTGACCCGAAATCAGGCGAGTCACTTCTTTCCTTTTTAGAACACTCCTGTTGGCTTTCTTGGAGTTTTCCCAAATAATCCAAGAACATGACCCGCAGCGAGCATTGTGTGTCCTCAAGCGTCCCGCCACAGAGACTTATGCTGCCAGGCATCGGCTGCGAGGTCCTCATAACGTCCGGGCGTGCTAGGGCACCTCTGCAGAGTTCACAGAGCTTGAATCGAGTTGAGGGGCGTCTTGCCAAGTCGTCTTCGGAGAGACCCGCATTAGGCCTCCACAGAACTCCTTGCAGTGTTTCGGACATATCAACGTGGCTGCTGGGTAAGAGGCGCTTTTGTAGACCTCCGATTATGTCAAGAGCGAAAAGCCGGTGTGATCTCAAAAACGAAGTGTCACGGTTAGTCAACTTAGGCGGGGCGGCTGACAGGGGATTGAGCGGGGATTTCGGCTGGCAGCTTGGGTATTTCACTTGTGTCATTCATCGACTTAAAATGCGATCAAAACACCTTAAAATAATTGGAATTGGCATGTTGTCGTCAATATTTGTCCCATATACAGAAGCTTCTGCGAAATATGTACAAATTGCAATATCATGCAGCGAATCATTGACCACCAGGTCCGGACAAGCTCAAAAGAGTAGATGCCGGGGCCTTTCCAGGATAGAATGTGGTAGGAACTGGGGGAATGGTGAAGGATGCCGTACTGGGGAACGCGCTCTTCAGATCGTTCGGCATAGTCGATGCCGAGTAGGCTGGCGCTGTCTTGATCGTCGTATAGCTAGCTGCGTATGAGGCACTACCCGAGTTGCGCAGACACGCCCCTTTGCCGTAAGCACTCTGGCATACCCAGGTCACCTCCTTGCTGCCGTCACTGGTCCAGAGGTTGACGTTGTCCACAGTGAGACCAGTGCAGGGGACTGAATCATCGCACTGTAGCCTGATTGTAGGGCGCTTGGAATCGCTGTTGTAGCCATGCCAGTTCCTGAAAGTCAGGTTGCTCAGTTGAACGCCGGCACCACCGCTGTCCTTGCCCCATGCTTCGTTGACAGCCAGGACGTATGAACCGCCGTTGTTAATGATGTTCTCCCAGGTGATCGAGTCCACCGTGCCGCTGCCACCGTTTGTCTTGACGTATGCACCGTCTGCTTGGTTCAGATAGATGTTCCTGTATTGTACCGTGGAGATGTTTGTGTCAAGTCCGAGGGACCCAATTGCACATCCGCCGCTGATGTTGCAGTGGACGTCCTCGACCAGGATGTTATTAGCTGGTGACTTGATCGTAACACACTCGTCTCCGTTGGTAATCTCGACGTCGTGTACCCAGATATTACTGCCCCAGATGTCGATAGCATCAGTCATGCCAACTGTTATGCCCCGCAAGATCATGTTGTAAATCTCTCCATTGCTGGAACTGTCAAAGACCAAGTAATACGAAGGCGAGTCGACCAGGGCAAAGCCGTGCATGGAGAAGTTCGTCACGCCCGTCAAGCGCATGAAGCGAGGGCCGTAATTGCCTTGCGAAAGGAATTGATATCCGAAGCCTTGGATTGCACCTTTGGAGTTGCCGCTGAAGATCTCGAGGTCATCACAGCTTTGAAAAGAGATCATGTTGCCGCCGTCGGTCCCGGTCCTTTGAATGATGCCATCGAGCTGCAAGGCTGCCCCCTGACCGCTTCTCAGAGACGCCCAAGTACTCATGGCAAAAGTGCCTGGAGGTATGTAGACTAGGCCGCCTTTCCTGCAGTCGACCCAGGCACTCGTGAGAGGTGGACCAAGATCGGTCGTGCCGTCGGCTTTGGCGCCATAGTCCAGGACATTACAGACTTTCTTTGCTGCTTTGCTTGAAAAGCTGGTCGTCGGTCCTACCTTGCCTGAGAGTTGGCCTTGAGCAAGGCAGCTCAGCAGGGCGACAGCAGCAATGATAGAGGGAAACATGGTTGTATAAGGTCAGAATGACACAACCCGAGTCGAGTGTAGCACTGTTTACTTGGTCGTGCCAAGGAATGGCTCGTTTCTTTATTCTGTCTGCTCGCAGTCTCAGCAGGCATGCCCAGGTGGGTATACGAAATTTCAATTGGCCCGGACATCAACAAAATTAATCCATCATTCATCGGGTCCGAGTTCGTGAAATCACACTATAGTTCTTCCCCTGTAACATAATAAGAGTGCGCCGGGGTTTAGCGCATGTGACACATACCCACCACTGCCACCTCAATATAAAAGGTGCCGGCTCAAACTCGCTCCTTGAATGACAGTTTATTGAGGACTTGAGTGTCCTTGTAATTAGGGGGTAGCATCATGCTAGTGGTTTGCCGTGAGAGCCGTGCTAGGTCATAAGTCGCCTGACGCGATATGCTAGGGCCGTGAATCCCCACAAAACTTAATGTATCTGGCACCATTAGTTCGCCAAAAACGGACATCTGCCGTTCAAGCTTTCCGGTGGAGTGTAACATCCTACCACTGGGGTGGTAAGGATTGATCCACGAGGTATCCATCAATATCTGCTTCTTCAAATACGCGTGTGCATCCAAAGACCAACACCGGGATTGGGGCAAACGGAAGACACAAAACATTTGAACGTCGCTGGTCTCTCAAACCTGTATCTACCTAGGTACATGTGACCTGCTGTCTTTGACAGTCTTCTTGACAGGGATGAAGGTTGAAATTCAAGTTTTCAGAAAGCCCTCAGTGCTCCCCGCCTTGTATACACCTACAGAAGTCCCAGTGCTGCCTAGAGCATACAAGGTAGTATCCCTCACCACGACTTGGAGTACATATGCCGCGCCACTTGTAATGTGAGCAGCTATGGCAAGAAACCAGTATTCGGTCGCAAATATAATTCAAACCATCCACACTATACAGGACTTCCCATGGCCCGATGGCATCTCTGCAACTGGATTGAATACAGCTAGAGTCAGTCATATAGACTTATGGCTTGGTTGCGACGACAGTCCATCGGGTGAAAGCCCACCAGGCTCCACGCTTGGTCTCCCCGACCACCTCGGTCATCAAGGACTGGATAGCTTTTGCTACCTCTTGATTCCCAGTCTTCCGTGCAAGCAATTCGTGGGTCATCAGACCACACTCATGCATAAGGTAGGCCATGCAGGGCGGTGCGTCGCGCACATCGGAGAATGGATTGACCAAGCCGGCTTCCGCAAACAGTTTCGGCATATTTGGGACCCAGGTGGGAGCTAGCCGTGAGTCCTGTCCTTGGGACACCTCCAGCAGACGGCGCAAGGAATCGGTCTTGCAAGCCGAGTCGGTCGTCTCGATGCGGAACGATGATACGTCGGCCTCGCCCCATTGAATATAGCCGCCGGGCTCTGCATTTTCCTTGTCAGTGATCAGCTGAATCTCCTAGTAGTATTCTTTTTAAGGATGTTGTGGCCACGCACTGAGTAAATCAACGATGTTGCGCAGAACGCCCGGGACATCTTGGTCCTGCAAAACAAAGGCGAAGTTGCGCACGTGGACAACGTCGTATTGCCCAACCAAAGCAGCCGGGACTGGTGTCTTGATGTCCCAATGCTTCAGCGTCACATTAGGCGGGAGAGACGCAGTAGGGGGTGTTGCATCCAGAGACACATCTAGCCCATCGAGACGAATCGTATCGGGCAGCTTTTGCGCCAGGTCCATCAGCCAGACACTGCCAATGAAGCAACTGTCAGCTCAATTGCGCACTCTACAAGCCTGACCCGACGCCTCGCTCGGCGGCTGTTCAAAGAATGCATAGGCTGTTTCTTTCAGCAATGCATGAGGGAAGGGAGAGGACACATACCCAGTTCCGGTACCGACATCGACGATTCTGACGGTTGAAGAAGCATCTACAGGAATGTTCGGATGAAGGTGGTAGCCAAAATGCTGGACCCACATGTAGTGCTGTAGATTGATCCTACGACGATGTGATCAGGTTCCATCCGATCTTGACGGTCAGAAGGAAGTAAAATTTATTCCACATAGTACAAACCGGTTATCGTCCCAGACATCTCTTGTGAACACATACTCCGGTAGTGAGGCCATGCCAGTGGTTCCGGGCAGGGGGGTAAAACGGTGCGAATTTGTGACTGCAGAAAAATGAGCCTCCAGCAAGTATCAACACAGATCAGGTAATGTGGCTGAGTCCGCCTTTACTTATGATGGTGAGACCAAGTTCCTGTCTTTACTATTTTCCTGTTACTCGGTTAGCCTCCTTCAGACTGACATTATATGAAAATGTGCATAATACACTAGTGTTTTACCCTATTATTAGACGATGGATTATCAGGGATTCCCTTATTATATAGGGATCTACTAGTTATAATAGAATAAAGATAAATAAATCTATTCCTCCCTTATCTTCAACTAGGCAGGAAGACTTTTAATATATATACTATTTATCTCTACTTTCTTATAGGTTATAAGCCTAAAAGCTCTTAGCTAATTAGATTACCTAATTTACCTTATATAACTAATTAAATACTAAGAATACTTAGTTTAACCCTATTATTAACCTTATTATTACTAATATTACTAATAATTTACCTTATTACCCTTATTATTATTAACTTCCTAAATAGAAAAGTAAATAAAACACTATACCTAATTAGATAGACTATACTACCCCTATATACTAGCTATACCTAATTAGACTAACTATCCTAACTATACCTTTCTAATTAGGAATTACCCTTTTTAAATAATAATAATATCTCTTTAACCCCCCCTTATTAACTACCTATATAAATACTCCTTAATTACTTAACTAATACCTATCCTCCCTACCTATACTATATACTATTTAATAGCTCTTAATAAGACCTTTTTAATAATACTAGTCTTAACTACCTATTCTTTAAATTCTATTATTTAGACCTTAATCTATTAATTTCTCTTTAATTTTCCTACTAAATATTAAAAAACTCTCTAAGTACTCTATCTTCTACTTATACTAACTTCCTTAAAACTTAATAAATAAATTTAATAAAAATACTATTTAATACCTCTCCTTCTACTCTATATAACTCTACCTTATATATAAATAATCTTAAACTTTCACCTAAAAATATATATAATTTTTTTAAAACCTTTTTTTTTATCTTTTAATATATTAACTATATCCTTACTAAAAACTCCTCTTTCTAGATACTATATATATATATAAAAGACTAGTATTCTCTATATTAAAAAAATACTAAACTATAATTTATAAAAGAAAGAATTTTTAAGAGAATTCTTTATATATCTTTTACTATAAATATAATTTATATATAAAAAAATTATCCTAAATAATTTATATACTAAATTTAACTCTTAAATCTTCTCTATTTTATAATAGATTATATATAACTATAAGAAATATTTCTATTTCTCTAAAGATAAGACTTTTTAGAAGTAAATATAAAATATATAAAAAAATATCTATTATTTTACTATATTAGAGATTTATAAATCTCTTATATATATTTATATACTTTAAATATATACCTTTTAATATAAGTAACCCTGAAAAATTTAGTATACCTTAACTTAAAGGCTTAAAGAATTATAATTTCTAGAGTATAAAAATCTTTATCTATATAGAAAAGGAAAACTATATAGGAAATAACCTCTTTAAAGATATATCTAATACCTAAAATAAAAAAGCTATAATAATTTTAAAGATAACTTATAGACCTAGTTCCTTACTATTTATAAAAGGGCTAAATTTAGTTAAAGAAGCTTAGAATATACTTAAAAAATACTATAAAGTTAGTAGGTTTAATAGTTAGTTTTTACTTTATAAAGAGTTTTTTAATACCTATCTATAAGATTTTAAGTCTATAAAAGAATATATATATAAAATAAAACTACTACTTAAAGAATTAGCTTTTAATAAGATTACTTTTTAAAATAAGTAGTAATAAGCTTTATTTTTAATAGCTTAGATAAAGAATATATTAAATTTATCTAGAATATAATTTAAACCCTTAGAAAGAATATAGAAGAATATATTATAGATTCTCTATTTTCTAACCTATTAGATAAAAATTAAGAAAAAGAAATAAAGCTTCTAAAAAGATTTTTATATACTAAGTCTAAAACTAAGGGAAAAGAGAAAAAAAAATCTTTTAAATATAAAAAATACTCTAATTATAATATAAAAGGGTATAAAAAAAAAGATTATTATTTCTTATACCCTAATAAAGCTCTAAAAGCCTAGAAAGTTAAGAAGAGAGAAAAAGAGAGAAAAAAACAAGGAATTTCCTTAGAAAATCTCTTAAGAAGAAAAAGAGAAAAATTATAAGAAAAACTCTTAGCTATAAAAGTAAGAGATAAGAAATATTCTTCTTTATCTTCCTCCTCCTTAAACTCTAAGAACTCTAATTTATTAGAATAGGATTAAGCCTTAATAACTTATAAAGAAAAAGAAAAAGAGAATAAAGATCTAATAAATCTAAACCTTAAAGATATAAAAATTAAGATAAATAAAAATATTCCTAATATTTCCTCTACTATATTAACTATAACTAATAATAATAATACTTTAGGGAGAGAATAATATATAAACCCTTATTATATAAAAGTAGCTATAGATTTAGAAGTAAATATAATAAGTTTTATAAATAAAAGATTTTTAATAATATTAAATATATAAATAAAAGTATTAAGTAGAAAAGTAAACTTTCTTAAAGTTAATATAATAGAAAGTAGTACTATACTCTTTCTATAAAGTAATTATAAAAAAACTTAAGAATATATACTATATACCTAGATTAGGTATTAATATAATAGGTTATTCTACTATTACTAGTTTTATATAACTTAAATTAGATAGTAAAAATATCTACCTATATTCTAAGAAGGATAATAAGTTAATAACTAAGGGATACTATAAAAATAGTCTATACTATATTAAAATAAAAATAAATAAAATAAATAGTATTAAAGAAGTCTTTAATAACAGTATTAAATATATTAATAAAAGATTTAAATATATATTTAGAAAATATAGTATAAAACACTCTACTATACCTCCTATACTAAAACCTAATAGTTTAATAGAAAGACTAAATTTAACTATAATAAATAAGATTAGAAGTCTACTATATATAGCTAAGCTACCTATATACCTATAGGGTAAAGCTATTAAATATACTATATATATATATATAATATAACTATATAAGCTCTATTATATAAAACACTATATAAGCTACTAAATAAATCTAATAACCCTTATATTAATAATATAAAAATATAGGGTTCTATAGTCTACTATTATAATAAACACTATAAGACTAAGTTAAAACCTAGAAATAAAAAGGGTATCTTACTAAATATAATCCTAAAATCTAATATATACTATATATAGGATATATAAGAGAAAAAGCCTCTTTTAGTATATAATATATATATTCTTAAAGGTAAATATATAAACCTTAAAGAGGAAATAAAGAATAAGAATAATATTAAGCCCTATATACCTATAAACTATAACTTAGATAAAGAGTCTAATAATAATAATAATAATATAGAAGAAAATCCTAGAGAAAACTCTCCTCCTATACTAGATAAAATAATAGTACAGGAAAATCTAAAGAATTATATATATAATATAAAGAACATACTTCTAGATAAAATAATAAATATACTAGAAGATAAAGATAAAATAAATAATAATTATATATATTCTATTATAGTATCTAATATAGATAAACCTACTAGTCTAAGAGATATATTAAACTCTATAAAAAAACCCTTATAGATAAAAGCTATAAGAGACAAAGATAATAGCTTAATAGATTAAGGTTCTTATATAATAGTAGAATTACTACCTAGATATAAAGCTCTAGAGGGTAAATAAGTATATAAAAAGAAATATATAAATAATCTAAATATTATAAAGAAAAATTAGATAGTAAATAATAAGAAAAATACCTATTTTAAAGCTAAATAGGTAATATAAGGTTTTAACTAATAAATAAGAATAGACTATTTAAAAACCTTTAGTACTATATACTACCTAAAGACTTATACTATACTATTAATAATAGTAGTAAATAAAGGATATTTTATATATAGTTATAATATTAAAAACATATTTCTATACTCTAATATAGATTTTATAATATATATAAAATTACTATCTTATTTATATAATAAGCTAGAATATAAAAAAAAGTAGTACTTTTAAAGAAAGCTATATATAGCTTAAAATAAGCTCTAAATTATAGTATAACTACTTATATAAAGTCCTAATAAATCTAGGATTTATTACTTATATATTAAATAAAGATATATTTATACACAATATATTATAAATAACTCTTATATACTATATAGACAATATAATAGTTACTAGCCCTAATAATTAAGATATAAAAGATATAACTACTAAAATAAATAAATAAATAAAGCTCGAATTTCAAGGAGAGTTAGATAGTTTCTTAGAGAATAATATAAAAATAGATAATAAAAATAAACAAATTAAAATCCACTAAAATAAATATATAGACAAACTATTAAATAAATTCAAGATTAAAGAAAAGGTTAAGAATAAAGAAATAAGACCTCAACTTACACTATATATACCTAATAGGAAATTAGAGAAAAATCCTAACCAGGCTAAATAAGAAGAAATAAACCTATATCAACAATAAATAGGGTCTATACTATATACTAGTCTAAAAACTAGAATAGATCTAGCTTATTTAATTAATAAACTTACTAAATATATATCTAATCTAAACCTAGAATATATAAAAGAACTAAATAAAATATAGAGATATATATATAAAATTCTATATATAACTAAGATATTTAACTATAAGGGAGATAACCTATAAATAGTAGGATATACTAATTCCTTATAGGTAGATAATTTAAATAGTAGAAGAAATACCTTATCTTATATATTTAGTCTATAAAATAATAAGGAAAAGATTCCTATAAATTCTATTAGTTAGAATTTATAACTATAAAAAACTCAAGCTTTATCTTCTATAGAAGCTAAATATATAGCTCTAAGAGAAGCTATTAAAAAAGCTAAATATTTATATAATTTATTCAAGTATTTTAATAATAATATAAAACTCAGTTATAAGCTATACACCCCTATTATTTATATAGATAACTAAGGGGCTAAAATATTAGCTAAAAATAATACTTTTTATAAAAGAACTAAATATATATACCTTTCCTATTACTATATAAGAGATTCTATTAAAAATAATAAAGTTATTTTAAAATATATTAACTCTAAAGATAATATAGTAGACTAGCTAATAAAACCTCTAAATAGACTAATATTTAAAGAGTCTAGAGAAAAATATAGTCTAAAAGAGGAATAAAAGTTAGAATTATAATAAAAGGTTTTTACACTAAATAATAAAAAGTATACACTAAAACTTAAAAATAAAAGCGTTTCCTATCTAAATAACTAGTATTAAATTTTCCCCTAAATACTATATAAAATAAAGACTTAAAAAGAATTTTCTAAGGTTTTTTATACTAGTAAATAATAATAGTTTTACTTAAAATAAACATTAGCCTATAGGGTATATATAGCTCGATAAGCAGTTAACTTATACACAGTGTATATATACACAATATATCCACATATACTACTAGGGTATACTTAAATAGGCCTTTTAAAGGGGCTAAATCTCTATATAAATATAAATTCGTAGTGCCTATAGCCTAACTAGTAGAATATATAACTTAATATATATAAAATACCTACTAAATATATAATAATTATAGTCCTATATAATTATAATATATAAAGCTTATATAAATAAAATAACTTCTAACAACTAAGCTACTAGAGTTTAAGAGGGTATAAGTTTAACTCGCCCTCTAAGGGAATTTTTACATTTTTACCCCTTTTTATCTTTTTAAGGTTTTAACCGAATAATAGGCTATTACCTATATAACTAGTTATTTTCCCTTATAAATAAAGGGTTTTTATACTAGTAAATAAGGATATACTTTATTTTAGTATTTTTCCCCCTAAAAATAAAGGGTTTTTTACTATAATAGAGGTATTCTAAGCTAATATATATATATATTTATTAGCTTAAAGGGGTATGTGAAAATATGTATAATATACTAGTATTTTACCCTATTATTAGACAATAGATTATCAGGGATTCCCTTATTATATAGGGATCTACTAGTTATAATAGAACGAAGATAAATAGGTCTATTCCTCCCTCGTCTTCGACCAGGCAGGAAGACTTTTAATACACACACTATTCGTCTCTACTTTCTTACACATTAGCGTGAAAGGATAATGGAGAAATGAAGCCAACAGGACATGATAAGCAGATTTAGAAGCCAACCATCTGCGAGATCCTGCCTCTCTGACGTAAAATTGTCAGCCAACAGACCAACAGCAAAGGTTGGGTTCCCACATTGGACTTTGTACCATTGATGCACTGCATTGGGCGCAGAAGTACCTTTCTCTTCACACACAACACGTCGTTCCAACAATGTGACCCACCTCCAACCTAATTCAATCCCGCCACAGGAGCACCAGGTGTTCGCCTAGTCTGGGACAGTCCCGTTCCGGCTGACTCCATTCATGCATGTGCACCCTGCAGTTGGCGTCGTATCACAAGCCGAACACCGGCCAGGCCATAGGCGACAAGACCACCTCACTGCAGTTGGCCCCGGCCATACAGAGCCACCCTACAAACGACGAATGAATTTGGACCTTTCAAACCAGACTGTCTCCTGTGCCGCCTTGTTTGGGAAAAGAGCACTCGGCACAATGCCGGGAAAGAGATCGATCATCGGTTCGAATACAGTTCAAATACATCATTAATCATGGCTGACTATCACAGGGAATTAGGTATCACTGCCTGGAGGTATATGTTTTCACACAAATTGAATGATCTACAGGGGCAGCTTGCTCATTTAAGAGAATGTGAGATGGCCTGGAGGTATAAAAAAGGGATTTTGCTCATTCAAAATGCAAGTAATACTAAAACGTGCGCCGTGAAAAGGTTACAATGATAATTTAAAATACCAGTAGCGACCCTGGAATGAATTTACAATTCATCCCAGCCAACATAAGTGGCACCTGGTAGGGTATAATTAGCCACAAATTGACCGATCTCACCACTGGTACTGTTCCGCTGCATCACCACAACGCGGTTGTTGGCCATACATGCAGCAGCAATAAGAGAGCCGTCCTTATTGACCTGAATCTGGCGGGGGCTCTGGCACCCGACCGGGTAAAGGTCTACAAAGGAAAGCTTGCCTTGGTCATCGACCTTGAAGACGGCAAGAGAGTCCGATTGCTCAAAATCGGCGATGCTCGGGTCGATGTTGGGGATTGTGAAAGAGTTATCGAGGCGGTTTGAGACCGTGATATACCCACCTGAGAGAATGATCTCACCTGCCAAGGCCCCACTCGGAGCGGCTTTGTTACCGAAGGTGCTGACCGTACCAATCTGGGTCATGCTCATGCCGTTCTTATCATCGTAGGTGACATTGAAGGAGGTGATGTTGTTGGCCAGCTCACTCACCACGTGGAAGAACGTGTTACTTCCAGCGGTTTGAAAGACACCGTGGCGAGGTCCAGAGCCAGGCTCCATACCCACGTCATCGAGTTGTGTGAGCAGGTGGGAGGAGTTGTGGAGGCTGAAGACGTGAACGCTGTCATAGCCGAGGTCAGGGGCCACCATGAACTTGCGAGTCGGATCGAGAACGACCTGGTGGATGTGCGCTGCACTTTGGCGCTCTTCATTGGGGCCTGAGACCGGGAAGTGCACGGTCATATTGAACCGGCGCTGAAGGACTCCATTATCCTTTATCGTGTACGCAGTGATACCTGCGGGACCGGGCGGCCCTCCATCTGGTGAGCCGTAGTTGGCAAACGCGATAGCAGGCTGGTCTGAGATATTAAATCGTGTACTGGCGACTGGAGCATATGACGTGCTCATCTCCGTCAAAGCTTCCAAGACACCAGCGGTCGAGGAATTCAGAGCGGGTACTCTGAAGATGCCCAGAGTACCGGCTTCGTCGGAGCAGTACAAGATGCTGTTGTTCTTATCGTGCTCAAGCCAGACAGGATTAGCGCCGCATTCTGTAGCGACGGAAATATTCTTGAGCGTGTAGCCAGAATTGGTGTTGGTCAACTGCAAGGATGTGATACCACCAGAGTAAGAGGCAGCATACAGAATTGCAGGGCTCGCGGCCTTCGTAGCCGCAGCCGCCGCAAGTGAAACGACTGACATATTGTAGTACATATCGAATGAAACTCGATTTTAGAGAACTGGTGTGTGTGTGTGTGTGTGTGTGTGTGTGTGTGTAAGAGGGTGTGTTGTTCAGGGTGTGGTGTGATGTTGATGAGGTTTGAATAGACACAGGGAAAGGGGGAGAACAGACAAGATCTTGATATACATCTTGTGTGGCTTAAGCTTGCACCAATCACAAAATTGATAACGAAAAGTACAAAGTCGTTCAGAAAGTTTGAGATTGTCTTTTGTCCATCTAAAATTTGCTCTCATTGATATCCAGTCTTTCAAGCTGTCGGCCGATCCCGCGTTGGCCGTCCCCGGGTGTCATTGTATTGTTAGGAAGTCTAGACGCGCGGCCAATGCTTCAACTACAATATCATAGGGGAAAGTGCTTCGCGGAAAGTAAGGGAAGGAACAAGACAACGGATTTTGACATTATGTTTCTTCAACCAACTCGTCTCCGCGCAAGGTGAGGTGATGCACTCTTCTGTTGCCAGTAAAGCTTTGCTTTGAGACCTGAGACAAGCGTCTATGCTCAAGGGCATCACACCAACATCTAATGAGTCAAACATCCTGGGGTAAATCTAAACCTGGCTTTTTGCCTTTGGGGGAAAGGGGTGAATATCGGTCAGCTGGCACGGGCGTGATACAGTTGGTGCGAAAGTGGCCCTGCCTGACTTAAGCCGGCCTCCAATAACCTCGGTGAGATGAAAGGCCGAAAGTTTTTTTTTTATTTACCCCAAACGTAAGTGCGACCAACGCGCCATACACTCAAAGATCATTCACGGCTGGTTTTGAGTGCGCATCGAACGCGGGCGTCTGTATGGACGGTGCGTAACCCCCTGTCCCACAGTTGTTGCCTCTCCTTCCTAATGTGTCCATACAGGTTGAGGAGTCCCGAGAAGAGGAACTGCCCAAATTTGAGACATTTATAAGTCTGCATCGCAATAGGTCGTATATTCTTTCGTAGCGAGAAGAGGCTAAAAGTTGTGTATTGGAATCAAGGTCGCGGGCAGCAATGCTTCTGGCCCCGACTGGAGGATAACACAAGGAAATCTCACGTCAGCAAACTAGAGGGGGACCACTCTTTCTACAACTCATTTAGCGATCCTCGCAAAGCATTGCCAGTTTTTGCATGCAATATGGCATATCCGGACGATGTTGATGGTCGACTAGTACAATTACGGAGAAAGGGGTGGGCCTTGAGTGCGGGGCTCGGTCGATTGTCATGGGCATAAATGGCATCAGGCATACCTCGATGATTTACAAGCCAGGCCAAATAATTTATCCATCATTGTGTATCACCCTTGTGTCACCATGTTGTCTGTCTACTATATTTTGCTCTTGGTGTTTGTGGTGTACCGCGCCTTGAAGGTGATATATAACCTTTACTTCCACCCATTGGCGAAATTTCCTGGGCCTAAGCTCGCCGCCGCATCGCACTTGTACGAGTTTTACTGGTCCATCGTTCGGGATGGGGAATTCATCTGGGCTTTAGAAAGGATGCATCAGAAATATGGTGCGTATGTTGGGCAAAGTCTCCCGATTTTTGGCAGTCATTTGACAGATTATAGGCCCCATTGTGCGCATTACTCCTCGCGAGCTCCATATCAGTGATCCCTCGTTCTACAACGAGATATACGCGGGTAACCCAAAAAGGGTAGAAGGTGACTATCGCTTCACACGATCCACCGGTACCACAAATTCAATGTTTGCTGCGAACGATCATGACCTACACCAGGCGCGCCGCAACAGCTTGAACCAGTTCTTTTCCAAGCGATCTATCTCCAATATTCAGCCCATTATCCAGGATAAGGCGGAGCGAGTTATCAAAAAGCTACAAGAGGCAACTCATATCGGGTCTCAGGTCAACTTAAACGCTCTGGCGTCAGCATTCACTGCCGATACTATCTCGCATTATTCGTTTGGGGTTTCCATGGGCTGTCTGGATGGGGACGGTTCAGAGAATCTTCTGAAAGATGCAACGCAGGCAGTGCTAGCTCTGAGCCACTGGCTTAAGTTTCTTCCCATTAGATTCACAAACGCAAAGAAACTTCCTCCTTCGATCATGGGGCGCCTCTCCCCCAAGGCAGCTGTCATCTTGAGAACCCACCGCACAATCAGTGCCATGGCCTTGGAAGTGCTCAACGCCAAGGAGCCCAAAGCTCCCAACGAGAACATGTTTGCTGCCCTTGCGGATCCCACACTTCCAGCGGAGGAACGGACCCTAGGGCGACTAGAAGATGAGGGTTTCGTATTTCTAGCTGCCGGAACGGAGACTACTGCCTGGAGTCTTAGTGTCACCATGTTCTATCTATTGGACAACCCTGGCATCTTCTCAGCACTCTACCATGAGATCGAGGAGGTTATGCCTAACCCGACAAAGTGTCCTCCCTTAGCAACTCTAGAGAACCTGCCGTTATTGGTAAGAATCTCGTTGCCAACACAACATACAATCGATCACATGACGATAACTCCGACTGACCACTTCGAATAGCGAGGTGTCATTAACGAGGGCCTCCGGTTGTCTCTGGGCACATTATCACGGCATCCTCGTATTGCACCGGACAGGACCTTGCAATACAAGGACTGGGTCATTCCTGCAGGGGTAAGACCCGCTCTTCCGGCATCTTCCTGACGAAATGCGGCTTTGGGATAGTGAAAAGATAGTTACTGATACGGCCAGCAGACTCCCTGCAGCACTGCCACTTATTTCGTTCATATCAACTCAGATCTCTTTCCAGAGCCTTGGTCTTTCGACCCATATCGATGGATACGTGCTGCGGAGCAGGGTGTACACCTCGAGAGCTATCTTTCACTGTTCACGAAGGGAACGAGGTCGTGCCTCGGGATCAAGTAAGTAATAAGAATCAGTCAGTGCGAAACCCAGTGCACTAACAAATGGTGAAATTACAGCTTAGCCACGGCAGAGATGTATGTACTCGTTGCTAACCTGGTCCGACGTGTCAAGATGAGATTATCGGAAGCTACTACGGTAGACTGTGTTCTGCCGGCGAAAGACCATACCATTGTGATACCAAAAGATACTTCTGGTATCCAAGTCACTGTTTTAGGAATCAACACTGCGTAGAACAGTGCCATATGTTGTTTGCTTTTAGTAATAGACGCGCCGGAAAGAGTCATCGGGTAGAGGGGGTTAGTACAGGGCCAAGCGAAGCCCTACAACAGCCCCTCGCAGGGTATCAAGACCTTTTTCAATGCTCCTGGTATTTTGAAATAATCGCCTTGATTATGCAAGGTCTCTGTACTGCTACCTTGATGCCTCTATTTTCACATCTCGCACAGTAACCACTGCTAGCCGCTCGTCCCATATTAACCTCCCAGGGGACCTGAAGGCCGGCAGAATTATGGCAAGACGGGCTTTTCCTTCATCTGACGGCCCCTTACTGCAGACAGATCCTGTCTCCATCAAGTCTAGCATGATCACCCTCATCTGGACGCTAATACAAGTACATCGCCGGTCTCCTCGATGAATGTTTCTCCTCAAATCTGGGAGTCGCTGCTATTCCGCCAGCCTGTACAGTTGCTCCTAATTTTGAACAGTTGTGCCTGCAGAACACTTTTGTTTAGTGGCTTTTGATATCTCGATCCCATTCAACCTGGCAGACTGCGCGGCCGCCTGGGGGTGCCAAGACCCTTCGCCCTAACATTGGGCGCCGCTGCTGCACATAGCTGTGTTATTGGTGGCGGGGAAACGTGCGCTAGCTATCCTCAGCTGAAAAGTAACACAAAAAATCTCACGTGAGATGATTTTCAGAGGGGACCACGTTCTCCGGGTCTGAATGAAAATGTCTGAAAGTCTTATCATATCCTGCGGGCTTTTTAGCACTACTGGCTGTTACGGCTGCCTATGAGGAAGTCTGTTTCGATTGTTCGGCCGAATATTGTAGGGGACATTCATCTCAATATCTTCTCAAGCAAATAGTGCAGGCCATCCGTTCATTAAAGTTTCGATTCCATCCCCCCTGCCACCACTGAGCTCTGTTTTTCATCAATGCGGCTCATCAACACCAAGACTCTGGAACTCGGCGAGTTCTTCACTCCGCATATTCCGAATTATGCCATCCTCTCTCATACGTGGGGAGATGAAGAGGTTACGTTCCAGGACTTCCAAAACGTGAAACGTTACCAGCGCAAAAGCGGCTGGGCCAAAATCGAGCGAGCGTGCATTCAGGCGCAGGCAAACGGCTTAGAATACCTCTGGGTGGACACGAACTGCATCGATAAGACTAGCTCAGCCGAATTGAGTGAAGCCATCAACTCGATGTTCTCTTACTATCGAAATTCTCAGGTCTGTTATGCATATCTCAGCGATGTTGACCCGGTGCCATCAGAAGCGGACTCTTCGTGAGTTTTACAATTCTTCACTGTCCCAGTAGCCAGAACAATTAGCACTGATCTGATTGCTAACTGCATGGGTATGTGAAGACCTACCAAGGGAGCCAAACTTAACCCATCTGGCGCCCTTCAGGATGAGCAAATGTATTTCTGTCTTTGTGATGTTATTTCGTATCACTGATGAAGTCGAATCTTGACTGATGAAATTATGTAGTATAGAAGAATATCAACAGCACTTCTGTCAAAGCAAGTGGTTCACGCGCGGCTGGACACTACAAGAGTTACTAGCTCCTACCGAGATGACTTTCTACGCGAGAGACTGGTCCGAGATCGCAAACCGCTCAACCCTTGCACCACTTATTTCCTCTGCCACCAATATCAATCCGGAATATCTTCAGCAACATCCTATGGGGCCAGGGCCTCGGGCTCTTTCCCACGCGAGCGCGGCGCAAAAGATGGCCTGGCTATCTTCTAGGTCCACAACCAGAGTTGAAGACATGGCCTATTGTATGTTGGGTATCTTCGACATCAACATGCCGCTTCTGTACGGCGAGGGCCCTAAGGCCTTCATTCGACTCCAGGAAGAAATAATCAAATCATCAAATGATCACACGATATTCTGTTGGACTTGGAACTCATCCGTTCCGAATGACTGGGTTAGTCGTCTTTCCTTCGAACGCAATTTGACAGAATTTTTTGTCCAGTCATCGCTCTGTAATCACTCGGTGGAATTGCTTTGTTGACTCTGAGTGCTCGCGGTCCTTTCGTCAACGCTGTGTCAAACGCGAATATTGGAAGGACAAATGGTGTGCCATTGATTCTCCCAATCTAACACGAAGCTTACAGGGAAGCCTCCTTGCACCGAACCCCAGAGTCTTCCAGCACTCGGCACGGTATTACCCGTCGAGGTCGAGCTTGACTGTGAAAAGAAACTTCAAGATGACAAACGCGGGGCTTTCGATCTGCCTCCCTATCGTCCAGACGCATTCTTACTATTTGGCGATACTGAATGTCAAGAGTCTCATAGGACCGCGTGAGAGTTCAGAACGATATGGTCCATCGAGTGTCAAATCCCACATGGCCATACCTATTTATGGGCGTCTTGAAGATCATGAAGCTCTAGATGACGTTATCTTGCAGCATGATTCTATGATCAGGATACCATTTCCACCTGATCCTTGTTTCATAAAGCCTCAGTGGTCTCTCTGCCAGCCTAAATTGTTCATTAGGTCCAGACGAGGCGTTTCGAGTTTCTACGATAAAGAGACCGCGACATGGCCATTACCATCAGGTTTCCTGCTGATATTCGACAATGTCCATGCGCTCGATGAATATGGAACATTCCGCAGAGCACAAGCTGTTGAAGATGAAGATGTGGATGAACACAGGTCGAGGGTCAAGCCGACAGTTTCCTTCGAGGACATTTTTCTCCTAGAACGGATCCCTATGTGGAGGAGACGGAACTTAATCGAAACCCACCCACCCGGTATCTTTGATGAACGCCGAAGCATGGTTGTTCATAAAACAGTTCCGACTTGTTCTGGAGTCCTGGTAAGACTGGGAGCTGTTGGGGACGAATGTACGTTATTTCTCGGCCTCAAGACGTCGCGAGCACTAAAGCAAACCCTTCCATTTTGCAAGGTTTTGCAGCCCGACAACAAGGACTGGTTCCGTGGCCCACATTATAGGTCAAAGTTACTTCAAGAGCAGGTTCAATTGATTAAAGATGAGGAGGACAGTAGTGGAAGTGACATCGGGCATGGGTACTCTGTTGTGATCAATGAAGGACACGGCATCTGCTCTGAATCGATTTTCCCAACGTTTATCCACCAAATTTGACGGAAATGCTCGGCACAGACCTATTGCTACAAAAAGGCCAGAAGAAATGACCCCAAGCAAAAGATTTGTAGTCGATTAGGCTGGGCCGGATTGATTGGAGAGTGATCCAGATGTGCAGTGCTTGACTTAGATGATGCTCAGCGTCTAGATGCGTTCAGACATGGATGAATTGTATTTATAAATAAACACCTCGATTGATCCAGGACAATATTTCTTTTCAGTCCTCAAATTGAGATCGGATATTCGCACCCACCGAAAAACAGGGTTCACCCAAGCCCCAAGGGATAACCTCCTATGTGGCAACCTCATATAGGAGAACCACCTATATGATACTAGCCTATATGACAAACCCATAAGATGATTACCTTTGATCTGGTACTAAACCAAGTCCTTTGATCTCCGAGTTCCCTGGTGTGGGTATACCCTTCGATTTTGCGGGTGCGAATATCCGATCTCTTTGAATTTTAAAGCTGACGCCTTTGGATATAGCTACTCACTAACCTATCAAAGTAAGTAGCTAGGCTTCAACCTTGCTAAGTCCATGGTACAAGAAATACAAATAGAGATCAGAGATTCTCAGTCGTAAGAACAGAAGGTTCACCATACAAGGCTAAGGACCTTGGTTGTAGATATAGCTCATTAGACCTAGAGACTATGTAGGATTGCCAATAGATCAAAGTTCTCATTTTGAATGTGAGACTAAATTAGTTATTTTATAGGAGGATGTCCGGTAGGAGATTATCCTATGATCTGTCCCATATGAGGGTGTCCTATGGGAGGCCAATTACCCTATGGGCTTGGGTGTATCTCCTGCTTTGCGAGTGCGAACCTCTAGTTTTCAGAGTAAACAGTACCGACTTCCAAGAGATCTTGGTGCTCGGTACCTCCCGCCCCCACCCCTACAACCAACACTTGATATCATGAGCTTCCACTGGGTCCCATCTTACTCAATTCCTTGTCACCTCAGTTCTCGTCTTAATTTCTGCTGTCATGCTGACTTGGAATTATTTTTGGTCTGCTGACCCTTCGAAAGATACAGTAATGGAGTCAGGACCTAAACCAGGAATCTTCATGACATCTTGTAAGAAACGATCCAGATGCCTGTTTATCTCATGCGGTGCCTCAAGTTGCATGAAATGACCGGTATCTACCGTCCTCACTCGAATGTTGCTCGCATAAGGCAAGGTGTCATTTAGCTGAGAAGGTGCAAGGGCAACCGGGTCCCTATCTGCGACAATCAAGAGCAACGGCTGAGAGATATTGCCAGGCAAATTCAGGTCTGAAATTTGTATTAGAAGACTGTAGTTTGGACGTTCCGGGCCCTTACCAGTTTCATCAGGGTTATTGATGCCTCTCATGATGGCCTTAAACCATTTCAGCGGCCCGTCGAATCCGCCATGGGCATTCATGATTCGTTTCCACTGGTCTAAGTCTACTCTGCTGACAAATAAGTTGGAAGCGACCTTGTCTTGCCCAAGCCACTGCTGAAGTGAGCCAGGTGGTGCAAAGTACTCTCTCCAGACCGAGGTGTTGCGTGTGTACGCAATCGTGTGAAACGATTCTTGCTACATAGACCAGTGAGTTACATATCAAAGAAGAGAGGCAACATATCAGTACTCACATGATTGTCCAAGACTACACTTGCATCTTCTTTATTGAAGAACAGCCAGAATCCCAAGGCTTGGTATCCCAAGTGAGCCAGTGTTGCAGTGTTCATGGCGTCGACAATGGGAGCATCTATCTTGGCCTGAGGGGCGAAATACCCATTGTTTAAGAACACCACAGCTGATAGCCGCGCAGGATGGAAGTTAATGAATCTCGAAAGTAACGGTGCTCCGCTTTGACATTATTAGCCAGGGTTTGTGGCTCAAGTTTGCGGTACTTGGATGTTACCTTACAGATCATGCGCGATACCAACGACTGTATCGACCCCCTCACCATCAAGAAGCTCAATAAGATCTGCAGCCATGCGCTTGAAGCTGAAAGCGTGCAAATCAGATGGGTTGTCAGTGCCGCCGTAGCCCAGCAAGTCAGGGACTATGACTCCATAGCCCTGATTGGTGAAGTATGTAATCTGGTGGTGCCACCCGTATGAGGTTTCCGGAAAGCCATGAAGAAACAAGAGATATGGCTTGTCAGAGTCGAAGGGTCTGGAGAAGACATATCGATAAGTGGTGCCAGAAGAGAGTTTCACGCTCCTTACAAGGTTTACATAGGTTGTGTTGCTGATGTCAGACTAAAGCCATCAGTATGCAATAAGTCTATAACTACAGGGGGGTAACTAACGGTGTCAGGCTGGTGATTGTGCTGTTAGATGATGGAAAATGCCAGTCGGTTATTGATGAACCCTCGGTAGACTAGCAGAGATGGGGACACTCACCACAGGCCTAATTGAGGTGACCTTGAAATTCGACATTTTGAGTGGCTGATGGAATGAATGAAATCGTTGTGCTTGAAAAACAGGCCAGATTTCGAAGCAACGTCAACCTATATATGTCCAGTGTTTTCATCTTTCATTTCAAAGCTATCAAGGCGCCGTGCGGATGAAACGAGTCAAGAGCACAGTGAATGAGACGCTAGTACTACAAAGCCGAAACCAACACTCGGGGGGTTCACTAATCCGTTAGAACAAGTGGAACGCTTAGCCCGGGGCTTCTCACACTTAATGAAATAGAACCCTAAATCTTAAGGCGATTTGAAATACATTTTGACCCTCCCTATGTGTACCGGAGGAATAGGCAGGCCGATCGCGCTACTCAACCTGTCAAGCGATGTGTGAAAGTCCAAGTCCTTGCATAGGAATGCTGTTGTTGTTGCTAATCAAACCAAACAAGGCTTACATTTGACGTACGTGAATAGCCGCCTATACACCTTGCAGAGCCCGTTACGACCTGAAGGGGGTTTCTATTTATTGGTTCGTCATGCCGTGAAATAAGCTCGTGCAGAACATACCAATAGCTTCCAGTACGTCTCTAGCCCTATATCAGAACATCAACAAGACACCTTCGTTCCGATTCAATGTCTCAGCAACTTCTTGTCGTTAGTACCCCTCGCAATCTCCACCTCCGAACACGTAATTTGCTGTCGTCCGAATGCTGGTTTGTGATGTGTCCGCGAAAGAGCACCGGTGTCTCGGGGCACGTGGGCTTCCGCGTGCTGGCTGAGGCTCTAGGAAGAGGGTATCAAGTTCGGCTGTGGTTCTCAATGCCGCGCAGATCGAGCAAATCAAAAGCCAACGAATCAATGAAACCTCACCTAGCCGGTTGCGCTCTGAACCCGTATACATCCCGAAGGCGTACGGTCCCTTCACACAGTAAACCTTATCTAGACATGTTTGAATTTGTCGTGGTCCCGGACCTACTTGCCCACGGCGTTTCAGGCGGTTTCTTTGACGGCGCATACGGCATAGCCCATGTTGCTTCTCCCATCCCATTAGGGGATATCCGTCCCCTCCATAACTTGAATGCCAATCTAATAAAACAATTTATGCAGCTACAGGGGTTGAGAAACGCTGCAACGATTGACATGAGAGACCCCTGTTGTAAATAGGCTGCAGGCTCCCTGTGGACCCGGAGTGGACACCTCAGATGCTGCTGCCTCAAGCTTGCATTGGCATTGGTGGCGCGACCCGAGAACAAGGCCTCTTAATTCAAAACAAATACTTATTCCTATCACGCCTCTCGCATCTCCCTCATCAAAACACTCTTCATCCCTGCCAGAATCCCAGTGTGCAACCACAATTCGGACCACTATGAATGGCGTATATGAAGCCGGGGTCATGCCGTCGACGCATGTGGGTATGCTGTTGCGCTGTTTCTTATGCCACGAATCACTCCATCACCAAGGAAACACCTACGAATACAGCTCTTACGGCGGGTGGCCCTTTGAAGCCCGACTTACATCTGGTGTGTTCGAGCTGCGCTCAGGGTGGCTACTTACTACACATATTATACTTAGTATAGTATAGTAGGTGTAAACTTATATACTATATCCATTATACTAAAGCTACTGTGAAGTCTACTATATTATACTATAAAGTCTAGTGGATATAATATAGTGGATGAAAGTATAATTTATGGGGGGGTAGGGGGAGGAGGAGGGAGGAGGGAGGAGGAAGAGGGGGGAGGGAGGGGGCTAACTAATCTAACCCTAACCCTAAGAGGAGAAGGGGGGAGTATATAAGAAGGTATATAAGAAAGTATATAAGAAGATATATAGGAGAGTATATAAGAGGGTATATAAGAAAGTATATAAGAAAGTATATAGAGTGTAAATAAATAAATAAATAAATAAATAAATAAATAAATAAATAAATAAATAAATAAATAAATAAATAAATAAATAAATAAATAAATAAATAAATAAATAAATAAATAAATAAATAAATAAATAAATAAATAAATAAATAAATAAATAAATAAATAAATAAATAAATAAATAAATAAATAAATAAATAAATAAATAAATAAATAAATAAATAAATAAATAAATAAATAAATAAATAAATAAATAAATAAATAATAAATAAATAAATAAATAAATAAATAAATAAATAAATAAATGAATAAATGAATAAATGAATAAATATATAGATAAATAAATAAGTAAATAAATAAAGAAATAAAGATAAATAAATAAATAAATAAAAGTAATTAAATAGGTAAATAAATAAATAATTAAATAGGTAAATAAATAGGTAATTAAATATTAATAATTTTTATTTACATTCTAACCCACTACACTATATACACTTACACTAAAGGCCTATACACTACACTATATATACACTAAAGCCAAAGTATTTACATATCCATTACACTATTATACCCAGTATATATAGTGTAGTAGATGGCAACCCTGGCTGCGCTAGAGCCCAGCCTGATTGTCTACTCACAAAATAATATGAAGTTTTCCCTTACGTCGCCAGAGACAGATCGGTCCGGGAGCAATTCCGCTGCGCCCTCACTAAGCAGTTGAAGGCCTTGCAAAAGTCAACTCGCCGCGCCCACAACACCCCATTTACGACTCAGAACCCCTTAATCACAGAATACATCGGCGAGGAATATATAAATTCAACCTTATATAGTGATTACTGCCAGGATTGCACACCAGAACGCATGATCTACCTCGCGCACCGAGACTGTTAGTAGGTCACCTTCTCTAGCCGCCATTAGTCCCCTTTCGATTAGTCCAGACTAGCTATCCAAACCCGACCGTTTAGTATTTGTAACTTAAAAATGAAGATTCAACCTTCGGTATGCCACGAGGATCTCATCATCCCGACTCTTACCTCAGTGCCACCGATTCAAGGTGAGGTATGGACACAACTGGGAAGATTACTCGCCAGGATCCGTCTCCTACCAGCCGAGCTTCAACTCCAAATACTAGGTTACCTAGGAGGTACAATGTTTTTACCATTGCTGCAGGCAAAGATATTTATCTTTAAAGTCATACCTCAACTACATTCTATGCCTACTTGGACGATTCTACCTCAACCCAAATCCCTGCTAGCTGATAGAGAGGAAAGCTCCGGCAACCTATCGTGTCGCTCGGTCACCATCAAGGGTCAGCCATATTTACGTGAACTGACCTTAGGTCGACCTACCAGCTCAGAATCACATATTCCCATCGTGAGCAAAGCAATACAGGGTGTGCAGTTCGCTCTAGGGAGATTTAGCCTCCGTAGCATGCGAATCTGGTACAAGGACAGATCATTCTCTCCATAGCTCGGCGAGACAAAGTTTTGCTGGACAGGAACGATTCAGTACTATAACTTCTTCGATTTGAGAGTGATGACCGATGTGAGTTGCCCCTATTTATAAATCAGCTCAGAACGTGGGGGGATGGTTCGACCACGATTCAAAAAGAGGTCACGAATTAAGTCCAACGGTACCTAACTTTGTTACAATAGGACTTACGAGTCGTCAAGATCGAGTCGGTAAAATGCATTCCAACTCAGCCAGAAACATCTGTCATGTGGTGGGGTGATATTCCCACGGTCAGAAGTCACATTTTGGTGAAGAATGTTCCGGACAGGCTTCACCACTATCGGAGTTGGAAACAGTTCCAGTATCTCCCACTCGAGTCTGGAGAACAGTACGCATCCGGTCTGACAGTCTACCTGAGCACTAACTTTTTAGATGTGACTGGTGTTGTCTCTCATGATCCCACTGACTCCAATTCTCGGATGGCCGAGTACCGAGACGGTTCCTCCCCCGGCGGGATACCCTTCCACATCGCCTTCAGCCCCGGCGAGTATTTGTCTTCTGTTTGGTTGCACCTAGCGCATCGTATAGATGAATGTGATCGTAGCATGATCGTGGTGGGGCCCTTTCTGTCCTTGTTAAGTTTTGAAACAGTTCCTAACTCTTGTGAGAGCGCAGCTAGCGACAAACCTCGGTCGAGTGCATTTCGTGGGATCCTACCCACTCTACAGATCGCAACTCGAGAGGTCTACGTGGGTCCTTCTCAGCGACCGAAGACCTGCGAAAGTACATGGACTGGTCCTAAACATACCCGAACTGATTGCAGGCACTCATAGAGCTCCAATACTCGGTGTAACCCAGGTCACCTTGCCTCCAGAAGAAAGTGAAGACGTGATCAAGCCTCCACTCTTACCAGCCTCTGTATCAGGCCCTACACTTCCGTCACCATATTTCACCTGCTACCTGAGAAGCCGCAAACAGAGGCGATTCGGCTTTTCAACTGCATCCCTTAACAACATATCAAGCATACATGTGCACAAGAAGTCCACCCTCGACAAGCCACAAAAGAGGATGAGCTGGTGCGTTGGGATATACATATGCCATGACGATTCGAGCATCGAGGTACTGGGCCGATGGGACCCCAGAGATAAGCGTTCAATCTCGAAACTCTACGATGCAAGCGAGGGTTACTTGACACGCGTGTCCTTCCACATGTCAGATTACTGGAAGGCAACGATCGTGAGAGATGTTACTGTAGTGGTAACAGACGATCCGTGCGAGTCGCAACCTCTGGATGTTTCTTTGGTAGTTCCCATGGACCCTCCGGACCACGGATGGAACTGCAGCTCTACTGGTGACCCACCATTTAATCCGGGTACGAGAACGTTTGACTGCACTCAGAGCTCCCAGGCAAGTAACATTTAACCCTACCAACCTCCACTCCTCAAGCCTGTGGCCATCCGCGATTTGACGAGGGGTTTACAGCGGGTCGCCTGGTGGTTCACGAATTCACACGACGATATAAGCCGTGATTATGGGAGCCAAGAAATTCAAGCGCAAGGAGAATATTCTGAGTCATCTTTCGGAGACCGGCTCAGGACCGTCGAAGTGGACTGCGATGGCATGATTGCGTAAGACTACCTGAGTACTCTCAAAGCACTCGGACACTTCGATCCTATAGTAATGTTTTAAATGACTCAAGATTGAGACTACATTCAGACTAATTCAAGAGAACGTGCTTAGATGGTATACTGCACAACAGCCTCATTGAGCCCTAGGAACATATTTGCAGTATCACTCAATGAAGTACACAGCTTCTTTCGATGTCTCGAATTCATCCGAACCATTCCTACAATACACGGTTTCAATCTTCACTGCTTGCCTTTGACAAAGAGAGCCGGAACCTTAAAACCATCCCCGCAGTCCGCGACGTCAGCGTCGCCATGAGCCCCCAAATTTCATTTTACACCTCTCTACAACGGACCTTAAGCTTTGAGCAAGAAATGAGAATGCAACAGGAGACGCGCTGAATGAGACGTTTCCTCGTCATTGTACGCGCAACGCGCCAGGAGTCGGACAAACGTTCTTTATAGAAGCTGCATGTAATTATCAGTCAAACATGATCCTACGGAGAGTCCGCACTTAAGATGCCTCGCCTGTGTACCCACAAGCCGACAAGTCGTCACCAGATCTCTATTTTGGTATCAGTCATGTTGATCTCCACGCTGCTAAGTATGTTCATTGGGGGCTCATGCTCTCTCGTCGCTGCAGAGCTGTTGAATACTGCCTGGCTCATCAACGACGGGGAGCCGCAGGGCAGACTGCACAACGTCAGCGGAGGTGAGTCGGGTCCACGAAGGAGACACTCAGGATGGATGGTAGACCCAGCTAATACTCTCTTTTCAAGTGTCCGTGTATTTTGCAACACCGCCCGCCAACAACTCAGCTCGTGCCGACAAGGCAATATTGCTTCTTCCGGATATTTATGGACTAGCAATTCCCTACGCGCTGCGGTAAGCAAGAGATACCATTACCATAGCATATTTTGCATGAAGCGCCTCCGAAATCACCCCACTGTTGTAGGCACTAGGTACTAATAGGGGGTGATGCGTACAGAATGGCAGACAGCTACGCCCGCGCAGGATACTTTACCGTGGCCGTGGACACATTCTCAGGAAACCCTGCTCCCTATCCGTTGTCGTCAGACTTTGATCTCGGCGCATGGTGGCCTCTCCCTGATGAGGTCGACCCCATCCTCGAGAAGGCCATCGAACATGTCCGTACCACACTCGGCATCCAGCGGGTCGGTATCGCCGGGTACTGCTTCGGCGGATACTACTCGGCTCGCTTCCTCGCGGAAAATCGTACCATCCGAGCGGACGCATCCTTTGCTGTCACGCCTAGCCAGGCCATTTCTGGAGTCGACGACACGCTGGCCGAGATCGCTTTGGTTTCCGGTCCCATCACTTATGCTTTTGCAGGTGTGCTTTTGACCTCTCGTTATTCTTACGGAGCCTCTCCAAGCTGTACTTCATTCGTGGCTGACATTTTGGAAATCTAGAAATCGACAACAGGATGCCCAGGGAATTAGTGAATGACATCGTGGACACTCTGAACAACAGTCGAGACACGGCTGCTCCTTACCAGTCGGTGGTGTACGGGAATAGTAACCATGGGTTTGGACTTCGCGGCGAAATTTTGAACTTGCTGGCGGATAATTCCTCCAATCCGGAAGAGGTGTTCGCGAAAGAGTCGGCTTTCCTACAGGCGGTCAGGTGGTTCGACACATACCTCTAGTGAGTATGTCACCACGAATGCCGCGCTGGCCAGCCTACGACAGGACAACATCCTAGAGGCCAAACTCTCGCAGGATAATCTCCTAACCTCTTTTAAGGGCAACCTCCTATCAGACATTCTCCTATAAAACAACACGCCAGAGTCGTTCAGGGCACTTTTCATTTCTCCAGGCTCTAAGCCAGCTTTTTGTACTTGCAATCGTGTATGAATTGCTGATTCACATTCACGAGACACTACCATCATTTACATCACATCGAAAGGGTGCGCATGAGTACAAAATGTCCTGTCGTAGAATTTGAATGATGTAGATTTCGGAACAGATTGCAGTAGGTGCATACTTCCTTTTCATTGTTTTTTTTTTACAGAAATATCATGGCTTTACAGGTCTTAATCGGACATGCATCTTAGGTTTCGCCCAAAATACAACAGATTTAAAGTCGGGTCTGACGTCCCAATCACGATCTTCCGGCTTCAGCTCAAGATCAAAATGCCATATGAGCTTCGCCAGGAACATGCGCATCATCCCGTAAGCAAACCTGTTTCATTTCTGTCAGCGCCCTGTGTTCACTGAATTGGTCATCATACTACTCACCCTTTTCCCAGACAGTTTCTTGGGCCCTTGGCGAAAGGTTGACAGGCTCCTTTTTGGTCTGCAGAGAATCGAGGATCGTCCACGGAGGATTTCAACCACCGCTCAGGCAAGTATGAATTGTGTTCCGAGAAATTTAAGTCCATGTGATGTGTTGCCCACTGTGGAACGCCAACGGTAGTCTATTTTCACAAATCAGCACTCGTGCATGGCTTGTTGATGAGCATGCATACTCACTCCTTCGGGGATAAAGCAACCGTCGACCATGCCGCCGCCGGGAGGCCCAACGCGTGGAATTACTGCCGCAACGACTGGACGCATACGCATGCCTTCGTCGATGCAGGCTGTGAGGTATTCCATGGACGCTAGTCTGGCGAACGTGATGTCCTCGTCACGTTCAATTGATCGAAGCTCCTCGGCCAGCCTCTTGTATGCGTGAGGATTGGTCAGCAGATGAAAGATGACCACGGATAATGTTGTTGCAGATGTCTCGCTTCCAGCGAAGAAGAGAAGCTGAGCGAAGTTAATGATCTTGTCCCTCGTCCATGACTCTCTGTCGTCGTTCTCTGCCCAGATAAGCGTCATGAAATCAGGCCGGTCGTTGCCCATCTTCTCCCGTTTCTCGGCTTTCTGTGCAACGATATCTACCGTTTCAAGCCACGTCTTCAGGCCCTTCTGGCTAGAAATCATCTTGTACAAGAATTTGGTCAAGGGAAGTCTGTTAAAAAGCTGCAGAAGGCCGATGAATGGAGATACGTTGAGGATCATGTCCACAAAAGGATCCATCTCACCCTTCTCCATGCAATAAAGTGACTCGCCAGTCGACAAGTCGGCCATCACATCAGCAGTAGCAAAGGTTACCCAGTCGACTATATCAACGTCCTCGTCGACTCTGGCGCGTAGCTCTGAGACGAACATGTCTGCATACCTCTGGATGATGGACTCCTGCGACTTGAGTGCCTTTTCCGAGAAGGCAGGAGAGACTTGCCGCCGTAGAGCGCGGTGCGTAGGCTGGTCGGCAGAGATCATGGAGTCATTGAGCGGTGTGCCCCGCACGTCGTAGAAGACTGCATCTTTGGGGAACTCAAGCCTGCCCTTGGTTTTGACACCATAGATGTCGTCTAGGGCTTGGGCAGACGAGAAGGAGAGCTCGTTGGGCCCGACTCGCACGACTGGGCCGTACTTTTCATGCAGCACTTTGGCGTGCCTCCAATAATCGGCTCTGTAAACTTGGCGGTAGAACTTTGGGAGCCATGAGACAGCGTAGTACCATGGGCCGGGGAATCTTCTCAAGGGATGAATGGAAAGATTGTAAAGAACAATCGAGAGGCGGTACGCGACAAACTAAATCTGATTAGAGAGATTATCAAGGTGGTGCGTAAGTGACTCACGGCGCAGATAGCCAGCAACCACACAGAACTCATTGTCAGATGAAGCCCTCAGACCCGTGCAAACAGCCCGCGATGCTCCTGTACCACGTCCGCTAACTTGTTGCCCAGTTTACAATGGCTTCTTGGAACCATGTGAGACCATTAAGAATGAAGTGCTGATTCCATCATCAGGAAAGATCTGTCTGCCATGAAACAACCAGTATTTTGTGTAGCCCCACGACTCCATGAGCAGTGGAACGGTCGTTACTCGTGTTGTAGCATCATTTACCAGGACTATTGACTATTAACCAATTTTAGTACGTGATGAGTCAAGTATCTTTTATTTTTAACAGCGCATTCCTTTACATGCGCACGTGGTGAGCTAGCGGCAGACTGGGCCCCGTTTTTGGACATGGTTGATTATCGAACCCGCCCGTAGATATAAGTGTGTCAAAATATTCGCGATCGCTTTCTGATTCGTTCCCCGCGGGGAAAAAGCACCAATCCACCGCTTTAGCCCTGATACCATAGGAGGTTGATTCGAGTTTTAATTAATGGATCAGGTACTTAATCGCGGATGCTGCGAGACCTGATATTGCTGGGAAGCAAACTTGTGAAAATTCGACCACACGCAGAGTACAAATCGATCGAGTAACTCCGACGGCAAAACTTGACCCAATTTTTGGTGCATGCATCATATTTGCATTAACGGACCAAACTTGATCGGCGGTCACTGTGGTATAAATCTTGTGCACAGTTTCTCTTTTTCGGGGTTGAGCCGCCTGCGAGGACTCAACTATGGCGGATTTTGGCGTACGATCTCTCTACTAATGATCCACGTGTGGCACATGAGTCATATTAGAGCCATTTTGGTAAGTGGTTTGGTCTCCTATTATGGATACTTGTCGTTGATGGTTGAGTCATATGAAATTCTCCGATGCAACGACGCAGGCCATGATATCTGACAACTCCAAGATCAACACGGCTAGACGAGGAGGGCAGTGCGTATGATAGGCGATGCGGGATTTCAAGGGTAACTACTCATGTACACAGCATGCCGAATCGTGATGTAGGCACTTTGAATGATTAGAATACAAAAACACTGCACTCAAAGACGAATTCCAGTCTCAGATGTCGTCGCCATACTCAACTTATCCCCATTTCCTGCAGCCGAATTTTCTTAATAATGGAAGAAGAGATGTGGAAATACTCCACTGCTATTGACCCGGAAACGGTCAGGCAGACTGGATGCTTCACGACCCTGCCCGTCAGGATCAACAACAGAGACGACATTGCAAATGGAGCATCCTCTCGTGTGCTGAGGGACTGGGCAGAACACACCGGAAATCGGAAGATAGACCCAAACCGAGTGTCATTTTCTCCGGTTGGGAGCTTTTGCTCCTTGATCTACTGCGAAACCATACCTGAGCGGCTGGATTCAATATCCTACCTCACAGACCTCTTCTTTCTGATCGATGGTTTGTGACGTTCTTCATGAATGTTTGAATAAAGCTCACTAATCCATAATCACAGATGCAACGGAAGAGGTTGAGAATGACGAGGTCGCCCAAAAGGAGTGGGTCGGTTTCTCTGGAGCAATGACGGACTCGCTCGGAGAAGCCTCTCAGCGTGACCATGGCTTGGTGTCCATGGAGAAGAAAAGATTGGTTGCACGGGTCATGCTTGATTTCATGAGACTCGACTCGGTACTTGGTTTGGATCTTGTAAAGAGCTGCAAGGCTGGTTGGACACCTCTGGCCGCCGGCGTCGAATGGGAAACGATGGAAGACTACCTTCATTTCAGGCGACTTAGCGCGGGTCTCGAGTAAGTCATCTTCTGCTCACATATCGAATGACTTGACTAAACATAAGTAGTATCTACTGGACAAAGACCGTGTTCGGCCTCGGAGAGAAACTCTCAAATGATGAGGAGAAGCTTATCCGGCCGGTTGTCTGGGCTGCTGAGAAGGCTGCTATGCTCAACAACGACTACTGGAGCTGGGACATCGAGTTCTTCCAGGCAAATCAAAAGATTGACAATCTGACCAACGCCGTCGCAGTCCTGATGAGGAAAGAAGGCATTTCGGCTCAGGAAGGCAAAGATCGCATCAAAGCCCTGATTCTGGGTTACGAGGCTGAGTATACTCGGTTGCGAGCTCAATTCTATGACAATCATCCCTCTGCACGCCTCTACCTGCGGAAGAGAGTTGAACTTGCAGGATCAATGGCAGCTGGCGTCAGCTTCTGGAGTGCTAACTCTCCTCGATATCACTTGCCCACGGAACAGGCCAAGCCAGCTAATGTGAAGGTGGAGAACTTGATTGCCAAGACGGAGGAAGTGCCTCGAACAAGCTCAGCCCCTAGTACTGCCAGCACTGACGGCGATGACTTCATTGACGCGAGATCGGCCAATGGCACCGACGTCACGAGCCAAAGCTCACATTCAGAAGATCCCCCAAAGCGTTCGGAGTTTGAAGTACCGAAGCTGGGCCTGGCCGCAATCAACGAGCCTATCGACTACGTTAGCAGTATGCCTTCGAAAGGCGTGCGCTCTTCCCTCATCGATGCGATGAATCAGTGGTGTCAGGTTCCATCCGCCCAGCTCGAAGTGGTCAAGCGGGTCATCGATCTTCTACACAATTCTTCATTGATCCTCGATGACATTCAAGATGACTCTCCCATGAGACGCGGAAAGACTGCAACACACTTGGTCTTCGGTGAGGGTCAGTCCATCAACAGTGCTACATTCTTGTACGTGCGAGCTGTGCAAGAAGTGCATGCAACCGGTAACGCCGCGTTGATGACGGTGCTTCTCGAGGAGTTGGACGACCTTCACGTCGGTCAGAGCTGGGATCTGTACTGGAAATACAATATGAGGTGGCCGACGGAGGCAGAGTATTTCAGCATGGTTGACCTGAAGACCGGCGGACTTTTCAGAATGTTGGTCAGGATGATGCAGGCCCTGAGCCCTGGCTCAAGCACGAATTTCGCCTGCGATTCCTTGGTTTCCATGGTCAGCCGCTTCTTCCAGGTCAGAGACGACTACATGAACCTCAACTCTCGCGAGTACAGCAAGCAGAAGGGCTGGTGCGAGGACTTGGATGAGGGGAAGTTCTCTTATCTTATTATCCACTGCCTTGAGAACAGCCCCAAGTTTCGTGACCGCATCGTGGGTCTTTTCCGGCAGAGAAACGGATCTTCAAGCCCAATGCCCAGTGTTGCAAAGGTTCAGATCATCGAGTACTTACAAGAGACGGGCAGCTTTGAAGCTTGTTGGGAGCTGTTGAACAGGATGGAGCACGAGATTGAAAGTGAGATTAGGAGGCTGGAAGACGTCACAGGGGAGGATAATCCCCAGATCCACCTTTTACTGAAGCTCCTTAGTGTAAAGAACAGCAAGCCTAGTAAAGGCGCGGTGGTCGTCCCTGTAGGAGTATAATCATCTTCGTCAAATTCTGAACCACCTATTAAATTCAATACATTCAGCACTGGGATTCAATTACGGTGCTGCTGGCTACCTGTTCCTCTCATTTTAATAGAGATTGGATACTGACACCCACTAAAACAGAGGGTACACCTAAGTCCTAAGGGATAACTACTTATAGGTAAAACTCCTCTAGGACAACCCCCTCTAGGGCAACCTCCTCTAGGGCAACCCAATGGTTGAGCGGACGTGGTTCAACATCAGGAGAGGAGGTCCATTGTCGCTCGAGTTTCCAATGATGCGATAGGCGTATTGGACCCCCTTAGCATCCAAGAAAAGGGTTTTCGCGGTTTCCTGCGTTGTCTTTATGTGGTATTAAGTATGCCGTATGCGAGTTGGACAGATGAGGATGGTGTGTCTGGAACGAATGACGAGTGGGTGGTGTTCATTCATATCTGCTTTTGGTGCATCCTAAGTTCTACGAAATATATATACATGTACAAGCTGGTCATTCTGATTTGCTTCCTCGAGGTCCTCCCCTTCCGCAGTGCTAGCAAGCATCAAGGGTCCGAGGTCCACTGTCGATATCCTTCAACAATCATTTCTAAGCAAGAGATTTGTCATTGAAGTGCTCCATGGGCAGAGTTGCATGGGGCAATTTCTTGGTAATTGGACCTTTGCTCAAGATGAAGTGTATTCAAGGTTGAGTCAGAGGACCTTGGAATCGGTAAAGTGTGATGTGGGCCAGCCCTCTCTGCCGGGACGGATATCCCGTTGTGTGTATTTCGGGATAGCGGGAATGCCGTCAACGTTAGTCAGAACCCCAAGTCAACACGGAAAGACCCGGTAGTAGAGTTTGTCAGACACCAGAAAATTGTCATGGAATAGAATCGAAAGAAACCCAGAGAATTGCAGTCTACTTTGGAGCAGTTTAGGGTATTGTTGTTGTACGACTCCAAGCATGCCTGGGAAACAGTAGCACAATGACACAAAGATGGTGTGAAGGAGGATAGAAGGAGAGATATAAGACGGCTTGACGTCCGCTAAATCCAGCTGTCGGACTTCTACTTTCCAAACAAGAAATATCATCCAAAAACCCGTATTTTCCTTTCCGTGATACTCTCTGACAATTTCGCACTATCCAGACATCATTACACCTGAATCATGCCTACTTTCACCGTTTTCAAAGGATCACAGGATGGTCTCCCAGAAAAGAGCACCATTGTACATGCAGACCAGCTGGAAGGTGACCGCGTCTTAGTGAAGATCACTGCTTCTGGTCTTTGCTTCACTGACCTGCACTATGTAAGCTATGCTTCTATGCCTCCTATTCTGTTGCATGCTGACAGCCTTCTAGAGAAATGCCGACATGGTCCTGGGCCACGAGGGTGTCGGAATCATTCTCGAGACTGGCCCTGCCGTACAGCATCTCAAGAAGGGCGACCGCGTGGGCTGGGGCTATGTGACCGGAAGCTGTGGCTACTGCCAGCCCTGCCTCCAGGGCGACGACACCTACTGCCGCGACCGCGCGCTCTACGGCAACGCCAACACCGACCAGGGCAGCTTCGCCTCCCACGCCCTGGTGCGGGAGGCTTTCCTGCACCCGGTTCCGGACTCTCTCCCAGACGAGATTGCCGCGCCACTGCAGTGCGCCGGCGCGACCGTGTTCACGACGCTGTACGACGTCAAGCCGAACGAGACGGTCGGCGTCCTCGGCGTCGGCGGGCTGGGCCACCTGGCCATCCAGTTCGCCGCCAAGCTGGGCTGCCGCGTCGTCGCCATCTCAGGCTCTGACGCGAAGAAGGCCGAGGCACTGAAGCTCGGGGCGGGCGAGTTTGTCAGCCTGCGCGAGCGCGGCAAGTCGTCGTTCGAGGGGGCGCGGTGGCCCATCGATAGGCTCATTGTCACGGCATCCTCGCAGCCGGATTGGAGCGCCCTGCTGCCGCTCATGGCGTTCAAGTCCAAGATCTACCCGCTGTCCGTCGCATCCGGCAACTTTGAGATACCATACATGTCCTTGATACTCAACGGTATCTCCATCCAAGGGTCTTTGGTCGCTTCGAGGCCTGTGCACCGCAAGATGCTCGAGTTCGCGGCTGATCACGGCGTCAGGCCGCAGGTAGAAATGTTTGAGATGACGGAGGATGGAATAAAGAAGGCCATCGAGAGGCTTGAGTCGGGAGAACTGCACTTTCGGGCCGTCTTGAAGGCACAGCCAGATGTCTAGATAGAGCCAAGGATGGGGAGCAACATGCTTCAGCTTTGACAGACGATTTAGAGTACGATGTCGTGGAATATAGAAACAACCCTGGAGAATGAGGAAGAATCGAGTTTTTCTCCGTCCACTGTTGATGAATTCGGGTTCCAGTGTTTTAAATTCCTGTCGCCTGCTATGCTTGTCATGGAAAAATACCAGACCAGAATGTCGATGATGCAAAGTAGTTCCTGGATGTCGAGAGTCCTGGACAATTGGTTCATTGCCCTGGTGTTTTCAATATTACTACTAACATCGCTTAAATGATGATTGATGGCTGGATTGGATTTGGTCTACTATTGACAATGCCTCCAAATGATGATGTATCCCTTTTCCTCAACCTGGCTTGCAACGTGAACAGCCGAAAATGCCCAGATGTATATGAACAAATCGCCCAGAAATCAAGATTCATTTCCGAATTCTAAATTTCCATTGTCCTCCCAACATATTTCCAGTGCGGATTATCTACCCCCTATGCTGTCACTAAACAGACTGTACATTATTTGGTCAATGTCGTCATGATTTTGATCTGCAATAGCTCCATCCCCGCCTTCAATGTCCATTCCATCGCCTAGGAAGAAATGAAGCACATCAGCGGGCATAAATGCGTCATCCTGGGCGCCATAGTTGGCAAGAAATGTGCTGCCAGTACTGTCCCTGTTATCAACGACAGCTGGGGCCAGGGGGTCCGAGGCCTGACTGATCCCAGTCCAGTCGGAGGATGTCCCTGGGTTGCTGCTGTGGGCAAAATTGGAGTCTAAATGAGAGTTAGCAGTAGCAGCATCGTTGCGATGGGTTTGCTTGGATTTCGTGAAGAAGCGGCGGATAGTTGCAGTCGAGACACGGTCAAGGATATCACGGCTCCTCGTTGCCTCGGGCCAATACTCCCCCATGGCACTCAGAACGTCGGACGAGCCCTTCAGGGCACGCATTAGGGAGTCCACATTTGCGTCGTCTGCGACTCCCTGTGGTGTCCACACACAGTAGAACATGACCATCACGCAGAGGAAGAGCGAGTGGATGCTCATCCAGCCGTGGTGCAGCGCCTTGGTCGCGTAAAGCTGGTGGTAGAGCTCGCAGCAATCCATTGCGCTGGAGAAGCATTGACTGAGTGACTGGCGGTCGGGCTGCTGGAACCGGGGATTTGGACGAAGAACCAACATGACGAGCTCGTGATATTTGATCTCGCAGAGGAGGTTCAGATGGTGGTGTCGGCTCCCTTCGGGATGTTGGGGGATCTGCTGCCTCCATATCTCTAAGCGATTGAGGATGTCGCTCCTCCATCCGACAGCGTCAGTAACAGCAAGCCGTGTGTACGGTGGGAAGTTTCGCTCGACACAATACAAGACGCATTTGATCTCAGAATTAAATCTGGCGGCCCTGAACAGATGGATAGCACTACTCATCGCGGTTGGCGGTTCGTCTACTTGACGACTCGAGCATTCGTTCTGGGCTGGTGACAAATCGCAGTCTTTCGTGTCGAGCGGATACTAGGTGGAAACATGTCAGGCACGCAACATTGTCAAAAGTTGAGAAGGATCCTTTAACGCATACGAAAATAGCGATGGAACCATCGTTGAGAGCACTATGCTGGATGTCACCTACCCGTAGATCGCACTGCTCCTCGACCAGACCCAGAGGCCTTCCCATCAAAGTGGTCAACAGCCGGTCCATGGTATAGACACACCAGAATGCTCTAGTTCGTAATTGCTCCTCATAGACGGAATGAACCTTTCTGGGAAAGGTTCGGTGGAGCCCGAGCTCGATCGTTATGGCCATGGACTGGTAGTGCAGGGGCCAAAGGTTCAAGCCAGAGGTCGGGTTATTGAGGGTATACATTTCCAGAAGCAGTATACATTGAGTTGTCCCAAGCGATGTAGACTGGGCAACGGAATCCATGCGGCTCATGGCGGAGGCGTAGTATCCTTCAGCACCGAGGGCCAACTTGGCACGGCGAGAATGGATCGTGGCACCAATGGCTAGGACCAGGAAGGCTTGAAACTCTTGGATAGGGCCAACCTCTACGCCGTCGTAGATCTTCTGGATGGTTTCCAGGTACGTTGGCTCGTGCAAAAAGGGGTATTGCGGATGAACAATATCAAAATATGCCTGTGACAGCCAGCGTGCCTGTCGTTGGTCCACGGGCAAGTCCTTGGGTTGGACCACGAGCAGGTCGGCCGGTACCTCTGCGCGCTGATCCGTCGCATCGGCGGTCTGGGTCTCCATCCGGAGTTGCTTCGCAAGGCCTGCCATGACATATTTGGTGAAGAACAGGCCGCTTGACGGGCCAACGTAGCGCATGTCTGTTCCTGGGGCGATGGAAACCAGCCCTATCTGCTCTGATATGTTGCGGAGTGAGCCCTGAGTCTCCGAGCTTCCTTGATCAGGGGACGGGGGCGCCGCGGACCCATTGTTATTGCCTTGTTGCGCAATGTCTGGGGAGCTGTCTGGGGGGTTGTCTAGGGCGATGCCGGGCACCTTTTCGCGCAGTAGAGACTCGAGCCACTTGATCCGAGTTTCCAATCCGCTGACATAGCTATTCGTGGTAATGTACTTGATCAGCATCACGTGGTAGGTTTTATTAGCTTGACGGATTGGCCTTACCCGCGGGGGATCTCGCGTGACGTGCCCGAGCTGATACATTCCGCACTCGCTTTCTGGCATGGGCTGCAGGCTGGCACCAGAGCATCGCACTTCGAGGGGTGAACGCGGTTAGTCGTAGTCTGCTCAAGTGCACATGTGCCATCGAATTCGAGAACCACTGTGTACGCGGGGTCCAATTTTCCCGGGCTCGGAGAGGGAATTTCTGAGATAACACGGGGATTGGCGAGCTTACACGGATCTTCCGCTTCTGGCAGCGAGCACAGGCAGCTCCGACTCGAGGACGGGTCTTGTGAGGCCGCTGGGGCCGTCGGCCTGGCGGCGGGGGTGCAGGGATCAGGGCGTCTTCTTCCATCCTCTACTATGGACTGACAGGTGGTGCGAGACGGAGGCTTTCCGTTGAGGAATGGGTGTTTTTCCGGATTGATAGGGCCTGTGTTTGTAAAAAGGGAGGGGATGTGGCCGAAGGGCGTACGGAATACCCGCATTGCTGCAGGCTGTAAGACGGTTATTCCGTCTGCGGCCCTGCCATGTCATTGGTGGCTCGACTTCTCCAGGCCCCTGCGTTGGGTTTGAACAAAATCGGACTAAGCCCTGTTGCAGAGCGCTTACACTGCCTATTGTGGAGTCAATTGGCCGGGATATGTTGCTGGCTTGGCAGAGGAGACGACATCACTGGCTTGATTCAGAGACAGCCATCTTTTCCATCGCCGAGATCCAATGTCTCCCGAGTCCGGAGGCTTAGTAAAGGAATCTTGGAAAGGGTTGGTAATCCGGGAAGGAAGAGCGACGGCATCTCAGAGAAACTTCATGCCCAACTCCATACTGTGCTTGTGGGCTCACAAGTCTCAGAAAAATGTATAAGACAGGTCCTCTTTGTGCCTCTTTTCCGCTCTGGACGCACTGCACACCTCCGGCATGTTGTCATATCTCTATCGTCTTAGCTCTACACATCGACTCAATAGCACCTTGTTCTACCTTTTTTCACCACCAATACATCCATTATGGCGCCCAAAGTACTCGTCGTCCTCACCAGCAAGGACTGCATGAGCAAAAAGCCCACCAGCCAGCTAGGCGACGCCGAGATGGAGCAGGCTCAGCCCACTGGATGGTACCTTGTGAGTCAATTGAGATTCCCTCCTCCAATTACCGCGGCTCTGGATCTGGATATTGATCACATTTGAAGCCCGAGTTCGCCCGTCCCTTCTACGCGCTCACCGGGGAGGATTCCAGCGGTAAGAAGCTAGACCCTCCTAGGGCGGAGATTGCGGGCACATTGCTCACTAGGGGTACACTAAAACTCGCTAGGGGTATAAAAACTCGCTAGGGGTAGATAGCCTACCGACTACTAGCTAACTACCGCTACCTACTATAGTAATACTACTACTACTATTATATTTATAGATAGCGCTAGACTATATAGTAAATATATACTTTAACTATATTATTATAATACTAATTAATTTTTCTATAAATATATATTTAATATATACTTCTACTAGTACTATATATCTATTTAAAATTAAAAAATAATTAATAAAATATATATTTAATATATCTCTACTAGTATAGTATACCTATTTATAATTAATAAAATACTATAGTGTAAAAGGTAATAACTCCCTTCCTTTCTTCCTTAGACTATATTATAAGTATAAGTCTAATTCCTCCCTACTATAAATTTAAAGCTTACTAGTACTATTTCTAATATATACTAATATTATACTTTAATACTATTTAGTTTTTTTTATTAAAAAAGTACTATAAGCTACTTTTTCTATAATCTATATTTATTACCTACTAACTATATACTTAGTAGATAATTAACTACTAAACTAATAACCTCTAACCTAACTATAACTAATTACTAAGGTATATATAAGTATTTATTAAATATATTTAGTTTATATAGATTTTTTTTTATATTGTTTTAGTTCCTTTATTAAGCTAGAATTAATAATAAAAGAAGATAGTAAAAGAAGATATAGTAAAAGAAGATATAGTAAAAGAAGATATAGTAAAAGAAGATATAGTAAAAGAAGATATAGTAACTTTATAATTCTACTCTATAACCTATCTATAGCTAGAAGTCTTTATTTTATACTAGTAGCTATAGTGTATTAGGCTACGCCTAGTCTATTCACGCTAGTACTGTTAATAAGCTGTTAGCCTGTTAAGGTTAAAGCTATTGTAGACTGTGGGCAACCTAGTCTAACACTGTTAAGTACTATGTAAAAGTACTATCGCTGTATAACTCAGGGCTTATATATAAACACAAGTTGGCTAAAATGGGCGATGATAAAAAGCCGCCATTGCCCCGACTGTCTCATAGGATACACACAAGTTCTAGCTCTACTCAAATACACACCTATCTAGCTAAACTAAGCAACACAACCTTCTTACACAAGACTACTTAAAAGTAATCTTTCAGCCTACTAAAGCTAAGATAGGTAAGGTAACTATGTTCTATTACTATATATAGTTCTAGATATATAGACCTAATAGCTAAACAGCTATAGAATAAAGATTAAACTATAAGTCTTTAATTATATAGAGAATACCCTTAAGTAGGTTCCTAAAGATAACCTCTCTATATTAAAAATCCTTAGTATCTTAATAGATTACCTAAGAGAATTTAATATAGATTCTAATATTATTAACTTCTTTATAAACCTTAAAGCTAAGTAGGAGAATAATATACTATTATTAAAGTAGGAGGTGAAGATAAGGACTATTATTTAGAAGAGGTTCTTTCTAAATATATTTAGTTTATATACTAAGTATATATTAAATAGATATCCTTATTTACTATAAACTTTACTACTAAGAGTATTAGTAATACTAATAACTTATCCCCTTTTAAATACTACTATAGTAAGTATATATATAGTTATTACTTATTATATAGTAGATATATACTAATTATATACTTAGGTCTAATTCTAAATCTAAATACTAGCTAGATCTCTACCTTTTTTATAAACTAGTAGGCTACTAGTTTTACTAGTTTTTATATATTATATATAGCTTATATATACTAGATAGGGTTCTAATATATAATATAAGCCCTTAGCTCTTTATTACCTAGATTACTAGTTTATATATTATATTTAATACCTACTCTATATATACTTATAATATTTAGAAGCCCCTAACTAGCCTAAGGTTCTCTTTAATATTAATACTCTTATATAAATTAATAAAGCTAAGTATATATAGAGTATATACTAATTATATTTTAGTTATAATATTAATATTAATAATAGCTATATATATAATATTTACTTTAGTAATTAGCCTTCTATATAGAGTATATATTATATATATACTTAGTCTTAACTTATACTATATATTTAGCTATATTATTATATATATTCCTACTACCTTAGTGCTAATTTATATACCCTCTTAGTATATATTAAGTATATACTAATATTATACTAATTACTAACCCTAGTTATACTAATATCTCCTCTAAAAAGAACTATAATAGTAAGAAGTATAAGTATCTTACTATATTATATAAAGTATATACTAATAATATATAGTATTATCTATAAGTATATTATCTTTAATATTTAGTATAATATATATTATAGTAAGAAGCCTAGATAAGCTTTATACTTAACCTATACTATATATATACTAATAATATACTATAGCTATAATAGTAATATTACTAGTAACCTCTATAATAAAGCTAAATATATTATATAAATCCTATATATAAAATATATACTTACTATATAATACTTTGTAGCTTTATTATAACTTATAATACTAAGTTCTACTACTATATAAGTATTCTATATTAAATATATACTAATAAAATATATTTTATAATCTATCTACTACTTACTATCTAGTTTCTAATATATACTTAATATATATCTACTAATATATACTTTAAAGTATACTACTAGTTTAGTTTATTACTAATCTTATATTATATATTATAATCTAAGAATATACTTAGACTTTATAGAGGCTAGGTTAGTTATATACTAATATATCTTATAGTCTATTAACCCTAATATTACCCTAACTCCTACCTAGAGTACCCCTAGTAAAGTAAGTAAAAATAACTTACTATTATATAATTATTATATATTAAGTAGCTTTATTAGGGTAGATATCCCTATTACTAATATATTACTTCTAAGAGTAAAGGTATATAAAGTATATATAAAGTATAGGCTTCTTTATACTAATATATATAGATAGTTATATTTCTAAGCCTACTAAAAAGAGTACTTATAAGTTTCTCTAATTATATATTTCCTATATACTCTACTAATACTAAATAGATAAGAATATCTATACTAGTACTATTACTATAGCTATTAAGAAGGATAGTTTAGCTTAGGCTAAGTATATACTTCTTATTAGATTTAGACTAGTTTTAATAAATTTAGACTATTATAACTTAAGTATATACTTATTATAGCTAGATTTAGACTAATAATTTAGGGATTTAAACCCTTAGGGATTTAGACTTTATATAGCCTAAGTATATACTTAACTAGATTTAGACTAATAGTTAGCTTTATAAGTTTAGACTATAATTTAAAAAAGTACCTTATTATATATTTTTTATATACTTTAGTAATATAATAAAAAAATATTTTATTAGTACTTTAACTTAACCTATCTTTATACTTAGTATAAGCTATATACTATACTTTTAGCTCTCTAATTTAATCTTAAAGCTCCTTTTCCTTCTTTAACTATTAAAGTTTATTATACTCCCTATATAAGTTTACTATATACTTAGTATAAACTCTCTCCTTAGCTAATTTACTATTTTTAACCCTAGATAGTCTAGATCTAAAACCTAAGATTAAGTTTATATTTTATATATAATAAGTTAATATTAAAACTCTTAAATAGTAAAAAGAGGTTTAAATAAGTAGTTAAGGTATTAATTAGTAAAAAAAGTATAAGTTAGATATATACTATACTTATAATAGTTATATAGGTCTAGAGCTACTATAGTAGGAGGATTCTAAAAGGGTAGGTACTAGCCTAATTAATTAACTTCTTACTAAACTAGTATATAATAAATCCTTATTAGCTATATATTATTATTCTTATAATATAAATATATAGGTATTATATATATTAAATAAGTTAAATAACTAATTTATATCTTCTTATTATCTTTCTACTTATTATTTTTACTATTTATTTTATTAGTAAATTTAATATTAAAAATATCTAATATTACTCTAATTATACTAATACTTTTAAACTCTAAGAGTAACCTTAATATTATAGATACTAAGTTTATCTCTTATTTAGTTTTTAAACCTAAACACTTAATTAATATATAATAAAAATATACTTAAGTTATACTTACCTTAAGATTATATATAAAAAGAGTAATTATCTCCTAGTAGTATTATTATCTTTAAAATAAATTAACTTAGAGATATTAGTATCATTCTAAGTATATACTCACTATATAAGGTTAACACAACTTAATAAGGCTATAAGACTAGCTATAATCTAGTCTTTTTACTTTAAATATAACTATAACCTAAGCTTAGGGTATTTCTAATATAAGTCTACTATATTCTAGTTATACTCCTTATAAATAGTAGCTTCCTATAGATAATAAATTAAATATATCTATAGGTACTATAGGAATTTATATATAAAATTATACTAAATATAAACTTTATAGAAGATAAATATATATTAAAGATATTCTAACTACTCTCTTAAAAGGTTAAGGGTAAATAGATATTCTCTAAAGCTATAGGCTTATTTTTAATCTATATTACTTATAACTATTTAAATATTATACTTAGAAGACTCTCTAAATAGTACTATATTATAAGTCTTTCTAATAGTTGCTCTAGGACTATAAAGTACTTATTAAAGAGCTAAGTATACTAAAAATATACTAAGGTTAGTAAATATATATATATAAATATTAGAATCTAATAATATAAAAATTAGTATAAGCTTTATATATAATATATAGTTAACTTATATTAAGTATCTTTATTATAGCTTATAATAGATAGAATATTAATACCCTTATATATTATTTTAAAAGATAAGTTAAACTATAAGATAGGCTTAGCTTTCTTCTACTATATAACCTAAACCTATATATAATATATAGCTACTATATACTCTAACTCTTAGTTAAACTAAAATATATCTTAAATCTATTATTTATAAATAAACTTCCTTTAATTAATCTTATATTCCACGTTCTTATATAACCTAGGTAGGAAGGTGGAAATTATAGGTTACTAAGCTTATTCTTAGCGCTAAGCTTAAGCTATAGCACAGCACCTTATACCTTAGTCTATTCATAATATACCTATATATTATACTATAGGATTAATTATATTATAATATCCTCCTTAACTTCTAATAGCCTATTATTTATACCTTAATAGTTATAGAATTAACTAATAGAATTAAATAAATTAATTAATAACTATATAAATATCTCCTCTAAGTCTTTATAACTATAAGCTATCTCTATAGCTAGATAGCTAAGAGGATAATTAAAAATCTATCTATAAAAGTACTTAATAGCTTTAATAATAGCTGACTTATTAAGGCTAGGGAATTTCCTTATAGTGTCTATAAAGGTATTAGGGTCCCAATATATACTACTATTTTTATAGTCTAAGATAGAATCCTATAAAATATAGATATATAATAGGGCTACCTAAAAGAGGTATACCTTATACACCTTTTATTACTAGCTATCTAGAGCTAGGTAGTCTTTAGTAAAATAAAGATTATCTACTTATTTTAGGGTCTTTATTAAGATAGATTTTAGCTTATTAATACTTATAGCAATACCCTTAAATCTTATATCTATTACTTAAAGCTAACCTTTAAAAGCCTTATAGGACTACTTTAGGTTAAACCTTAACTCTATAGTAATACCCTTAAACCTTTTATTTAATCTTATCTCTAATATATAGAGCTTCTCTTCTACTACTTATTAAAGCTTTACTATACCTAATATTATCTTTAACCTAGTCTTATTAACCTTTTCTAAGCTAGCTCTAATACCTATAATCTATTTTATAATAAATATAACCTTTACCCTATAGTTATCCTATATAGCTATAAGCTTTATTACTAATATACTTAAGTTATCTTTATAATTACTTAGCTAGCTACTAAGTTACTACTATAGGTCTTTTAGGTCTTCTTTAAATCCTAGCCTAGGAACCTTAGTATTTCTTAAGTCTTCTAAGGTACTTAATTATTTTATAGAAATAGTTAGCTAGCTAAAGGTATTAGTAGTTATATACTAGGTAAGATTTATATTTCCTAATATACTAGTTAGTAAAGGTATAGTATTATAATAATCTAAGTAAAATAAAAGGTTTTTATCTTTACTAGTAATTACTAGTTTATAAAGGCTTAACTAAGCTAAGGGATCCCTCTATTAAGCTACTAGGGTAGGTATCTTTACCCTATAAGTACTACCTAGTAAGCTTATAGTAACTACTATATTAAAGCTTAATAATCTTACTAGTATAATTAATAGTAGAGTCTATAGTTATACTAGGATATATATTACTATTAGCTAAGAAGCTAAGAGCTATCTAATCCTACTAAAAAGCTTATATATAAGCTCTTAAGTCTAGCTACCTAGTTAGATATCTTATAACTTATAATAGAAGATAAGCTTATACTTAAGCTTCTTAAAACTAGATATAAGGGCTATCTCTACTCCTAAGCCTATAGAACCTACCTTTATATAAAAAGCCTTCTCTTATTAATAAGTAAAAATATACTTATAGCTTAGGTTAAGTAGTAAAAGTAACTAGACCTACTAGTTAGAGAGCTTAATAGTTAAAATAATATCTTTACTTAGAAGAATATCCTAGTTACTATATTAAAGCTAAGCCTTCTTACCTAGTACCTAATCTTCCTCTAGGTTATAGATAAAGATAAGATTCTATAATATATTAAATATAAGGGTATTATAGGAAAAACAGGATAATAAGGAAGAGATAGTAATCTAGTAGAAGGCTTTTATTTATACTCTAAACACTAATTCTATCTTATTAGCTATTTCCTAGCTACCTAGGGAGGCCTTAATAAGGCTAGCTAAGTAGATATTTACATCCTCTATAGCCTTAAATATAGAGAGATCCTAAATACTCTCCTACTTATAAAAGGTCTAGTCTTTAATAATATCTATTAGGTTTAGATATATATTAAGTACTATATAGAGATAGTATAGTAGTACTACTAAGCTTAAAGTGTTTTAATATTATACTATAATTAAGTCTATTAATAGTAAAGAAGCTATATATAAGACTTAGAGTATATAGGTACTCTATATAAATAGTAACTATATAATTATCTATTCTAGATAGTTTTTAGTAGTATTAAGCTTCCTCTCCTAGTATTTATACTAGTTTATAAAGGGAAGGGGTTCTTTATAGCTACTAATAAAAGCTAGTCTATTATAGTACTACTAAAATAGCTCTTAGGATTCCTAGTCTAGGTCTACTAGTAGTATATAGTATAGGTAGTTCTATAGGGTAACTATATTCTATATTAGGAAAGTCAGCTATAGGGTACTACTTCTAGCCTTAGTATAACTACTATTATTACTATTACTATCCTTATTAATATTATTACTATTATTACTAATATTACTATTATTACTATTATTACTATCTTTACTATTATTACTCTTATTACTATCTTAGCTATTATTATTACCCTAGCTATTAATATTATTAAAATAACTATTCCTTTTATTATAGTCTAGGGTACTACTAGTTATAATATAGCTTTTTACTTAGCTTTAAAAGAATAGCCTAATATTTTACTATACTTTAATAAATACTATACTAAAGAGCTAGGTATAGTTAGCTAGTAGAACTAACTTAGTCTCTTAGTACTCCTCCTATAAAAAGACTTTATAAAGGTTACTAGTATCTATACTACTCTAGAACCTATCTTAAACCTATAGTATTTAATAGTCCTATATTAATATCTAGCTAATTTAGAGCTTATCTATAATTAAGTTCTTAAACTTATTATTATTAGGATATATAATAATTAAGAGTATAAGAATACCTATAATAATTAATAACTTATTAATACTAGATATATACTAGTCTCCTTACCTATAGGTAAGTAAAGCCCTACTACCTTCCTATTATTTATCTTATAACAGCCCCTCTTTTCTTACCTATCCTTACTTAGTTTTATAGTAGATTCTAAAGCCTCCCTCTAGTTATTACCTCTAGCTATCTATTTCCCTAGACCTTTAAAGGTCTTATAGACTTTTATTATAACTTTATATTAAAAGAGAGTAGTCTTATCTTTATAGTAGACTAGGTAGCTTATTATATTATTACTAGAGATATAAGTAAGCTTATTAACTAGGTCTCTTAGAATAAAGTTATATATAAAAAGGTAGAATTTAGTAAGTATATACTCCTATATTATATCTCCTTATTCCTTTATAGCCTTACTAAGCTTAAGAAACCTATTATACTCTATACTTTTAAGGAATACCCTATAAGACTATCTTAATACTAAGGTAGGTTTCTATAGCTAATCTATAAAGGTAGTACTAGAACCTAGCTATACTATTATATAACCTAGAGTAGCTAGATTATAAGTATAGCCTAGGGGTATACTTATAGATATAGATATTATAGCTATAAGTTTAGAGGGCTGTCTCTAGTATATTAGATAGGGATTTAGAGGGCCCTTCTTTACTTAGAGAGGATATCTAGGTATATTAGGATTAGCTATAGGTATATCTAGATTAGTTTCCTATCTCTACTATACTAACCCTAGTTATATATAGTTAGGAGTATCTATACCTTTAGAGTCTTATCTAAAAGGTAGGTAATAGTTATAAAGGGGGAGCTTATCTACCCTTAGTCTTAAACTCTAGTAGCTTATCTACTAGTTAAATATTATATAATATATATAAGATATACTACTATACTATAGCAACTAGTATTCTAGTTATTAGATATAGTACCTAGCTTAGTAGGTAATAGATTATAAAAGCGTAGGATAGAGTAAGGGACTATAAGGTAGATATATAGTTAGGGGTATAGGGTATAAATAAGCTATATAGGTTTAAAGTACTAAATAGCCTAGGCTATAAGTTAATAAATATAGGCTACTTTAGAGTTATAAAGTACTTTATAAGTATAAAAGGCCTCCTTACTAGTTACTAAATTATAGATATAAAGTAATTTCTATTTATTAAACTACACTAAACTATATATAAGCCCTTACCTAGAAGCACTAAAGTATAACTATATAGTAACCTAGGTACTAATTATCTTTAAGAAAGCCTATAACAAAGCATATATATTAGAATAGAACTAGGATTATAGTAGTAGTATATCTTATTCTACCTATTATATATTAGTATTACATTAACATAAGCATCACCTACATCAATTAATAATAAGCAACGCTAAGGTTAAACCTCATCACTATACTAGCTATAGCCCCTTAACTCTCCTACTACCTAAAGATAAGTATAGTTAATATTTAAATATATAGCTATTATATAAAGTAAGTAGATACTATTTACCTATTTAGGTACTAGGCTAAGATATAAAGGGTAAACTATATTATAGTAAGCTTTATACTTATATCTTATCTAAACTATATATAAAGTAGCTAGAATATCTATTTAGTATCTAAGGATATTAATTTATTATTATACTAAAACTATTTAATCTAAGTATAGATTCTAACTAGGTAAGATTACTTTAAGTTTATTATATCTTTAAATAAATCTAAGCTTATTAGCTACTAGATCTTATATACTATAGGTATATCTTCTCCTAACCACAGTCCTAGCTATTTCACCTCCCTCCTATATTTTAAACTAATAGTATACCCTAGTACTATAATATCTAATAATATATTTAAAGAGGAGTAAAAGGTATACTAGTAGCTAACTATTAACCACTAAAAGTATAAGTAGATAATCTAGTATAAGGTTAATAAGCTTACTTAGCTATTTAATATAAAGGTATATATAAAGGTTTAGTATTATAGTAATAATATTAAATACATCTACTACTTATACCCTAAGAGTAATAGGCTAGCTATAATATAGCCTAAGATTATAAGTAAGCTTTTTATACTTATATTAATAATATAACCCTAACCTCTACTTTAATAGAAGTAATATAAATATCTAAAACCTATCCTCTACTACCCTAAGAGTATACTAATTATAAAATAGGCTCTTATAAAAACTACTAAGAATAATAATAAGTATAGAGATAGAGATAGAAATATACTTAAAAGTAAGGATACCTTTAATAGTATAACCTATAGCTTATTTAATAGCTTAGAAATATTATCTACTCTAAGAACTAGTTTTATAGATAGTATAGCTACTTATAATACTTATAGGGCCCTAATACTAAAGTCTACTCTAAGCTTTTATACTATTTAATAGTAGTCTATTAGGAAGAATATAATAAGTATTTATAACCTTATTAAACCTACTACTATACTAGGTTCTATTATACTTAATACTTTTTATATACTTTATAGTATCTTACTTACTTAAAGCTAGTCTAATACTAGGTAGGTCTAACCTAGCCTTATTATAGCCTAAGGGTTTCTTATTAAATTAATAGCTTTAGTATTATTATACTAGTATAAGACTCCTTAGTATAAGATTTATTATTATACTAGTATTACTAGTAGACTATACCTACTAAAGTCTATTACACTACTACTTATCCTACTAACCTAGGTAGATATAATATTTAAAGTCTATAGTACTACTATTAATATACTAATACCCTAAAAGACTAGTATTTTTATATATAAAGTAGGCTTATTCCTAACCTTACTACTAAGACCTAGTCTCCCTACCCTATCCCTATCTCTTTAAACTAGTCTATCTATATATAATACCTACTAGCTAGTTCTTATAAACTAATAACAGCCTTATAGTAGAGGTAAGGTATCTAATAAAGGATAGAGAGGCTAGGCTATAGTCTAGCCTACTAATATATAGAAGACCCTAGTAGATAGCTAAAGGTAGCTCTATACTAGGTACTATAAATATACTTATAGGTATAAGTATTAAGGTTATAGAAGTAAATTTAACTATCTTATTATTCTATAATTATAGTAGATCTTTTATAAATTATTCTTAGAGTTATATATTAATTTATTATAGATATATAACACTACCTTAAAAGGTAATTAAGGGCTGCTTTATAATATCTATATTAGTTATATATCTAGGGAAATCCCTTATTATATCCTAGCTTTAAGTAGCTCTTAAGGTAAAACTTACCCTAGTACTATAGGGAGTAATCTAGTATAAAGGTATATTAGTTTAACTACTTATTAGCTTTAACTTCTATATATAATAGGGGTAACTAAAAGACTAACCTAGTAGGTAAGGTTACCCTACCCTATAAACACTTATTAGTAACCACATTAATAAAATAAAACATTATACTCCTAGTTTAGCTTTAACTTATCTAGCTATTAATATATCTACCCTATCCTTATTAAATATAAATAATTAATATAACTATATACTAAAGTAGATTAACTTAGTTAAAGATATAGTCTATATATAAGATCTATTTAAAGATAGTAAATAAAATATATATAATCTACTACTAAAGTAACGCTACCTTTAATATAATACTAAGAGTAGGCCTTATACCTTTATTTAGCGATATAATACTACTAGTATATTACCTAATACTCCCCCCTTAACTATATCTAAATCTTTAGGCTATAAAAAAGCCTCTAAAGTAATAGATAAGGGTAAGTATTAACTTTCTTTTAGCTACTTCTACCTCTATACTAATATTATATATAATAATCTATAGATAACTCTAGAATTAATCTAGCTAATACTATACTAAAGGTAAAATTAATATATATACTTAATATAATAAGACCTAAGAAGAAATATTTAAAACTAAATAACCTAACTAAGCTAAATAAGGGACTACTATAAATATTAGAGAAACCTATTTATATTAAAAACCTTAAGAGCTATATTAAAAGCCTCTTTAAAAATATCTAGCCCCTATACTACTATATCTATAATAAAATATATTATAGAGAAGAGATTATCCTATATAAAGTATATAAGTAGGTATTAGTACTACTTAGGGAAAATAGTATATATAAGTATAACTTTTATTATAAAGTAACTAATAGTACTAAAAACGAACACCTAGAGGTACAAGGGTATATATTCTACTAGGCACCTATTAGGGCAGCCTAGTAAGAGAAGGAGGGAGAGAGAGAGAGAAAAAAGGCCTCTAAGGGCTTCTTTTTAGTAGGAAATACTCTAATTAGAGAAGATAGAATAAGAATAAAAGAAGAGAGAAGTTAATTAATTACTAAGTTTAAATCTAAGATAAAGTAAAGCTAAGGGTCCCTTTTATATCTAAGGTCTATTCCCTTATACCCCTAAATATACCCCTCTCTAAGCTATTATATTTATCTATATAATAGCTTACCTAAAATTCTAAAAGTCTAATTAGAATAGTTATAAACTAATACTATTATTAGTTCCTATACTTATCCTTCTAGTACTTTACTATATACTATACTTAAGTAATACTTTACTTAGTAATAGAAGGCTTCTCCTTTTCCTTTATATCCTTCCTTATAATATTAGCCTATAATATATATTTATTCCTAATTATTAGTATTAAAATCTAGCTATATACTTTATAAGTATAAACCTATTTATATACTTATTTATTATATTTATAGATTACCTTTACTCTTTAGGTAATAAAGTTATCTCCTAGTAGTATAGACTAATTTCTATTATATTAAAGAATTATAATAAAGGGTATATATAAAGGAATAGAGCTAGCTTTAACTTTTAAAAGTATATCTTTAATAATAAAAATAGTAAAGTTAATAGATAAAATTAGAATACTAGACCTAGCTTATAAAGTATAATAATTAATAGACTAAAATAGATTAATTTTTAAAAACTAATCTCCTATATCCCTAACTATTATTTTACTTAGTAAGTATATTACTCTAAGGTTTATTAATAGAGATATATTTAATACTAGGTTATACTTATAAAGTTTTAGTTAAAAGATAAAACTAAGTTTAGCTTTTATCTTTCTCTACTATTTAAATTTTACTATAAGATAATTAGATAGCTTTCTTATTACTATACTAGTATTATTTATCTCTAATTAAAGGGTAAATAGCTAGATTTATAATATTCTCTTCTATATATTTATACTTTTAGATAGGTTTTTAGTAAGGTTTAAACTAGTCTAATTATAGAATTCCTAGCTATTTACTCCTCTATTCTTATAAAAGAAAAAGAAGATATAGTTAGCTATCTACTAGCTATAGTTAATAGAGCTATTCTAAAATATAATAGCTATACTAATTACTTATAAATTAATAGTACTTATAATATCTAGCCTAGTTATAATTAGGTTAGTAGCTACTTTTATTATATTCTACTAGTTTCTCTCTTTAGCTTCCTTATTAGGGTAAGTATCTATAATATCTATATAGGACTTATTATAGTTATAAATAACTATAACCTAATAATTAAAGTAGTAGAAGGGTATAATAATAAAGTAATAGCTATTTATAAGCTTCTTCTAGCTAAAGCTAGAATAGACCTTCTCTATTAACTTAATAGGCTAAGAATAAAGGAAAACTAAGTCTTTAAAGTTAAATAGCTACTACTTAAAGAGTACTATAAGTTAATTATTATAAAGCTTTTCTTTAGTAGCTAAAAGACTTTTTATATTATATATATTAAGAAGTAAATAACCCTAATACTTACCCTATAAATTACTTAACTTAGAAGGTAAGTATAGTATAAGGTAGAGATTAATCTTAGAGAAATAGCTATATAAGATTCTATTAAGCTCTTCCTTATTAATATAATAATTACTATTATTATAATAAAGTAGATAGTTTATATACTTTATATTACCTTAAATATTTTAAACTTAGAGCCTATTTATAAAGACTTAGGTTTTAAAAAGGTCCTAAGATAGATTAATACTTTTACCTTTATTAAATATAGTTTAGTTATAGGTATTAACTAGGTTAGGAAACTAAACTCCCTAATAGTTATCTCTAAAGTTACTATAAAAGTAGTTATAAAAGCTAGACTTATAGGTTTTAATTAGTAGTATTAGGCTACTTAATTAAAGGAATTAATATATCTAGGTTAAGGCTATCTAATTAGAAGGGCTAGAAGATAGAAGTATAACTAAGAGTAAGTAAGGAAATTAGAGATTTTATAGTAATATTAGAGCTTACTAGAGTAGGTATATAACTACTTAACTAGTAGCTCTTCCTACTATTACTAGAAGTATTACTCCTAGCTTTCTTAAATTCTATTATATATAATAGTAATTAGAGTTAACTATAGTAAATTAAGTAGAAAAATAGAGAGTAGAGTAGGTTAGAAAAGTTTAAGTAATAGAATAAAAAGTTATTAAAGTAAAGAGAAAGTAATTAAGCTTTAGCTCTTAAGGGATACTATATAGGCTAGCTAAAAAGGTTAGTAAATAAGTATAGAAAAGAAAAAGATTTAATAGTATATAAGGGTTAATTAGTAAGGGTAGTTAATAAATAATTAGTTAATATTTTAAGAAAGTAAGGGTACTTAATAGTTAAAAGACTTATACCTCCCTTTCTTTTCTAAGTAAAGGAGGAAGGTTATAAGGTAAATAGTCTATTTATAGCTAAGAAACTAATTAATAGAAGTAAATACTAGCTTTAAGATAAAGTATTATTATCTAATTAGAGGGGTAGGTTATTAGTAGAAGTAGTTTAATAGATAAAGAAGAAAAGGAGAAAGTTAAAAGATCCTTCTAACTTAAATAGTAAAGAGAAAGAGTAAGTAGGGTAGAGTAACTAGTATTCTTTAAAAGTTATACTATTATTATCTAAATAATAAGATTATTCTCTTTTAATAGTTTCTTCTATTTACTCTTAGAAGGGTTCTTAAAAGGTTAGTCTTTAATTAATAGACTAGCTTTTAATTACTAGTTACTATTAGCTACTAGTTACTAGTAGCTCTATTTAAATATCTTCTCTTTTCCTTAAAACTATTTCCTTTATTAACCTTCTTCTAATTAATTCCCCTCTTACTATATATTACTAGTAACTACTTTACTTCTATTAACCCTTATTATTATAAGGCTATATAATCTTATACTTTTAATTAGAAGCTAAACTATACTCTCTTCCTCTTATTTATACCTTTTTATAAGATAAGCCCCTTTTCTTAGTCTAGTAAAGGTAATAATAAGTAGGAATATAATAAAGTCTTTTAGAAGCCTTAAGCTTTTATCTTTAACTATAATATAGCTAATATTCTTTAGAACCTAGGTATTTATATATATTTTAATAAGAGAGGAGTACTTAGATAAGAGTAAACTTTTAAAGGCTTAAACTATAATATCTTTACTAAGAGAATTAATATATATAGTATTATAAGTAAGGGTAAGAAATAGTATATAGTTTAGGTACTTAATAAACTAAATAGTAAAAAGAATATCTATATCCTTTTTAAGCTATTTCTAATAAATAAAGACTAAGACTTTTTATATTATAATATTATTAAGCTAATTACCTTAGGTATAAATAAGGTATTTATTAAAAAGGTAGATAGTCTACCTTATAGTAAGTATATATTCCTACTCTATAAGTAAGGTAATATCTAGTATAGGGTAGCTCTTCTAGTTACTTTTTTTAGTTACTATAACCTAAGCTTCTATAACTACTATATAATATAAATAGAGAGGTACTTTATAGATAATATAGTTCTAGTTATAGTCTCTTTCTTTAAGTATTATTCTATTAAAGGGTTTTATAAGAATACTTATATTAACTATATCTATTTTATTAAAGGTAGAGTATATAACTTTAATATAAACTTCTTTATTAAACTAATTAGTAATACTATAAGTAACTATTAGAAGGACTTTAAAGGAATACTTATATCTAAGATAAAGTTTAGTAAATATTATTAGATTTTAAAGGAGTATAATTTTAATAAAGCTAGAGAAGAGTCTATTAGGTAGATTATTAGAGTTAAGCTATAGTCTTATAAGCTAAAACTTAAAGAGTAAAAGCTATAGGAGTAGAATAATAGGTAGTAATTAGGGTAGAAGATAAAAATAAAGGTTCTTTTTAAAGTACTAAAAATAGGAAATAAAGAGGGCTATTCTTATATACTACTTTTTTAATAATACTAAAATTAGGTAAAGTAATATAATTAAAATACTTTCTAGTTATAAAAAGTAGTATATTTAATTAGTAATAGTTTTATATATTTAAAGGTAATACTATAGTAGTATTAGATATATAGTCTTTTAATAGCTATAAAGTAATAATAGGATATCTATCTTTTATAATAATAGTATTCTAATTAGAACTAAAAGAATATAATAATACTTTACTAAAGGAGGAGTCTAAAAAAAAAAATTTTTATAAGGAGTATATATATATATATATAGTATAGTATATAGGTGAGGTAGAGACTAACCCCCCCCCCTTTTAAATAATAATATAAAGTAGAAAGATATATATAAATAGATTTAGAGGAAGGATTAGTATTAGGATTACTAAGGGTTATTTAATTAAAAGACTAGAATATTAATAAAAAACTATTAGTCTAAAGGATTTATTTTATATTATACTTAAAACTTTATTAAAGAACTATAGTATAAATTAATAGTAGAGTTAGTAGATAAAGAAGAAGTAGAAGATAAAGATAATAAGGACTTATTTTAATAAGTAATATAAGAAGTAGGTATTATTTAAAACTAGTTTTAATACTAATTAGAAAAAGCTAAATTATCTTATTAATCTATAGTTAAAATAGATACTATAGAGTTAGAGAAGGTAGGTTTTTAGCTAAGGTATTTTAATAGTCCTTTAACTATAGGATTTTTAGGTAACTAAAGTAGAAGACTATTAAGTTCCTAGATATCTTTATTATTAATAAATCTTTTAAACTTTTTTAATAAATATATACTACTAATTAGAATTCTATTAAAAGTTTATAGCTTATAGATATTATTAAGCTAAATATTATCTATAATATATAGATTAAACTATTAATATATAAGCTTATAAAAGAAGGAATAGTTAGTTTTCTACTATTTATTAATAATAAGTATAAGATTATTTTTATAATAGCTATAGCCTTTAGAATTCTTTATATATATTTTAGGTTATAGCTTTTTCCTTATATTCTAAAATACTTTCCTATATATACTAGATATCTTCTTTAGGATAAGTAGTACTTATAGTTAATATACTAATATATCTTTAAATATTATCTTAAAGCTCTACTATTAGACTTTCTAAGTTAAAATATTAGTCTTAATAGGTATAATTAGGTTATATCTATAAAGAAGGTAGAAAGGACTTTTATTATAGGATTATTATAATAATATTTAGTTAATAAAAAGAGTATATAGTAGTATTTACTTCTAGCTTTAAATCCTATATTTATCTATTATCTTTTATAAGGTAGAGATAAGAGTAAAATACCCTTACTTTATAAGTTTATTAGCTATTAGGTTATATATAGAAAGTAAGACTTTATAGACTCTAATTACTTATAGATAGGTTATAAATTCCCTAAGGTTTTCTTATCTACTATTAATAATAACTTTTATAGAAAGTCTTTATTTAAAGAGGATATATTAAGTGAAAAACTTTTTTATATTTTTTAAGTCTATAATATAAAGGGGTATAGCTTTAACCTACCTTATAAGATTATCTCTAGCTTTAATAAGGTAATTATACTCTTAATTAAATAATAGATACTATATATCTAGATAGATCTTTAAAAAGGGGCTATCTAGAGTTATAAGTATTACTTTATTATTATAAATATAAAGGCTTTATTTAGTATATCTAGTATATATAGTAATAGTATTTTTAATATTAGTATATATTTACTTCTAGTAGTATATAGCTTAGATATATCTATATATTATATTCCTTTCTCTATACCTTAAAGGAGTATAGATATTTTAGATAATATATAATCTCTAATTAAGGTTATCTATAACTCTTTTATATTAGAGACCCCTTTCTAGTAGTCTTTATAGAATTTAGTTATAAAATCTAAACTCTAAGATATACTTCTTAAACTCTTCTCTTTACTTTCTTTTAAAATATATAAAAACTTTATTATATATAAGGAAATAAATAATATAGTATAATTCCTTAGACTAGAAATAATCTTCTTATAATAAGAGTTCCTAATTAAATCCCTTACTAGGTATAGATATTTAGCTTAAGATAAGTTTATACTAATTCTTAATATTCTCTTTATAGGTATAGTTAATCTTATTAGATAAGCTTAGAGGCTTTTAAGATAAAGTATTAGCTATTATATTATTTAAGCCTTTAATATATTATATAGTAAAATTATATATTCTAATTACTACTAGTTATCTTATAACTAAAATACTAGGGATATTTATAAGTAACCCTTTTAATTACTATACTAAAATATTAGAGTTAGTTTTAAGGAAGAAGTAGATCTTATAAATATAGAACTATAGGTATTTAATTATATAAAGAACTATATAGTACTCTTACTTAGTAGTATTATAAAGCTTTTCTATACTTAACTAAAATCTACTTTTATACTATACTAGATAGTAGACTCTATTAATATCCTATATAAAGTAATAGCCCTATCTATTAAAGCTTATATTAATTATAAGGATAATATCTTCTCTAATATAGTTAATATTAATTAGATATAGCTTTATAGTAATAATTATTTTAATTAAGTTTATAGTCTTTTAGTAGTTATTACTTTATAAGAATTATACCCCCTTCTTTAAAAAGTTAAAGAAAGGCCTTACTATAATTCTATACTATAGGATTTAAGCCTTATAGAAGTTTACTAGACTAAGAAATAACTAAACTTATAAAACTATTATATAGGTTTTCTATTCTTTAATTTTAAAAATCTTCTTATTACTAAGGGCCCTTCTAAAAATACTATAGGTATATTTAATAATATTAGCCTACTTTTTATACTATTTAGATTTAATAATACTAATAATATTATTAGTAAGCTTAGTATTATAAAGTATATTATTAAGGTTTTTAATATACTTAGTTATAAAATACTTAACCCCTAGTAGATTAGGAAGAAGCTCTTCTCTATAATCTATAACTAAACCTTTAATAGTAATATTATTAAGGAATAAATAGTAAACTATTAGAATAAGGTTATAGAAAAGGTAAACTATATAGTATATAAACTAAGCTATAGAGTTAGTAGTATCTATAAGAATTCTATACTACCTAAAAAGACTAATTAATATAGTAAATATTATAATATCCTAGCTTCTCTTATTAAGTTTAATCTAATTATATTTTAAAAAAAAGTTAAATAAGGATAAAATTTAGTATATTATAAACTCTTCTAAGAATTTATTAGCTACTAGAGGTATAAAAGTATCTTATATAGTAACTCTATTTACTTTAGAGATATTATTAATTAAGTAAAAATTACTATCTTTCTTCTTAATAAGGAACTATCTATTCCTATAAAAAGTATAAGACTCCTTAATTATACTACTAGCTATATAGTTTCTAAGTATTTTAATAGTAATATCTCTATTTACCTTAAGAATTAATATAGTTTTATATTAGTATACTTTATATAAAATAGTCCTAATTATTTAAAGTAAAGCTATATTAATACTAATTTAACTTATATAAGACTATTTCTAAGCTAATATAACCTCCTTATTAAAGAGAAAATAGGTAAATATTTCTTTCTCTTTATCTAAAAAATTATTATAACCTTTAATTATAATTATAGCTAGGTAATTAAAAATAAAGTATAATCTAATAGGGATAGCTATAAATTAAGGGTATATTTATATATTATATTTACTTCCCTTATTCTTTTTTATAAATAATCTAACTTTCTCTTTATATAAAGGCTTTTAATTAATAGTACCTTTAAAGACTAAACTATTAGATAAATAGTTATTAACTAGATAAATCTTTACCCCTACTTATTTATATAGGGTTCTAATTATAAGCTTTATAACTCTTCTAATAGCTTTAACTATAATAAAGAGAGATAGAATTTTATTAATCTATTTTTAAATATAAAAGGCCCTCTTTATAAGGTATAATCTATAAATATATTATAACTTAGGTTATACTAACCCTTCTCTATAATAAATCTCTTTAACTTTAGCCTAGACTACTTTAATAACCTTAATATTAAAGTTATATATATAGTTATCTATAAGAATCCTAATAACTTTATCCCCTTTATTAAAAGGGATATTAGATATTAGTCTCTATATAGGCTCTCTAATATAAACTAAATCCTAATTAAAGCCTTCTAAATAAATAAATATAAATAAAGTTTATAGTAAATACCTATTAGGTATCTTAACCCTATTAATAATAGTAATATTAAAGGTAATTTAATTCCTCTAGCTAAGACTATATATAATCCTTAAGCCCCCTAAAGTTATATAAGTATAAAGATAGCCTCTAAACTTCTTAAAGATAAGGTTTATATTAAAAATAAAAAGTATCCTAAGTAGTATATAATATATAATATTATAAGTAATATTATTAACTATAAAGAAAATCTACTTAGTAGAGTCCTTTATAATATAAACCTAAGTTTTAGTAATACTAATTAAAATTAAAAATTCTTTATTATAAACTATAAAACTTATATTTTTAAATAGGTTAAAAGAGAGACTATTCTAATTATAGTATAAAAGTAGAAGTAGATTTATCTTAACTTTAGTATCTAAAAGAGTAAGTATAAATAACTAATTATTACTCCTACTTATACTATTAAAAATATAAAGCTATAGTAACCCTATTAACTATATTAATAGTAGATATAAAAATAAAGTTAACCTAATAACTAATTAAAGGTAAATTAGAGTATATATTAGCTATACTAATAATAAAGATTATATACTTCTTTCTAAGAATATATCCTTATTCTACTATAAGCTTAAAAAGATATTATAATAAAATACCTACTCTATCCTAGAGTACTTATAAGTATCTAATTAAAGTAGTATTAGTTCTACCTAATATTAGTAAGTCTAATATATATATTTTTACTATCTTACTTAAAATTACCTAAACTACTACTTCTTTAAGCCCTAGAGTAAAACTAATATCTTTCTTTACTCTAGCTTATAAGCTTAAACTATTTTAGCTAAGACTAAACTAGTATATATCCTTTTATTATATAAAGGTAGTATTAGAAGGGAAAAGCCCTTATTCTAAAACCTTCTTTCTCCCTAACCTTAAACCTAAATAGCTACTAACCCTCTTATCTTTAAACTATACTTAGATTTTAGGTTCTAGGGGCTTAAAAATAAGCTTAAATATTATATTATCCTAATTAGCTATATTAGCTATTACCCTCCTCTTTTTAATAGTAATAGTAAGAATATATATATTAATAAGATAATTAAGTTCCTTTTTAATTTATACTAATAGTTATTCTATATTAAATAATATAGTAATAGTCCTAATCTACCTTAATTTATAATAGTTTAGCTTATAAAGGACTTTTAGGCTATTAAAAATAGTATCTCCTCTAAGTAAAAAATTCTATTTTATAAGTTTCTAATATCTTAAAATATAAGAGAGGTCTATCTAATTTTTCTAAAAAAGGAACTTAAGGTAGTCTTAAATATACCTATAAAAACTAACCTTAAACTAGTCTTAATACCTTTAAACTCTATTAAAATTAAGGTACTTAACTAGCCCTTCTTTAGCTTCTTTAAAAATACTAAGTATTATTAAACTCCCTTTTTATTTTATATAGTATACTAATTAATATAAAGTTAGAGTACCTAACTAATTATATTTATAGGTATTATAATTATTCTTTAAATACCTATAATATAACTTTAGAAAGCTATCTTTTTAATATTAGATAGTAGAAATAGCTAGTAAAGTAATTTTATTATTATCCTTTATTTTATTATCTAAACTAAAATAAGCCTAGTTAAAATAAACTACTCTAAAGTTAGGTAAACTAAGCTTATCTTACTAATTATTATATAATTAAAGCTTTATATATCTTTAAATCTTAATAAAGCTATCTTCTCCTAGCTAAAAAAACTTAATAATATTAATCTTTATATTAGCTAAACTCTTAGTAAGAGTATCTATAGTTTTATTAGTAATAAAATACTAACTACTCTTCTTAAAGTAATTAAAACTAGTATAAAGCTATTAACTAACTTTAAGCTTAATATAAAAACTATTATTTAAAGAAGTTTTAATAGGATAATCTTATAGGTTAGTACTAGATCTATAAAGTTTCTACTTAAAGTATTTAATTTCCTTATTTAAGAAGTCTAAAATAACTATTTTAAATTTAAGCTAAAAAATAGCCTTTAGATTAAGGCTAAAGGATTTCTTAAGTAGTAAGGATTTCTTAATCTATATAGAGAAATACTTAAAGAAGAGCTAGATAAAGCTAATAAGAGTTTCTCTAAATTTATTAAGTACTTAATTATACTTTATAACTCTAGCTTTCTATTCTTATAAGTTATTCTTAGGATTACTTTTATAAAGACTTTTAATAACTTTATTTAAATTAGTATATATAAACTTATTATTAATCTTAAAGTATATAATAAGTTATTATTTCTATCTCTATTAAGTATATAGGCTAATAACTATTTTTTTAATAGTCTTAATAAATCTCTAACCCTTAATATATTATTTAAAAAAAGTTAAAGTATAGTCTTTAAAATATAAGAACTATTATATAAGATTCTTAATATTAAAGATTAATTAAAAAATATTTATTTTATTAAATTATTTAAGGTTAAGGTTATTTATTATAAGGAATATAGTTTATAGAGAAAGAACTATAATAGAGAGAGCTTTAGACTATAGTAGTCCCTAGGCTAATAAGGTAGGAGCTAGTAAAGACTACTTTTAATTACCTTCTTTCCTTAACCCTATTTAGATAAAACTAGTATAGATAGTACTTTTACCCTTAAACTTAGGTTATTTAAAGGAATAGTTTTACCTTTAATCTTTTAAAATATAATAAAGGTTAAAAGGTAAGAATAGGCTAGTATTTTAGCTATACTAAGGAGAGCTTAGTATAAATAATAAGAAGCTAGAGGTATTTAAACTTTTAAAAAAGATAGTAAAGAGATTAAAGTTATTAGTAGTTACTAAGTTTTTAGTAAAACTAGTAATAGTAGATAATCCTTAGTTAACTATATCTTTAAAAGATAATCTAATTAAAATAAATTAAAAAAAAATAATAAATTAAAATAGTATAGAGTAATAATTTCTAGTTTTATTATATTACTACTTTATATTATAGTTAAAGTAAATAAGTTAGTTATATTAAATATTATTACTCTTTTTCTAATTAATTAGTATTCTTATCTTTAAAGCTAAATAATTAAATAAGTAAAACCTTTAAAATATATTTACTAAAACTTTTATTAGATATAAAGGTTCTAAAAGAGCCTTACTAAATAAACTATAAAAGGATTATAGCTTTATTTAGACTCTAAGCTAAAGCTAAGGGGCTCTTCTTTTAATACTCTTTATTAATTCTAAAATATTATTACCTAATTAGAAATAAAAATTATCTCTAATTAAAACTTAGAGAGTATAATCTAGAAGATTATCTTCCCTTTTTCTTATATAAGATAAGAGAATAGTCCTTCTACTAAAAACTATACTAAGAAAATAAAACCTTATAAATTTCTAGTTCTAAGGTAAGTTATATCTATACCTTATTTCTAAATAATTAAATATTTCTAAGGGACCTAGCTTACTTAGCCTAGCTATAAAGAGTTAGAGTAGAGAAAGAAGTAATATAGCTCTCTAGCTTTACCCTCTTTATTAAATACTTATATATACTAGATACTCTAATACCTATTAAGCTATACCTAGGTTAAATTACTAGTAAAAATAAATACCTAAAAGTATAAAGGTATATATTTTACTAGGTGCTTATTAAAGTAGCCTAGTAAGAGAAGGAGGGAGAGAGAGAGAGAAAGAGAGCCTCTAAGGGCTTCTTTTTAATAGGAAATACTCTAATTAAAGGAGATAGAATAAGAATAAAAGAAGAGAGAAGTTAATTAATTACTAAGTTTAAATCTAAGGTAAAATAAGGTTAGAGGTCCCTTTTATACCTAAGGTCTATTCCCCTATACCCCTAAACAGTACTAAAGCCCTTTATAATACTTTATATAATATTAAGTTAAATACTAAAATAGCTATAAAATATAACTATTATAAGGCTAGCTAGAACTACTATATTTATATACTATTACTTAAACTTATCTTTACTTTAAAGCTATAATACTAGTAATAACCCTTATATAAATATATATATTTAGTAAATCTACTAGGAAGAAAACCTATATATACTTAGGTTATACCTATTATATCTATATTTATAGTACCCGCCTATTTACCTACTAAATACTTAAAGCTAATAAACCTTACTATATTAGCTACTAATTTATTCTTAAGGCTAGGTCTAGAGTCTTAGATATCCTCTACTTTAAACACTACCTTATCTAAAATAAGTTAAATATCTAGTAGCTATAATAATAGTAAGAAAGTTAATTATATACTTATTATAAATACTATAGACTCTATACTACTTAAAAACTTCTTTTCTATCTTTATTTATAAGGAGGTATTTAAGTAAGAAATACTACCTTATATAAACTATATCCTATACTAACCCTTATAGTAGAGCCTAATAGCCTACTCTATTAAGACTAAAGTTAAAGCTATAGTAAATAATCCTATATTATAGTTAGGAACCTAGGTAGGCTTATAGTATAAATATATAGATATACTTTACTAGTATTTATTTAATAAGGTATCTTCCCTATAATTTAATTCTCTTAATAATAAGCTTACTTTTATACTACTAATTAAAATAGTAAATTATAAGTAGTAGCTATATTTTATCTATAATTAGGGTGTATTAATTACTTTATATAGCCCTCTTAGTATTAGTTTAACTAAGGATATAAGAGAGGTATATATATTAGTTACTATATTAAAGGTAGTTAGAGAATAAATTAAGATAACTTTCTATAAATTATTAAAAAGGTAGTTTTTTTATAAGGACTTAGGTTCTAGACTAGTTAGCTAGGGTATTTAGATAGCTTTACTCTATATATATAATTAATTTAAGTTTATACTAAAGCCTATTACTTCTACCTTTCTATATACTTTATTAAGTAGTATTTAAAGCTTTACTAAGGCTTACTTACTCTAAGGGGCTATTATAGATCTTAATAGTATAAACTATTAAATTACTTTAAGGTAGTTAAATTAGTAGGTAACTATGTTTAAATTTAATAGACTTAAGTACTAAAAAGGCTTACTTTCCTAGCTACTACTAATCTTTAGATTATAGTCTAGGTATAAAATCCTACTATTAAATATTAACTTAGTATTTAAAATAGATCTTTATCTCCTTATATTTTAAATAATCTCTACTATATAACTTATAGCCTAAGTAAAAGCTAACTTTATAAGTCTAATAGATAATAGTGATATCTATAGTAATCTTCTATATATAAAAAGAATATTAATAAGATATAACTACTTTTATAAAATTAAACTCTTAGTATATAATAGGAAACTAACTAATAGGGTTAGATATAATTTATAAGGTAAATTTAATATCCTTTAAGTACTTTATAAGCTTACTACTATTATTAACCTAATAGAAGCTTAAAATAGCTAGGAGTATACTATCTATTATAATATCTTTAGCCTATCCTTCTATAAATATAAGTAGATATACTCTATCTAAGTTATAATAAACCCTATTTAGTAAAATATAGTAGGTATTAAACTAGTAGCTAAGATTATATAATAAGATATATTATCTATTATTATTATAAATATCCTAGGCTAGCTTAATCTTAATATCTAGAGGTATATTAAGTTCTCTAAGCTTATAAATAGTATAGTATAAAGGGTTATATATAAGGTTAATCCTTAATAAGTTACTAATATTAAAGTTAACTTAGCTATATTAGCTATTAATAGCTAAGACTAATACTATAATATTTTTTTTCTAGTAAAGGTTTTAATATTTAGTTTATCTCTTATATCTAAATAATTAAAGCCTAAAAGTTAAACCTAGTAGGATTCTATATAATAGGGGTATAGTAACTAGTGCTAGTACTATCTCTAAGTATATTATTATTAACTTTTTAAAAAGTTAGTAATATATAGGCTAATTATACCTAAGATACTAACTAGTAGGTTTTAAACCTAACTAGAAACTTATAGTTAATCTTAATACCTATACCTACTAGCTATACCTAAATCTCTTCTATAATCTCCTTCACCTTACTATATAGGCCCTTACTTATATAACTCTTACTATATAATAGAACTATAATATTCTAAATATATACTACTACCTTTCTAAGCTTAGCCTTTAAAGTAATCTTACTTTTAAAAAAGGTTACTTTAAAAATTATTATAATCTAATTAGAATTTAAGTCTATCTATAACTAATAGCTATTATTTTTTATATAAAGTTTAAGCTACCTAGTATTATAGATATACTATATATAATTAAATCTCTTAAACCTTTTCTACTATTTAAAGTCCTAGATATATCTAGCTATATTATTTAACCTAATACTATAGGTTATTAGCTTAACCTATTTAAACTTTTTAAGTAATCTAGATATAATCTTTTAGATTATATTATTTACTATATTACTACTACTCTAAGTATCTATTTCTAAATAGGTTTTAGCTAGGTAATACTATAAATAAGGTTTAGGTTAGAGGACTACCCTATATATAATAGGATTATAACTAACTTATTATCTAGCTAGGATAAATAAACAACTAGCTCTTACTTATTTATCTATATCTATTTAGGTATATATAGATAGTCTATATATTCTATCACCCTTATCAATATATAGGGTAGGATATTTAGTAGAATAGGTATATATAATACTACTACTTTTACTATTAATAATAATAAGGTTAACCTAGGATTACCTCTAAAAATCCTTAAAAAGCTTCTTAATCTACTAATACACCTCTCTAAATATATTATTAAAGAAGCCTATATAGGTATAAACTACTATAGCTTACCTCTTACTTATAATTTAGTATATAACTTTAGGCTAGACTAATAGGATAATAGAAAGTAAGGTATTAATATATATATTAAAAAAACTACTTAGGTCTCCTTTAAATAAGTAGTTTAGTATAGTTAGGTAAAGACTAGTAATTACCTTACTCTACTTCTCTATCTAGGTAAATACTTAGTAGTAAATATATATAAAATAGTATTTTAATATATCCTTTACTATTATAAGTATAATAATACCCTTATAATATAGCTTAAAAAGAGGTTCTCTAGCTATATAACCCTTAATTATACTAATATTATAAGTTACCTTATAGAGGGTAAGTAGGATAAGTAAGGTCTTTAGTAGGAAGGAAAAGTTATAATTAAAGGCTATATTTCCCTTATATAAAGTAGTACTAGAATTATCTAATATAGCCTTAGTAATAAATTTAAACTTAGTATTTATATCTAGTAAGTCTAGGTTATTAACTTTACTAAAAAAGAGTATATAATAAATCTAAACCTATCTATCTATCCTTATAAAGGCTAGTACTATTTTTATATAGAAGTTCCTAAAGTTTATACTATATATACTATAAAAAGATTAAAGTAATAATAGCTTTATAGTAGTTAGAACTTATATATAGTCTAAATCTTTATTTAGTAAGTATAATATTCTACCTATAACCCTAGTATCCCCTAAAGCTTAAGCTTATATAACTTCTATTAATATATCTTTAAATTTACTAGTTAGGTCTTTAAATTTATCTCTACTTAAAAATAACTATTCTATATTAACTATAAAATTAACCCCTTCTAAATTATATAGAGGGCTTTATCTAACTATAGTTTAATAATATAATTAAAGATATCCTATAGGTAAAACTAATATATCTTATATAGATATACCTAGTATACTCCGCTTTATTAAGGTACCTTATACACATTATAATTCCCTACCTTAAAATTTAAGTAGGTATATATATATATATATATATATACCTAAGAATACTATAATAGTACTAGACTACACTTATATTAAAGTATATTCTATAAAAGTTTAATAATATACTTAGTAGCTAATACTATCTTTTTTAAGGAAAGGAAAGTTATATATTTACTACTATAAAGATATACTAAGAGCTATCTAGGTTTCTTATAAGCTAGACCCTAGCTAAATACTTATACCTCTATATAATAGTAGGTTTAATATAATCCACTATAGTACCTACTACTAACACCTATTTATCCCTTATAGTACTACACTCTACCCCCTTAGTTCTCTAGTAACTACTAAGGATAAGCTAGTTTTAGAAACTAGCCTATCCCTTAATACCTATAGGCTAGATCTAAGATAGAAAGTTCTAGTAAAAAATAAAAGTAGTAGTAAACCTAATATAATAATATACCTAATACTATCTAATAGTATACTACTAAGGACCTTATAACTATTAATAAGAATAATAAAAATAATAAAGATAAGCTTATAGCTAGCTACCTATTAACCTAGTAAGCCCCCTCCTATACAGCCCCCTTACTAATATAACTACCCTCTATATCTAGCCTATAAAATACCCTATTAAGTAAGCTCTAAGAGTTAGAGAGGCTAAGAATCTTATAAATACTAATATTCTAAAAGAACTTTTATAAGTAGGTAGGATAATAAAGGTAATAAAATATAAAGGTTTAGTCTATCCTTAGGAGCTAGAAGAACACTAGCTAGGTAGTATAGGTAAATAAGCTATAGGAGAACCTATATTTAGTATATAAGGTTAGCTAGCCTAGTAAGTTTAATATCTAGTAGATTATAAACTATAGCTAAAAAGAAATCTAGATATTCTTTAAGGGTACTCTAAGGGATAACCTACTAAATAAATATAATAAGCCCTTTTTAAAGGTAACTTATATAAAGTATAATAAGTTAATTAGTAATAGTAACTATAAAGTTAATTAAGGGCTCCCTAAAGCGAATAATAAGCTAGGTATCTAGCCTATTATAGTCTATACTACTTATAGAGTAGGTACTAAAGGCTACAATATAATTATATATAGTAGGTACCTTATTATATATTACACCTCTTATACTAGCTTAAACTATATTCCTAAAAATTTATAGTTTTATAGGGGATATATAGTTTTCTAGAAACCTAATAGTAGTACTTCTACTAGTATAGCTAGTATAGAAAATAAGGATATAGTACTAAAGAAATAGAAATAGGTTATTCTTAAACTATATCTAATTACTACCTATCTATCTATATAGCCTAGCCTAAAGAAACTCTCTCTTCCTCCTTTAAGCCTATATTTATACTAATATACCGCTAATATTATTTATAAAAGGTTAAATATAACCTAACTTACCTATTATATTCTACCTACTTAGCTTTAAAGTATAAATATATCTATATCTATAAACTACCCTAATCTATACTAATATAGTACTATACTCTATAATATACTAGTATACCACCACCTACTTACAATCCTAACCTTAAAGGCTAGGGGAGAAAATACTAGTAATTAGTAGGATTAACTATAAATATTAAATAACCTAAACAACCTAAATCTACTATAAAGTATAACCTATACTCTAAATACTTAAGCTATAATATACCTAAACTAAAAGAGCAATACACATAGTAAAGCCTAAATATTATAAATATACTAGCACCTATAAAAGAAAGAAATATATACCTTATATAGAAGCTTATAAGATATAACTAGGAGTATCCCTAGTCTATTATATTATAAATATAGTACTCCTCTATAAGTATTAGCTAGTAGTATACACTATAGCCTAAGGGTATATTTATCTTAATAGTACTACTATTAAGGTGATTAGTAGGCTAAAGACTATTATCCTAGGGTAGATACTAGCTTTAGAGCTTAATACTAATTACTCTTTAAGCCCTTAACTAAAAGTAGCCTAAGCCTTAAAATTAGAATAGTAGGTACTTTAATACTAAGTAAATAATAGTATATTAGTCTATTAGCTTAGATCACCTATATTACTAAGTAAATATATAACTCTTAATATTCCTACTAAGATATAATATAAGCTACCCTATATATAATTCTAAAAGGCTAGAGTAGAACCTAATCTACTTAGTACCTATATATAATCTATTAACATCTAGCCGCTTAAGCCACACCAATACCCTAATTAATAATCTCTTAAAGCCCCTAGTATAACCCTAATTATTAATTTTAATATATAGTATATAGTTTATACTAGGGTAGTATATATCTAAAACACACTATATTTTAATATTTTCACTATATATAGCTTATAAATCTTCTATTTAGTATCTAAAATATCTATCTTTAAGTAGCTACAACTACACTAAAAACTCCTTACTTAGATAAACTAAACCTATAGGCTAGAAAGTATAAGTAAACACAGCTATAACAGTAGTTATAAGTTCTTACCTAAAGGGACTTAATATTTACTAGCTAAGATAATAGTTAAACAACCTATATATAGTAGAGCTATATCTACCTATCTCCCTATACCTACTACTAAACCTAAAGAGTAATAATATATAATAAGAGAGGGGTTATAGCTTAACCCTTTAAATATAGTCTAGTATTATAGCTTTATACCTACTAATAGTAGCTAGTAATTTAGATATAAAAGATATCCTATATAGCTATACACTCTTATCTAAGTAGCTTATTAGTAGTTATTATCCTTTATCTATATCTTTATAAGTAAATATATAACTCTAGCTACCACACCTTTTAACTTAATAGAATACCCTAGAATAAAAACCCTAATACTATAGTCTACTCCTCTAACTCTAGGTCTAAGTATACTAATTTAGCTATAAAGTAATCTAATAATAATCTTATAAGTATTAGGATACTTAAACCCTAAGAGCTCTATAACCTCTATATAAATAATAAAGAGTATAACCTAACCTAGGGCTAGGATAATAGCGTTCTTATCTCTAAGCCTATTATATTTAACCCTAGCTAGATTAAAGGTATAACTACTCCTTAGAATAAGAATACCCTTAAAGAGCTTATTAAAGATATCTAGTAGTTTAAGCTTAAAAACCTAGAACTTATATAGACTACTAACTAGCCTAACTCTAATAATAAGTAGGTAATATTTAATAATAACTAAGTACCTTATAAAGTTTACCTTATAAGTATATAAAACTTTAATTAAAATAACTTTAAATAAAAATATTATTCTAAGAGGACTTTAAAGCTAATTAAGAATTCTAAAAACTACTAATACTTATATATCTAGTATCTAAACCCCTACCCTATTTTCCTTACTTACTTTATTAGTAAAAACTTATACTAAGTAAGGTTCTATATTAAAATCCTCTATAATCTAAATTTAGAAGCTTACTATTAGGTTATTAACTTTATAATAATCTACTACTTCCTCTAGTAATACTTTAACTAGAGAACTAGTATTAATAGCTAAGCTAAATATCCTATCTAGGTAATAAGCTTACTAATTACCTTCTAATATTCTTTTTAACTCTTCTATAAAGCTATTATACTAGAAAGTATTAGTAAGAAACTAAAGCTAGATAAAATATATAATATATATCCCTAAATAACTTATTTCCCTATTATTACTAATATAGTCCTAACTAATTTAAGTACTTATTACTCTTAGAAAGAAGTTTAACCTCAGCTATTAAAAATAGGAAAATTATCTAATAATACTAAAAGACCTAAAACATTAGATTAAAAAGACTCTAAATACTATAAAAATAAACTTTAAACTTAATAAGGTTTAAATCCTAATAATACTCTTCCTACTACTTATTACTCTTACTAGCTCCCACCTATAAAGTATCTTAAATATTAGGTAAGTATATATAATTATAACTCTAATATAGTTAATAGGATATAAAGGTCCTAGCCTTATACTAATAGTAACTATAATAATAAAGACTTTACTTAATATAAGAATAGGTTTAAAGATATTAATATCCTCTTAATTTAAAACCTAGTTAACCTATTAGAGCTACCTAAGCTTATAATTAAGCTTAGACTAGAGTATACTAAGTAGTATAGCTATACTAAAGCTATATAAGTTAAGTATCTTCTAAAGTACATTTATAGTAGTTACCTAAGTATAATATATAGATATTATTAGTAAAGTAGCTAATATCTAATATAATAAAATATTCCTTATCCCTAAAATACTTTTTAACCCTAACTTATTCTTAAGCTTATACATCTTCCTCCTAGTAATCTTATTTAAAAACTAAGTCTTCCTAATAAATAGCCTAAATAATAACCTATCTAACATTAATACACTAAAGATCCACCCTAAGTCTTAAAAGCTCTACCTTTATTTTAAGGAAAAGTTTAATAATATATATCTATTCTATTAAGTATAAAATAATCTTCTTAGAGGCTATAAAATATTAGAGATAAGCCCTATTATATAGGGTATAATAAGTAACTAGCTTATAAGTATTAAGAGGTAGTTAGGTTTTAAAGATAAAACCTATATATATACCTTATACTATAGTGTAGGAAATATATTAGATTAGAGCGATATATACCCTAGAGTCGTTATATACTCCTAAAGGCGGTTATTAGAGTGCTATTAATAAGTAGATATAATATCTTAAACAGCCTTTAAACCTACTAACTCTATAGCTACTTAAATATAATAAAATTATATAGCTATAGATAATATAGGATACTCCTATTAACTAACTACTTATATAGGAACTATTAGTAATATATTATAGAACTTAGTCCTTAACTATATACCTAATTTAGATATATTTTAAAGGTATTACCTAAACTATAATGTCTATACTAACCTCTAGGCTATAGCCTATACTTATAAGCTATAGTAAGTACTTATTAAGTAGTTTGTAAGCTATAATAGCTTATAGAATAGCTAGTAATTATTTAGGCTTACTAGAGAGTAGATTAAAAAGGTTAAAAGAAATAAGTAATATACTTAAATAATAAGGTAACTTAAGAACCTATCTCTAGGCTATAGGTCTAAAGTATAAAAAAAAATTATTAAGGAGTAGAAAAGACTTATTAAATAGCTAAAGGTAAAGAAATTAAAGTAGGCTATAAAAGAATAGACTAATAAGTAGGTACTTAAGGATATTAAGTTATAGATCTAAGGAGAAGACTTCCCTAATATAAAGGAGAAGTAGCCTACTAATTTATAATAAAACTAAACTAGTTAGTAATAAATACTAAAAGCCCTAATAGTACTACTTATTAGTAATATAAAGGTGTAATTCTAGTAAAAAATAAATATAATCCTTATACTTATTATATATACTAAGGATAAGGAGCTATTTATTATAAAGGTACTAGAAGCTAGGAGGCTACCTTTACCTAAAGAGATGATACTAAGCCTTTCTATAATAGAAGAGATAACTAAAATTAGAAACTCTATTTTTATTAATATTATAGGTAGACTAAAGGTTTAAAGGTACTTCCTATATATTATTAAGGTATATAACCTAGGAAAGGTCTACTCTAGGTTTAATAACCTTTATTATAATTTCTATAATATAAATAGCCTAGCTAGGTACTTTATAAGTTACTACTTAAATATACTCTCTAAGGTAAGGTAGGAGCTCTAAGGGCTACTTAAGTACCCTTATTACTAGATCCTATTATATAATAAGACCTATCTAAGGCTATATACTAATAATATTTATAGTATTATTACTACTAAGTAGCTAATAAGGTATATAAGGTATACTAGGGATATCCTAAGGACTCTCTACTAGATATATACTATTAGAGTTATTATCTTAAAGATATTAATCTTTATAACTATTAAGATTAGTTATCTAAGGTTATTATAGTATATAGGTTACCTAGAGTATAAGTCCTTATAATCCTAATTAATTTAAAAAATAAGTTATTTCTAAATTAGTTATTACCTTTTAATACCTTTATTATAGCTAAAGCTCCTCTTATAAATTTATCCTAATTAACTTATATCTAGTTAATATAATTTATTAGGGGTTCTAGAGCTTATCTAGCGCCTTATAGCAAGGTTATAGCTAAGAGTAGCTATATTTAGGTAACTATATAGGTAGAAAATAAGCTAGCTATACCTAGCTACCTTATTAATCTTATTATTACTATAACTTTAATAACATAGCTATCCTCCTCTTATTACTATCTTAACCTCCTTATAACTCTATACTATAGTAGTATAGTATTAATACCTATAACTAGCTTTAATAGTAATAATAGCTATAAGTATATAATTAAGAGTAGGAGGTTATTATAGTTAAAGCTACTATTACCTAAATAATTAGATACTAATACTTATTTAGACTATTCTAATATAGATAATTATACCTATAATACTAATAATACTAGGTCTAACTAAGTATATTAGATAATCTAAAAAGGCTTCTATAAATTAACTACTAAAGATACCTATTCTACCTTCTACCTCTAAGACTAATATATATATAAATATTTATATTAAAAACTTACTAAAACCCTTAGCTTATTAGACTACTATAAGTATAAAATTTAAAAAGATTAAAACTCTAAAACTAATAACCTTATATTATAACTTATACCTAGTACTTTATATAAGATCTTTAAGGAAAATTTAGTAAAGGTTATATTTAAAGAGCTAAATTATATTATAGGGGTAAATCTATATCTTTAACTATTTTATAGTAAGATTATCTTAGCTAGCTATATATAAGTTTAAAAAAGAGCTAGAAAGATATATACCCTATACTTTAACTAGTCCCTAAATAGATAGCTATAATATAAAAGCTAAAAATACTTATATATTATAATTAAGATTATATATAGCTAAGATCCTAAGAGTCTAGATAGGATTCTTAGTAAGTACTTTAAGTAGGTATTAAATAGAGAACGAGGATTCGCAGGGCAAAAATCGGGGGGTACAGGGCAACAAGTACCCACCAACCAATCAGAGCACCCCATTTAACCTCGCCACACACACACACTACCTACACCAAGTGCTTTTTATACCCTTAACCTACAGACCTACCAATCCCCCTTCACCTACCAAACAATACTCCCTCACCACCTACCCACGACATGTAATACATACAAAATTCTTCTTATAATCAATCGTTTTACTATTAAAAACATACCTTTATCAGTCAGAATTGAATTTTCTGGTATTGTAGCAATATCACTAGTCCCCAACTACACCTACATCGAGGCGCAGTAGTAGGCAAACTATTAAAGAACCCAGCAAACGAGGAAAAAAGTAGCAAAACACCAGGACAAAAGAAACGATAGGGGCAAGCAAAAGCGACGATAGTGGCATGTGTGTAGCAATAGATATATGTAGTGACTATGAATTATTGTTTTATATAGCGAATAGGTAGTGTAAAAAAACATTGGCGCACAGGGGGTACACGTCGCCCTATACCCCCCGATTTTTACCCTACGAATCCTCGTTCTCATTAAATAAGTTCTATACCTTTCTTACCTTTAATATTAACTATATATACCTATAAAAACAATAAGAACCTAGTTATAAACACCCTATATCTATCTCTTTATAAATATCTAAGCCTAACCCTAAAGACCTTAATATTATTAATATTAAAAATTTAATAAATACTATAATCTTCTATAATAAAAATACTATAGCTATACCTAAAAAGCTTATCCTCTTATTTAAATTACTTATACCTACTAGTAAGTATAGTAAACTACTAAATATAAATACTAAAGTTTACCTACTATTTACTTAGCTAATAGAATTTATTAATTAGGCTAAATAGTAGTAATATATAAATAAAGCTAATATAATACCTAAACTAGTATCCTAGTTAAGGAAGTTTAAATAGCTAAATAGGGATAAAACTATTACTTAGAAGAAACTTATATTAAAGAGGTAAAGGACTAGCTTAGTGTTAGTATTAGTACTACTTTTAGTTAAAATAAGGTTAGCTACTAGGCCTAGAAAGTCTAGCTAACTTTACTTTATAAGCTAGAATAATAGATAATAGAGAATAGTATATACTACTATAAAGTATAAGTACTTAATATATAATAGTAATAAGTATAAGGAGGATTATACTTAGTAGATATTAAAATAAGTTTTAATTTAAAGATATCTATAGGATCTTTTACCTACCCTTATCTAAGGTCTCTCTACTTACTCTACTATTAGATAACTATATTAACTATTTACCCTAACTAGGTAGCTACTACTTTAACTAAAAACCTCTACCCTATTAGAGACTTAAACTTATACTAGTTTTTATAACTCTATTACTAATAAGGTCTTAATCTTTTATAAGGAGGTTTAACTAGGTAATAAGTATAGTTAATATTAAAGTATAGTAGTATAAAGTTAGGACTACTAATCCTAGACTCCTATATACTAGCCTAGGACTAAGCTTTTATTAGCTCTATAATATCTTATCTTAACTTATCCTATAATCTAATATTAGTATTATATTAAAGGGGATAAATAGAAGATTACTTTATACTTTATTATTTATTAGTATATAGTAAGGGATATAAATAGTAATAAGTATCTTAAAAGGGGTTAGGGAAGCTAATATTATCTTTATTAATCTATACTAAGTATTTAATCTATAATAACTAGTAGTAGGCCTTAAATACTTATACTAAGGCTATCCTATTAGCCTTTACTATAAAGCTAGGACCTAGTTACTTATACCCCCCTTATTTAAGAAAATTACCCTCTAGGGATAAGATATTTCTCTTATATTAGATATATTATTATTATTAGCTATAGCTTTATTACTATCTATATCTTTATTAATTCTATCCTTACTATACTAGTTATTAGATATAGCTTTATATCTTTTATTACCTAGTATATTCACACTACTAACCTTACTACTACTACTAGACTTATTACTACTAGTTTTATTACTTATAGATTTACTACTTCTAGATAAAATTACTAGTAAACTATAGGGAAATATAGCTACTAGTATTTATTAGGCTAGGTACTTTAACTATTCTAGCTAGATTATAGTAATATATAACTACTTTCTATAAGAGCTATTACCCTAGGGGGTAAGAGATCTTAATAATACTACCTAACTAAGGTACTACCTTTATATAATAGGTTTATTTATCTCCTCCCTAGTTAATAAGGATAAGCTATTAGGTTTTAGATATATCTATATTATATAATCTTTAGGGTATTATAAACTATAGTTAAAATAAAATAATATAAGGTAATCTTAATAGTTATAGTAGAAATTAACTAACTTTTTCTTATAAAACAAATATATTTTCTATTAGCTAGGTATATATAAACCTCTAAGTTAAGGTATAATAGGCTAGTTACCCTAATAATCCTACTTAGCCTTATTATCTATTATTAAATATTTATTATTAAACTACTTATACTTATTAAAGTCTAAGATATTCTATTAAATAGGTTCCTTAAAATTCTAGTTATCTAGCCTATATTTAAAAGGTATACTATCTTACTAAGGATTCTTAAACTTATTATCTAGTACTAGTTATATAAGCTTACCCTCTACTATAGTTAGTTTAGGCTATATAATTAAAATAGTTAAATCCTTAAACTTATCTTTAAACTTATCCTTAAATTTATCCTTAAATTCATCCTTAAATTTATTTATAATAGTATCTAGCTAGCTAAGGCTACCTTTCACTTAATACCTAATATCCTCCTCTATAAGTACTAGCTATCTATAATTAATAGACTATAGTATAAATAGCCTATAGGTCCTATTAGCTACTACACTACTACTATCCTTATCTAATAGCTTAAAATTATAAAAGGTATATACTACTTATATATTAATAATATAGTTAGTATAAAGGTAAATAAATAGATAGTATAACTAGTACCTATAATAGTACTATACTTACTTAAGGTCTACCCTATAAAGATAACAGCTTATCTACCTCTAGGTATATAAGGCTACCTCTTAACCTACTTAGTTATTAATTAGCCTTAAACTATTCCTTTAAATACCTCTTAGCCTTTTACTATAAAGCTAGCTATCTAGCTATAACTATTTTATATATATATTTAGCTTATTTAGTATTAGATTAGTAGGTTAGGGCTCTATAGTAGTTATAATATATAGTAATAGGTATAGTGTTAGTAGGGATAGGGTAGGTATTACTAGCTATATAGATATAGTATTAAATATAATATAGTTTAATAATAGGGATAGGGTAGGTATAAAGGGGGTTTAGCCTAGATATATACTATGTAATAAGTCTTATTATCTAGTATATTTTCTAGTAAGTATCTTTATCTTCTAGACTTAAGTATAGAAATATATATTAAACGAGTATATATTTAAGAAAGATATCCTCTATTATAGAGGTTAATTAGGAAGACTAACAATAGTTTCATTAGGATAATACTACTAACGTATAGCTACCTAAGGATATAGCTATTTATCTCTATAAAGTAGTAGGGATTAAAAGAGTATATATAGGTTTAGTAAAGGTATTTAGAGCTTAGGTTCGTAGATAAGAGATATAGTGTAGCTATAGTCTTATACTAGTAACTTTAAAATAGCGAAGTACTTTAAAGGGAAACCCTTTAGTAAGACTTAGGATATAGGTCTATATTCTCTCTATATACCTATTATATTATTAATATATAGTATATATAAAATATAAATAATACTTACCTATAATATAATACTTAAAAAGCTAAAAGAATAAGTATCTCCTTTAAATTATTTAAGCTACCCTATCTTTAAGGTTAAGCCTAGTATAAATTTAATATAAGGTTACTATTTATTTATATTTTTTTATTAGCCCTTAAAAAACTAAGCTTAGGAAAAATCAACTTATATATTATAAGTATATATCTAATATATAATAGTTATATAATAAATATATATATAGTTAATATACTTATATCTATTACTTTAATAATATCTATTATATCCTTTTAAATATCTCTAAGTAGGTAGGTAGGTAGAGGCGGGCTATATATATACTACCTATATACTCTAATAAGTAAATAAGGACTATAATAATAGTACTTAGGGATAAATATATTAAAGTATATATTATACTTCTACCGCTTAATTATACTTAGTCCCTATAAATAGTTATAGCCTAAATATATAGTTAATATATAGGTCTTATATTATTTCTTATATATATATTTTTATAAACTAACTATATTATCTATATCTTATAAGTATATTCCCTACCTATCTATATATAATACTTAGTAATTAAACATTAATAGTATAAATAATAGCTAAGTATATAATATTTATATATAAAGTATATAGTAGTATAAAGAATATAATATACTATAGTTTTAAGTTATAAGACTAATTATAACTAATAAACTTTAGCTAAGTATATAATTAATATATAATAATAATAAGTTAAAGTAATACTTATATTATTTCTTTTAAAAATATATAGTTAGTAACCTAAAAAGTAACTTTTAATCTTTAAGCTTATTATATAAAGCTTAATATTAAAGTTTTAAACTATAGTATAATAAAAGTCTTCTATATACCATCTAATTAGTTTAGTAATACTTATACTTATCACGGAACGTGCTTATATACTACTTAGTTTTTAAGTTATATTAACTTAAAATTCTAGTCTTTTAGCTAATCGGTTTATTACGCAAGTAGTTAATGGATTCATGTTAATTTCAAGTTACATGGTAGGGGTTTAAGCCCCCCTATTAGAAAATTATTTAGGTCTTTGGGTTTCCTTATAAAAAGGTAGGTTATTTAATATTTAAGGTAACTGGGTAAGCCTCTGTTTAATAAACAGCTGAGAAGTAAATAATTAGAGCCTTCCTAATATATCCCGTTTAATTTTCAGGCTATGTATAAGCGCTCTATTCACTCTAAAAGGCGCCTAGAGCTCTATAAGGGCTTTAGGGAGGGTAATGTTATGGAATGTGCTTATATACTACTTGGTTTTCAAGTCACGTTAACTTGAAATTCTAGTCTTTTAGCTAATCGATCTATTGCGTAAGCAGTCAATGGATTCGTGTTAATACTTATTTAAGCTTACTTAGCCTACTTAATTTACTTATTTATTAAATATAGTATAAATTAGTTATATACTAAATATATACTAAGGATATCTTTATATATATATTTATAGTAATAAATACCTATATATATTTATTTAAGATACTAAGTAGGTATACCCTTTAGGTTTTCTAGTATTTTAAATTATAATTAATATATATCTAGTATATAGAAGGAATAAACTTACTTTAAACACTTTAAATATATAGTATTAAGATTATAACTATCACTACTATTTATAGATAATAAGAATTATATTTAGAATATATTAGCTATATATTTACTATATAATAGATATATACTAACCTTATCCTTAATTATTATAAATATATCTTAAAATATATCTAGTATTACCTCTTTAAACTCTTCTTATCTATATAGAAGTAGCTTAGGTAGATAAATAATATATAATATACTATCCTAATCTATATAAGGATAGTTAGGTATAAAAGGATAGTCTTATACTTTAAATATATAGATTAGATAACTTCTATTAGAATAAATTATAATCCCTTTTTCTTTTATTTTAACCTAAATATTATTAATATATATTAAATATATACTTAATATAAAATATACTTATATTATACTAAAATAAAGTAAAGGTTTATAGTCTATATCTACCCCCTAATAGATTTTATACTTAGGTACCTTGAATTTTATAGTATAGCTTAGCTATAAAAAAACTTTTTCTTCTATACCTATACCTAGTATCTACTCTATATATACCTTATAGTTCCTAAGTTAAATATTTAATAAGTATAATAACTATAATAACTTTAATAATTATAATAAGTAAGAAAATACTAAAGATATATATATAATATATTATAGGCTTATAGTCTATACTAAAGATATAGTAAGAATATATTAAAAGGTCTTAAAGAGTATAAAGATATAAATACTATTATAGAGTAAGAATTAAAAGTATATACTTAATATATATTATATATTATTTTATACTTTATTATTATTATTTATTTTTATCTCTATTTCTAATATTAAAATACTCTACTAATATATATAATTTATATATTAAAAATATATTTAACTCCTATTCTTATTTATTATATAGATAGTATCTATTAACTATCCTATTAGTAATAATTAAGCGAGATTATATTATTTACAGCTATATATAAGCTTAATATATATTATATATATACTTATATTATATAAGGTACTTAGGCGGTAGTCGGTCTACTAGGTGGGTACCCCTAGCAAGTTTTTATACCCCTAGTAAGCTTTAGTGTACCCCTAGTGAGCTGGAACCCCGAGATTGCTATTGTATCTCCTAAGGGCAGCGAGGCTCCAATTAACCAAAGTTCCCTAATCAAAGACGAAACCCAGTATTTTCCAGTGCACTTATAAAATAGACATTAAAATACATGAGCCTAAACTTTATAACGTAATCATTGAACTTAAGTTCAAAAGCATCAGGATGATTAATCTTGCTGACTTATTTGTTCTCGATGGCTTCAGGGCTTCGAATGATTCTGCCATACTCCTTTCATCCTATAAGGCATCATTTACAGTAATTGGCCTCTCGTATAATTTTGCAACCTCGCACGCACCACGTATCAAACACTACTAGCACGAGGGCTGCTCCTTTGCGAAAGCAACAATTGACACAGTGCCGGAAAGCGTTGTGGGCTGGAGCCCTGAAGTAGCTATGTCTCGCAGTTTCTCGGTATATAGTGTTCTTAGGATTTCTGGATTTCATGATGTTTGAGTCTTGAGTATGGAAGATGTACAAAGAGATGGTTCATCTTACATTGCTTGGTTAGGGTAATTCAGACGGAGGTGGACAAGAAGTCGCAACTGTCGTGGTTGGAATGTATGCTCTACGGGGCACCGAAACGATAGAATCGTCACAATTCTGCAAAGTATTACGAAAGTTAGCGATGGAAGGAGATATGCCCAGGGACTGCCAAACGGGACTGGTGTGATTAAGCAATGGGAGCAGCGATGAGGCAAAAGAAACCTTGGAAGCCAGATGAAATGGAAATATGAGCAATCAAATAGAAATATAGAACTGATGTTTGATTACTTACAGCGTAACGAAAGCCAATCTCTGAATTTTGAAGGAACGGCTGTCGCAAGCTCTGGCGGCGTTCCATGAAGCGCAGTAAGAACCAAATCCCTGTGCATGTGACCAAAAATGCCATCATGCCAATGATCGCACTGAATTCGATGACTATGACAGACATATCCGTGTGCACAAGGAAGAGTTTTATCTAGAAAATTGAAAAGATACAGTACGGTCGAGTTCAGTCCAATTTTGCAATAGCGAAAAGTTGGACTGCGTAGCCAGCCTTTATACCTAGCAAGCTCCTACGTGAAGGGGAAGTCATCCACGGCTGATCGTCATCAGAGCTACCGTTTGACAATTGGGTGCAATGCGTAGCAGTTTTTGGACAACCCATTCTAATGGTCAGTTGCAGTCTCTGCTTGTGAGCAGAAGAGAAGTCTGAAATCGATATGTGACAGATGAGTGACCAGACTTTGGACAAAACGCAATGTGCAGGTTGCCACCGCCATAGAGAGGTCCATTTAGAAAGAGGGCATCTTGGTATCACTCACTCGTATGCGCCACCGATGCCTTAGCAACGGGAATGATATGGTGACGAGAAAGGGCTCACGTGACAGGACTTTGGACACCGGGCCTCGGCAATCTTTTTTTTTTGGGGGGGGGGGGAGGTTCGTCACAGAGAGCGGGCACTGCCACAGACCTGAAGAACCGCCCCCACTGACGTACGCCACGGAATAAGCAGGCATACGCTCTGTATTGGAGGCTGAGCGGCTGTACGGGTGCCCGAGGAAGCGCAGGGAAGCATCAACTGGAGATTGGTCATACACTTGCATTGTGCGACCCCACAACGAACGCCCAGATAGTACTTGCCAATATGCAGGAAGGTTTCGGTCAATTCTACAAGTACCTGTGTACTAAGGTCGCATATAATGTTGGAGGCCTTGTTCAGCAGTGCGCCTCAAGTCCTTCAAACTGCTGCCTTGCGTTCCAACTCCCCAATATAAACACAGCCTGATGACCTCCCCCGAACACTCCTCCTCCCTTTGATCTCTTTCATCCTTTCTTCTTCGCTAGAAATTTGTTGAGACCCGTAATAGACAGATACTCAGTCATTTTGAATCAATTGTTTCCAGACTACCTGATTTTCAGCATTCCTTGGATATGGCAGATTCCACGACATCCATTCCCGTTGGTTCTGCCAACGATCTTTGGCATCAGCACGAGGCTCAGATTAAGGATCTGTATCAGAGCCAGAGAAAGACACTACGTGAAGTGAAACAAATCATGGAGGAGAACGGGTTTCCGAAGACGCCGTAAGATCGATCTTGTCCGAATTCTGTAAGCATAAAAATACTTGGGGGATTTACAGCTGACCAATGTGGTTCAATTTCCCAAAAACTTAGGCTATCGACATGGGAATCAAAACTTCGGGAACAGCTGCAATTACGAAAGAAAGCAAAATCCCATGACTGGCCTCTGATCTATCGACATGTACTCCCACGCCTAGAGCATCCCAGGAAGAAACGTCTCAAGAGAAGAACAATCATTCGTCTCAATGGCTCCGAAATATCGTGGGACAAGGCTTGGAAGGAGATTAGGAGATCCGGTGCGTTGGGAAAAGCTCTTCAGCCAAGTGAGTAGGAAGTCGACTAGAGAGACAAACCAACTATAGTGATCTGATACGCGATTTCGTAGCAACTCCGAGTCCGCTACCGCTCGAAGTCACCATTCGAAGCCCATCACCGGTGCCAATTGCTTCGCCACGAAATCCACCAGCACCTCTGACTGTGGTATCCGATGTGACGACACGCTCCGGCAACATTACATCTTCAGCTCTTGTCCCATCGCACGATTCAATGGTTATGCCACCTTCGCGAAAAAGGAGCTTGACATATTCCTTCACGGTCTATTTACTGCAATGGTGCGCTTCGAGAGTCCCATGGCTAGAGTTGTACCAGTCGGTCCAACGTAAGTATTATCGAATGATTCATTGCTGAAGCAAACACATCCTAATACGGCCTGGTCTATTCCAGATATGTTCCGTGATGATAAGCTCACTCGGCAACTCGAAATGTCATTCTATTCGCTTTCGAACGAATTCTTGGCCACAAGTCCCAATGCACGCGCTTTCCGTGCCCAAATTCGCCGTGGGATCATCTCATCGGATACTCGATTGGACTTGTTTTCGGATGATCAACCCATGCCACCGCGACCTTCACCCGACCTCGGGTATAGGGTCGCGAAGTCCGGGGGTCAGATTCGGCTCGGTCAATTCATTTCAACGGCTATCTTCCTATTAGCTAACAATCTCCACGACCCTGGGGATTGCGACGGTGGATTGGAGCTACTATGCTCGTTTATCGAATGCGACTTTTGCCTGACCACCACGTTTCTACAATGCCATTTACTGAGCGTCCGAGCTGCGTGGAAGTCTTTGCTTGAATTTTCGATACACCAGAAACGCAAGAATACATTTAGAGCCTTGACCGACATCGGAATGAGCAATAACTGGCTGGGTTTCATGCCTCCGAAGTATTTCCTGCGGGGTGCTGTTCAAATGGACTGCTATGATATCGTATTCAAGCTTGTTGGCTATTACCGTGAATTTAATCACAGCCACTGGTGGCGACACAGTTTTGACGCGGTCCTCTTGGCATGTAGAAAAGGGAATGTCGAATGCGCAAGCCTGTTGATCCAGCATTGTAACGTCAATGCCGCGAAAGTCCGCTCACAAAAGGATCAGTCGATGTTTCAGGACCTCATTGCGAGTCTGGGCGGCGGCAGTATTGATCACTCGCTAGCATTAGAGTTGTTCCTAGCAAGCGGTGCCAACGTGGACGAGAATTCTGCCAGCGAAAGACTCACGCAAAGGTGGAGAGGACTGGTCGGTCATCATAAACTTCTTCAAGCTACAAGACCGACTATTCTGGACGAACTGTTCTACATGAACCGCTCAGTCTTCAACAAAGCGCGTTCCTATAGCAGTGTGCCAGCCTCCAGAATAACAAGGACAGGTCTTCTAGTCGCTTTGGAAGACGGGCCTCAAACACTGCGGGCATATGCCTCAGCACGACAGCCTGGTCTATCCCCCTTGCATGCACGGCATGTGCAACCCTTTCTGGAATTACTATTGGCTGAACAGTTCGATATAGCCAGAACGGTCGATATGAAGATTGTGCGAGGCCTTTTTGAGCTTGGCGTCAATTTTGAGATGCCATCCGTTCGACTCGACATGCAGGACTTTGGGAGAATAAGAGTCTTCAGCTCAAAATGGGAAGCAGAACATTTAGATTTTGCATTGCATCAATTCGCGACCACCAAGGAAAGAATGGATCTATTGCAAGTGTTTCTGTCACAAGGGTCTGCCATAGGGGAACATGTTCTCGAAGGGTTCGTTGCACACTACGGGACCACCGGGCTGGAATTTCTAGCACGGCAGGTGGCAGACTTCAAAACCAAGGCTGTTCGGGCGTTGGTCAGAGCAGCGAGGTTGAACAACTTTCAAGATGTCGAATTTCTCTTGCGACAGGGCGTCGATCCAAACGCATTTGTCATTACGAATGGCATCAAGTCCAGTATCCAGGCTATCGCAACGCAGGCCTCCTTTTTGCCCCGGAACATTGACCAGTTGCACGACGGCGGTTGTAGCCTTGAGATGATTCAATTCTTGGCCAGGTATGGCGCAAGGCTAGTTGTTACCCCCAACGACTCCACACCATTCGATTTTGCAAAGCATCTGCTACGACGAAGTAGTTCATCTGAATTGTTGGCCAAGGTCAAATACGCTCTTGGCACAGTTGCAGCAGATGGGACCTTCCGTCGTCTTCCATCCTTCTTATTGGAATCCTGTATGATGCGGGGAGGCACATTACAAGAGAAGCAAGTACGGTTGGAAATATTCGAAACTCTTTTCCGAGAAGGGGCAGAGGTTACTCCAGGCTCCCCGCTTGCAATTCTTGTTGATATGGATGGGCGGGAAGACCTCGTGCGGGAGGTACTATACTCCGGGTCCGACTTGAACGCATATTGCAGCGTAGGGATGTTCACACCCCTTCAGATCGCTGCAAACAAAGGAGACGAAAACCTGGTCCGCCTCTTTTTAAAGGAAGGTGCCAATGTTAATATTCCAGCACATGGGCCCAACGGCATGACAGCGCTGCATGCCCTCTGTGAGTGGTCTCCAGCCACGGAAGAAGAACATCAACGCAAGATGAGGGTTTGTCTCCTCTTGTTGAGCCATGGTGCAGATGTCAATCCCACACGCCCTGAAGGGGGTGACACCATGCTCATTGCCGCAGCACTCCGAGGAGATCTGGAGCTGGCTACGCTTCTGCTCCGTGAGGGCGCCGATGTTAACGCAACCTCGTCATCGGGGACTGCTTTAGACCATGCGGCCTCCGTCGGACGTTTGGATATGGTAACTCTCCTCCTCAACGCCAATGCCTTGAGCTGCGTTCGTGGTGCAACCGGGTATGATGGCGCCATTTACAAGGCTGGTCTTTCAGCTATGGCAGATCTAATTCGCGAGCATGCGGCAAAAATTGAAGCGGGGACAGTATTCAACCCTGAACTTTTGAAGCCGCCAGAGGCATGCCGTATTTACGGATTTGGTGCAGATGAAGAATTGCGGTGTGAGAAAGAGTCTTCTTTGGATAAAAATGGTGATGATGTAGCGGTAAGCGGGGATAGATGACCCTGCAGACATTATACCAGGCTACATGCAGGAGGCGTCAGGTTTCCATGGTGAGAATCATGTTCCAGGTCACGGCAAACCGAGCAGCTTGAATTTATATGCGTGTTTCGTGCTGTCTGAGGAGGATTGGCCACGGTGCGTGGCGGGGGAGTATGTGCAGTCTCGCCACGTTCTGGGTCGACTAAGTGGTGGACTGGGAAACTATCTATGTAAACGATAGAAGAGAAAAACGGGTAATACATGTGGCGTGGTCTGCGTTGCCGCTGTTGTGATTGGCCATATCTGCTGTGCCACACTGGGGGCCCAAGAGGTCTCCAGCAGTACACCGCAACAGCTGTGAGACATTGTGTCCCGGCTGGTATTTTCACAATGGCCAGGTCGGAGACCGTTTTCGAAAAGGCATTGAAACGAAAGTCTCAGAGGTGTGATCTCCCTAAAACTTGGAGCTATAGCGCTTACAGGAGATAAATTGATTTTGTCTCAGGTCTCCGTTATGAGATCAGAAATTGGCCGGAGCCAGGGGTTTAGTTTTGGGCGGGCGGCCGTGGTCAGCAACACCTTTGGTCTGACTTTTGCGTAATCGCCCACTTTCAGATGTCAGATGGCTCGTCCAACAACAGCAGAGCCAAGGCTTTGGCCTGATATATTAAAATAGGGTCCAGCCCTCACCATAACTTTTGGCTTCAGCAACCGAGGCGATTTCCCAATCACCGCCGGTTACTGACAATTCGTCAAAAATAATCTTCATCGAGATCCTTCTTTTTTTCTCCGTACAAGTTGTCAGCCTCTACACTCGCCACCATAAAGTTTACTTTCATCATGTCAGGAACCATCAAAAAAGGTCAACCACAGGTGCCTTCAGACAAGCCGGCTACTCAAGAACCCTCAGCTTCGGTGAAGAGCACAACGAAAGGAGCCAGCGCAGATGCCACTAGCAATCCTCTCATGATTCAACTCTCTGGGTCCGGCGTGTCAATCCGTGCCAGAGCGGCGTCAGGGAAACCCAGCGGACAGCAAATGACCCAGGTAAGCGGTTGGGGCGCATCCAAACCTTCACCTCAGATTCAGCCACCCTCCACAGCCCCTACAAACCCGACAAGCTCGGCAACACCGACAAGAAAAACATCTACACGTCCAGGGATACCGACACGACCGAGAATATCTACACGGCCAGGGACACCTACAAGGCCAGGGACACCTACAAGGCCAATATCCACACCATCAGGGACACCAACACGACCAGCTGCAAGCTCGCCCCTTACGACAGCGACTACACCTCTCGAAACACCGGCGCCGAGACTTCCCGTCTCTGTCATGGAGGAGGGTACAATACTACCAAAGGACAGCCTCTCCTGGAAAGACTTGCACACTCTGCTGAAAGCAGCGCACAACCCTCGATTCTGCCAAGACGAGATTGACGCAGCCAAATGGATGAGGAACGGAGGCTTCGGCGACTCATGTGCTCTGGTCGGGGGCTTTCACGTTGTGGTACGAGCGACGTTTCCGCCCAGCCTCAGCACTAGGTGTTTCGAAGTGGCACTGGATGGCTACATCGAGTCGCCGTCAGCGGAGGGCTGGGAAAAGGTCGTGGACATACTAGGGCCTGTCGCACAGACAAAGCAGAAGCATGTAGTGGCACGAACAGACGAGGAGCGGGAAAAGCTCTGCATAGCTGTGTACCAGGCGCTTTATCACGCCCTGGAAAACCTCCTGGCCAGCAACAATAGGAAGGAGCTGCACATGATCATGGTCAAGGCGCCCAAGGGGTCGACAGAAAACGATAGCCCAAAGTACGGACTCCTTGGCAAGACTGGAAAAAGGCATGTCCCCGCCGAGGATGTTTCGAATCAGCTTTACCACGGGCAATCGGTATCTGCTCAAGAGCAGGTCAAGCTCCGAAAACAAGAAGTGCAGAACTTGGTCGGCGCAGTCGTGTCCATGGCAAGGAAGATTACAACTGGGTTGAAATTTTGAAGAATGCGGAAATGATGGCCGGGACAGATACGCTCAGTGTCAATATCACACTGGTCTCGTGGCTGTTTGTTGGGCTGAGCGTCGATGTGAAGTAGTTGGTTCCGTTTCTATTCCGTATACAGCCGTAGCCATACGCAGCGCCTTCATACAGTCGTATATGTGAAGTAGCAGGCTGTCTGGGAGTTGTGAATTGATAAACTACAGGACCTCAGGAAGAAGTTAGTTTTAAAAGGTTTATCCATACAAAGTCAACAATACTAGGAGTCCCTGGACGTGATAGCATGTGATTCCCATTAAAAATGAGATGAGAGATTCAAACCCGCAAAAACAAAGGGTGCACCCATATAAGTATAATCCTATGTGCACGTCAGCCCTAATTCCTATGGATAATCTCCTATGGGACGACCTCCTATAGTACAACCTCCTACAACCTCCTATAGTACAACCTCCTATAGTATAACCTCCTATAGTATAACCTCCTATAGTACAACCTCCCATAGTATAACCTCCTATAGTATAACCTCCTATAGTATAATCTACTACAATATAACATCCTATAGTACAACCTCCTACAGTATAACCTCCTATAGTATAACCTCCTATAGTACAACCTCCTACAGTATAACCTCCTATAGTATACTCTCCTATGAGATGACTTCTTTAATGGGAACCTGACAATTTCGACTTCTAAGTTGCCTAGTATTACCATACCCTCTGTCTTTGCGGGTGTGAATATCTGATCTCTTAAAATATGTTTAACTTGGCTAACATTGAACATTAGGCTGTAAGCCGTTCAAAATTTGCTTCATGAACCCAGCTGTCAGGCAACACACCTGAAATTCTCTTGCTATCGTCATACTACAGCTTGTTCGATCATGTTTGCTGGCTGGAGCGCCCTCGCTCGGACCCGTTGACTGAGGAAGTTGACGGAGCTTGGCATATAAGCCCAGCTTATATAAGCACGACATGGCCCGAAAATTTGCAACACTGTTCCGTCTATAAGCCGAGAAACTACGGCAATTTGTTTGGGAATGAGCGGAGGCGGACCTCAATCGAGTCACTCCAACGGAGCAACACCTTTCATCCGACTCCGTTCCACGCAGACAGCGGAGCCAGGAGAACTGGCCCATTTCACGGCGATTCGATCGGATCCGAATATCTATCCAAATTATTTTCATACCATTGTATCAGCTTCAGATTCCTCAATTGCTTTCATCAAAATTGATAGTGTTGGTGATCCGTCCCGGTCCTCCGTCCCCGTCAGCACCGAGGCACATGCAGGCCTCACTTACACGATAAGATGGACCACGATCAGCAGGTCAAGGCCAATAAGGGCCCGAAGGCATGCGCTACTTGTGCCAAAGTAGGTCAAGCGTCTGGAAATATATACTTATTCAGGTTCAACCGGAGCTGATTACTTATTCGGCTACATAGGCCAAGTCTCGTTGCATTCCAGGTCCGAGGGATGGTGTTTGCGAGAGGTAAGCAGTTGCCGGACCGATCCGGACTTTGTATCTACATCTGGCGGGATCCGTCCGGAGCCGGACGATTGATCTCAGTATGTCCTCGAAGTACTCCGTGGGGACGTCTCTCTAGTCTCCGCCGGAGATGATTCCTTCGTGGCAAAGTGGTGCTAGTCGGTGTGCTCACTTCACCGGACCCCATGCCCTGGCACATGCCTTACAATGTCTTTGGCATTTCAAATATCACGATGTTGAGACGATACCTGGTAGTCGGGTGGAACCGAATTCCATGACATAAACGTATGCTCAGCAGCTGAGATGCCCAAACAATAAACTGACAGGCATCCTACCACAGATGCGACCGACTAAACAAGCCCTGCTCAGCACAAATCCCAGCTCCCCCACGAAAGAGGAAAGCACCCAAGCCCACCCGAGTCGCAGAACTAGAAAAGAGACTCGAAGACCTCTCCGCCCGCGTTGAGTCCCGACAACAAGCCCAAGCCCAGGGCCGAACCCCGACGCCCTCGGACGGCGAGTCCCCAGCGACAGCAACCGCAGCAGCAGCAGCAACCTCGGCCGAGACCCTTTCGCCGGCCGCAAAGCGCCGGAGGTGGGAGGTCGGACCGCTACAGCCAGCCTTTGGCTACATCTTCGGCGGCGAGGAGACCAGCGCGAGCCCGACGCGCGATGAGGACGCAGGACGTGCTGCGGCTGCTGCTGCTGCGGCGGCCAGCCGGCACAGGCCGTCGCACAGCCCCGTGCTCTCGCACAAGACGCTCGGTGTCGCGACGCCGGTGCTGTGGGATGATGGGGACAAGGGCTCGCGGACCTCGTCTACGTACCACAGCCGGCGTGACTGGGGCGGCAGCCTTCCGCAGGTCGTAGAGGCTGGGGTGTCGCCTGGTTCTGCGCAGGGTGGTGGTTCCAAAGCCGGGCCGGAGTGGCCTCGGGGCGAGGAGGCTGAGAAGCGGTTGGCTGAGTACCGTGAGCACAGTGAGTGGAGCTTTTATTCATTAATTGTTCCCCTGTCCGAGATGTTTAGGATTATTCTTCAGCGCTTGACTCTTGCGTGGCATGTCTACTTGGTTGCTAATGTGCTTGAAGTGGAGCCGATATTCCCATTTATTGTAATACCAAGACATATGAACTCGGAGCAGCTGCGAAAAGAGAGGCCGTACCTGTGGAAGGCTGTCATGATGCAGACTCTATGCCTCGACGCGGGCCGCCAGATCCCACTTGGCAACGAGCTGCTCAACGAGATTGTAACTTCGTGTTTCCTCCAGCCGAAAAAGAGCTTCGATCTCCTGCAGGCGTTGGAGATCCTTGTCGCCTGGTGAGTGTCCCTTGAGATGGGAAAAGGAAACCAGGTAGTCAGGGCATCCCGATTCTGACAGCGAGGTTTCCAGGTGGCATGTGAAGCTGCAGAGCTTCCAGATAACGAACTTGTTATACCTCATGCGCTCTATGTGCGTATCGCTCGGCTTCTCGGAGTCGCAGGAGGCGATGAATAACCAGGAGCACGATTCCACAAGCCTGGAGCAGAAGCGGGCTTTCACGGGTGTATATTATCTGGTGACAATGTTCGTCCCCTTTCGTGAGAATGCTTCCGGAGCGTGAGCTGAGCTGAATGGTATCCAACAGGATATTCACCACGAACAAGAAGCCAGACGCCTTTATGAACACGAGCTATCTGGAGTCATGCTGCCGGGTCATCGAGGAGAAGATGGAGTATCCGACGGATGAGTTTATCGCGTATCTCATCCGGACCCAGCAGCTCTCGCAGTCCATCTCTATGACACTGGCGTTCCGAAACGCCAGTCTGCCCCTATCTATGATCATCAAGAGCTTCCAGGAGCAAATTGCACAACTACGGGCCTCAATACCGGAAAGTGTCAAGAAACACGGTTAGTCAGAGCAAATCCGCCATAGTTGAGGCACGACCCAGCTAATCTCCCAAGCAGCCGCCATCAAAACCCAGCTCCACATCGCCGAGATCCTACTCTACGAGGTAGGAATCCACGACGACCTCTCCGCATCCCTCCCGATGACAGAGCGCCTGGAGCTGCTATGGGAGTGCCTCAAAGCAACACGTTCGATGCTCGAGGCCCGCTTCGAGATCCCCATGGTCGAACGGCCGCGGCAGACATGCCTCTCCTCCTTTGACTACACCTACGCCATGCTCACGTCACTGCGATTATCAACGCTCGCGCTGCCCGGGTGGGACCTGGCGCTCGTCAGGCGCGAGCTGGATGCGGGCAAGTTCCTCGACATGCAGATCGTGGAGGTGAAGTGGTTGCTCGAGAAGCGGAGTGGCGGGAGGTGGCGGGCCGACGAGGACATCGTGGGCAAGACGGGGCCCTACAGCCGCGCGGTAAGGAACCTGCGCGCGACCCTGGACCCGCTCGAGACTCTCTACACGCGGCTGCTGCAGCTAAGGATACCGCTGCAGGCAGAGCTTCTCGCCGCGGTGGAGCGTGAGAGCGAGAACGAGACCGGCGGAGGGCGGCAAGTGTTGGAGCAAACTGCGGCTCCTGGCCAGGCCGCGGAAGCACCCATGGGTGAGGACCAGCTCGGCCCTGCTGATCCGACCATGCTGGATTTCACGCAGGACCCGGAGGGCCCGTTCTGGCAGGACATGTACCGGGTCAACGAGTGGGAGACCAACTTCTCGTCGCTGTTTGGGTGGAGCCTGGACGACCAGAGCGTGCCGGTATATGCGACGCCTGGCACCCGGCTCGAGAACGCCGAGGCTCTCACCAATCAAATACCGATGACACTAAGGATGGAGCAAGGTTAGAAAATTGTATGCGGCGATTTTCCATGGAGGGGCTGGTGCCCAGTGACATTGGCATTTGTGTAGGAGGAGATGGCCCGGCTTGGTTTCTCGCGTGGGATCCTTCTTCCGCTGTGTTACGAGCCTTTCTCGTTCGTGTGTCGCCTCTCCTGTCTTTGACGGATGCTCTGCTTCTCCCAGCGCTGCTTGGTCTTCAGCACGTCGACGGTCTCGACAAAGCCGACGAGAATGATTCTCTGCCCACTAGTGATTTCGGCGCCGGCGTCTAAAAACGAAAAGCATGTTTCAGTACTCATCCATCGCCGATACAAAGGATTTGTCGCCATGGAAGACTTCCCAGTCCGCACGTCGATACTATGTGATAGAAGTACTCACGCTCCAGTCCAGCGTCATGCATGAGCAACCCGCCTTGCTCCACGCGAAAGGTCTTGCCGCTCCCCTTAAAGAACGTGCCCCCGCCCTCGAAGGCGTCGTGGTGATTGAGCAGCAGCGAGAAACTCAAGAGGCACCCATCGCTGTGAAGTGAAAGTGACGCCTGCTTCGAAGGTATAGGATATACTGGCACCTCCATGTGTTTCCTGCTGGCAGTGGCGGGCTCCTCTGACCCAGCGTAGCAGACAACGAACAAATCCTTAAGGCCGAGATCCTGGGGTCTGAACCCAGTCTTGTTGGCCATCTGGGCCAGGATTCTTTCCAAGACCCATCCGTGGACCACATCACCAACAGTGTTCTTCTTTGCAAGACGAGAGGACGCGTTGTCGTCGTCAAAATGCTGCGTCAGCTCCGACACTGGCACGTCCGTCGTTGCAAACTTCTCATGGCGGTCGGTTTGGAGTCCCCCTTGACGCTGGACGTAGTCAGCCACCGAATTTAATACCAGTTCACACTCCTGGAAGCTGAAGATGTTTGCTAGTATGGTGGGCTGGAGACGCTGTGCTGGGTCTAGGATATATGCCGTCCGGTTCTGAGCACATGTCCGTTCCGAGGGCGGTGGGAGCCCGGCAAGCTTTGCGCGCCGGGCTTGGTCCGCGCGGTCCTGGCGTTGCTCTTTCAAGACGACTGAAATAGAATCTCCATCGTCACCAAAGAGGTCGAAGTCTTCCTCCGAGTCCGAGTGATGGGGTGATGAGGGCACGCCAGGTGCTGATCCCGTCCTAGGCATTTTTCTTCGGAAGTTCTGTCTCGCCAAATCGTCAAATACGAAAGTCTAAAAAGGTGCCTCAGAATCACGAAATAGAATGATTGATAGTTTCAGAATAACCATGATATATAGTGATTGCTTGTCTCTCTTTCCGTCGTTATATAGAGTCATCTCGAAGCACTCAGTGGGCAGGTTCAGTCGATCTAGCTAAGTAGACACCGTCAGCTGTAAGACAGCTGGCTTCCAGCTGGCAGCTCCTTGCGCATGGGATCATGCTGCAGTCAGCTTGCCTGTGTTTGGGCTCCATTTCGCAACACCTCTACATGTAACAGCGATAGACGATCCTCACAATAAGCTTCGGTGCCGCCTCGGCCGCGTATCATCCGCAGCACTATCGATAAGACACATCGAGAACGTCACCTCGCCGCCACCTTCCGACATCAGAGTGCCCGCTCACTATCAACCACATTTACGCCCAGCGATTTTTTAACAATTCCTGTATTAAAATTGGAACGTCGTCTCTGCTATTTTCTGCACTAGGTGTCCAACATGAAGATTCCCCTATCAGTTATCCTACCCGGCGAGACATCCGAGGCATGCTGCACGTGCGCCACGGTGCTCTCGGAAGTCCCCAGGTACTCGCCCCAGACCGAGAAGCCGTACCCGGCTGATAGGAGGCTGGACTGTTGTCCGAGGGTGATATGTGGGCGGTGCATTCATGTGGGTTCTCTCTTTTCCCTCTCTCGTCCTCCTTAGGTTGCCATAAAGTGACGGCATCCCTGGACCTAGGCTGACAGTGTACTTCCCCGACCAGGAAAACGCCCGCTTCGCCTCGTACTGCCCCTACTGCCAGGTCGCCAGCGAGGCGTCCAACCCCCTCCCACAAGGTCTCCGCGAGCCACCCTCATACGACACCGCAACATCCAATAGCAAACCCCCGACGACAGACGCCCCCAAAGCAGATGACGACGATGCACCACCGCCGTATAAGCCATCCCCCCACCACCAAACCCACAACCCCCAAGACGAGAAGTCCAAGTCCTCCACCCCACCCGCACCAGACACCCTCCACTTCATCCACCCGACAGAAGACAGCATCCCCTCCCTCTCGCTGCGCTACAACGTGCCCGCCGCCGTGCTGCGGCGCCACAACAACATAACCTCGGACCACCTGCTCTCCGCGCGCCGCACCCTGCTCGTCCCGGGGTCGCACTACCCCTCGGGCGTGTCCCTGTCCCCGCGGCCCGTGGGCGGCGAGGAGGAAGAGGCCCGCAAGGCGCGCATCAGGCGGTGGATGGTCGCGTGCAAGTGCGCGTCCTACGATGTCGCCGAGCTGTACCTCGCGCAGGCCAAGGACGACCTGGGCGAGGCGGTCGAGAGGTACCTCGCTGATGAGGAGTGGGAGAGGGCGAATCCGCTTGAGGGGCCGAGGGGCAAGGGGAAGGGCAAGGGGAGGGTGGGACCGAGTTTTGGTGGGGGTGGGACGTGGGCTGCGCAGGCTGCGTTTTTGAAGCGGCAGGGGCAGTCGTGATTCGGAGGGACAAGTTGACCCCGCCGGGGGGAGGGGGCATCAGAGTGAGCGAGCGAGCTAGAAGCTGTGTAAGATGATTTGTCGAGCAAGCCAGACTTTCTTGTTGATTTTCTGCTTTTACCCATGGTTGGTATTTCAAGTATGTCCTGCACCAGACGCCCGGCAGAAGAACCCCATCATCTCACCAAGCCATACTCATGTGTATATATACAGATCGCATACCTTGAAACAATCATTAGATGCTATCGCCACCCTATTCCACAACGCCTTTGTCAAACACAGTAACCACTCTAGAATGCAGAGCGCGTGCGGATATCCTGTATGGTCTTGTTAACCTGGAACTGAGAAAGAGAGAGAGAGAAACATAAAGTTGGGTCAAACTGCACTCACCGAAAGCTTTCGCTCGACCTCCCGGACCGAGCGGTCCAGCTCTCCCGCGATCATCAGCTTCTTGTCGTTGGGAAGCAACGAGTACCTCTCGCAAAGGTCGCCATCAATCACGCCCTTGACTGGGGCGTAGTAGCCACGGTACATGAGGTGGTCACGCCCTGCGAGCGGTGCATCCTCGGCCCTCATGTGTTGCTCCAGGCTCTGGAAGAAGTCCACGTCCTCTCTGCTTACGAACGGAATAAAGGCACCGATAGTGCCCTGGATGCCAGCCCACAACAGCACCTCTTGGCCGCCGACCACGAGACTCGTCTTAGTGATGCTGGTGGGCAGGTCCTGGGTGTAAAAGTGCGCCATTAGGTCCACTCTGTGAGGCGTGGCGTGAAGGTATGGTCGTGCATGTGTGAGGTGCACCTCAGATCCTGGCTCATCAGCCTCCAGACTGGCTTTCTCGGGACACCGGAGAATCCAGACATTGCCGAACTTGTCGGTACCAGCCACTGACTCATAATCGACCATGGTCGTCGAAGTCACCCATCGGTTGACAGTATCAGACACAAAAGGTATTATCTTGTTGGTCTCGGGCTTGTACACGACGTAAGTCACGCCTTGCTGCACGTCACTGACGATAATGCGGTTACCTTGGGCTTGAAGAGACACGATTAGGTTTGGCGTGACTTCAGCCTGTGACTTTCTCAACAGCTGCCGTAGACCCAGGTCGTAAATCCGTAATGTTGTACCGATACCAGCCAGCAACCTGCCCTGGAACGGCAGCAGAGCCATAGGGGGCTCTTCGATCTTGGTCTTGTGAATGAACTCCAGCTCCCTCCCGTTCTCCTGGAATCGATAGACATGGATGTAGCCTTCAGTGAACTGGCGTGGGTTGAGGATCAAGTCCTTGGCCGTGCCTACGATCAGGAAGCTTTCGCCATCCTGGCTTGCGAAAGGTACTACAGCCATGCTCACTGCTGCCTCGTTCCCCTCCAGATCAACCCTGTATGTAACGCCAGGTTCGTCTGAAGCTGGATCAACTACATTGATGCAAGATGCCCATCGACCACGCCCTCGGGGGTATCCAAAGTCTTCTGGTGGGAGGACCGTGGAGTCACCGTTAACGACTCCTGGATCCGCGAGGAGTTGCTGTCTCAACTCAGGGGGTAACGTGTTGTTGTCGGCCTCAATGGTGTAGAAATAGGGCTGTTCGGGGTGTTTGACCAGCTTCCTGGGCGTGTAGGTAAGCGGCACCGACTTCTGGATCAGGTTCTCACTGAGCTTCTCGACGGAAAAGATTCTGCTGCGTCGTCAGTATGCGTGCGACACAGAAAGCAATTGTAAAATTTCGGGGATCATAGGTTTCGTCAGAAGGAACAATTGAAATCTAAAAAGATTACAAGGCCTCATAGCCATAAAAGGCAGTCGGTATCCCTTTTATCATCATGAAAATTCCAGGGGTGTTGTTGTGAAAATGGAGAGTACCGACCGCAGGTAGTTCGCGTGGATGCCTACTATGCCCTCCACGCATTGCTCGCTGTTGAAGCTCCAGCCCCATTCCAATTCAGGATAATCGAGAGGCGTCATCATGAAGCTTCGGGTCAGAGGATCGGCATATCCAAGCCATGATCGAGAGCTGAGGGCAAGCACGCAGACCGACCCTTGGCAGGTCACCTGGAACAACCGTACAGACTTGATTCCCAAGAACTTCTGGCGTGTATCTGTAAGGTCACCCGTGATCTCATCCAGGACCGTCCGCAGATAGACGCCCGAATGCAGACCAATATGTAAGTAGAGCGTCGACCCTCCAGTAGCTGAATCTTCCATCGCCATGATAGACAACGAGGATGGAGCTGCAGACAAAGCCTGGACAGACTTGTTCTCGAGCGTGGAGTCAGGGTCCAGACTGAGCACACGAACTGTGCGGTCGTCACAGCCTACGGCCAAGAAGGAGCTCCTCTGTCGGCCCTCGGGGACATCGCCGAGACTCAGACACGTCACTGTGCCGAACATTTCCTTCTTCTCGTCGTACTCAGCCAGCGACCCATCCTCATCCATCTCGAAGTAGACGATCTCGCCAGAGCTGAGAGCGATGGCGACCTGTCTGGAATTTGTGGTTGCGGCGACAATGGATCTGTGTTGAGGTGCGCTCCACTCATTCACTCTGCCGCTCCGGATATGCCTTATTCCTTTCGGATGCACCTGAATGAGACCGTCATCTCCCAGTTGTTGAACGGCGAGAGTCGGAACCGAGTCCAAAAATCCAGTATCACTGACTTGCTCGACAGTTTCGCCGATGCTGAGAACCAGCGTGCTGTTCGTGAAGGACAGAACGATGTACGCGTCGAACTGGTCGTCGCTCTGAAGCTTCGTAGTCCAGACTGCGGATGGCGTGCCAGGGAGCTCCGACGCCACGATTTCGTTAACCTCGAGGCCGTGCTTGAGCGTGCGGAATGTGCTGCGTGCGCCATTCCCGCTCACGGCGTAGATTTGTGGCGCGTCGTCGTCTGTGAGATTTGCAACCTTGCAGTCCAACAGCGGGTTCATTGAGTTTACACTCTCGACGAGAGCCAAGTTCTCGTTCGGGCGAGGGTGAAAATAGGCTGGCTCGTAGGCGGTTGTCGGATCGGTGGGGTAGTTGTCACTGCTGAACTCGAGCTCCTCGTCGTCATCGCCAAGCTTCTCGAACTGGTAGAACTGGTGATTTCCGAACTCGCTCGCCACAAACAAGAATCCACTCTTCAGGATGCACAAACTAGATGCAACCGGAACGGTGTCGAAATATTTGATCTTCAAGCGCTCAACCTCGCCAGTAGGGTTCCCCTCAGCGTCTTCGACCATGTCAATGGTCACCTTGAACAGGTCTCCGTCTTCGGTCTGCAGGAGGAAGAAGAAAAGACCAGCACTGTTCTTGAGCTTGTGCATGACTCCTGCAACAATGGAACGCTTGCGCTGGGGGTCCTCTGTTGCGCCTCTGCGCCGTGGGATGGGCACCCGGAAGGCCTCCTGGTTAGAGTGCCTATATGTGACATTTTCCTCTCCGCAGACAAGCACACCCGAAGGGCCGTCGTTGCCTCCCGGAACCTGGAACAGCAGGCTCGAGGTGGGGTCGACAGGCTCCGACCACTTGCGAACCACATGGTTCAATCCCAGGTCGAGCTCGTAGTACACCAGTTGGGTTTCCGCCTCCCGGGCGGCCTGACCTGAAGAGTCCTGGTCCGCTTCCATGTATTCGGTCTCGAGGGCGGCGAACACGGGATTCGCATAGCCGACGTCGAGGGCGACGAGGGAGAAGACGAGCACGCCAGGCTTGTGTGCCTCCAAGGGGGAGGAGATTGTGAGCTCTGCCTGAGAATTCCGGTTCAAGACGTAGACAAGCTTGTTCTTCTCGACGGAAGCGATCAAACAGGCTCTGCCCTTGGGGTCTGCTGCGAGGAACTGGCCCGGGATGACACGGCGGATCCCCGACTTTCCGAAGGTTTCGAGGTGGATACGCGTGAACCTGTTCTGGGAGGGTTGGTACTCGACGATGGCGATTCTGCCAGAGTCGGTGGCCAGGATAATGTAGTCTGTGACCGTTATCAGCAAAGGTCTGGAACATGAGATGGGCCATCTCGTACAAAGACAGACACAACCCGATCATGGTGGAACTAGCGATGGATCTGGCAGGTCGGCTTTAAATCACTAAGAGCCCACGCTTTAAGAAGGGGGAGGTGGGTTGCGATGAGGGCTGGGCTTACCTTTGTTGCTTCCTGCCAGGCGGAAGGCGGCGACGGACCTGATGATGCCAAAGACATCGTGGGAGAGCAGCGTGATAACCTTTCCCTGTGTGGGATCGGGCCGCAGGAGGGAAAGACGCGAGCCAGAGGCCGTGATGATCTGCTGCTCCTTGGTGCCTGAGAACTGGCCGAGGATGGCCTGGGTGATGGTTGACGGCGGCTGGATCGTCAAGGAGTACAGGAACATGTTGGAAGTGGTCGCCATCTTGACTTCTAGGTCGCAGATGGCCTGCACAGAGCCCTCATGAGTCTATTGACGCTGACGGTGGGCGGGTGGTCGCGCGGGTTGAGGATTGAGGTGGGTTGTTTGTGAAGCTCGAAGCTCCAGGTTGTTGCCTGTCCCAGGCGCGACGAGGCAGACGAGGTCAAAAGCTCCCAACCAGCTCAGAGAAAAAAATGCCATGTACCTGCTGCGCCACTTTTTTAGTCCGAGCTTCAGCCACACCTACCCCAAGCAAGTTCCCCAAATCATGAGCTCACTATTCTTCCTGCCTCACTCCGTTCGCATTGTCATTTTGCGAGGCTCGAGGATATAAAATACTACGTTTGTAGTAGCCCCTCTCTTCTTTACAGCACTGGGAGGCATACCTGCTCCCTTCAATTGGCTTGCAATGGCCCCGTCAATTGAGTCGGCAGCACGCGCTGCGCTGAGCACCATGTGCCGGCAGTGCGCTCGAAGCACTGCGAAACGATGGGCTCCTCGAGTGGCAGCACCGTCGACGACTACGCGGACAGTCCATACAGGGAAGCCTGCGAGGCCAGCAAGGCGCGCAGTTGGCGCTTCGAAGCCAGACGGATCCACCCGATCCTCGTCGAGCTTTGCCACAGCCTTTGGCTTCAAGAACGAGGCCGACAGCGACGCCAACGCCTCCAAGAAACAAGTCCTGACCGAGGACAACCTCTTCCACTCCTACACAGACTCGCCCATCCCCGAGATTCGACAGCGAGCGGCCTTCATGCGCCAGCATGCCTATTGCCCCTGCCCAGAGCACCGCCCAACCCGACTATCCGAGAGTGGCGCGCCCCTGCGACAGGACACCGAGGCCGCGCAGCTGCCCCCAGCGCACGTCAACTTCGAGTGCCCCGACTGCGGCGTGCCCGTATACTGCAGCAAGGAGCACTGGATGGCCGACTACGAGGCGCACCTCGAGGTATGCGACACGCTGAGGCAGATCAACGAGGACGACCACGACCTGCGGTCAGGCAGGTTCTTCCCCGAGTTCCAGTACGCGGGCCCGCAGCTGGAGGAGGCCATGGTGAACATGACCAACTGGGACACCTTCCTGTACACGAGGAACTTCGAGGCCATCAACTCGGACAGGAGCATGCGCCAGGCCACGCGGCTGCTCACCTACCCCGTGACCGTCGGCAGCATCCTGCACGAGCTCAGCCCGCACACCCTGCGCGCGGGAGGCCAGCTGACACCGGAGGGTCTCAAGAGTTTCAGCGCCCTACGGTACACCCTGCACCCGCCCAGGACGGGAGGCGGAACCGAGGTCAAGAACTTGCGTCTTGAGGCGCCTCCTGTCCGCCTCTTCGTTCTCGGCGCCCGCGCCGAGTCATCCCTCCCGCGCGACGCCTGGGTCCAGCTCGCCCACCTCTTCCCGCGCTCCAGCTTCCACCTGGTCTTCATCGGCCCGGAGGCCATGGCAAACCGCGACGACGAGTTCCCGCTCCCGGAGAGGACGCCGGGCAACCCATTCGGGGCTATCGTGGAGAGACCATGGCAGAACATGAAGATCAGCACCATCGTTGATTACTATCACACCATCCACAAGACCGGCCACTTCTACCCTTACGACCCTTACTTCGACTGCTTCGTGCTCTTCCACCCTGGCCTGGGCCACCCCGCCAGCTCACACGAGTGGGCCGAGACCATCCCCATGCTGCTGGAGACCAAGGCGCCCATCATCGTGACGGGTTACACACAGTACGACATGGAGAGAGACATCGAATGGGTCAATAAGACCGCCGCTGGCGAGTTCGACCTGTTACTGAAGCCTGGGGAGAACATCTTCAGGAGTCTGCGGTGGGACCTCAACGACATGGACCCCCAGGATGTCACTTGTGGTAACTGGGGAGTGTGGGCTTTCCGTGGAAAGAGGTACGTCCCTTGTGCTCATTATAGAATACCAGCAAAACGCACAATGCTAACATATCGAGCAGATACGAGACAACGAGGAAAGACGTAGAGTAATACTCGTGAACTCCACTTTAGCGAGCTCTCGTCGGAGGCCAGGATGGGCAGGGTTGCAATGTGTACTATCTAAAGTGTATATTGTTTGTACATAAGCCATGGTCTCCGAATCCAATGTCACATCTCAGCGCTGACTGCCTCAATGACAAGTCCTGTCTCAACTGCTCCTAGCCCGAGTCCCTCAATGCGTCTACTACGAGACGGGCAGCATCCATTGACAGTCGACTGGGAAGAAAAGCCATCTCTTGCCTCACCCTGCGTTAGTCACCGATCGTGGTCGATGTGACCCAAATTCTGCACTGGCACCACGCGTGCTTCACGGAATTCGAAGCTGCCGAGCCCTTGCAAGTCTTGACCGCTCATCCTGGAATGGGCATGAGTCACACTCTCTAGGCCACAAGATGTTAGAGGTGGTAATTTTGCGAAGGACCATCCTTCACGCTATCTGACAAGACTCAAGATGACGAATACAGAGGCCTCGAGACAGAACAGGCTGAAGAATCATTTGTTCAATGTGAAGCTCTTGCCATGCGACGACATCGTGGGCTATGGCATCTGGTAATGAATACGCCCAATGCTCTGGGAAGAAGCTGGCAGCATCTTCGAGCAATTATAAATCTTCAGCTGTAAGGCGGGCTGAGGCTAAGGCTGGACCCCCCCCCCCCCCAGCAAGCCAACCGGGGTGCGCACAATTGGATGTCATAAACGCCCTTATCTCGATTGTAATGAAATCAATGCGCGAATGTACCAAAGGCTGAATTGAGAAATTCTAAGCGCTGAATTAGAGGAGGGTTATGGGTTCCTCCCTGCATCTATCAAAAAGGGGCAGTCCACCACCGTTGCTAGGTAGAGAGAAGAAGATGCCGACTCTGAAATACGTATCCACTGTCTTTGGAACGGGATAACCGATCAGGCCATACGCAACTCTGTCGGACGCTGCCCACTCTCCAAGCCCCTGGGCACTGCCCAGCAGGATTAGTGACATAGACTTCCACTGTTCGGAGGGGCCACGAGTTGCGAGCCAGTCCACAGCACAGTTTACCAAAGGCGCTCTACTGGCTCCGACGAAGGTATCCAACAAATCGTCGGAGACATCGATAGGGCCAGGCAGAGGACAGGTCCTCGTCACGAGCAGCAAAGAGCCGCCCTCAACCTCGCCCGTGAGGTAGCGCTCCGGCCCGTCGCGCGCAGCCCTGCCCTCGATACTCTTGCACTCACAGCGGAAGCCTGCGACATAGTCTGAACTCCCGTACGCGAAGACGCCGCGGTCGTAAGAAGCCTCGCCGAAACTCGCCATGCGGTCGCGGCTGGCCCAGCTCCACGACGGTGCCCTGTACACGTTCGGCCTCGAGAGCTGCTCTAGCAGCACGGCCCAGCTTTCGGCAACGTTCACGCCGACACCCCAGTACAAACCCCGCCAAAGATCACCCTTCCACAGGCCTGCGAGGTACTCATCTCCAAGGATGTCACCAAAATACCCAGCCAGACCCGAGATCGCTGGAAAGCGGTCTTCAGGGTAGGTGAAGAGCCTGCGGGAAAAGTCCGCTGCGACGTTAGACCACTCAGTATAAGCCTCATCACTCGTCATGTCGGCTTCCAAGTGGTCCACTTGGAAAAAGTCAACGCCGTCGTCTTCGTGGCCAGAGCTGTGTCCAAGTGTCTGGGATCCGCTCGGACAGATAAAGTGGACGGTGTTGTGGCTAAATGCAACCAATCTCTTTGAAAGTGCGTACTCCTGGTAAGTCCATCCGCGCTGGGCCCAATTGCTGGCGGCAAAGTCCTCATAGGCCATGCTGTATCTGAAGCGCTCGAGCGATCTATTCTGGCCAGACACGATGCCCCCGAAACGAAGGCTGTATTCTCCGGTGATACTTGGGTCTAGCTTGGAACTGAACGGGACGCTCAGTAGAGCCGGCCGCAGCTGCAGGAACCCTTCAAGACACGAATTGGACGAGATGGCGCACAGGGTGCAGTATGCCTCATTGTAAATCTTGCCCATCATCTTGGACTCGTTTTCCCAGTCTTCCCTGTCGCCTTGAATGATGCAGAGTGCGTCTATCCATAAATATGGAATCTCGAGGGCTCTCGTTGCTTGGATGGCTTCCTTGAGGACTCTGGTCATCTTTGGCTCTGATATTCCTTCCAGCATGACATCTAGTGTTGTCCTTTCGGTCTTGAGCTGCATCTTTGCCTCACTTGGTTTTCCCCAGCAGTAGCTAAGGGCGGCGTATTTCTCAATCCCACCTGAGGAGGCCAAGTGTCTGGTCTCAATAAGTCGAGGTGGATTGCAGTCCACACGGACCAGGCGAGACGGCAAGAATTTAGTCTCTGTCACGGGGTGACACACGTTCGAGCACGAGTCCAACATCTCTCTCGTCCACGACAAGGACTTTGGACTCAAGGCATCGGCAGGCAGCACAGCTAAATTGTCAATTCGTAGCCACCTCTGACATGAATCTGGCTCTCAGTTAACACAGAGCCAGATCATTGATCACCTGTAGAATGAAAAAAAAAAGGGGGGGGGGGATTTAGCAGCATATATGGTAGGCGTACCGTCTGAACCCGACTCGATCATGAACCTGAGCCAATGGTTTGAGTCGACGACTACGAAAATGTAGTTAGTGTCGTCAGATCCTTGGTACCACGATAGATCGACGATCCAGGCCTGACTCACCACTGTCTCTTTTCATGTTCATGTTCACAATCAACATCGACAGACCAAATGAGCAGCCCGGGGCTCTCCATATATAGTCCATCGTCAGCGTAAGCTCAGTGGTCCCAGTGCCGTCGAATCCAACCCGCGCAAGTGCGGCTTCGACATCTGCGGACTGGATTGTATTCTTCAGCATTTTGCATAGCCCGCAACCCTTGCTTGCAGAAAGACAGAGCCGGGGAAGATCCGGATAGATGTCGTTGAGCCGATATTCAACTGGCAGCTTGCGGAGTCTGTCATCTTGGTCCAGCATGAGAAAGCGTTCAGTATCTTCGTCGGCTACAAAGCTTCCTACGACTTTGTCGTTAAATATGACGGCTCTGCAGCTGTTGCAGAACCTATCGTTCTTGCACATAGTGTATTGCACAATCCCAGAGTTCAAGCAGGAGCTGTGCGGAGTTAGACGAGGACATCTTCATTCGTTGTTGTCAGCACATATACCATGTGGTGTTAGTAAGCACCTCAGTACTTACATACGACTTCGAGATATTGGCCGCTGACTAAGCCCTGCCCACGCACACCGTCCAAGGTCCTTCTTCTGGACGCTCTGATTTGCTTCTATTTACTTAGAGGTATAGCGAACCCTTGATTCAAATCAATCTACTGGTAGTGGTGGGCGATTTCAACATTTTTCCAACATGCATGAGTGTGATTATGTTTTGGTCTTGAATGCCTCATGAAATAGAATGTATGTGATGCCTTCGCACAATCGTAAACATTCAAGGCCCAGCTTTCAAAGAAAAATCATCCAAATGCCAGTAACAGTGCAGAATTCAAGAAAGAAATCGCCTAGCATGCGGGTCAACATCAACAATCATGCAACCACCCACTTCAGATCCATTCCTTTTTGAATACACGTCCCGAATCACCCAGAAGTCATCCTCTGTAAAATTCATGCTCTTATGAAAGGGAGTGCACATGATAGTGTTGAAATCATCATCGGTCGTCCCGGGCCACAACTTTGATGGTGTCTTTTTCTCCACAGAATCAGACCCTGCGTGCCAGTGGCGGAAGCCCAAGATGTGAGTGAATTCATGCGCCAGGATAGCCTGCATATAGATAGAGTGTCCAGAGCCGTATGCTAGAGACATCGCATCGGAGGAGACAAGCACCTGCCTGGAGCTGGGTGGGTCACTTGGGAAGAACGAGTGGGCGAGGGTGCCGCCCTCGTCGATGTCGTGGATGTAGCGGATGCTGAAGACCTCACGGCCAGGATCAGGAGTGTAGAGAAAAGTGATGCCCAACCTCTCTTGTGTAAACACCTCGGCCACTTTGCGGGCATCATGAATGACGCGCTCAATGTCCCCTTTCGGTATGTTTCCGTCTAAGAAGCTGCGTGCATCCACGTTGAAACGGATCTTACGATCGCGTGGCATCAGGCGGCGGATTTCGCGACCGGTTAGATTCATGCGGGCCTGCCGCTCGGCACTCAACACCAGCCTCGTGCTGGGGCGAGTTTCCTCTCTGTCAAATCCCAGTGTTGCACGACTATCACCGAGCTGGTGGGAGTTGCGAGCCACTCCGTTGCCCTGCTTGAATATATCGAAAAGTGTATTCCTGTATGTTCCAGTCTGGTTGAGGCTTGGAGTGAAATCCACACCTGTGCCATTATCGAAGAGCTGTCCATCAGAATGAATGAACGGAGCCGTGTTCGACATGATGTTACCGAAGATGGCGGACTTGCTTCCGGCGGAGCTGCCAACAACCCCAAAATGCTGAGTCGGGAGATTGAATCTGAGGTTTGAAGGGCAGGTGATGCGACCAAAATCCCATTCTGGCTGTTTGTGTGAGTGGATTGCAGTTTCTTCCATCCTGTGCACCTGTTCTAGGACTCGAGCTGAGGTATTGTGTTGCGTTGTGTATGGTGTGGTCAAATATTGTTGTACAGTGAGTGATTGCAGATCGTTCAGGAGAGCTTCGAAAACCCCAAGTCAGGGCACCGGGAGCTGCACAAGTCGCAAATCAAGATAGTGACCAGGTCCAGACTTTGTGAGCGGTGATCACACCAGATGGACGTGCGGTTGTGGAGAGTTGGCGAGATATAGAGTGTTCTGAGGACGGCTTCGAACTGTATCAGAGTATTTGAGATTGTCAAAGGTGAAGCAATAGGAGTAGGCAGAGCTTGATGAAGTCAAGATGGAAGGTGGGACCTTGGAGGAAGAGCGAGAGGAGACAAGATTAAATAAAGAACTGATATGCCCTTCCAGACTGCACTCCTTCAAGATCAGGACGGCCTTGAGGATCCAAGGGCACCTAGAAAAGTGACTTAAACAACACATACAGACGACGTGGCCTGGTAGGTATCTCGGCGTTTGAGATTGGCGGCCACTCAATGTTGCAGAGAGCCGGCCCGTCGTCCTACGTAGGTAGGTGTAAGCTTGACCGGGGTGGCAGCCAATGGAGGCCGACACCAGCAGCAGATCTGACACCATCGGGCTCACTTTCCAATAGAAAACCTCCTACAAATTCTGAACCAGACTGCATTGAGATGGAGACTGCAGGAACTAGAACTGACTGACTGTGGCTTGGACTTGGGTCATCTTTCTCTGCCACTCTCCTGCAGGAGAGATGTGTGCCCACTGAGACGGAGAGCCCCTCAGGGCCCCTCTCTGCTCACTGCTCAGGGCGCACAAGAGCCTTGATGTTGGCGATCCCGTGGGCCATGCTGGCAACATAGGCAATGCAGCCCGTGCAGCTGAGCCGCCCGTGGAGCTCATGTGCGACCCCAGCTGTGAGTCGTCGTTGATTGTGAGATGTTACCACAGGGTGGCTAACGTCTGTCGAGCCCGAGAAGAGCAAGACGAGCCCCCTTTTCAATCCAGCACACAATTACAATATGCCACTGCAGAATGACATGGGTTGAGGTCGTATTCCATGCATTGATCCATCCACCCGGACCGACAGACTGCCTGGCCCCCTGCTGCATGCACGTCGAGGCCCTGCACTTGATAGTCATCAACGTCTGGATGCAGCATCGAGGGTATTTGTTTTCACAACCCCACACCACACACTGCGTTTGTCTTGATCAGGTTCATATCTCATCTTTTTCTTTCAGGTAGAACCGGTGATCGTTTCCATGCAGACTGACATATATAGGACTTTTCACTGGGCAATGAAAAGGTAGGACGAGCTGCCTTCTGAAGATGATTTTACCAAGCAGCAGGAAACTACTCGAGGGGGATGTGGAAAGGTCCATGAAAAGTTGCCGGCCTGTGGTATTAACGACAAGAGGGAGGTCTGGGAAGATATCTAAGCGGATCGGTCACCAGAAAAGCCAGGAAGTCGTCAGTGTTATAGCCTGACGCGTGGGTACTATACAGACTACAATAGAATTCAGAAGGACGTCCTGAATTTCTGTACATTTTGGTAGGAACACTGGCAGTAGTGTAGCGGTCACTCCCGTGACAGCCAGGTTTGACTGAGCATTCTCTCCAGTCTCGGGCGATTCAAGTTATCTGACAACAGCCTCGCCTCCCGAGTCTGCCATAGTGCAACTGTAACAAGCAGCCTCGGGTAGGTGCCTCTGCAAAGGCACCGTGTCACTTGATAATTGTAGCCCACATGGGAGAACAGAGATGCACATATATAGACTACACTGCACTGTACTGCTGGAACCAAGTTTGTGCAACCTATTGTGCCAACAGCGTGGCCATCTTCTAGACATGCAGTGTACGTAATAATAAGTGAAAAGGTGGTGTTTGGATCTGTGGACACGGCACCTCACAACCACTCATGAACCAATGACAAAGTGCCGTCTCAATTCGTTCATTTGTATTTTCTGTCTGTCCAACGCCTCGTCAACCAAGTGAGGCAAGGTAGGTAATAGCTTTGTACACATCATATTGTAAGCCAGCCTCCTCAGAGGGACAAGAGGGTAGTGAAGCGGAATGAGAAAAAAAGCCATGCAGTGGGTAGACAGCCCTCGGGGAAATAAGCCGGAGTAGGCATAAAGAGCAGCACCACATTAACAAAACATAGACCAAACCCCAGGAAGTCTTTCTGTCCGGCACTGCCACAGCTAATTTTCACAGAATAGTGTCTCGTCTCTTCTCTTCTCTTCTCTTCTCAGGTCTTTAAGCTGTGCTAACACTGCACTGCACTGCACACAAGTGCCCAGCTTGATTCATTGTACACGGCTGGCTGGTCACTCACACCCCTCCCCCACCAGCGGCTTCTTGACCACACCACTGACAACCCATTCAGATATTTCAACTACTAAAGTAATGCATGCATCATCTCTCCCTCTCTCTCTCTCTCCCCAGGCCACTCAGACAGGCGTAGCAGGAGTCTTAGGCTTCTCCATACCCTTCCCACCCCCGGCCCCGGCCCCAGCTCCACCCCCAGCCATCCACGAAAACGCCGACGCTCCCCCGACAGGATTCGACCGCGTCGCAGGCGCCTTGGGCTTATTGTCCCCAGCAGACGTGGTGGACGTCGACGTCGGGGTCGGGGGCGCCGCCCCGGAGATCAACGTGCTGCTACCCCCGGGCGTCGCGGCACTGACGCTCCGCCGGACATTGTCCCAGCGCACGGGCGCAGGCACGGAAGCACCGTTCTGGTCGAACGCGGATGCGGCCCCCTGGCTCTTGCGCCGGCCAAACTCGCCGCTCGACCGGGATCCAGCGGGCGCGTCGAACCCACCACCACCTGTGCCATTGCTCCGGGTCACCGCCGCTGCCGTCGAGGACGAGATCGAGACCGACTTCTGCGGCTTGAGGATCTTCATGTTGCGCCCGCCCCGCCCCGCCGGCTGGTACCCGCTCAGCCCGTTCTCGCCGCGCTGGGCCCCGGCCTCGCCGCCACCGCCGGCTGCTGAGCCGCCCGTCCGCCAGGATCCCCATATGCCGGCCGTGGAGTCCCGCCGTGTTCCTGTTCCTCCTGCGTCGGAGCCTGCGGTGTTGTCCTTGCCGCTGCTTTCGTTGTCCCCGCCCTCCACGCCGGAAGCGGGGCCCCTCTGTTGTTGGCGCTCGCTGCCGCTATCAGATGGGACGCTGGTGGCTGTGTTCTTTGACGACGAGTAAGCCTGCTGGTTCGTGCCCGAGGAGAAGGGACTCGTGGCTTCGGACCCTCCTACATCCGTTTGAGAGGCGGACGTCTCTGCCTGGTCAGGCACCGCTGCCATCTGCGGACGAGCGTCACCAGACACGAACGCCGGCGCGCTGGCGTTGAGTTTTGGCTTCTCCGGCACGACATTGAGCGTGGTGATATGCTTGTATGAAGCCTCATCTTCGGGGCGCACGAAGGGCACGGAGAGTCTGTCACGATCATCGCCGTTGCCGAAGAGCGTCATCCGATTCTGGGACAAGAGCAGGTCGGCACTGTTCGCGGTGAGAGTGTCGCTGCCGACGAAAATGCGGATCCCCTGCTTCTGTTCACCCGCATCCACGTTTTCTCCGGTGATCTCGAAGTCGACGTTGATGTAGGGCACCTGTCGCCGAGACGGACTGGAGGACCGAGAGCTTGACTGGGCCACAGTGGCCTCAGCAAAGTAAACGGGGAGACTGGCGTGCAGAACGCCATTTATGTTCCTATGAGCCTCGTTGATGAGATTCAACTCCTGCAGAAGCGAGTAGTCGAGGGTCGATTTCTGCGACCCAGTGCATACAACAGCGTATTGGAGCGTATCATGTGCGTACTGGGTTGTGAGCCAGCACCGGACAATAGACGGGACGGGCCCCAGAAACATCAGACCTGGGGGCGGCCGGGTGATCTCAATGGGCGACGAGTCGTCATCATCGTCGTCCCTGCTGCTGCCCAGTAGCAAGTCAAGACCGAGACTACTGGTCCTGCCGGACGCCACCGAGTGGAAGGAATGGACCGAATGACCCGCCGAGCTATGTCGTCCGTCGGACTTGTGTGAGTAGGTGCGCTCCATCAAGGTCGGACCTCCCAGGCCACTTCCAGGCCTGACAGGACCGAATTCGCCAGAGTGACGCGCACTTTGACCCCAGTTGGACGAGTGAAGAGTGGCCTCGTCAAAGCGGACGCTATTTGCCCTTGACGCTGCGCCCCGTCGGGTAGGCTCCTCGTCGGCATCCAAGTGAAGGGAGCCCAAGAGGTTCTGGCCCTGCTCATCGTCGAAGTCATCGAAGACCTCGTTGTTGGGCATCTGCACTGGTCCTAGAGTCTGTGTCAGCAACAACTTTCGATTAAATGGCAGGCAAATAGAAGCAAAGGCTCACCGTGCTGGGGTGTCCCTCCAAGTACGCTTGGAAAGGGAGAGGGGTTCCAGACGGACTTCACGGCATCCTCAGTCTGGCGTCTCTCGAGCCTCATCAACCTCTCGGCATGACTGGCCTGGATGAACTGGACCTGCTTCACTTCCATCTGCACATTATGGAGTTCTTGGTGGAGTTGAGGCGTCAGACGAGAATCCATGCCAGAATTGGACTGAGCGGGTGACGGGTCTGGAGGCTGCCGTCCGATTGAGCGAGGCAAGGGAGGTTGCGATGAACGGACGAGGCCAGCAACCACGTCGCTCGCTGGGGCTTAGGCTGACAGGGACCGCAATCAATCAAAAGAGACTCGGTGCGTTTGTTGAGCCCCTCAATATTCTCCCGTACGCGTGCACGACCAAGACCAATGTGTTACCCAGCCCAGAGCCGCCCCAGAGGTTGTCGTTTGCGACCTCGACTGTCGAGAATCAGACCACTAGATTATACGCCCCCCACATCGCACGCAAAGACCAGTAGGTCTTTTCTGCGATGTGTCCTGCCGGGTGTTGGGAATATGGTAGCAGTGTGGCTCTGTTGTGGCGTACGCAGCACTGACGCAAAGGTAGGGTGGCAGGTCGGGGATTGCGTTCGCGTGTAAGCCGGGGGAGCTGTGGGCGGCACTGGAACACGAACGTCGGCAGGGCGGGTTGAGCGGGGGAGGAGGAAGCGTCGTCTTTGGTATCTACTGATGCTGGAGTCGTCTACCTGGCTTGTGATCTGGCTTCGGGGAGTATTAAATGGACCCGACGATGGCCGCCTGGGGCTTGTTGTTGCTATTCACGGCAGAGTGGCCGGGCTGGCGGGAATCCTGTGCAGTGTTCCTTCGAGGGGCGCCCAGACACGTTGGAGCTCCTGGTGCACGGCGTGGGATGTTTCGACGGAAAGAACAGACCGAGGTGGCAGTGGTACAGTTCGCAGGGGTGATGATCGTGCTCGAAATTGTGGGTTCTGGTCGTCGTGGTCTGGTGGTTGAGAGTTTGTTCACGGAAAAGGGACGGCGAGTTGAGGTGGACGTTGAGGGGGAGTTGTCGAGGGCAAGGGCGGGAGAGGGACAGCAAGGGCGGAATGTTTGGCTTGGGCAGGCCAGGTGCAATCGACAGGTCAGAAGAGACAACGCAACGTTGGACTAGTGGAGGATAGCTGAATTGTTCGTAACGCAAACCAGGAGTGGTTGAGACAGAGTTTCGATTGTGAGGAAGGGCCAGGCAGAGAGGCGGCGAAAAGATAGTTAGTCTACTGCAGGTTGCTGGTGGGCAGGCGTAAATTGATGATGCGTGGCGTGCAGTCGGTTTGCATTTGGGGGAAGGCTGGAGGTTGGAGGCTGTGCGATGATGATGGATGTGATTTATCGATTGGATCACCCCGGTCAGGCCCCAGTCCACTCACTCTGTCACCCTGTCACTCCAGTGTCTCTGCCCTTCAGCCCTTCTACCACTTCTGTCAGAGGACGTGTGTACGTACCACCTTGCACCACCACCACGGCTTACAGGCTTACAGGCTGGGGGGGCCTGCCAAGCCAGAGCTGTTCTCGATTTAGTTACGGATGCGCGACGGAGCGAATCGCTTATCTAAGCTGCGCCCCCTGCCTGCCTGCCTTGCCTTGTCAGTCGCTTGCCCGTCTGGTCTTGTTTCCGTCTCCAGGTTTCCGTCTGATGTTCCTTCCCCATGCCTGCCTGACAAGGAGGGGGAACGGGGTAAGGAAGCTGGAGATCCAAGACACCGGAAAGACTGCTTCACGTTTGACCGTAACTTAGCACGTAATGGAATGTTCAAAAATAAATCGTCTCTTTTTTTTCTATACCAGCCACACTTTTGTTTGACGACAATCATATTCTGTCTTCTTTGCCATGTTTAGACCTTGTGCGTGTTCGTATATGCTCGCTCACTTGCCTACACACTCCCCAACAGACACCGTTGAACTCCATCCATCCATCCCCCCCCAAGACCTGTGTAGGCATTCCCCAAACCGACTCCTTCTCGCGATGAATCTGAACCAAAGTACCAAATGAAGAAAAGGAAATTGGATCAAAGTGAAGCGCCAAAAGACACATCTGCCCCTCACTTCTTCTTCGAGTTCTTCTCCAGGACAGACAGCCCCGGCTCCAACCACGGTGCATCCCTCCAGACAGGCCAGACATAGCCCTCGGTGTTCTCGTTGGGAAACCGCGGCTCGATCTCGGGCTCGACCAGCGCCCACAGCACCCGGTACGCCTCCCCGCTCATGTGCAGGCCGTCGGGCAGCAGCTTCTCGAGGTGGCCCCGCCTCCCTCCCGCCGCCGAACCCAGCGGCGGCTGGCTGGCGTCCCACCCGGGCGTGTTGGCCACCGCGTGGTCCATGAGCGCCTTGGCCAGGTCGATACACACCACCCCCTCGCCCAGCTCCGCCGCCACCTCGCGCGCCGCTGCCGAGTACCTTGCGCTGCGCGCCTGCTCGCGCGTCTTCTGCCCGTGCTGCGCCACGTCTACCTCGGTCCTGCGGATCTCGTCCAGCGGCGGCGGCGTCACCAGCAGCACCTTGCACCCGTGGGCGGACACCCGCGGGTGGCCTGCTAGCTGAGCGAGGTTCTTCTTGTATTCCTCCAGCGGCACGTGCTGGTTGTCGTCGTCCAGGGGCAGGGCCGCGTCGTTGGCGCCGAGGAGGATGACCTAGTGTGAAATTGGTGGTAAGTTATGTGTCTACGCGTAGGTTTTTCTTTTCTTTTTCATTTATGCTTTAATGACCATCCTCGTCTGCCTGAGCATATACCAACCGCGGTTTTCGCCATGTAATAGAAGGCAGGCCGGCCGGCAGGCAGGCAGTTCACGGGGACTTGGCCGGGCTTACCAGGTACTTCATCTTCGGGATGCCGGGGCCTGGCTCCGGGAAGAGCTGCTCGAAAATGTGCAGGGCTTGGGATGTGTTATATCCCGAAAACCCCCGATTGACGACATCATACCGGCGGAGGCAGTCTGTGAGAACCCCGGGTCAGCAACTTGGGTGTAACATCGGTGAGGCTCCCGAGGTCATGGGGGAAGAGAGAGACCAACGCTTCTGGAGGGCGGCGTAGAATGAAAAGCCATCCTGGACGTCGACACAGCCTTCGAATAGTGAGTCACCAAAAAGGACTACCTGAGGATACGGTGCCTGGTAATCTCATCGTAAGTAAAAAAAAAACCAAAACAAAACGTGTGTGCTTCATGTGATGGTGCCGGAATTAGAGTTCCATACCGCCATGGTTGAGCCGAGTGACTGACGTTCCCCGTGATTCGCTTTGACTGAACACTGACGTTATAAACTCCTTGCCAAAAATCCAAACACGGTAGCAAGGAACTCAAGCAAGGTAGAAAGAAGTTGAGCGCTTTGTGCTCTGGGATAAATTTTGTGCAGATGACGTCCTGTAGCGTGGGGGCATCGCGAAATATATATTCGAAGCAATTACAAAAGAAAAGGGTAGCGCGAGTTAGATAGAGCTTTGGCGTGAGTCTGGCACTGGCAGACAGGCACAAACGGGTAGCGTGAGTTCGTGGCAGGACGAACCCCACTCACATCCCATACCGCAATCTCTCAACGAACTACTTACAACAGCCCAGGTCACGAACCGGGGGCGCTGTCCTACATCGCGCCCTCCGATCCAGCCCGACATTAGGCTCAACCCCAACACATGGGTTCGATGAGAGCCAGCCAGCAGGGAGAGTGATAGAAAAATCAAATAAGGGCCAAAAAGAAGAAGCAGGAGCCAGGGGAGGGGGGGGAGGTTCCGGGGGCCGGTTGAGGAAGGAAAAAGAGGCAGGTCGGTCTGTCCTTGCACCAGGACCTCACGATATGCCGGAGCACGTCACAGCGGTTGCATGGTTCCCATAACCCGGCCGCACCACGATTCGCGACTCCCTCCCCGTGGGCGATCATACTGTAAACAGCTGCATGGCCCAGCCCATGGGAGGCCAAGCCGGCGGCCTGCAGTGCCTGCAGAGGTGTGCAATGGTCTGCAACGGCTGTCTTCTTTGTGTGGTTCCTGTCCTACTCGTGTACGTATGTGTGTGTGTGTAAGTGACTTACACACCTAAGTATGCAAGTTTAAAAGTTGGTGGCCGAATGCTTTTTTACGCCAACTAAGAACGCCGCACGATTCAATCCGCCACCGTGGCCGTACAGAGGCGGTGAAACAGTTCGAAAAACAAAACGAATTGCTAGTAATGTCAAAAACGCTTCTGCCTGGTTGACCTGGTGTGCCCAAAGACTGCCTGGGCGTGTGACAATCCCGGTTCGGTTCCTGACTGCGCATGCTGCGGTTGTTCAAACCTGTGGTGTCCGCTTGCTGTGTTGTTCGGTGCCGCTCGTCCTAGCCGCACAAATAAAGGTTGGGTCGGTCGGCAGGACCGGCCCACGGCTACAGTACCCAGACGCACCTCGTCGCCTCGAGGCAGGCAAGAAAGGTGCATGGGACGATCGGGCCTGCATGCAGGAGGCAGCAACATGCCAATAGATGCGATTTGGGGAGGCACACACGTTCGCACCACGTTGAAGCTCTCGTGTCGAAAGGAAGAGAGGTGTGTGTGTGTGTCCCCGGGAGGAACAGAGCTGAAAGTTTCGCAACTGACTGCTGCATCAGCCACACGCACGCCAGCGGAAACTCCCCTAGTGCGATCAGTTACAGTACAAAAAGCAAAAGCCAAGCCAGGACCGGGGTGGAGACACCGCGCCGGAGGCAAAAGGGAAAAGCAGAGGTCAGCCAGCTAGCTTGGGTGCCAGCTCCCCGGGCCGAACCACAAAGGTCCCCTTGATCTGATAACCCGTGCCTCGCAGATTCGGAGATGCTGAGGCTGCATTGACCTGGCTGCGTGTGCATCCTCGATCCGATTGAACACAAGCACGACCGACAGCAGCAGAAGGCTGGTGCCGCACACGGGCAGGGCGAAAATGGACCAACTTCCCGAGGCAGTCGCCCAGCTGCTGAGCTCGGTGAGCCCGGCACATCTCTGCCAGGCTTGCTTCGCCCTCGCATCATGCGCCGTCCTGGCTGTCGCCATCACCCCAGCAAGGGAGCGAACGCTTTTGGTCAACTACGGTGCCCGGAGTGAGGGGCAATCCACGGCTGATGACGCGGCTGCGAGACGAGGGAACGACAACGACGACGTCCTGCTGAGGTCGGTCCGGAAGCTCACGTCTCTTGGCCAGGTCCCTCACATGTGGTTCTTCACGTTCTACGCCACCTACATTCTGTGCGCCGTCTTCTGGGCCTGCCAATACTTTCTCGGCGGCTCAATCATGTCCTCCATAGCCCGCCGGCAGGTCGAGCTCGCCCCATCTCGGCCCAACATCGGCCACGTCGCGGTGGCGTGGTGCCTGATGCTGCTCCAGGCTGCGAGGCGCCTGTACGAGTCCTGGGCGTTTGCGAAACCATCCAAGTCCACCATGTGGATCGTCCATTGGCTACTCGGGCAGCTCTTCTACGTGGGCATCAGCGTGGCCATCTGGGTTGAGGGGTCCGGTATGTCTGCCCCGGACACGCATGATCTCGAGTTTGTTCGTTTTGCTGACCATTGTGGCAGGTGCCCTATTGCAGGACCAGTTGCGTCCCTGGACACGGGAGCCTACCCGAGACGCGCTGTTCAAGGGTGCCATTGGAGTGCCGCTGTTCTTCATCGCCTGGACATCGCAGTACCGATGTCACAAACAACTGGCAGGCCTCAAGAAGTACTCACTGCCCGAACAAGGCATGTTTCGATACCTTGTCAGCCCTCACTACACCTGCGAATGCCTGATCTACTTCTCATTGGCAATTGCCGCAGCTCCAGAGGGACATCTGTGCAACCGGACGATGCTATCCGCCCTGGCTTTTGTGGCTGTGAATCTGGGTGTGACGGCTCGAGGGACCAAGAGCTGGTATGCTGAGAAGTTTGGGTCGGACAAGGTGGCGCACAAGAAGATTATGATACCGTATGTGTACTGAGAGTTCAGACTCGGCGGTTGTCATCGCTTGAGGAACTTGCCAATATTGTTCCCCAGCTTAGAGACCTTGAGAACATCCCGATATGTCAGACTTGTCCGGACCGAGCGTTGATTGACACCATTGGCGAAATTCCCTGGCTCTCGTAGCATGTCCCAATTACTGACAGTCTCACGTGAAAGGTCAACGTCGGCTTCGATATCTGCGATGCCATGGAGGTATTGGGTGTACAGGTCGTCGGTCGTAATGAGCAGGCTCCGCGGCTCCTGCAGAATTCTGAAGACGGGCTCAGGGTCAAGTGCGCCGTCTTCCTTGCTCGAGTGAATGTTCAGACAAAGGCTGGCCCCCAAGCTGATGGTACAGACGACCGGGTGGTAGGCGGCCCCATCCTTGTGCGGCATGATACCTACTCCCGGAGGATACTCATTGATAAGCACATGATTTGGGCGCTTGTGAGGGCTAGAGGTGAAGAGGTTGGCAGGCTCATCGTCAGCGGAAAGAGGGACCGAGAGCAGCCTCGACACGACTGGCTCCTCGAGCCAGGCTGGCAGAGGTGCCTCGAGGAGCCTGTCGTGGACCAAATCGGATGGCCATGTCTGTAGCCGTCGATGAGAGAGTTGCTTCCACCTGGGCTTCGGCGCGCCTGAGATCTTGTTCCAGTGTGAGCTTGTCGCCAGTCGGGCTAGGAGAGTGGGAAATGGCGATATGCGCACCTTATCCAAAATGAGACGCTCTTCCTCTTCAGTTATGAAGTCTGCGATGTAGTACGCGGTTGCCGGAAGGCGTGGTATCCTGGCTTGAGCCAGGGAAGAGGGGAGTGAGACTCCTGTGGGGGGAACTCCATGACCCATGGCCATGGGGGCGAGAGATGGCCAATGCAACCCCAGAAGGAAATATGTTGCACCCCAAGAAGCTTCCTGCCTGATCTGTCCGACCCTTCGACTGAAATTTGGGTTGCCGAGAAGGTTGAGGCGCGTGCAAGGGAACTCCACCTCGTAAGCGTACGACTCAATTAGCCCAGTGATCCCGAAGGACCCTCGTTTGCCTGTGCGCAGAAGCAGCACGAGGGAGCACGGGAGGACCTGGTGTAGAGGCGTCCAACCGTTGGGGAGCCGAGACAAAGGTGCAGGAAAAGTGAGCAGGCTGAGAATAGGATATCAACAAGTGGATGAATGACTCTGCTGAGCAGTAGATGTTATTCCCCACTAGTCTCCGCAGGCGGCACAACGCACAGTCACAGGTATCGAGTGGTCCCCGGGTCGGAGCTTGTAGGCATTCGTACGGAGTCCGAGCTGGGCTGCCTCATGGCCGAGATGCCGCTGGCAAGCAATTTTGTTTTTGGAATATGGTGCTGCCCAGGTGGTGAAGACCGGAGCAGGGTGAAGGTTGCTTTTGGTAAGGCTGGGGCGAGACTAACTGGGCCCAAGGCCAGAGAGGCGGACTAGGGAGCTCAGACCAGGGAGCTCGGAGCTGAGAGCTTAAAGAGGGACGATGACTGCAGCGGGCCACGAGGATCGAACGAGTCAGGGAACCTTGGGTATGTCGTGCGACGACGCCCGTACAAAGCTTGAAGTCAAAGTGGTCCAAGTCAGGTTTCTGTCTAGTGCGGCGAGGCAAGGCACGGCCATACGGAATAAGACTGGACGTGATGAAGGGATGATGGGACGGATGAGGTGATGTGAGTTGTGTGACAGCTTGGCTGAGGTTGAGGCGAGGCAGGCGAGGCAGACCAGACCCGAGGGAAATTGTTAACCGGCTATCACAGTCGACTAGCCACTGGCCATACTGGCAGGACCGGACGATGACGATTACCCAGTTCCCAGTTACCTTGGGTATGGGTATGCGGACAAGCGGCCCAGCTCTCTAGCTTTCTAGCTCTCTAGTTACCCGGGCGAGCTAGGTGCCTAGGTCGGCAGTCAGGCAAGTCAGGCTGTCCTTATGCCCCCACCCTGCCACATTGCCTCCTTCAACTTGCAGCCACCTAGCCCAGGGGTTGATGAATCCACGGCGAAGGCAAATCCTGATAAGCCGGCATGGCTGGCAATTATTGTCTCGACTGTGCCATACAAGCCACACGAGTTCCAGTGATCAATCTCGTGCGATCGTATGCGAGTCGCCGAATGTTGCCAGATGCGACAGAGGCAAAGCTGGCTCGAGCTGTGACTGACTGAAAGTCTGGTAGATTTACTAGGGAAACGAGAGGACACGTGAAATATGCTGTAGGTTTGGTGGCGCTCGGGAGCTTATTTGCTATTCCTGTGGTCAGGGTGGCCTTGCGCGTCGAAGCGTCGTGTGGGCGGGGAAAGCATCCAGGTAAGTATCAAGTATCGCCCTCCTGCCTGGCATCCCGGGCAGGTAATGCGAACGCGACGAGACAGCGACAGAGACAAGGGCGCACAGAACGAGGCGCAGCCAGTCTCAGCAACTGCATATGATCAACCGATAACTTGAAGAGAGTAAGCAAGTGGCGAGTCGAGAGGCAGGCTCTCAGGCAGCAGCAGGCAGGCTGAGACTGGCAACTGTTAGACAGACAGTATTCGTAGTCAGGCTGGAGGGAGTCATCGACTTTAAATTCTGGTGTCGAGTTAACCCAGTCAAGCCTCCGTCTCGTGTAGAGGGCCAGGGCCGTATTGCCGTACGGAGCAGTTAGTGCGCCGAGTGGTGTACTGTACGGGAGACACACGGGCCAAGCGAGTGAACACATCATCCCTGTTGGAACTGAGTGAGTGCAGATGAGTGCAGAGGGAAAAGAGGCAGAGCAGAAGAGTAGGGCCCAGGCAGGACCAGGCAGGGCTCGAAACGACAGCACGGGCTGCTGTCGCCTGCCGTATCGGTCCTCGACCAGCTGGCCAATCAGGACGAGTGGCAATGAGAACGCGCAGGGAAGGCGCGGTGCGAGATCAGACTTGGGTGACTTCGAACCCACGGGAGAAGCAGGGGTCTGGAGGCACCCAGTCGAAGCTAGACAGGGGGGGCCACCCAGCGAAAATCTCCATCTCCCGTCTCTTCCAGCCAATGGCAGCTTCTTATCTCTTGTCTTTTCTGTGTGTGTCGTCCGTCTCTATGCGTCTTCTCTCTGATCTGATCTGGCCCTCGTGTCTTCTGGTCTGTCTGTCTGTCTGTCCATGTGTTTCTGCGAGTGGTGACTGACTGACTGATACTGCCAGCCTGTTCTATCCGTCTGTCTCTCGCTTCCATGTGTGTCCATCTCTCCCAAGCTTTGTTCGTCTTTAGTTACTGTGTAGATAGTGGGTGGCAGGTGGGTGTGGCCCCCCTGGGTCTCCCCCCTCCCCTCTCCCCTCACGGCCCAGTCGTAGTCAATTTTATGTTGTGGTGTCAAGTCTACTAGTCTCGTAGCCTGCCTTATTTGTTGTGTGTCCCCTACCTAAGGTACATACCCTGCCAGTCTGCCCACCTTGCACACCCTGCACACCCTGCCACCCGAACCAGGCTCTCTGTTCTGTGGGCTCCGTCCCAGTCAGTCCAGCCCAGTCCCGATCAGACCCAGTCCCCCAAATCCAAGCTGGTCCAATCCAGCCCAGCCAGCCAGCCAGCCAGCCAGCCCAGTCCCCAGCACCCAGCACCCAGCACCCAGCACACCCTGCACACCTAGACACCCCCAGCCAGTCCTGGTCCTTCCTGCCAGGTCAATTCAGAAAAGAAACCCCAATCTCCTCTAGCCTCTCCTAGACTCTTTCTTTCTTGTTCACTCACGCTCCGTTTGGGTCCTCCCGCTTCCTGCGTAGTCTTTTTTCTCTTCCCAACCCTTCCCCCCATCCCACGATCTCGAAACGGGGACCAAGTCAAGCAACCACTGAGACATTATTATTATTAGTTTCTCAGTCTTTTCCATCCTGTACACTACTGCCGCACCGCTACTGTCCACCCAACCCGAACCAGTGCCGTCCCGCGCGCCCGCACCACCGCACGCCCGTACCACATCCATCGTACCTCACCGCATACTCTGCAAACCCCCGTTCTTCGCCGTCGCCGTGCCTTGACCCGTCTGTTCGTTGGCCCGCGTCTTCTCTGCCTCTCCCTCCTTTTCAGTGCGTGTGCGTGAGAGGGCCTTTGTTGCACCCCCAAAGGAGCTCCTCCTACCGATTGCAGACCCGGCACCCACAGCCCGCCAGGCCCCTCCAGCCTCTTTGATTTTCCCCATCGGCCGGGACAAGTCCTCGTGACAGTTGGCTTGGTTTCAGTCCACCCAACCCCGACCGAGTTGCTCGAGGCAACAGCGCCCGGACCATCACTGTCCCCATCCACGACCCTGACCTGACCTGGCCAGGCCAAGGTTCAGTCCTGTCCTGTCCTTGTCAGCTCGTTCTGCTGCTCCTGCTGCTGCTGTTCCGTCCTGTCGTGTCCCACAACCCGGGCACTCTCTCCTCTCCTCTGGCACACCAAGACCACGCCACGCCACTCCATCTCAAACCACCTGGCTCGAAGCGGTTCAACCAGCCTCTTGTCCCCCCCTCCTTCAACTCCGTGGTCCAGAGGTGCCCATGATGGTGCACAGGAACAGCTCACCTTCGAACTGAATGATATGGATGCGCAGAATGCTGCAGAGTCCGCCGCTACGAAGCTACCTGCTTCCACTTCCGCCTCTCCTCGGCCAGGCAAGGCTACCGAGCCGGATCAGGCCACCAAGCCACCATCCTCTCCGCCCTCCTTGAACAAGTCGCCGCCAGCCCCAGCGTCGACCTCGACACCACCGCCGCCAGCAGCTCAGGAGTCCAAAGACCCCAAGGAAAGCAAGGATCCCAAGGAACCTAAGGAGGCCAAGGAACCAAAGCAGTCCAAGGAATCCAACAGTCCCAAGGAGTCTAGCGAGCTAAAGGTCAGCCTCCCCGCCGTGGCCGCCACCCAAAATGACGACGAGACTGGCGCCGAGAACAACTCAGAGGCCGAGACGATTGTTCTCCCGGGCAAGGATGGTTCTCCCATCAAGAGCCGCAAGGTAATCAAGCGGGAAGATGCCAGTGACGGCGAGGAACGAAACAGTGTCATCGACATTTCTCCGGCAAAACGAAAACCCTCTGGTGGCAAGAACGATGGTCATGGCACCAAGCAGGGCAGCAACGGTGGCACCGGTCACTCCACGGACGATGCAAAGAGGAAGCGACTGCTTGATCACCCACGGAGTAAGGACTCGAGTGGTTTGAGCTCGGCACCAGCATCTCCTTTGCAGCGCTCGCGCCAACAGTCGACCGACATCCGCCAAGAATCCGAGGGCGACTCCGTCCACGCAAGACCGACCAAGGTTCTCTCAAAGGACAAAGAGTCCAGAGACAGGGACAGGGACGCCTCGAGGGCAAAGTCTTCAGACAAGACTGTCGTACACAAGCGGAAGGCCCCCAAGGTCGAGTCTGACGACGAGGCCGACAACGAAAGCCACAAGAATCGCCGACGGAGGACATCTGCCTCGATAGACGCGTCTTCAACTCCGCGCCCCCAGTACAAGGACCGCGACCAAGTGAGGGCAAAGTCCAACCATGACAGCATTTCGTCGCTGCGGCAACGCTCGATTTCACCACATCCTCGTACCCACCGACGAAGCGCGTCCACCCAAATCGTTTCGCAGTCATCCAGCGGCCTCAGCCAGAAGAAGAGGCGTGTTCCTCCCCCTCTCACCACCGACTATCACTCAGATGAATCCTCTGCAAGTGGCAGCCCTCACATTCGAAGTTCGACAATGCGCGGCCTGGCGACACCAGCGACTGCTGACTCCAACATGTCATCCGCCAAGAACCCCGCTCACAAGAAACATGTCGATGCGCATGGACAAACGCAACTCGCAAAGGCATGTTCTCGCGGTGAATACGACAATGTCAAGCGAAGGCTGCAAGAGCGCCCTCAGGACTTGAACTTTCCTGATTACGCAGGCAACACTCCACTCCAGATTGCGGCCATCAATGGGTACGACGACATCGTTAAGCTCCTTGTCGACGCGGGCTGTGATATCGACTGCGTGAATCACGACAAGGACACTCCGCTTCTGGACGCTGTAGACAATGGTCATCTCGATGTCATCAAGGTCTTGCTCGAGGCTGGAGTCAACCCACGCAAAGCCAACGTCAACGGCGAGGAACCATTGGACCGAGTGGACGATGAGCTCGAGAATTGCGAGGAGATCCGGCAAGCACTGATGGACGCCAGGAAAAAGCAGGGAGACCGGCGGCGAACCTCTGAAGAGCAACAGGACCAACAGGACAATCGATCACATGGCCCCGATAGCCCGCGGCGCTCACCCGCACTGGCTGACTCTGCCGCGGGAACCAGGAGAGGGGCCAGTTCGCGGTCTCACAAGCTCAGCAATCATCTTTTGTATATGCACATGGATGACAAGACCTTGCGATCGGCGGCTGGCCGAGGCGACTTGGAAACCGTGGAGCGCATACTTCAGGTCAGGGACAACTTTGATGACGCCGAATCCATGGTCGCTGCAGCGCGGGGTGGACATGAAACGGTCATGAATCTGCTTCTGGCGCTTGGGAATGCCAACCCGGACCCTTCCCCGGTGGATTCTGAGCGCCCAGAAATCGCAACGCCGATTTTGGCAGCCATCGGTCAAGAAAATATTAGGGTTATAAGATTGCTACTGGCTCAGTCAAATTTCGATCCAACCAGGAAATTTAGAGGACTCACCTACTACGAGATCGCTCAAAAACGACAAGGGCCAAATTGGAAGGAAGAAGAGCATATCCTGAAAGATGCGTATGACGCATATAAGCGCAACCACCGAGACCCTCACAAGAAGTCTCCGAACCGGCGCGAGCTAGAGGCGAAGCGAAGTGCCCGCGCGGAGTCTAAAGATGACCCAGCCAGGAGCTTGAAGCGCAAGGCTACTAGTCCCACACGTGACGGCCACCGTGTCACAACCGGAAAAGCGCGCACGACCGACAAGGAAGCCAGAGGAACAGCCTCTGTCTCTTCCAAAAACGAAGAGGTGACTTCACCCAAGCGTGGACCTGGAAGACCGAGGAAGGACGACCGCGGACTGCCCACAATCGCCATATCCGACGGCGAGAACTCGCCAGCCAGCAAGTCAACTTCAAGCAAGCAGAAGCGCCCAGACATGGACACCGCCTCATTTTCTTCCGAGGGTGAGTCGAAGCCACGGAAGAGGCTCATGTCAGGCAGGGACCTCAAGGAACAGAGGGAGAAGAACCGGCGCCACAGCATGGTGTCGAATACTTCGTCTCTCCGCGAGCCTTCGAGCCCTCGCGACGGTCGCACCGACGACCCACACGAGCCTCCAACCGAGAAGTACCATGACCGCGCCAAGGCACTGAAGAGGGACGAGTCGCGGGATAGGTTGTCCGTTTCTGGCGAGCATTCTAGCAAACGTAGCCGCACCAGTGCCACTCCCGACCGTGTGTCCGAGAAAGAAGGCGAGCCTGTGAAGAGAAGGCGGCTGGATGCCGAAAAGAAGGAGCGACTACCAAAGCCGAGCTCGTCGCCAGATCGCAACCGCAAATCGACCGCGCCTCGTGACACTTCTGCTTCATCAAAGCAAGATGAGAAGTCTAGTCGCAAGCACGGTGATCAAGTCGACAAGAAGGACTCGAACAAGTCTCGGAAATCTGACTCGGCATCTGATAGCAACCGGCGGGATTCTAGCAAGTGCCCACCGGCAGAAAAGCTGTCGGAAAAGAGCATTCATGTCAAGGCAGAAGACCCTGATATCGTGATGCGTGACGCAGACTCAGTCCAGGAGGAAGAGAACAAAGCCCGTGTGGCACGCGAGCAGGAAGAAGAGAAGAAGCGCCGCGCCGAGGTCGAAGCCAGGAAGAAAGAGAAAGAGGCCGAGGAGCGAAAACGTCGCGAGGAGGAAGAGCACAAGCGTCGCCAAGCCGAGATCAAGCAGCGCGAGGAGGCCGAAAAGGAGAAGAAGCGCTTGGAAGAAGAGGAACGTAAGCGACGTGAAGAGGAGGCGAGGAAGAAGCGCGAGGAGGCCGAGCGGCTTCAGAGAGAGGAAGAGGAGCGACGCAAGGCGGAGGAAGAGAGAAAGCGCCTCGAAAAGGAGAAGGAGGAAGAGGAGCGCAAGAAGCGGGAAGAGCAAGAGCGGATCCGCAAGGAGGAAGAGGCCGCAGAGCAAGCTCGACGCAAGCGTGAGGAAGAGGAGCGTAGGGAGCAGGAGCGTCGCGAACGCCAGCGTGCACTTAGAGAGGCTGAGCTGCGCAAGCGCGAGGAGCAGGAGAGAGCTCGCCTCGAGAAGCTCCCCGCATTCCTGCGCTGGCTCGATCGTGGTGTCAACATCAGGAGTCCAGAGACGGCCAAGAGGTTCCGAATCCTCACGGGCGTCCGTTTCGATAGCATTCGGCCAGAGACAGCCGGCACTGACGAGGGACGTGAGCTGTGGGTCTTGAACACACAAGCTGCTCTCCTCTTTGGCGAGACCGATCTGCAGCTCAGTCGTTTCTCAGGATGGGCCCATGTGCCAGCATCCGACGCTGCGAAGCATGTCATACTCGGCAAAAAGAGGCCCAGCTGCGGCCTTATTGATGCGGACGAGTGGGACCTGGGCAGACAGCTTCCTGGCTACTACTTCGGCAAAGAACCGGAACAATTGAGCTTCAAGGAAAAGCGACAGCTCCAGGAGGAGTCCAAGTTGAAGTTCATGGCTATGGACCTGTTCTTTGTCAAGGTGAGCAGACCATCCATTGTGTAATGATGGGACGACGAAACTTTACTAACGCGGCCCTAGCTGTCTGACCTCTTGTTCTCTGTCCCGAACATGACACACCTCCGCAATCTGGAGATCGTGGTCATGTACGAGGAGATACCGGAGACCGTGAAACAGTACGAAGACGGGCATTACCCGTCTCGCTGGAGAGATGACCCCGACGCAGACCGGTACATGGGCTTCTGTCCACGACCAAAGTACTATGTCAACGGCCAACTCGTCCGCGAAGGCAAAGTTGATATCAACACTGTGAGCAGGACGCCTTGGCCGGAGCAGCGGGTGCCCAGGAGTGGGTTGACGGCGGTATCACCCACGAATCCAAACTACGTGCGACTGGCGAAAGAGCAAGGCCTCAGTCATCTCTTCTCTGGTCTGAGGACACCTCCCAACACGACTGCCGCACGTGCATCTCCCGGTCAACTCTTTTCACAACGAGCGTTTCAGGGTGTGAATGACGACCTCTCCCCTCCACAGTCCGATGCCACGACTTTCGTCAACGGCAATGGACACCAGCCGCGCTCTTCGACCGGGTCAGCCGGCGAGCAGGAGAAGCCACTGGTCAATGGCACCACTGGGCGCATCCCACCCAGCGATGACGCGATCGATCACTGACGTCGGATCGGTGTGGCTGAATAACACAGCGCGATTTATATCGCCAACCCACGCCGTGGCGGTGTTTGCATCCCAGGCCCACTTTTGGATGTTTGGAGCAGTTGGCTGGATCTCTCGACGAACATCTACGTGATAAGATGTTCAGTATGCGCCCTGAAACTCGCTACTAGAGGCAGGACAAGTTCCATGGAATTCCACTTTTGCTCCAAAACAGCACGACTGGCAGAGTCGATCAGATAGCTCTGGGCTTTTGGATGGTTGTTGGGGTTTTGTGTGGAGGATGGCTGGAGTCCATCGTCACCTGAGAATTAGATCAGGGGAACCCTGTGTATGCTGCTACCAACTGAAGGCAAGTTGGAAGAAGATGGCTTCATGGCTACGAGGTGGCTAGCCATCTTATACAATTATGTACCTGCATCAACATAGCATGGCGATCAGCAATCAATGAATCAAGAGGAGACAGCCGATTTGGTTGTCGAAAGACAAAGAGAGCGCGATTGTTAGTGAAGATGTGACATGTTTAATTTTACGTAGAATGCTGTCACTCAACGTGATTGTAGTAACGCAGAATGGTGGGACGATGCGGGAGCTGTCTAACAATGCCCGATAAATGTCCAGACTAAACGCGATCGCCTGCCTCTGTACTCCGTAATGTGTTGTTGCATCTGAAGCGTCTGACGAAGTGGTGGACTCGGGAGGAAGGCGGTGACATCAGCGGGGCAGAATTTTGCTGAGGCTCTCTCTGTCTTGGTGCCCCTCGGCAGCCAGAAGTTGGCTGTATCTCCTCGCCATCAAAAACAACAAACGCAGGCACAAAACGCCACGCAGCATCCAACAGCAACAAATTGGAACACAGAGCAACTTGACTTAATCCTTTTAGTGGCTTACTGCCCGTAAAACACCGCCAACATGTCGACCACGGTGGAGAAGGTCAGTAGTGCCGCTCCGTTTGCGACGAGACCGCCATGGCTGACAGCATATAACCACAGATCAAACAAATCGAGGAGGAAGTGCGTTCAGCCCCCTGTCCCCGCGGATAGACCCATACCACTCGACATTCAAGTCCCTCGATGGACGACGACTGCCCCAATCCGCGCCCCCGTCGCCAACGAGATTCAAGATCGCAACTCTGGCAGGCGATGCGATCGATACTGACAGCATGGACAGATGGCTCGAACCCAAAAGAACAAGGCGACGTCGTTTCATCTGGGTCAACTCAAGGCAAAACTCGCGAAGCTCAAGAAAGAACTACTCACGCCGTCGGGCGGCGGCGGTGGCGGCGGCGCCGGCTTCGACGTGGCCCGAACAGGTGTCGCGAGCGTCGGGTTCATCGGGTTCCCCTCCGTAGGGAAGAGCACGCTGATGAGCAGGCTGACGGGCCAGCACTCGGAGGCGGCCGCATACGAGTTCACGACCCTGACGAGCGTGCCGGGCCAGGTCATGTACAACGGGGCGCCGCTGCAGATCATCGACCTGCCGGGTATCATCGAGGGCGCGAAGGACGGCCGCGGCCGTGGCCGGCAGGTCATCGCGGTCGCCAAGACGTGCCACCTGATCTTCATCGTGCTCGACGTCAACAAGCCGCTGACGGACAAGCGGGTCATCGAGAACGAGCTCGAGGGCTTCGGGATCCGGTGCAACAAGAGCCCCCCAAACATCACGTTCAAGAAGAAGGACAAGGGCGGGCTGAATGTCACGAGTACCGTCCCGCTGACGCATATTGACCACGACGAGATCAAGGCTGTCATGAACGAGTACAAGATCTCGTCTGCGGATATCGCCATCCGGTGCGACGCGACTATTGACGACCTGATCGACGTCTTGGAAGCCAAGAGCCGGAGCTACATTCCTGTTGTTTACGTGCTGAACAAGATAGACGCTATCAGTATCGAGGAGCTGGACCTGTTGTACCGTATCCCTAACGCAGTGCCCATCAGCTCCGAACACGGGTGGAATGTTGATGAGCTGATGGAAGTAATGTGCGTCTCTCTCGTGTTTCTCCTCTTTTTCTTCGTCCTTTTCTCCACCCTTTCTCTGTGTACCAAACTTCGTCTTTCTGTTGTTCTTCACTTTGTAAGAACATCGCAGGCGAGCGAGGGGAAGGTGGTCGCGTTGAAGCACAGGCCCCAACACTCTGTCCTTTTTCTGTTCTCTTTTTCATTTCCCTCTCTGTCTATTCTTCCGGCATTTCTTCGGCATGCTAACGAAATGGGATTGCAATGCAGGTGGGATAAGCTGAAGCTGGTCCGTGTCTACACCAAGCCCCATGGAAAGATGCCCGATTATTCTGCACCTGTCGTGCTTCGTTCCACGAGGTGCACTGTGGAGGACTTCGTAAGTTCCGAACTGACGCTGCAAATTTCCTGAGCTGTTCCACCGCATCAGGTGATGGGGAGTACTCCGTTCTGACAGGGCGCCTATAGTGTAACGCTATCCACCGCAGCATCGTCGAACAGTTCAAAACAGCCATCGTGTACGGAAAGTCTGTCAAGCATCAGCCCCAGCGGGTGGGTCTGGCGCACGAGCTGGCGGATGAAGACATCGGTGAGTGTTTCCCCGAGCGTGTAGTAGCCTCGTCAGGCGGCGGCAAAGGGTTGTGGGGACAAACCTTCAGGTTACTAATTCGAGTTCTCGGTCAAGTTACGATCCAAAAGCGATGATTTGCTCCCTCGGCGACAAATTACTAACGGGGCCACATGGGCTCCAGCCGGACTGTCAACCGCCTGCTGCCGGTCGTCCGCCCCCTACGCGAGATAGACGCGACTCGCTGTGGGGGGCGAGGACCGTTGCGCCCAGACGGGGAAATCTTTGACAGCGATTGCACTCGCCAATTTCGGGGAATTTCAGGATCAGAGTAGGGTGGAGACAAGTCGCCATAAAGCTAATCCTGAACTCCTGTCCCTGCATCGAATCCCGACAGTTGGCGGCTCTGTGTGGGCATTCGATTGCATCCGCCAGCGCGGCTGGGGACCGACAAAAAGCAACGAGCCTACCCAGCTTAGCTTTGAAACGTGGGAAACGCCTGCACGACGTGAGACTTTATCAATCAGGTACTGGCGGCATACTACTTTGTCGAAACCGGCAAAGCAGACGAGGTCACAAAGCGGAAGGGGAACGTTCCTTCGGAGTGGGGATCGATAAAAATGAATTCAAGATTCGCAAAGCTTTACGTTGTTTGCTCACCTTCCCTGACCTTACTTCCCAGCCATGTTTTTTTGCCTCCCTGGTGTTACATTGTTGGACATCTAACTTCCCTTTCGATTCCTGCGTCTTCTTGTAGCGGCCTCCCCAGACCCCCCAGAGCGTGGGAGCAGCATCCGAAGTCTGATACTGGGGGACCGGACGGATTTGGGCGCAGCTCATGATTCCGTCCCAACTCGCGATTTGCTCCTCGGCCGGCATGTGCTCCTTGCCTTGCCTTGTGGGCAAGCATCATGTTCAAGCATCAAGGGTCGTTGTTCCGTCCTTCATCATGCGCGCAGATTAGAGCCAGCGGCGTCTGATGCTCTGATGATGGCTACTACATGCGGGCGTGGGCCTTTCCTTCTGAGAGCTACAACACATACAATGGTTTGGCGCAATCGGTCGTGTCAATCAAGCGTCAAGGGTTTCTCTTTGACTTCATGCGCGCAGATTGGAGCCGGAGCCGGCAGCGTCTGATGCTCTGACGATGCCCATGCTGATGGACATCGCCGACGGGCGTGGGGCCTTCCTCTGGGAGAGATTCAACACACCCAGTCGATCAACCCAGACTGGGCAACCTCGACGGCTAGGCGGGGATGCCATTCCGGTTTCTTGTTACACTTCTCCACGCTGGCAGGATGGTTCTGCGCGATGATACCGCGGGCACCGAGCTGCCGTCCGCTTCACGCCACGCGGCCTGCGGGATCTGTCCTCTGGGCGAAGGAACTGTCGCTCTGGCCGCTTCAGAGTCTTTGGATTTACTGCACACGACCCCCTGGGCGAGGAGCTCGAGCTGTCCCTCTGGCCACCTCAGTGTTGTTGTTATTTCTGAACACGGTCCCCGCCCCCCTGGGGGTATTCAGCCTCTCGGACCACGCTCATGCCTGCGAGCCGACTCTGGTCAACTGGCTTCCGTGGCCAGAAATAGACTCAGGGGCATGAAGTCAACTCATCTCTTACGGGGGCGCGATACCGGAATCACTCAGAGGAGCATCATATCCTGGTGCGAATCAAGATCACGCCGGAAATCAGAACAGACGAAAATCTTGCCGAGGATGAGCACCCGGCAAAAAGCTCGATCATGATGGCAGCAGGGACAGGTAAAGCTTGGGGAAGCCCAGAAGTCGTCTCCACACACCATTCGGAATGTTTCAACCAATGGGACCGACTCACGGCTCTCGCTTGTAAGAGCTCTGCTCACTGCCTACACCACCCGTGGATTTGGCCTTTCACAGGGAACCTCTTGCCGCCGCATTTGACCTGCACGGCCTGAGTACCTCGCATGAGTGGCTATCCCCTCACGTCAGAGGCGGGGGAGAGGAGACCGCAAGTTCTGGGCTCTGACCTGCCTCCCCTGTCAGACCGCCTGCGGCTTTCCTCGATCCGCTCGTCGCCAGCTTCGTCGACCCGTCAGCCTCAGATTTTGTTCATTTTCATTTTCATTTTACCACACTAGCCGCGATGACATACCCGCAACGATAATGCGCATCTCGGAGCATTCACCCCAAGCTAGGCAACTTACTGCAAACAGTCATGGCTGGGTGCTCGGACCTTTTCCCAGCCGTAGCAGGAAGAAAGATGTTATTAAAGGTCGACGCGCGGTGTAATGCACGCGCGTGTCCGCATATGTGTGCCTGGACCTAATAGAATCCACAGAGTCCATATTTCCTAGCGTCTCTCGGGAAAGACGTCAAGCGCGAGACCTAAGAGAAAAAAACGTCGTTGTTTGGTGCGAAACAGGTCTTCGCCGTCCGTGCTCTTATCCCCTGATTTTTCCCCTCTGCGCCCCTTTGCCCGTGCCTGGCTCCTCCTGCCTGGGGCTGCCTGACAGCGCGGGCCCCCGTCTGTTAGGGGCTTGGAGGCTTGGATAGCCCGTTGCCAGCGTGTGGAGAAAGACAGCAGTGGCCACGGTACGGTACAAAACAAAGCTGCTGTGGGTACTAGGGCAGCAAGGTACCCAATGGTGGATCATGCGCTCGTACCGTGCCTAGCGGCCGCGGCTTTCGTGGCAAATCCACATGCGATCCCAGCCGTGGCTGTAATAACTGACTGATCTCGAAGGGTTTCACTTCAGCCGCTCTGGTTCACGTACAATCAGTCCCCAACCCAGAGTGTCGGGCACGCCAGCTTCCCCAAGTAGTGCAAGCTTGGACACCGGGTCCTGTCCGCAGTGCCGTGGGGCTATTCCAGCTGGATCAACTCGGCCGGTGTCAGCAAGCAGCTCCTCGGCGATCCTGTGTCGGCCGGGCCTTCGGGGTCTGCCCTAGGCAAGGGAAGCCTGGATAGCCTTGCTACAAGGTTCTTGACAGCAAGCTCATCTGTTGAGCGATTGGCTCCTCAGATGCAGACCTGTCCAGAGAATCCCACGCTGAATCGACGCATGAGTGCAACCTAGTGATCCATTCTGGTCGAACTTAGATGACTTGATATCGAAGGAGCACGCGTTGAGCGTATCTTCGTTTCGTCTCGAGGTCCACCGCCAAGTTCGTCTTGCTGCTTGCGGACAAAGCTAGATTACCACACAGTCCTCGCTCGCCTCTCTCTCCTGGCCCCTCTGCCTTCTCCGGGCCACCAGCGCCCCCGGACGGCTCGTCTGAGAAGCAATACGCAGACACTTCTGGGTACGATTCGCGGGGAGCTTCCCGCGCTAGGCCACAACAGTTCCCTCCCTCCACTAGCATCTACCTGGAAGGGCTCCCGTCAGGCAGGGGTTGCGATAGCAGCCGGCGAACTGGAATACAAGCCGGGCCCGTCTCGAATCGCTAGGCTCTTCTGGCCCGTTCTGAGTGGCCTGACTTCTGGCAAAGCAGAGCGCGGCCCTGACAGGCGGACCGTCCTGCGCTGAGCTGGGGTTCCGGGGCTCGCACAGCAGCTCGTCCGCTGCCGTCCCTGAGGCTGCCCGCCCTGCCGCCCGCGGTTCGACCACGAAAGTCTACGCGGGCGTCCCAGAGTTGCGGATCCCGCTTCATCTGAGGCACCGGGTCGATTCTATCGACGCCGATCGGCGCATGAATCAAAACTCTCTCAATGCACGATAATAAACCTGGCATCCTCTTTCTGGCAGCCAAGCCGTGCCGCTACTTGCGGAAATAACTGCTACTATAGCGACCGCTTCAAGCCCGTGCCTTGGGGGAAAAGCCTTTCGCCTGGGCGGGCTTTCACCCCACTCCCGCCGTCGCAATGGCACGTCGTCCTCATGTCTCATCGATATCCTCTTTGGTACATCCGCATGACACAAGCCAGGACAGCGACGATCCCGAAGCCCAATCCGGGGTGCTCCCAGACGATGCCACATTGCTTTCAGCGACTCGACGGCCTGTGGCGTCGCGTGGAATCGTGGACACGAGAATTTGTCGATCCTTGTCGTCATGCAATGTCAACGCCACACCTCTGCAGGAACAGGGCCATCTTGACAGCGACCCGCGCCGGATGCAAGGCAAAAGACAGCTCGAGAGCCTTGTTCCAGGAGCCCTAAATCGCCTTGCTGCCCTGCCCGGCGAGCCATTCTTCCCCGTACAAGCGAGCGCACAGGGGAATTTTGAACCCAGTGGCTTGCGACTAATCAATCTCACTGCGGGTCACCTGGCCTGGCCCATTCGGGGAATACTGTAGATCTGCCCCCCGCCCCTGGACAGAGCTCCTGAGCAGGTGCCAGTGGGCGACCTTGGCCATGCCGGCCGCGACTCCTGTGGCCTTGTCGCCCTGTGGCCCTGTGGCCCTGCGCGACAATGTATGTAGCCCACCGGGCCGCGTCGAGTCTTGTGCACACAATGGGGTTTGTTCCATGGTCCAGTCCCCCAGGCAAGGTCCGAGTTACAAGACCTCGTTCGTCGCATGCAGCTTGGCCAACATGGGCTCAAAATCTGCCCAGATGCGCAACGGAACCACAGCAAGATCAGCGACACCTTGCGCTGCTTTTTTTTGACTGGAGCTTTCCGCCCATCCAGCACCGCCGCGGTCCTTCCGGTGAGGATCTAGAGAAGCTAAGCAGCAAAGAAGTACCGCCTCGAACCCACCAGGTTTGCCGGATTGGTCGGGCTCATTGCCAAAACAGTCAACGCTCATAATATCGGCCATGATGAAATCTTGTCTATTCATTTCGCCGGACCGCCGGATAGTTTCAGCATGGCCATGCCTGGCGACTGGCGGATTGCGATTGCAGCCTCGAAGAACTCAAAACAGCTCGAGCAGCATGCATCCACATTGCGAGGCTGGTGAGACCCGGTGACGAAGACTCATCTGAAGGGGTTTCATTAAGGAAAGCGGGTACTGGGAGCCATTGCAAGTGGAGCCCCTGGCACCAAACCCTGGCTCGGTCCACCTATGACGGGAAGCCTCTTTGGACTACAGTACATACCGGCTGGCCTGAGTGATTCGCACACCTTGGACGTCTTCTCACACGGTGGTAGTACCACTGGCCGAATATTGGGGAATGCAATTAACGCGCTGCCGTTGGTTGGGCTCCTCCTGCGCAGGAGCTGGGACTGGCCGACCACTCCCGACGCAACTCACGACATGTTCATTTTCCTCAGTCCCCATCGCCATGGCTTCCTGCCGCGGAGCTGATGGGGCGTCTGTCCCGATCCGAAGACGTAATTGTGGATTAGAGCGAACACTCGCTGTCCTGGCCGTAGGGGACGAGAGCCGGGCCAGGACTCTACCTTGCGGGACGTGGCTCGACCCTTGACCTTATATCATATGTACATGGCCCTCCTGGTACCTTGATGCGCACCCGACTGCAGCTGCGGTACCATCCCGCATGTGCCTTTTGACCCCCTGGCAGCTATAGCTTCCTGATGCAACACTCTTATACCTTGGGCTAGCTGCTAGACCTTCGCATCACTGCCTCCCCACACCCAGACCACACCCCCAGACAGTCTCTATTGATCCGTCTCGCCGCCTCCATTTCGCGGGCCCTGGTCCTGAGCCCTCCGAGTCTGCCCCCCATTCTCTGCAACCCTCCCAGACGGGGGGTCTAGCATTACCCTTGCCGGTACAGGCCGTCCTGCAAACATACATGTAGCCGTGGTGCGGCCCATCACTTGGTCGTCCTGCACCTCTCTACAGGTCAGCTACTGTACATCAGCGTTTGCAAACTGCATGCGACGTCTGTAACTGCAGTAGGCTCATTTCTATCGTTGCGAGCCATCTGCCTGTCACTGCTTCTCATCCACCATTCGTTTGTCTGGACCAGCATCTCTCCGTCGGGCGTCTCATCGTTTGGCAATGTCTGGCGGACAAGACCGCCTGAACAACGTAAGCCCACCTGCCCACATCTGAGCGAGAACCCCCTCTCGCCCACCCGGCAAGAAAATCCCAGGAAAAGCCGAAGCTGTCCCCCGCGACTATGGGCAAAATCGGTCGGGTTATAAGAGGCGGCTGAGGAAAAAGAAACTAACAACGCGCATTGGCTTAGCAACGAGACTACCAGGACGGCCCTACTGCTGACATCGGCGAGATAGACCAGCTGAGGGTCGATATTTTATGAAAGGTGCTCAAGCTCTGTTTCGAAACATCAGAGGGCATCTGGGAAGCTTTGGGCCTGAACCTTCTTGTGCCTCGTCCTGCCCTTGGGCGGAATTAATCTCGGCGTGCATTGCATCTGCGCCCTCTCGTTTGGGACGCGCGCACCACAGAGCACCGCACCATCAACGTCGACGGCCGCCACAGCTGTCGACGACACAGTGCCTCTAACCAAAGGGAGACTCGAGTCCATTACACAGAACTATCCAGGAACCAATTGTCGTCATCTGATGCATGCCGCCGCCCGTACATGAAGATCAATCACATCAGTCCTGTCGGGTACAGAGATATCCTCCCCCACACTTACATCGCATACTCCGGGTCGCGCACCCGTCTTTTTCTTGTCCTGGGAGTCCCTAGCAAAATCTAGATTTGCACCAGGCTTCACTTCTTCCTCAAAAGGCAAAATACTTTCGAGTTGAGGGAGCCTCGCACAGCACCTCGGGACCGACTGGAGTTTACACAGGATGCACAACCAAGGCGGGATAGGAGGATCGTCAAGCATGGACCAAGATACCCACCTCGCTCACCATGAGCAGACCTATGGCCACGACCAATGGAACGACATGAGCCCCTACATCCAGACGACAATGTCGGAGTACGGCGGTGGTTTTGGCTACATGCCTCCCATCTCACACGGCTTACCGTCCGAACACCTGGGCCGGATGCCGCCGTCGGCAACGCCTCCACAACAGCCGCTACCTCAACAGCATTCGCAACCAGCGCACCATCCAACGCTGCCAATGCTGATGGTGCCGTCGCATCCGACGTGGCCGAGCATGCTCACGAACCCAAACGGATACAACACGTCTCCCCCCGTCGCAATTCCTCCTGCGTCGGCGCCGATCCAGTCCCTGAAGACCACGAGGCCCGTAGCACCGCCGATTGCATCGCAGCCCAGGAAAACGCTGACGGACGACGACCGCCGCCGCATGTGCCAGTATCACATTGACAACCCCTCGATGAAGCAGACCGAAATTGGCGCGCTTTTTGGCGTGGAACGAAGGTGAGGGAGAACATCAAAGAATGCTGCATTGTCCTGCGCTGTCTGGATCTGCAAAGCCCCTTTTCCATCTGCTAGAAATATGGCTAACTAGTTTTATCTAGCACTGTGTCTAAGGTCCTCAGCCGCAAGGACAAGTGGCTCAATCCGGAGGACCGCAGCAGTTCGCCAATCAAGAAAAGCAAGGGGAAGATCCCGGACATCGACAAGACGCTGGCTAACTGGCTGCGCAACGAGCAGCACAAGGGCCGCCGCGTGTCAGACGCCGAGATACAGGAGCAAGCCCGGATGTACGCGCGTCCGTTCAGGGAGGCGGAGACGAAAATCAACAACCCCTCGTGGCTCGAAAAATTTAAGCAAAAGCACGGTATGGGAGGGCGGTTGATCAGGAGGGCCTCCGAAACGAACATCCCCAGTGCTGTTGGAAAACTGTCGACAACGTCACCAACGCTGGCAAACTCACAGCCTACTAGCTCTATCTCTTCGGCTTCCCCTGTGGCGAACCACTCCGTTTCGCCCTTTTCTGCGGGGCCTCGAGTAGGAGGAGAGGACGACAAAGACAGCGGCGGCAGCGGGATGATGATGGACTTTTCTTCTGCGCCCTCATCGAGCACAGCTGGACCAACTTTCAAGTACCCCTCAACGAATCAGAGCAGCACGTCTCTAAACAGCAGCGGATTCGCTTCGGACACCGGAGGCTCCTCGTTCTCTGAAAGCACAATGAGCCCCACAGGCACAGGACAATTCACATTTTCTCCAGATCCCAACATGGGAGGGTTTTTGTCGTCGGATCACTCGCAAGCAAGACACATACCGCCGGGCGGCCCTAACTTCCAGAGACCACGGAGCCAAACCTTCCCAACACTTGATTTAGAGTACATGAACGACACATCGAGCCACGAGCACAATGACCCCGTTACGCCCAAGTTCCCACAAGGCCAGCAAGGAATTCCGTCGACAGCGCCCTCCTCCGCAATCGAGTCCCCCGCCCACGAGTTCGCATCTGCCGGGCCATTTGGAATCGACAACACGATGGCCTCGCCTCATCACCAGGGCCACCACGCACTGCGGCACAGCAGCAGCGCCAGCAGCCTCCAAGGACGGCAGCAGCAGGGAGCCGGCGGCACGACGCCCATCATTGGGAGCGCTGCGATGTCCTCGGTCGCGTCTTCTCCCGTGTCACCCACACAAGAGGACGCGAGGCGAGCAGCCGACACGCTGCTTTCATTTATAGCCAACAGCGGGCCGAACGCGTTCGTGGACCAGAGCGACTACAACGCGGTGATCCGGCTGACGGAGAAGCTGCGGCTGCACCAGCAGGCGCAGCAGGCCGCCGCCGCGAGGGGCCAGCAGGGCATGGGCGGCATGCAGATGGGCGGAATTCCCATGGGGCTGGGCATGGGTGGTCTGGACCGGATCCCTGAGGGGGACGCCGAGATGGGAAACACCGGGCAGCACCTCGAGGACGGGGGCATGGTCAAGCACGAGGGAACCATGGTATGAGGGGGCGAGAGAGAAGAGAAACCGGCGCTCTCTCCTCTACTTTTTCCCGCCCGGGTCCGGCGCCCTTTCCATCATCATCATCACTGTACGTGCTGCGTCTCTTTTTCCTTTCCCTCTTTTCTCCCGCTTCCGCGCCCTGCTAGCCTGGCCTCGCCTCGCCAATCCTTCGCGGAATCTACCGCGAAAGATATAGGGAGGGGTGGCGAGACCATACCCCGAAAGAGCAGGGGATGGATAGCAACTATCTGGTCGGAGCGGAAGCATCCACCAAAAAAGCAACTCGACTGTGTCCCCACTCAACCAGCTTACACATTTCTTGTTTTACTTTTCTAGGACTCTCTCTCACTCACATACGCGTACACACACACGCACACACACTGCTACGGCGTCTGATTACAGCGGGATATTTCCACTCCCTCCACGGGGAAAAAACCAAACCAGGATCGATGGGGAGGGGGACAAAAAAACAACACGATCATCGAATACCACAAGCCATCATCGGACTTTACACATTGAGCACGACGTCTCACGACGCAACACAACATCATCCGTCCACCATCAGCCCCCCGAGGGGAGGACAAAACCGAAAAGTTCAGTCAAACCATCAAGACAACCCCGCCCTCAAAGGCCCCCAAAAATATTATTATCTATCTATCCTCTTTGAATTTATTTTTCAATCAATACCCAAACCATCATCATTAAGAGCAACCGACCCGCGCCCATCGCCAGCAGGTCGGCCTCTAGTTACACAACACACATCACAACACAACACAACAACATATACATATACCCCGGACTTTTTCCACACGGCACAAGGAAAGAACTCTCCCGCTCACGCGAAAAAAATCGGAAGGATTCCACAAACGCCTCTCTCTCCCTCTTCTCTTTCAACGCCACTTTTCCCCCAGCCCGAATCACTCTCGGTTCTTCTTGCTCCCCCTTCTGCTCTTGCATGGGACGGTTTTGGGGGAAAGGGCAACCAGGTGTTCACCGGCATTTTGGTCCGCATTTTTTCGTCTTCTATCTCTTTTTTTTTCCATATATATTCTTTTCTTTATTTCATTTCTCGTCTTTCCTTGATCTCCTCTTAATCTGTACTTTTCTGGGACTTTTTCTTTACTGGGGTTCTTTTTCTCTATCTCTCTCATTCTCTCTCTTTCTCGACTTACATTTTTTTCTTCTTTATTTTCTACTATCCCTTTCTTACTCCATGTGTGCGTCTTGGATGGAAGGGGGGGGAACTGGCCGGAGGAACAAACATGATACCTACCGATTCTGCAAGGGTTGCTAGGCAGGGGAAAGGATAGGCGTGCGTGCGTGCATGCGGGCGGACGGACGGACGGAATGACGCCCTGGGTACACAGAGAGAAGCACATGGGACAATCGATACCCTGAAGGGTGAAGGGGGGATATGGGGATACCCCAAGGTTGCCCAGGGTACTCGGAGGCAGGAGGAGGAGGGGGCACAATGGTATGGTACGGGATGCATGGATGCATAATGGGAGGTTTTAGGATTGGGGGGGGGGGACACCAGGTACATACATACAACAAAGAAATCGAAACCTCAGGGATTGATTGACATACATACATCACACATTGTGGTCTCGGCCTTTTGCACCCCAGGAACCAAAATGTGGGATCTCGATTTGTGAGAGGGTTGTTTTGCTCCTATCAGATGGCAGGCAGAGGTTGGATTGGGTTGGGGTGTGTGAGTGGGTATGGGGCTCGAAAGGTGTCAGCCCTGGTATACCGCCAGTTATGTACTGTATCTAGGAGGTAGGTGAGTACCTAGGTAGGTAGGTAGGTTTATGTGCCCATGCCCAGGAGAGAGACAGACAGGGCCAAGCAACACAGAAAGGGCACACCCACACCACACATTATCCACGGGGGAATTAGCATGGGTATAGCCCAACGGTGTTATTGGCTTTTCTTAATTTTGCTTCCCCCCATGGAGGGAGGTTGGCGGCGGCGGCGGCGGTCGGTGGAGGTGTTACTAGATGAGTGATGAGTGAGGTGAGGGGGGGAGGGAGATGATGATGGATGGGGTTCGGTTCCACCCCACCACCATGTCCCTCTCCATGCAGCCCCCCTCCCCTCTTCCCAAACTTCATTCAGTAGAGGAAGCAGAAGAAAAAAAGAAAAGCCAACCCCAAGCCAACATCCCCCTAAGGGCGGCTATCTGCATATCCAGGACTCGACGATAAGCAAATCATAATCTACCGACCCCCAAAAAAAAATCCCCATTCCCTCGTGAGCCGAAAAAGAAGAAGCACATGCATTGTGGATCGTGAGCTGGGAATTGGTCTGTCAAATGGTGAGTTGGTGATAGAGGCGCTCTCTCTTCTTTCCCCCTCCACCCATCCATCTCCTATTTTTCCGCCCCTTGCATTTGATTGTGTTGTAGTGGGTTGGTGGTGGTGGTTGTAGTGATAGCTCGAGAGCAGCGGTGGTGGTGGTGGTGATCATCAGTGCTGCTGCTGTTGATAGCCCCCCCGCGTGGTTGCATCGGCCGATGTACTTTTAATACCTAACCGGCAGTGGCAGATGAAAAGAAGAAGGGAGAGGAATCTTCGCGAATGAATCAACGACTGGCTGGCTGGGCTGAGCTGCCACTGAGGAGGGAGACTACTGTGTAGAATAATTAAATTGATTTGATTAATTGGCAGATCGGTAATTCTATCGTTTCTATTATGTCTCTGCTGTAGGTAACCACCGGCCTGGGCTGGGCCTGCCTGCATCATGAAAACGTTCCCTTTCACTAGCGGCACTCGATCATCATCACCACCAAGTCTCGGGTACGCCTTACGGGCGGGCAGCATGCATGGTTCGTGGCGTGCTGGGCGTGTTAGGCGCGTTTGGGTAAGTAGGTAGGTAGGTAAGGTAGGTGGGCAGGACGGGCGGCTGCTTGTAGTAAAACAGACCAAACCACTCCGGTAGATAGATACACTAGAGGCGTGACGGCGGGAAGGGGGTACCAGAACACGGCCTTCTCTGGGTCGGTGTCTGGGCCGGCCTCTGGATATCACAAGGCAACTGACAGAAAGAAGGCACAACGGTCGAGCGCAGTCTGTCAGGTCAAGTCAGGTGTGCAGAAAGAAATGTCAATGTGAATGATCAGTCAGGTTTTTAATCAACCAGGTGCCGCGAGCTAAGAAGAGGCTGGCGGGTTTGCCTGTGTCGCGGTTGGCTACGTGCATAACCCACGCAATAGACTATACTACCATACATATGCCCACACACCCACACGCGCGCCTCAAAAGGGTATTGATTCAAAGGACAATGCATATCTATCTACATACATCCATACATTGGGGATGGAGGGAGGGAGGGAGTGGGGCCGCAGAGGGAAAGAAACCCGCGGGCGGCCGTGGCTTGCACGCCTACTTGCTTTGCCTTCTCGCTCATCCCGCCCTATAAGACCCAGGGGGGGAGAAAAGCCACCTGCCCTAACCCGAAACACTCGATCTAGATTGGGCCAGTAGAAGAAACAAGAAAAAAAAAAGAGGAATTTCCCGGGGGGCGGGGGATGGTTGTGGCGCGACAAGGCAGGGGACACAAGAAATTGCTTTCTTCAACTCAACCTCTCCTCCCACAGCTCCACAACACCCTTCTCGGCCAGTTCCGGCACCAGCCTGACCAGAACCAGCTCCAGGGCTCCGTACATGAGGTGCTTGTTGCAGTAGGGATCGCTGAAGACGTCCAGGATCCCAGCCTCAATTTCGGAAATGATGCGCGCGTCTGGGTCCCGCTGCTGCGGCTGGGGGAGCTGGTGGTCCAGCTCTGGGCCGCCGCCGCCGTTGACATGTGCCCGTTGGTCATCAGCAGCAGAGGAGGAGGCCGCAGGGTCGGGGTGGTCGCCAGGGTCAGCGGCCCAGCTCCTGCTGTTGGTGTTGGCGCCAGTGTCAGTGTTGGTGTCGGCGTTGGGGGCCGGACCGGTCCGCGGCTGCGGGAGCTCGTCGTCACCGGCGGCCCTGTTGAGCCATCGCGCCAACCACGCCGCGGCGCTGCCGCCAAAGAACAGCCTGCCGACTGGCCTGGGGACGAGGGCCCACAGGGCGCTAGCACACCTTCGTCGCAGCGCGAGCAGCTCGTGGTCCGACTCGGGCGGGAAGAGCGTTGGTGTGCCCATGGCGTTGTTGGGGAACAGCGCCCCGCGCAGGTTGCGCAGGGCCGTGGGTACGAGTGCCGGGTCAAGGACGTGCCGCCGAATCGAGTCGGAGAGGAACCTGTTTCGCGGGGTGGCGCGGGCGCCGCATCGTTAGCAAAACGAAAAGGTAGCACGACGGGAAAGCAGGTGCTGCGATTTCAACCGGCTCAATGCTGGCGGGCATAAAAGATGCAGGTCGGGATCGCTGGTATGGGGCCAGCCAGGGGAATTCAGTATGGGCAGGGAAAGTAAAAAGGACAGGGGCAGACGGCAGGAGACTGCGATCTCATAACCACAGGCTGCTGGACGCGACGAGAATGCTACCGTTCGGGAAGCAGGGCGTGCTAGCATGAGGCCCTCGCAGCAAGCAACGCAGCGCAAAGTGCGGCACAAGACATGTGTTTCGGGGGGAGGGGCTGCGCAGACAGGGCAGGGCGGTCACCCATCGGACAGGATTGACCGGTTTGTAGAAGCAGCGCAGGCGAGCAGCATCGAGTCCCTGTGATCCCGTGCGGGGACGGGTCCGAGATGGTGTGCAGGACACGGCTCGGTGATCAGGGTCGAATAGGGCCAAGCCGATGGACAGCTTGCTGGGGTGCCTGGCCGCCCCAAGTTTTCCCCAATGGCCTAATGGTGTGTCCCCCCAGTCCAGCCCAGCCCAGCCCAGCCCAAGGCCGCCCTGTCTCTGGCATCCCGCAAGCCGATGCGGCATTCCGAACGGCGGTCCAAGGTAACAGACAACGGACGAAATTCGCCCTGACAGTGGGGGTGGGCAGGACCGACGCAGGGCCAGCAGGGCCAGCAGTGCTTCCAGCGCACAAGACCTCCGTCATTGGGCAGCCATGCGCCCTGCAGCAGCCTGCCGTTGGGGAGTATCGAGGTCCCTGGCTATAATGACGCCGGCGTCCAGACCGAGTGCCTGTTGGATGGGGGCATGGGCGAGTTCCGCGACAGCGCTGGTCACCGCTGTGCATGGGCAGATGGGCACAGCTGGGCAGCACCTCGCGGGTGGTGCAAGTGATGGAAGTCAACGCAACGTGCGCCGTTTATTTGCGGCACTGTCGGGGGTCGTCGTGGGTCTGGATGGATCCCATAATACCCATTGGGAATGGTCGGGTCCAACTCCCGGAAGTTTGAGTCTGGCAGGGCGAGGGGCGCAGATGAAGAATGAGCCCAGAGGGAAAACCAAAATGTAACAGGGCAGGGCGGCCGGCAGGCTGGAAGGGCTGGCAGGCTGGCAGGCTCGCAGGCTCGCAGGCTAGTGGAGCGGCTCGCATCCATCCCAAGTCTTTTGAAGGGTGACCATGCGGATTCTGGCCAAAGTGGTGGTTGATCAGCCGGTCGAACCCTTGCAGGTGAGCCCTGGACTTGGATGACGGGCGCGTAACCGCAGCTCGCTGATGGCCCGCCGTGCAAGCCTGCCTGGCCTGCCGAGGGCCTATCGCTCAATCGGATGCGTGCATGGCGGCCACATGCCGCAATTGGCCAGCCGGCCCAGCCATGCCAGCCATGCCAGCCATCTGGAGAACGGCTGCATGAACCCCAGGCACATCCCATTCTGCGGTGGCTTTTGTCGGGGCTTTTGTGGCTGCCGATTTGGCCGCAGCCCATCTCCGGGGCGTGTTCCACCGCATGCCCTGATGACTCCGGCTGTATAGTCGCCTATTCCTTTCGCCGTCCCAGCATGCACATTGGCCGCCGAACTCCATGGTCCACACACCACCTCCCCCCTCAGCGCCGCACAAAGCTTCCTGACATAGTGCTCACCCATAGTGCCCGCCTCAGCCCGACCCATGGTAGGAGCCCACTTGGGAAACCCACAGCACCACAGGAGGGTGGGCACTGCCCACCACCCGCACTTGCGACCGCGGCATGACTTTTCCAGATGAGTGGGAGGATGCAGAGTCAAGTGACCAGTCCCGCATGCGGTGTAACGGCTAGAGCGTGGGATGGGGTGAGGGTGTGTGCTCTGTGCTCTGTGCTCTGCTCGTCTGACAGAAACATGAAAATGGTTTCCTACCTGTCAACAACTCCATCGAAGCCAGCCACGCGTCCAGGCCCGCCGATGGCAAGCCACTGCACCATAGATAAATTGCCGCAGAGCCAGGGCATTCGCCTGTCCATCTCCAACCAGTTCGAGATGGTGGACCATATGCTGAAGGCCAAGACCGGCGTTTTGGCACCTTCTGAAGATAATTCGGCAGACGAGTGTGCCCTCAGTTTCGTCTTTCCTGACCCGCCGCTGTAACGGGCCGACTCATTCGTGCTCAGCGGCCAGACTCGGCCTCTGGAGGGCAGATTTCGGCTGGTGGCCACCGTCATGACGAGGACTCTGACGAAGGTGGTGAACGCGAACACGTAGTGCACGAGGGACCAGAACAGGTCTGGAATGGAAAGACGCTTAGCGCCCTGCCCGTCCGAGTTCCTCCTCGTCATGCGCGATCTGCGGGCGTCCTTCTGTTTCCGCTGAAGGACGTCTGACAGGATCGTCAGGCCTGTCCAGATCATCCATGGCTCCGACACCTTTTTAGCCACGACGCCGCCAATGATCATCTCGGACAGGATCTCGCCAACCAGAGACGTCAAACACTCATTCTCCAGGTCCTCGGTGGGGAGAAGGACGGCCAACACGCCCTGGACCAGCAGCTGTCGGTATGCCACCTCGTTCTCGGTCTGTTCGGAAATGGTGCTGGGGTTGTCGGCGTCGGGGATTGGAGAGAGCTGAGGCAGGGGGCACAGCGCATGATAGATGGCCCGCGAGTCGGTCTGGACCGGATACTGGACGATGGGATTACGAGATGCTCGATATGCTATAACAGGCGCAGGGCCACAATCAGCTGCTAGTTTCTTTCCCACGTGCCAAATCCTTCCTCACAAACGTGGAAGGCAGTGCCGCAAGAGGGGGAAACTGACCCTGAATGTGTTTGTCCAACAAATCTGGGAGCTCGTCCAACAGCAGGCTCTCAACATCGATCTTCCTCAGCCTCTGTTCAAGGGCCCGCGTAACATGTGCAATGATATGCACAATCTCTGCAACAAATGTCTCGTCCGGTGTGATCTTGTTGTACCAAGCCTGCACGAAGTCGCGTAGAATGATGGCGATGATAGCGTAGAGCTGTAGATCAACGTCGTTCCGGCTCGTCAGGGGCGGCAGAATATCGTGAATCGGAGCGGGAGTTGCCCTGCCCCGGTCGGAAGCCTGCTGTGGGCAGAGGACGCGGCGGATCAGCTGGGCTGTCGCCTTATCCGAGAGGAAGTCTGTTGGTGTGGCATTGGAGCGAGGGCTGCGGCGTTTCGAGACGTTGGAGCTGGTACGGGAGTGCTTCGACCCTGGCCGCTTGGGGCCATCAAGCAGGGCATTGGATGCGAAAGTCGAAGAGGCTGTCAAGGGGTCGATCCCAGCGGCCGACAGGAGACTGGAGCTGGAGCTGGAGGTTGAGCGGTCTAGGGCGCCGAGCTGCGCATCGTTTGCCATGGCGGATCTGTGCAGACTCGCAGCATCTTCAGGCGTGCTGGTGCTGCCTGTCAACAGGACATCTCAATGCGTGGGTGTGGGTGCACTTCACAGCTTAAAAGTGCGTGGCGTAGGTCAGAAGCTCGGGATGAGAACAAATGGACTGTGACGTCGACGTGAAGGTTGCAAGGAGCTTATCGTGGAGTCGACGCGGCAGGCATGGGAACTTTGTTGCTGTTCTGCGCTGGCACCCAGGATTATGTAATCCTGCTTGACTGACAGTACCGTTACAGACAGAAACGGTAGGTTCTAGTTCTACGTGAACGTAACAGCCTTATTTTATGTTGTAACTGTGGTTATCAAGCAGAATTGGCTGGTGACGAATTCCCAGACACGCCCAACATCCCCGGCAGTTCGAGACGCGGTTCAATTAAAGTTTTGGTGGTCTGCAGCTCGAGGTCCACCCGCCAGCAGCGAACCACCGCTACCGTGGCCCCGGTCTGCCGGTAAACCCCCCAAGACGGACGGCAGCGGGATGGCACTCTCGGCAGACGGGTGATCGGCACCGGGCACCGGGGCTGCGACCTTCAATTCTCGGTGGCGTGAAGCTACGAGAACAAACTTTTGTTGGCCGTTCAGCGGACCAGGGGATCATCGTAGCCTCCACAACCTTCGAAATGTGTCCCAAGCTGGCGAAATCCATCTGTATGCACGGGCATGGATTAAAATGTCTCTCGCACCGGATGGAGAGCTTGCTTAGGACCTTCAACCCGTTGATGAAGGCACGCTGCCAACCCCTGTGCCGACAGTGGGACAACACGCGCGACCCCATCCTGGGAGTTGTGCTGGGCGCAGTAACCAACGAATACGGAAACACGTACGAGGCGTTGGAGCAGTACTTGAGACTCGAGAATCGGGAGGACTTGTTGAAGCCTGCCAGGCATGGGACTGGAATGAAGAGGGGGGTCTCGTGATCCGTGAGTATAGGGAGTCATGTTAGAAGCCATCGCATAAGGGCCATACCTATACATTGTGTACAGGTTCTCTTGGACCATGTTGTCGTCGTCGTGGTCGTCGTCGTGGTCGTCGTCTTGCTCGTCGTCTTGCTCTTCCAGCATGTTGACATCGCGGTAGACTGGTAGGTCGTAAATGTCGCGGACGATGCCCTGGTTGTCAGCCAAAGGTGGCTCTCCATCCCGCGACGCGTCCCTGGCCCAGCAAGCAATTTCCTCCGCCCTGCCACAAAACCAATAAGCCCTTGGATATACAGACTGTTTTCCTCTTTAATTCAATAGCTTGCAAGCCTAGATTTTATTCTTTAGGCTCTGCTCTGCAAACACACACCCATCACGACCCCGTTGCGCAAGACCACCCGAAAGCAATTATACAGTCGAAGCCGAGACGACTTCCAGCCGAGCTTGAACCAGTCAGTGTGCACGTCTGTTGAACTCACTTGTAGCCAATACTATCTGAAGTATGGACTACATATGGACCATGACCCGTTGGGAAGAGCGCCTTCTTCTGAGTCCACATCAGTGACATGACCAATCTCCGAAGGCAAGGTCTAAATGTTCCGAGTGTGCCCCGAACCTAGTCCTTGAGGCCTTGCGAAACTGTTCCATGCCGGGGGACGGGAAGGACTTGAAGTATCTTAGGGTTTCAACCTATGTTTCTGTGCCGCTGTCACGAGATCTAGGTCTCTTGGCGTATACAGACGTATTGTATCCTTTCTACATTCTTATTAAGATCGGGAATTCGCACCCGCACACACAGATGGTACACCCGCACAAGTATATCCCCATATACACATCGCCCATAGCTCCTATAGAATATCTCCCATAGGGCAACCTCCCATAGGACAACCTCCCATAGGACAACCTCCTATAGGATAACCTCTTATGGGATAACCTCTTATGGGATAACCTCTTATGGGATAACCTCCTATAGTATAGCTTCCTGTGGGATACCTTGTATGGGATAACTGCTTGGGTGGAAACCTAACTGTTTTGGTTCTGAGTTACCTAGTATGGGTGTACCCTCCGTTTTTGCGGGTATGAATCCCCCATCTCTTGTGATTAGCATGGAACGAGGGCCAAGTGGCTACAACTGAACAGAATGAACAAGGCGCGAGTGTAGGGGGACGGCATCTTCGTAGTGTCAGGCCTTAATGTTGAGGTCAGAGTGATAGGAGACAGATCAAGATGAAGAATGGAGGTGAGGACCAGTCGAGTATCTTCATGATGGCGGGTCTTGGTGTCGAGTCCAGTGTGGTGGATGGTAGATGAAGAAGAAAAAGAAATTGAGAGGATCGGTCCAGCCGCGAACAAGGTATCATTCAAAGTAAAGAAACAGAGGGCTGGCCGTGGGCATCATTGCTTCCCTGCAAATTATTCAACTCCAACTCGTTACCCCCTTCCTCCCATTCTTGTCATCTGCCTAAAGAAGGCGCTCCTTGCAAGCAATCAAGCTTTCAATGCCTACTCACAAGACGCCGCTGCGCGTTGACAAAACGGCCCAACATGCGTCGGACCTGCCTGTTCTATTTGATCCTGAGCTGGTGTTGAGTTATTCTTGCCGTGGTGATTCCGACCTGCGTCCCTACCCTGCAAGCATTGTGGCTGGAATTGCAACTCATGATCAGATTCATGCGGCACAGAAAAGTTGAGAGAATGCGAAATCCAATTATGGTGTAGTTATCCAAGCGAGGTACATTTCGGCAGCCGTAGGACTACGTGTACAACCTGTGCTCCCAACCATTTTCAACTGATCGAGGTTTGTTGGCGTGGAGCCAGGGCTGTGAGTACTTTCAGTAACAGTGGCAACAGATGAGACACTACAAGGCAGTCGCTCTTCGGCGAGTTGGATGGTTGCGTAATTACTGCGCGTGTGCATTCGGCGCGGGCGGTTCTTTCTCAGCTCCCAGAAAGCACTCGGACAGCCATAGCGTCATAAAGAGATCATTAGAATTCCAGTGACTACCTGGGCATGCTATGTCTCATGAAGCAAGAAGTTCCCTTGATAGGACCCCAATTACCTTTGAATATTTTGCGTTTGCTGCCCTAGGGTAGGCACAATAGGATACCGACTTAGGTCTCGGCGCCGTTCGACTCTAGATACCGGGGCAGAGTCAGAGAATATTACCAGTCTATAGATTCTCAAGTTCTGAAACCACATGAGGCTGAGCAAGCGCATTAGTATAAACTCTCATTCTCCACCCTGTGAATCTCTGATCTCCATTCTTATATTTCGAGAATGTTGCTGTGGGATCCGAGTCTTTTCCACATTTTCTGGAATTAAGGTCACGCCCGAAATGCAGCTTTTGATTTGACAGGTCTATATGAGTTCGACTTTGCGCAAGACCATACCTGTTGCCAAGTGAATGCCTCTATCAGTGCCGTCTTTTGCGGGATACAATCCGATACCCACACGCCGGAATACGTCAGCTTCGGAGGTGGGACTGCAGACAAGAACACAACTGGTGCTCTCCTGGACTAAGAGCAAGATAGCCTGTGCTCCAGGCCTAGGCAGCTTTTCATGGCCCTCGTTGGGTGAATTTGCAGTCCCGCGGTCATGGTCATTCAGCCCACACCTCAAGAGCGGCTGTCCCACTCGACAATCCAGTGGTGTGTCGGGGAAGAACTGTAGTGGTGGCTTGAGTGCTCCGAAAATGCCTCGCGTCTCCTGTAAGAACTCTATGTGTTCCGATTCTGGATTCCAAACAGCTCGCACGTCGAGACCCCAAGCATAGAGCTTGATGCGTCCTCCAAGGAGCTGGCCACATGGGTCTGAGGTTAGTAGTGTATCGCATGCGATTTCTTCGACTTCCATATCACCCGGGGCCTCGATGGCGTTCACGCTCTCAATTCTTGCATCCAAGCATGGGACTATTGGCCCTCTAATGGATGACCAAGACCAAGACGGACTCTGGTTTGCAGCTGGCGCGTTTTCGTCACTCTGTGATTTCCAGCAGAGCTGCCGTAAGAGGTCTTTCTTCCATAGACCAGCGCAATATTGGTCACTGATTCGAGAGTGTATATCTCCTGCAACAGCCTGCAGCGCAATAAGTCTGTCTTCATCCTTGGAGATGCATCTTCTCGTATATTCCGGAACCAGGGTTTGTCGCCAGTAGCGGTAGAAGGCCTCGATTTCTGGCTGATCAACATACTTTCCTTCGAGATGCGTCCAATTAATGCGTCGGTTTCCTTTACTGGCAATGCGCAATTGAATCCTTCTCCATTCCTTGTCTTCATCGATGGCGAATCGCAATGCATTTTCCAACATATCTCGTTCCGAAGCGTAGTTCTTGTACCTGGTGTATTGCTCAGAGGGCAAGTACGCAGAGGCAAATGCCTCAAAAGACCACCCCTGAATGGTAAATCTCTCAAGGGGCATTTCCTCCTCCTCCATAATCCTGCGTTCAATGTATGAGGTCTCCAGCCGGGCGATTCTTGCCGCCTTCTTCAGGCTGGCGATTTTACCTAGTCTCGCCTGTTCGGGAGTTTCCAGCCATTCGCAGTATCGGCGGTGTGCCTCAAGGTTTCGTCTCTCTGGTGTGGGTCCTGCCGACATGTACTGCATTTGTTGCTGCTTAATTCGCATCTCCTCGGCGTGATGTTCTGCCTCCCAATCATCGGGAACTTCAGCCTGGGGATGAGATTCCTGTACATCAGATATCTTTCCCGCGGAACAGGCATCCAGCATTATGGCCTTGGTGTAACGTCGGTATGCGGCCCGCCCCATATCATCGTAAGTCTCACCCGAGTCGCTCTGCTCATGGATCCGCCAGCACTCGCACTGTTTCAGGGTCTCGCATTCCCAAGTCATCTCTCTCGAGCAGAGAGAGAGCAGACGTCGTGGGAGGATTGTCTCTTGAAAAGTCCATGCTCGTGAATGAATCGGGTCTTCACGGATCATCCCTCGGTGATCGATAGCTGGGCGGCAGCGCAGACTTTGGAACCGAGCCGGTTCTCTCGGATTTGGACCGAACGACTCGGTCTTAGTCCTGTCCCAAAGGATCTCTTCGTCACTACTGCTGGAACAGGCTCCCGAAATAGTCAGAGAGGAGTGTCGATATACATCGCACATTTTAGCTGCTTCTGTGTGGAAGTCGGAACCGCTATGGTCTTCGTCAGCAGCGGAGACTTGCTGGAGGAATAGGATCATCAGAGACGCATTGTATACTTACTCATCGTCTTGAATGATACAGAGCGAGTCGATCCATAAAAACCGTAGACCAAGCGCCCGGGTGATGGTCACTGCATCTTGGTGCGTTTTCGGCAAGCTACGCCACGCGATGCCCTTCTTATGTGACTCGATGTTATCGCTCTTGGTTTTCAAGAGCATGTCGGTTCCCCAACAATAGCTCAAAGCAACCCACAAACCTTTTGTACCCCTTGCGGGTATGTGGAGCCTCACAGGCTCCCTAGAGACGTCGAGAACTCGTGTCGGAAGCTCCTTCATTCCACCATCTCGGCATTGTGGATGTTCCTTTTGGCACGTCTGGAGCCAGCTCCTCGCCACCATGAGGCACTCGCTATCCCGTGCGCTCCGTGGGATTTCCGGCCCTCTTGGGACCCAGAAGTCGGGGATGGCTGTTACAGCGGTCTTCAAATCTTGGTATACGTCGTACATTAAAACCGCATATCCTGATCCCGAATGCGTCGTGCGTGCGAGCTCTCCATCTCTAACCTGCGGGGACAGTGTCGCATCATTAGGCGTCTGCGTCTTCAGCTCATCTTTGAGGCTTTTTTCCAACACCAGACGTAGGTAGCCTTGGTTCGTTGACTCCAACCAGATGCTATCTGGAACCATGTCTTTCTGTCTCAGACAAAGGCGAACCACGGCCAGAAGGTCATGGTTCAGCTGGCAATTCGGTGTACTGGAGACAAGAACGAAGTTCTTGCGCTTCCCTGCATGCCACTGGCTCTGTCTGCTCAAAATAGCGCGGCATTTCCAGCATTGGGTCAGTTTTTCCCGCCCGGTTGAGATGCACTTCCCGTCTGACGTTTCCTTGTCCTCGACCAGCTAAGCATTCAGACTTTTAGCCACAGCCATGGAGGATCGAACACTAGAATTCAAACGCACATGTTGCAGCGCAATACGGATCAGGGTTCCGTGATACTGTTCTGCCGGCCTCATGACGGAGACAGATTTGATGATTCCCAACAACCTCCATTGGCCAGGGTTCCGCGATACTGTTCTGCCGGCCTCATGACGGAGACAAATTTGATGATCCCCAACAACCTCCATTGGCACAAGACATAGACGTGTTCCAGCAAGACGTATTGCCAGGATATTTACCCCACGGGGCATTCACGGAACTTGAAAGATTCAACGGGGCCACTGCTCAATGAAAAAAGTTGGGGGGTGGCCCCCGGGAGGCTTTAAAGATTGACCCGTAACTAACAATTAATCGACATGGGGGCGCAGCGCTATTCATGGGCTGTATTATAACACTTGTTGCTGCAACTTTAACCAACAGTCAGCTCCGCCCCACCTGGTACCTAGGTAGGTAGCATTGGAGACAACAACAAAGGCGGTAGACATCTGGTGCCATCAGAGTGTGGTGCAGCTGCGCCCTGTTTCCCCGCATCACCGGTGGCTGAGCCTGCCTGCTACAACGTCCAGTCCAATCGAACGACATCCGCTCCCAAAGACAGTAAGTGCTAAAGGGAAAACGCACAATGCCAACAACAGCGATAGTATAAAAACACAAGTGGCACATAGTACTGGGTTCTCTCCACTCGTGAATTGGCCGCCGAAAGCCCATCCGAGTCCTGAAATCAAACATGCATCAATGTACATTTCATAGGCATTGAAGACCCTTGCGGAAGGAATCGTGTCTGCGGGAAGTAAGAAAGCAGACATGCTGACATGTTCGCTCCAAGTCAATTTACCGGCCTTCTTCACAGGTACACAAACATGTCGTAGTTCTACCACTAGTACCAGCAAATACACGTTTTTGTAACGCCTGGTCTTTCAGCGTTTCCCACAGTAGTAAGGCTCCGTATATGGCTTTGGACGTATACGGGAGAAGAACGAAACCAGGCAACTGGTTGATAACTGGTTCCGTTTCTATTCCGTATACAGCTGTAGCCATACGCAACTGGTTGATAAATACTCAAATAGCCAACCATCTCCAAACGCTATCCCAATCCGCGCACAAGCACCTGGACCTAGTTTTGAAGCGCGATATACGTCCTATAACACGACATTATATGCATATTTGAGCGACTGCATGAAGGGGGCCGCATACGATTTAGCATGCACACGGATCAAGAACGAACCTGGGGAGCCATGCCTTATGCAGACGGCTAAACTTCTCTGCCGACAGGTACGGCAACTTGGATCACTTGATATGCGTGTAAAATCTAGGTGTAGATTCAGGTTTTACCAAGACCATGATCTGAATATTGGCAGGCAAAAGGGCCGTCGGCAGACTGTCTATCACAGGGATATCATGCTCCGTACGAGATGGTCAACAACGCCCCCTGCCAGTGGAGACCTGAAGAGGTGGCGATACTCCGAGCGGAAACAGCCTCACTTCACAGCGCTATTCATCCAGCGAGATCCTTTGTTGTCGGGGGTAAGAACTGAATTGGCGACACTGAGATCACCCTGGCGGGTCAGCTTAAAGCATCCAACTACGAACCCAGATCGGCTCACCTCACCACCGGCCAATGCATCGAGGTTTATGATATGGATAGATGCACGAAAGGCTCCGAACCAAAAAAGCACTCGGACAAGAGCTAAACAGGACGTTCCCATGCAGCTTCAATTACGGTACCTAGGATTCTCTATCGAATACTGCAGAAGACAAACTACCATCTATCTATCTTATCATGAAGGACTAAAGAATACCCTGTAACCTGCTACCGTGGTAGGGTACTCAACCTTCACCAAACCCGAACCATCACCTTGCCCGAGCCATTCATTCATTTTCTTTTCGTTCCCCCCTGCCGAGAGCCGACAACGAGGTATTTGGGCACTCCAGTCATATTAGTCACGCCCATGACCCATCCATCCATTCAAACTCACTCCTTCGCATCCAGCTCCCTCAAGTCCGTATTGATGACCAAGTCATCCCTGCCTTTCAGGTGCAACACGATCGTCAGCCCCTCCAGGCCAATATCATCTCGCCGGCCCAGTTCAACCTCAACCTCCGGCTTCAGCTCGAGGTACCTCTCCTTCCAGTCGCACTGGTGGTCATCACCAGCCTCGGCGACACCGGAGCCCTGTCCTTGACGACCTGCCTCGACATCCGCCAGGAGGTCGTCGTACTTGGTCTTCCAGTCGCACTGGTGCTCACCGCCCGCCTCAGCGGTTGGCTGGCGGGACGTGGTCGGGTGCTGCTCATCATGGGCACGAGTAGATTGTCGTGCGTCTGACTGTTCGTGAACGGCAACATTGGCTCTACCGTTGCTACCGGAAGCGAGTACGGGGCCCTCAGGCTTGGACGTCCGGTCCCGATGGCGCTCCCGGTCCTTTCCAGTGGCAGTATGGTGATGGGACTTGTGAGGACGTTGCGGCTCCAAGTGTCCAGTGATGCCGACATCAGCCCTCTCCTTCCCCTTCTCCTTGGCCGACAGTCTGTGTCCCTCCGGCGAGGTCTCTCCTGTCAGAGACGTGGCAGAGCTGGGCACCGCGAGTCCTGCTGGCCTGAGGTCTTGGAAGGTTCTGCTATGTCGCAGCGCATGCTCCCTTGACTCATCATCAGGCTCCGAGATCTTCGAGAGAAGGATCCGCGCTTCGGAACGGATCTTTCTCAAACTCCTCTCTGCGTCTTCATGGGAGAGCCTGGCCCTGTCATCCCTGGGTGGCTGATTGTAGCGAGATTGGTGCGACGTTCTTGGCTTGCTGGGACTCAGCCTTCTGCGCACATCCCGGAAATCTTCCTCGTCTGGCTCCTCATTAACCCAGTACCTGTGCGCAGAGCCGGTCGGGGGATGAGGACGGTGGCTTGTGACGTGCTCTCGCGAACGCACATTTCCGCCTCGTGGGTAGGCCTGCCTTGTCTGGAACTCGTCATGCCTATCGCTGATGCTGTCGGGATAGTCCGGTCTACCGCGCAGCCAGTCTGGAGGAGAGCGGAGGCGACTTCTCGGACGACTCTTCTGAGGCTCAATCTCTGCTCTGTGCTCCCGACGACGATGAGATCTGCGATGCGACGGTTCTTGATCCGGTGAATGGCTGTACGGGTGGTTGTGATATCGATCGTGCGCTTCAGTCGTTTCAGAGTCATGGTGTCTTGGCCGTCGTCGAGAGGAATACTCGTACTCGTCACGGTCTCGTTGGTCGACGGGCTCTCTTTCTCGGTGGTCATGCTGCGGCTCACGCCAGTGGTCATCATCTTCGCGGTAGCGGTGAGCTGGTTCACGTCCACCGTGCTCATGTCGGTCACGATGATGAGACTGGGGCTCACCCTGCTCTGGTCCATCGGCGGGTGTCTCATCGAAGCTGTGTGCTGACCTAAGTTCGCTGCAGCTGACACTGTGACGATAAGGTCGGTGACCCGGGTGGGTTGCTCGGCAGGTGGGGTCACTGCAATGCTCGTCCTTGTGCTCGCTATCAGATCGACGAGAAACACAGTCGGACGGCGCGGTGACTCTTCTGGTGGCGTGGCTTGTATTGGACTGCTTTGAGGTTGATGGTCCGCCTCCTGAGAGGCGATCTGCGACAATGAAGGGGTTGTCCTTCACAGGTGACGATTTCCCAGATCCCGTAGGTTTGTGTGGAGGTCTCGTGGCGGAACCCCGATGCCCAGAGCTTTCTCCAGCCTTTTGCTCTTGTCCAGTGCTTGTTTGATGAGTTCCACCCTCGGTCCCTTCCACAGGATCCTGAAGCTCCTTGGCCGGTGAAGAAGGCACGCTCCTGTTGTAGCTGGTGAGGGTCTCGCCATCGCGAATGGTGAGGTGCACACCCCCCGAATCCTCGAAAGCCTTGTGCGCTTCCTCGGCCCCCTCCGGGACGGGGCAGGAACAGGTCTTGCAAAGGGGATGTCCGCACGACGTGCAGTACGTGCGGAGGTTCGAGACCCTGGCCAGGCAGACGTGGCAGGTCCTCACAGTGGAAGGGTCGGCACTGTTGGCTCCATCGAGGCTTGCAAAAACTCTGGACAGGTCTTGCACTGAGACGAAGCCGCTGCTAGCGGTGGGAGGGCTGCTCGTTCGTTCTTCCGAGAGCTAGCCGGCAGGACGGTCGATCCCATGCTGTTCGAAGAACTCGCGGGCCTCCGCCATCGTGCAGCCCGAGGGTCCTGGCGTCGGTGGCGGCGGCATCGCGAGGGTGGGGTCCCCAGATACGCGGCGAAGAGTGTGGAGGGGCATGACAGGCGGCAGACTTTCAAGGCTAAGGTGAGAGCGGATGGTGGTGATGCCGTGGGAGCTCGGTGTCTCCTCGATATTGGGCCTCCTCGACAAGGTAGATGAGCTCCGTCGCAGCTGGAGGGGTAATCCTGCGTGATGATTTGGAAGACTGACGTCGGGCTTCCAGCCCCCCAGTGTCTCGTAGCAGGGAAGTGTGAGGATCTCGTCAACAGTGCGGAAATGTGAAGCAGGTGTTAATGACGGTATCTTTTCTAATGGCATTCAAGGTGCGGAAATGGATAAGCCTGGTGTTTGTTATCTGATGAAACGAAGGGCCAAACCGACAGGCATTGGTGCTGGTGATAGAAACATGCATAGGGTGCGGACCCAACGGGGCGTGCCCCTGTGTCGAATTGTCAGTCGCGTCGGTCGAGGTCTAGGTTCTGGAAGTGAGCGAGCACAGGCAGGGAATGGACTGGAAGCCGCGACCAAGTTACGAGGGCAGGAGAAGCCGCAGCTCGGCTGAGCGTGGTGCAACAAAGCTGTGACCTTCCCGTCGTAGCTGCCAGCTCCTGATGTCTTGATGACACAAGGTTGGCAGAGCCATGGAAGGAGCGAACACGGCTGGCGATGGGCCCCCGAGGACACACGAAGTTCGAGCGTTGATGCATGAGATTGTGTATCGCATTCTGACAAGATGGCTCTAAGACACAGGTTAGGTCAATTTCAAGACATATTAGCATGAGCCACAAAGCAAGCTTCAAGAGTTTCAGTGCATAAGCCTGTCCGGCCAACATCATGTCTAATTGGACCACTCCCCAACGAGATGCTCGAAACCCCATTGACGAGGTATCATGGAGAGGATCACTGTTCCAGCCGTGCGTATTTGTGGACGATCAGATCTTCGGGATTGGTATTCTACATGGGCGCGATATAACCACCACTCTACTTCAGAGAAGCCTGCAGAGTCTCGAGAACCTGGGGATGACAAGTCAGCATGACGATTCCATTTACATTTCTGGCGCCCCATGACTGCCGCCGGGGGAACCACCGGGACGTGACTTGCCTCCACCTCAATCTTAGCCTCAGCAATGTCCTGCTCGCTGCCGCTGCCGTTGGCGATCTTCTGGGCCTCGGCGAGCTGGTTGCGGACGGCCTCGGCGCTGAAGTCCTCCAGGGGGTAGGCCTCGACGGCGTTGATGCTCAGGGCGGAGTTCGGCTGGACGACGGCGAAACCTCCGGACACTGCGATGACACGACCTTGTAAGCTTCCAAACTCCATCAATGCCTCCTAGTCTGTTCGTCTGGCGTTCGATTGGCGATGGAGACTGGACGTTGGACGGGCGCTGGGATGTTCGGGGTACATACGGAAGAACTGCTTGCTGTTGCCGCTCTCCTCGACGATCTCGACCAGACCGGGCTTCAGCTGCTCAATGGAGGGAACGTGGTTGGCGAGGACACCCATCTCTCCCGACTCGGCGGGGAGGTTGACCTGGACGACATCCTGGGACTTGTAGAGGGACTGCAGTGACGCATGAGGTAATTAGCTATCGCGGTTCAATCGCCCGTTTCGCCCCGCGCATCCTGGTCGTCATCGGTCCTCCTCTTGTTTTTGGCGACACCAATTGACATCATGGCTGTCTTCGGGGGTAGAGGGGATTGTCGTCGTCGTACCTGGTGGGGCAGGGCCAAGCTGAGCTTGATCTGTTGGTGGTCGCAAAGTCAGTCAGCGGGAAAGCTTCATCATCGGGTGCGGCGCGGGATTCGTCGGGTCGAGGGCTTTCGGGTCGGGGCGACTTGCCTTGTCGTTGACGGCCTCGGCGTAGCCTCTTCGCTGCAGAGGGGCCCGGATGGCGGCGGGGCGTGCCCGGAGAGCGGCGCGGGAGGCGATGCGGAGGGAGTTCATGATGGCTGGTGGACCAATTGATGTGTATTCACGGCTTCGCAGACCAGAGAGCTCCGAGCGCGGTTGACGGGGCGAGAGAATGCTTTCCAACCTTCCGGAACGAGCCTGCCTCTTGGCAATCACGTGCGACGGCTGCTGACTCAGCAATACGCCGGCCCAACGTCACGGCTCTTCCTCGAGCTGTTATGTGAGGGAAATAGTATCATTTTGGGAAACAAACAAGTATCTCACCAGCCATTCGCTGCATTGAAGATTCCAAGTTTGGACTTTCATTTTGTATGACAAAAATGGGACCCCAACAACAACGTGCACCGCTCATCTCGAATTAGCATGCTTGTGAGATGCCGCAATTCGTAGTGACAGAATTCTGTCTCGCACCTTCAACCACAAAGCATCAATTCGAGCCCGTTCCACAGACACCTGGTCGCTCCGTTGTGCCGCGTTGACTATGTGTTCACTGAGACAATCATCCACCAAATCGCATTCTTCTGTTCCAGGCACACCAAGATCTGCACCTGCATCAACAAGCAACAATGTAATACTTGCTCGCTGGTGTAGCAGCTGGACGGCGATGTCTTTGTCTTTGAGATCCAAGGTCGCACTTTTGTGTTTCTTTGGGCCGCCTGGTCTGATCAAATCCAGCCATTCAATCCACGGGGTTGTTGGCCCGTCCTGCGTTAGGAACCATTCATTGGGGTCATGGTGGTTTTGGACTAGGTACTTGACAGCCTCGGCCGATGGTGCGATCACTTGGTGAACCCAGCGGTATCGGCCGGCGATTACCTGGAGCATGTTCAAGGCCGGCCTGCATGTAGCGTGGTATAACAGAGGGAAGTCAGTGGCTGAAGCTCTGGATCTGCTTGTGGCTTGGCTCATACTCAAGCTGTACATGGCTGGTGGACAGGTCGAGGAGCCGCCACAATCAAGCAGGGGCTGAGGCCCTTGTTGTGCAACTGAAGCGTGCTGGAATGTGTCCGGGCCTTCAAGTGCGAACTGGACTAGACCAGCCATTCCGAGTTCCGCTGCCAGGACGAGCCCCGCGGACAGATCTTTATTGCCCTTCCGACGCTTCGACTGAGGTGGTAAGCAGACTCTGGCGAGATCCCGGAATACCGTAGACCACTCTCCTCTTGCAAAGAAGCTTTGAAGGCATGAAAAACCGGTTGCTAAAAATTGTGGCGGACACTTGGCCGCCTCGGCGCGTGCGTTGTGGATGAGAGAGTTAATGAAGAGTTGACCCTGGACGGTACTGGCAGCCGGTCTTAGAAGACCAGCCAGCTGGATCCAGAGCGAAGCGAGGATCGTGTTTGGCTCAAAACTCCCGCAAGTGTCGTCCACACGCAAGATATCCCACTCCCAGATGCCCTCCGTGCAGAGAAAATCGTAAAGGGATTTGTGCATGAACACGACTTCGCTGTTGACAAGGGCCGCGTCCTTCATAGACATACTAGCCATAGAATGCAGACTGTTCCCAATGCCGTAATCGCTGCCCCTCTGGAGTTCCACCAATCCGTAGCACCGGCTTCTCAGCCTTCCCTCCAGCATCTGGCACCGCAGCACCAGCTGTTCCTCGCTGAGTCGTGCAATGCTGGGCCCAGTGAAATCTGCCCGCAGCCCTTGCTCATCGATGATTGCGAGCCCGATCGCTGGCAGGGAATCGAACACGCGGGCCCTTTGGCTCTCGAAGACCAGCCGAAGGAGTCTCGCACACTGATCACGATGTCGAGGATTCACCCCGGCGATAATCCGACGGAAGAAATCGTTCAACTCTGACGGGAGTTCTGCGATCCGGCTCATGAGCTCTGGAACTGTTTCGTAGTCGTCGAGCCCTTCCAGTATCGACCGGCAGGCCAATGCCACCCATAAGAACACCCCGGATGCTTTTCCCGTGACAAGCTCGGCAATTTTCAGTGGTATATCTGGCTCAAAACACGCTATTTGCGCCATGTGCGCATGATTCAGGAGCATGTCATCAATGTAAGCCTCGATATCCCCGTGAGTAAGATCTTGCAGGTACATCTTTGGAGTGTCTTTGAAAGCACTCGTGAAGATTGGAAGTTGTCGGCTGGACACTAAGATTTTTATATTTTGTAATCGTGTCAGTGTTGATAGAAATGCCGTGATGGTTGAGTGCTTCCCCTCGAACTCGTCAAGACCGTCAATCAGGATCCAGATTTTCCTATCGGGTGAGAGAGCTCCTGCTAAATTCAGAAAGGAGGCCTGCATTTCTGAGATTGACGGCATTGTCAAAGCATGCACGGAGCTATCATCTTGGGTTATGACCGCCTCTTTCCACATAGCAGGCAAGGCCGGCTCAATCAGATCTCGATATTTGTCCAGGAACTGGAACAACAGACTCCTGAGGATGCCTTCTTGTGATTTCTGCTCCACTTGGCCCAGTCCGTAGAAGAAGAATCGTAGCGTCACTAATTCTGAGTGTCCTGACCATTCTTCTAGGAGACTGATCGTTCGTGGGTGGTCACTGAGATATTTCATCAGGGTCGACTTGCCGGTGCCCGGCTTTCCTGCGAGCCAGTAGAGGCCGCTGCCCGTCCTTAGACATTCGCCCAGGTTATCCCATTTGAGTGTGGGTGCAGAGGGCTCTAGAGCCCAATCCAGCGTTCGAGTATGTCTTTCGCTGATGCTTGCCTTCCGATCGTCAATCAATCGAAACCATAGGCGGTTGAGTACGCGATTTTGCTTGAGGGACCGCATTGCTTGCTGACTTAGGATTCTTTGCGGTCTTAAGCCAGGAGCTGAATTGTAAATCGACTCATACTGTGGGATACCGCCAGGCTGTTCTTGGGCCGGGATAAGGTCATTCAACCGGGAGACGAAGTATGAGAGCTTGTCCGTCAGACTTGCAAACTTCTCTTTGTCCTTGACCACCCACTTGAAGCATGTAGTCACAGAGTTTTCTTTTCGAGATACACCAGTTTGAAGAGCAAGGCTGTTGAATCGTTCGAGGAACTTCTGCGATCTTGTGGAGCCGGCTCTGATGCTCATATTGTCGCCGAGAACGAGTTTATGCCGCACTACCTGGTCGTCGACAAGGCCATACTGGTCTCTGAGCGCCTTTCCATCGCTTAGTAGCTGCTTGATGCTCTGAAGAACTCGGACGATCGCGCTATTCAGATGAGGGTCGTCGAGCCTTGGGTCGTAGCTTTCTGGCTCGGCCAACCCGACCCGATCAGCCCACTGCAACAAAAGCAACCTCTCCACGTCGAACTTCGTCTTGAGCGCTTCAGCCTCATCAGTAAGTGAGCGAGCAGCGACTACCATCCCATAGACATCTATGCAATCTTTGAAGGTGCCGATGAGGGCGAATGTCCCTATAGCGAGCCCGGCGGCCTCTGCCATCTCCGCTAATGAGCAATAGATTGGTAGCAAAGACTCGAATTTGTAGTAGGAAGGTGCGCAGGATGCGTGGAGGTCAAAAGAAAAGAGACGACTGAAGCAGCTCTGACGGCTTAATCTGAATACCTGAGAGAATCACTGGAGAGCCTGATCGGCGCAGCGAAGGTGGGCTTACCCCAAGGCAGAAAGGTAGTCGCGCTGCGTTATGCAGTCATAACTCAATATGCGTCTTTGATTCGGCCGCCGTAAAGAACACCCCTTTTTCATCATGCTGTGGTTGGTCTAGGCCAATCGCTTGGATGTTTGATGCATCTAAGCCCGAAAGACCCCGGGTTTCAACTCTGGTGTACTCTTTAGTCAAGACAACACAAGTGCTGTAGCACTTTGCACCGCCGCCACAGCCTTGAAATTTTCACTCTGGGAATTCATAGGCGTATTTGATCTGCTGCGTGGCTTTTTGACACCTGCCCGGCAGTTACATGAGTTGATTGACTTCCACACGTGGAGTGGTGGCTGGTTTTTTCTTGGCAGTCAAAATGTTGTCTGGTACTAAACTGCATTCGGTCCAGTAAGTTAGGCTTATAATTAACAGCTGAGCCTGGCATCAATTTGAACGCTTTCAGAACCAAGAGTGGTCGGTAAGCCTTGGCTACGTGGCTGAATTCAAAACACATCAAGTATGCCGGGAAGGATCTGACACGTTTGGAGAACTGCATTTGTGGCTGCATCAAGTGTGGTCGGCTTATTGACACCCAGCTTGTAATAAGTACTGGCCTAAATATAGAGCTTCAGCCCATCCTAGTCCATGAAGACACGGCGCAGGCCACGACGTATAAGATGCATTGTCTATATACTCTTCACTTTGGTTTCCTCATTCTTTAACAACCTGAAATGTTTAACGAAACCGGTAGTGCCAGCTTTGAATCAGCCACGCTCGTAGTAGTACAGAAGAAGAACACCATCATCGAAGCACTGGTGCCAGGCTCAACCTAATCAGCAAGCCATCCCTCATTCAAGCCAGCACACTATGTCTCAACCCAAACAGTACACCACGCTTCCCACAACGCACAAATACATGGAATTGCACGTCGACAGCGTAATAAGTCGCTGGGCAGAACAAAACATATCCAGGATCATCAGCGCGTACACGCAGAAAGGCGGCTGGGAGGGCTGGGCCCAGGTCGAAATCGCCACTGCCCTGCAAAAGAGCCGCGATAGCTCATCCGCCGACGTCGCCCTGAGGGCCACCCTGACCAAGGCGTCGCGCGAGGTGGACGTGTACGCAGCAAGAGACCAGCTCGCGGACATCGTGATCGAGTCGAGGGCGCCGATGCGGAGGCAGTTTGTCATCATCGAGCTAAAGTGCGAGGGCTTCCACAACACGAATTTTGCGAAGCGGGTGGCGGAAGATATCACGAAACTCAAGGGGGAAATCAAGGACGAGTTCAAGCCGGCCAAGGCGTGGGCGCTGGCAATCAGCACCAGCCGAAAAGAGTACGCCAAGATGCGCAACTTATGGCCGACGGCCAAACACAAGGTTCTGTACGATCCTTCGCAGGGGACTATGAGATCTAGTCCTGGTGGACAGAGCATGGATCCCAAAATCGTGCTATGGGTCTTTCAGAGGGATGTAGTTAAGCAATAGCCTGAGGTTGTATGAGGGCTCACCATGCTGATATGGATATTCACGAATAATTTCAGCATTCATACGCGGTATTAGAAGAGCGACGAAACTCAACTGGGATAAATTAGATTCTTTATGTATTACATGTCGAAGCTTGTATAATAACTCTTAATCAAGTTTCTCTCCCTGAGCAGCGCTACTTCCTCAAGACCAGTTGACGGAGAAGAATATGAATCCCGACAGCTTTGCCTATGACAACGGGAGTGGCCATCACAACAGAGCTGGTCCATCGCAAGGCACGTAGTAGATTTCATTCCGCCACCGAGTAATCCGTCTTGATGATGTCCGCCGCCCGCTCCGCAATACCATAAACGGTAGCCTGAGGGTTCGTACGCGGAGTGATTGGGATAACGCTCGCATCGCAGACGCGCAGGTTGCGGCAGCCGTAGAGGCGCAGCTTGGGGTCGACCACGCCGCCCATGTCCCGCGGCATCATGGAACACGTGCCCGTCCAGTGCTGGGCGCCGACCACGGTCTCGCGCACGAACTTCTTGACGTTGTCCAGGTCCCCGAAGCTTCCGACGTCCGGGGCGCCGGGGTTGTGTTCCCCGTCGGGCTTCAGGTGGCTCGCGAGAGGCTCCGTGGCCGCGATGGTGGCTGCATATTGCAGGTGGCTTGCCAGCACCTCGATGTCGAGGGGGTGCGTGAGGTATGCAGGATCAACGGCGAGATGGGCCGGCGAGACGGACGGGGTGGCTGACTTGACGTGTACCGAGCCCCTGGATAGAGGGTGGGCTAGCAGAAGTATGATGGTGAAATAGCTCTTGTCTCCGGGGAACTGGGTTATCGAGGCATTCGAACCATCGGGGTTGAAGCCCGCGAAGGCTGCGGCGGAGAGGTAGCACCCAGAAGCCTCGCTGGGCGACTTGAGAACGGAGTGTACGAACGACTCGTGGGCTTTGGCGAATGGCGGTGCCGTGTTCTTGGAGCAATCGCCGGGCACGGGGATCTGGAGGATCTTGTTGAGGTTCTCGGTCCCTGTGGTGTCTCCGATGCCGGGAAATGGGAGATGGGCCACGAAGTTGGCACCACTGCTGGAAAAAGGACCACGCTGTCGCTTAGTGTAGTCATCCATAGCGGCCGCAACAGCTTCTACATCTTGACGGGCAATCTTGTCCATGGTCTCGAACCCTTCCTCGCCCCCGAGAACCTCGAACTTCACTCCGCACATGGGATGGTTCTGGAGATTCTCTCCGACAAAGGGGTTGTCAATGTGAACCTTGATTCCAAGCTTTTCGAGACGAGTCTTGTCGCCCACCCCCGAGAGCTCGAGGATTCTGGGCGAGTTTATCGAGCCTGCTGTGAGTACGACTTCCTTGACAGCTTTCACGGTCTTGGTCTGCCCGTCAACAGTGGTGTACTCGACACCAGATGCGGCAGTGGCGTCTGATGAAGGGCCATTATCGAGAGCTTCAAAGAGAATTTTCCTGGCGGTTGTTTGTGTCCAGATAGTAACATTGGGCCGATCGGTGGCGGAGCCAAGGTACGCATTACCAGAGAAGCTCCTCTCCTTCGAAGCAGAAATGGTGTCTGGAACGGTGAGAGCACCAGAGACGTGTCCTGAAAAAGGTTCGTTGGAGGTGGAGAAGCCGAGACTGCTCAAAGTGTCCCTCCAGACTTGCGGCCACTTGGTGTCCTCGTCCGGGACAGCCAGCTGGAGTGGGCCATTCTTGTATGACTTGTCCATGGACGCGGTGAAATTCTCCCAGTCCCATCCGGGGTTTCCAAGACTTGCCCACGCATCGACGTTGGCCTTGGAAGTGGCACTGAACGAAAGGCCGTTCAGGGCACTCGAGCCTCCAACAGTGCGGCCCTGGGAGAAGGTGATCTCGCGGCCTCCAAGTGCTACCTGGCAGAGAAGATCAGTCATGAGCCTGACTTGACCGCGCACATGTATGTAGTAAGTAGGGCAATTCGCTAGAGAATTACATACCTGAGGTACGGTCTTGAGTTGCCAGGTCGCGTCGGGATCGTCCAAGAGCATGGGCCACATGGCGGGTATTTTCACCCTGGGGTCATCTCTGAGGTCCTTGCCCGACTCGATCACCAAGACAGTTGTGTCTCGGTTTTCTGAAAGACGTGAAGCCAGGACCAAGCCCGACAAGCCTCCACCGACGACAACGAAGTCGAAAGTTTCGGACGCCATGTGGTAAATAGGTATGTCACTTTTGGATTGTTTGTCGTGGATATAGAGAGAGACCCAGATTTAGAGTAGAATCTATCGCAAATATGACCGTCGTGACTTTGTCTGGCTGAGGTTGGAAAACAGGAGGTACCCCAGGTTGTACTGGAAGGAGCCTTTCTGCTGCTATACCCCTCCTCCAAGTCTCATCGACGTAACCAATCTGATGTGTCCATTTCTTTCGGATATTTCGGACACTTTTTAATCCACTCGCAGACCAACACTGTATCTGCATATGCATAGTCCCGCCGTAGACGTCACGGAACCATTGGTGAGGTCGGTTGGGAGCCTGCCGCCCTAGCCCAGTCTCTACCACCGTCTGTCCGATGAGGAAATGATCGATAAAATCGCACAAGCCATATGTGTTATGATTCTAAATGGCCAGTTGGTAGGAAGGGCGTGTGTGCATCAAAGAGGGGCAACGTCAGCTCGGGTGAGCCAACAAACAGACGTGCATAAGTGGTCTATAAGATGCTGGCCAGTCCTATTGACTGTCGCAACGTTAAAATGTGACGCTGACATGGGACCATTTGGCAACTTCCGAGCTCAAGACATCCCCGAATGTAAGTGAGAAGGCATAAAGCCCGCCAGAACTTGTGATAGCCGCCTGGAGCAAGGCCTGGACCGAAAAGCGACTTTCGACTTGGCAGACACATATGACCCAGTTCAATTCGTCCACACTCCAGCACCAGATGGCTGGGATGATGAGTGGCCTACCGGCCAAATGGTAGAAGATGGTCTTGGGAATGCAATGAGTCAGGATGTTGCTGTCATGAAAATCTATCGAGTGCCAAATTCTCTCGAAATATGAGGATCCGAAGTGATGGTAGCAAAGGGCACGGCATTTTCGCGAAAGGCCGCTTTTAAAAGGCAAATTTAAACTCTGATAGTGTAACTGCAGGTCCTGCGCAATTGCACAAGCCGCTGCTGGGTTGTAGAGAATTATTGTGCTGTGTAAGCACCTGGGCAGTCAGCAATAGGAATCTGACGCAATGTTACACGAAGCCCTGCCCTTTTTACAATGTCACCCCAAACACGGTCCTGCAATGTCCCCACGGTTTCTTTCAATTACGAAATAAGATGGATTCGACACCAGTTTCAAAGCTCTTGCCGGAGCTCCTGCTCAAGGTCTTCGATATTCTCTCACAAGACCCCACAGCGACCGTGACCCATTCAGTTCTTTGCTGCCGGCGCTGGGAGCCCCTCGCGCGGTCGGTGCTCTACAGGGATACCTTCCTCGACCAAGCGCGCCTCTCCAAGTTCGCAAGGCAACGAGGCTCCGCCGACTGCGAGATCCAGTCCCTCACGGTGCGCCTGGGCCCGTTGCCCGTCAACCCGCTCGATCCCCAGGTCGCAATCGAGACGGCCCAGGGCTGGCTGGACGACACGCGCAAGGTTGCGGGCCGCGTCTGCCGCATGCACAAGCTTGAAAGCTGCTCCGTGTCGATGGACGTGCCCCTGCCGTACTCGCCGTCCGAGGAGCTCGGCCTGCTGCTCCGGAGCCTGCCCGGGACCTGCACCGCCGTGGAGGTCGACCTGCGCCACAGCAGCTTCGTCCAGTCAAGGCTCGGGACCGTCCCGCCGCCGTCCGCGCACCTCTGCGACGACGTCCGCGCCATGCTGGGCAGGCTGCGCCATCTCCGGGTGCGGCTGCCCAAGATCTGCTCTGCAGTGGTCGGGTCCCAAGACGACGAGAACCCCGGCCAGTACAAAGCAGCCGACGCACCCCAGCTCAGGGACTGCATCATCAATATCACCCAGCGGATCCCAGGCACATCCCCCCGCGTGTCCCTGTCGGCATCCTGTGCTTCGGCTGCCACGCCGCACATTGGATCACAGACTCTGATTCCTCCCGTCTTGCCGCCACTCACGCCGGCTCTTCAAATCTTCGCCCGGGCGGCGAAACCCAGACTAGAGCGGCTCTGGGTCATTGACGCCCAGGCGGCGGGGCAGGGCAAGAACTCGTGGGCGGCGTGGGTCCGCCGCGACATCCTGGCCGACGCCAGCTGGCCCGTCCCCGTTGCCAACATCGGCGGCTTCCGCGGCGACGGGTGGCTCGCGCGGGTGCCGGCCAGCTCGCAGCCGCAGCCCGAGGTCGAGGACAAGCTGGCCGCGGCGGAGGTCCTGGAGGAAGAAGTCGAGGGCTTTGCTTGGAGCGAGAGTCTGACCGGGGTGCGTCTTCCGGCGCCGATTATGCTGGCGAGGGGGTGGAGGCGCGCAGCCCGGCCGCTCACCAGGGCGGAGCTTGGCGACGAGGACGGGCTTTCGTGCGCGCTGTGGCTGAACGAGAGTATGACTGGGCAGATGCTGCTTCCGGTGGGCCCTGGCTCACTGATGCAACCATGGGACTTGAACGAGAGGACCCCGAGCGGTTGGAAGAGGGAGAATTTCAGGGCGTCACCTATGATAAGACTATGAGGAAAGGTCACTGGATTTTCTTCACAGATACTACATCTGTTATTGAAGGCTACGTTGACTAGAAATCGCACTTGGTAAGTCTTGGATTCGTTATCGACGCCGTACCCCGATTTCTTTTTGATGTCTGAAAAATATCTCTTCGTTGTCTGCCTAGGTAGGTAGTCTATTGGCAACCGCAGCCCAACATGAGATATGCGCCCTTCAACGGGTGTTCAACATCATGCAACGTCATCCAACAGTTAACTGCTCACTGCAACGCAGTAGCCTTGACCGGCCCAGAACAGCGTGCCGCAGTTCTCGCCGTTCGACCCCAGCACAGGATTCCAGGTATACAGTTGTGTCGTCGTGATGCCTGGTGGGACCTCGTCAGCAAGCTTGCCTAGGTACTTCACTACCTAAGTAGTTACGCAACGGCTATTTAGGAACTGCGACTTACCCCATTTATCAGCAAACAGGAAGCAGTACTCCCCTTCCAGGGCCACCTCAATGTGGTTGCAATCTGGCGCCAGTCCACTTTGTGTCGGAACTGGCCCTGACGACGTGCTGGTGCCGGTGCCGGTGGTGGGAGTTGGAGTTGATGCAGAAGACGTGGTATTCAGGTAACCCGTGATATCGCACGCGCCAAATGCAGATTGACTGGTGAGGTTTTGCGCATGTCAGCATCATCTCCCCACCCCTGGCCCCCCCGGACTGGTTCTTGTTCACACGAGAACCAGGAACGAATATTCTTACCAGCCCAGGATATCCAGGCACGCATACTCGCTCGACCCGCAGTACCCAGCCGCCGAGCAGCAGTCCCCAAACCCGGAGCCCCGGCAGACCAGCCCGCCTCCGTAGCCACACGTGCCGTCCGCCGACACGGAGCCGGGGGTCTGGGTCGGCCGCGCGGTCGTGGTCGTGGTCGTGGTCGTGGTCGTCGGCGACGGGGCCGCGCAGGGGCCGCTCTGGCAGCCCCCGCTGCAGTACTCGGTCCCGTTGCCGCAGAAGCCGAACTCGCTGCAGCACAGGCCGAAGCGGGCGGGGCACTGGACGTGGCGGTTCTGGCGGCCGCACAGGCCGTTGGTGCTGTAGGGGATGGGCGCGCCGTCGCAGGTGCCCTCCTGGCAGTTGCCAGGGCCGCAGAAGTCCTCGCCGGTGCCGCAGCTTTTCGTGGCAGGAGAGAGCGTCAGAGAACTGGCAAGGGGAGGAGGAGGAGGAGGAGGAGGAGGAGGCGGGAGGCGGCGCACTCACTAGCCACCCACGCCGCAGCAGTCTCCCCATTCGCTTCCGATGCAGGTGCTCGAAAAGTTCTGCTGGGCGCCGCACATGCCGTTGGTGGAGATGTTCACCGGACGGCCGAGTTCTGTTGTCACCGTTTCAACGTGCTGCACGTCTCGGGAGGGCAGCCTCACCGAGGGGGGATGTTGGACTCACCCAGAGAAATACAGTATGTGCTCCCGGGGACAAAGTTGGCGCAGTTGGGGCCGATGCTCGGGTTCCCGGCCATGAAATAGTTGAGCGTGATGTTGTACTGGTTGAGAACGCTCGCGCACGAGTCCCATATGCTGGTGCCCATGCTGAGGCGACAGGTGGCGCTGCCCGTGTCCTGCCGGCGGCCCAGTGTCGCGCGCCTGGCCAGGAGGTTTTGGGATTCTACGTCACCGAAGCCCAGGCCCTCTAAGATGGAGGCCGAAGCCAGGCCGGCTTGCACCAAGGGGAGGAGAAAGAGCAAGCGCATTTTGCTATTTCACACAGGTCAGAGTCTGGACGCTCGTGGTTTCTGTTGGAATGACGGGAAATATTCATAGTCGGAGAGTCAAGTCAAAGAGGTAGTTAGGTTGGGCAATTCCACAGCCCCCCCCCTATACTGAAGAATCTGTCGATGGCCAGTTTTCTGATGTACGATGTCCATGACGAGGCTCCAGTTGTGCAACCCCCCACCACCTTGATGGCGATCAGACTGTCAGCACAAGCAAGGTTGATAACCAGCGGTGACCAGTATCCTGAAGCTGCAAGTGAGACCACCGTGTGATTGGCAAACAATAGTTCGTGCATTTATCCCTCAACTGTTGGAGCAGGGCGGCGGGGTCTTTCAGAGAAATGTGCTGCACTTGACGAGCCATTGAAGTCAAGTGTTGTCTAACAACGGCCCATTGCCAGTCAGGAGGGTCCTCGTTTTCGCTGACCTACCATCACTCTACATACTTAGGCAATCAATAAGATTCGTAAGCAACCGGTGTGCTCTTGGGTCTGGCAACGGAATATCCTGCACGGCACCCTTGCAGCTATCACAAGTGTGTCCCCCACGATTGTCCATAAGCTCGCTACGGTTGTCCACAATTCTTGGCATCATCCTATGCCCAGTTGTTTTCAGCATGTCTCAGCCGTATCGATTATGCGTGGTGCTTTCTCCGCATGTCTTACTCGAAAACGCAACTCGGCCTCGGCCACAGGCAGGCTTTGCTGACCACCCCCTGGGACGGTTCATTTCATTCACAAGACTATATGGTGATTGTGCTTACTACTCCTGGGCGAGCACTTCTCCCTCTTTTGGAATTGTCCCAATAGACATGATACCTAGGTAGAAGTGGACTTCCAAGGTCTTGGGTGCTGACACATACCTCAGTGTTGCACAGCAGATCAATCACCGACCACGACCAAAGTGGGCTGACGAGGATCTGTGAGGAACTGGACATATTGATACTTGTGAGGAGAGATCATGTGCCTAATTGATCCTGATTGCAACTAGAGGAATGCTTGAAAAGTAGCGGCATCCTTAAACACGCAATATTGAGTGCATACATTTGTATAGTACGTTAAAGTTTCATCTGCAAAATTTACATCAACATTTCTTTCCCACTAGATCAAGACTATACTGCTCTGTTTGACAGAGGAATTAACCTTGAACTTATGGGTATGTTCAAGAGCAGTCGGTGGCCGCCGGCCACCCTGTGGCTCTTGGTGTTGTCCTTCCTGGACGTGCTGGTACAAGGAGTACCTCCCACGACACAGCCACTCCTGGTTTACAACTGTGCCAAAATGCCCGCAATCTGCCGCAACGTGAACCAGCGGAATCCTCTGCTGGCCGTGCCTGGTTTCGCCGGCGCGGGCAACGTCGGAGTTCTGAACCCAGGGAACACCCCAGGCGGTCTTGACTATCTTGTACTCAACTACGACACGAACAACAACAACAAAAGGAGGAGAAGGAACGCGGCTTGCCCTTCAGGCTGGAAGCTGAATCCCATCAACCACTGTCCCAGGGGAGGCCAGCCGCCCACCGTGGAGTCGGGCTCCTCGTGGAGCTTTGGCGGCTTCATTGGCCAGGGGTGGAATCGCGCGCCGCTGGGGCAACTCCTCCCCGGACAGGCTGGCTATAACGCAATCGCAGACATTATGAATACCGGGCCAAGTGGCATGATGTGGACTTGTGATGAGTGGCCTCCAGCGACGTATGTTCTGTCCCCACCTTGCTGCTGCGCGCCTGTCTGCCTATACCGGTCCTAATGGCATTTTGTTTTTGTTTTTATTTAGCACCGTTGAAGGTGGACAGAACGCCGTGACATATTGTGCTCCGCAGAACGGCAGATGCGGCGGAGCACAATTCGGGGGTACTATGTCGGAACAGGTGCATTCAATCACGAGAGCTTCCAGCCTGGGTTTATGCCACTGACGCGTTGACACGACGGAAGGATATCCAGGGTAACATTCACAGCGCTCTGCGCATGCGACTCACCAATGCCGCCACTCCAGGCCGGCCGGCGCCGGGCACCTACCGCTTTTCTTTCCAGACCGCCTGGGACGACAGACCCAACGCGCCGGGCGCAGTTGTCCGGTGGAGCGCTAACAGCCAAACCGTCGTGTCTGCCTACAAACGGTCGCTTGAGCCACCGCTCATGTATGTGGACGTTGTCGACGCCGACGGCGAGGTGGTGTCCTTCTCCCGTCCGATGACTGACGATGAGGTAAGCAGACTTCAAAGAAACTGAAGGGATATATATACCATGTACGGCACAATTCGTGGTTACTGAGCCTGGTTTGCGACTACATATAGATCCAAGACCACCTGGAACAGTACGAGCTTGAGCTACGGGCGCTGGATAGTGTGAACGCGACTACAGGATCGAGTAACGACTCGAGCGCATCAGCCAAACCTCCTGTTCAACAGAAATTCGAGGAGCTCCGGGAGGCACCTCCCCTCCCCATCATCGACATCACACGCAGCTTCGTGCAAAGGCTGGCTAGGGTCCCTGTCACGTCCTACACTGCTAGTATCCAGGACACCTTTGGGTCGGTGCTGCTGGAGGGAACGGCGAATGTCACCAGGCGGGTTCGCAACGCGCTCATTTCCTTGACGACTTCGAATGATCTTTTCCGAAGGCAAGACGATGTGGGAGACTGCACTCCCCAGAGCCCATGTGAGGACGGGTCCTGCTGCAACAGCGAAGGGCACTGCGGGTTTGGGGCTGAGAATTGCGGCGAGGGTAATTGCACGGCCAACTGTAAGTTCAGCACGGATACTTGTTTCATCACCATGATGCCTCCATGAGCGGCTGCTTATAGTATCCGCACGCAGGCAATGCTACGGCGTTCTGTGGGCGTGACAGCGAGGGCGGCAGTGTCAGCTGCCCGCTCAATGTTTGCTGCAGTTATTATGGGTTTTGTGGGGTGCGTACGGCCTCGTCTCTAAGTAGTGGAAGCGCCCCTTCTAAGTTCACGCCGCGTTGACTGAGTACGTTCATGGCAGGTCGGAGACTCGTTTTGCAGCTCGCCCAACCCCGACCAGCCGTGCCAAGAGGGCTTCGGCTCGTGTGCTCCCGTGTCACCTCCTACGTGCGGTGGCAGTTCAGCAACAGGCCGCACGATAGGCTACTACCAGGTCTCCAACAACTACGGGCGAGCGTGCCAGCGCATCAGCCCTGCCCAGATCGATACAGCCGGGCTGACGCATCTCTTCCTCGCATTTGCAAGCATAGATCCGTCGACATTTGCCGTCGTGCCCATGGACTCCCGAGATGTTCCGTACTATTCCCAGTTCACAGCACTCAAGACGTCGACTCTTCAGACGTGGATTGCCATTGGCGGCTGGGACTTCAACGATCCGGGCCCGACAGCGACGACCTTCTCTGATATCGCCTCCTCAGGCACCAACCGCGCGGCGTTTATCTCATCCTTGATGAGCTTCATGGCCGAGCACGGCTTCCAGGGCGCTGACATTGACTGGGAGTACCCCGGTGCTCCTGACCGTAGCGGGAGGCCAGAGGACACCCAAAACCTTGTCCTGTTGATGCAGGAGATGCGAGCAGCGTTCGGCACCACCTACGGGATCAGTATGACCTTGCCCGCGAGCTACTGGTATCTCCGGTGGTTCGACCCCATCGCCATGGAGCCGTACGTGGACTTTTTCGGGGTCATGACTTACGATCTCCACGGGCCATGGGATGCGAGCGTAAACGACATCGGCTCGGTCATTATCGGCCAGACCAACATACCCGAGATATCCAACTGGACACTTCCTCTCTGGTACAACGGGCTCAACCCGGCCAAGCTTACCATGGGCCTCGCCTACTATGCCCGAGGGTACACCGTCAGCAGCGTCGATTGTATGGAGGTCGGGTGCGAGTGGCAGAGCGCCAGCAATCCGGGACCATGCACAGCCTTTGGTGGCGTCCTGTCCCTACAGGAGATCGAGTCCATCCTGATCCCCCAACTGGGCATTGAGCCGGTCCTGGACCCCGCAGCAATGATGAAATACCTGGTCTGGGGCAACCAATGGATCGGCTATGACGACATGGAGACAATCGCCATGAAGAGAGCCTGGGCAAGCAGCCACTGCTTTGGCGGCACCATGATCTGGAGTGTTGACCTGTACTCTGGCTCGGGCTCGGGCGATACACCGGACGGCAGTGTTGAATGCAGCACCGACCCGGGGGGCAGCAGCGGACAGGAAGGCGCCTCCTCGGGTGGCTGTGGCGGTCTCGTGTACATTGACCCGTCTGTCTGGACCGAGGAGGACCCGGAAATCAGCTGCCTGCCTCCTTGCACATTCATCCTGCCTCCGCTACAGCTGTCGACCACGACGACCATCACATTCCCGCCGTACGTGACGTCGTTGGACGTGGCCTGGCCAGTAACCACAGGAGGGTCCACGGGCTGGACGCACATCGTCCAGACGACCACCCTGACGATCCCGCCCGTGACGACAACCATCATCTCATTCTGGGACTACACACTGACGGGGTCGAACACGGCGTCCACGGCAAGCACAACCTTCTACCCAACCCGGAGCATCTTGCCACCGCCCTTTACCATCACCAACCACCCCAATCCTTTGGAAGAGCCCACCGTTACGCACCCGCCGGTCACGAGAACCATCACCCCACCGCCATACCCGTACTCATTCACCCGGGACCCCGAGGACCCGGTGGTCGACCCTATTGTGACCATCAGGCCAGGGCCCCCGGGCCCGATCTGCAGGTCCCGCTGCGGCTCACCGTGCCTCCTCTTCTGCGAGTACCCCTGCCTCCTGAACTGCCCCGACGGAGGCAACGACTTCATAGACCCGTCCGCCCCGGACCCTCCCCCCCGGCCAACACCCCCGAACCCGACCGTCCCGCTCCCCGTGGGGCCCGACCCGACCACCGAGCCCGACCCGGACGACCCGGAGGGCGACGACCCGGAGAACGAGGAGCAGGAGGACCTCGACACCTTCTGCGCCTACGAGCTCAGCCTGGCCCCGCCCGTCTACGTCGACCCCGACTCGGGCGCCGACGCCACACAGACCATCTCCCCGCCCGCGCCCACGCCCACGCCCGCGCCCCCGCCCGACCCGGAGCCGCCCTCGCCCGACCCGGACACGGAGAGCCGGCGCTGCTACGACAGCGGCGCCGAGACGTCGCGGTACGACATGATCGAGGCGGTCGAGGGCTTCTGCCGCGAGCACTCGGGCACGGTGCTGGACGCCAGCGCCCGGGGCGCCGCGCACACGCTGCACTGGACGCGCTACAACTCGAACCCCACGGGCTGGACCGGCGCCGGCTGCTTCTTCTCGGGCGGGCTGGCCTGCCAGGTCGCGGTGCACCTCAGCGTGACCGTGACCAACGGGTGCCGCTTCACCGTGGACGGCCCCGGCGCGCGCGACGAGTGCGGCCGCATCTTCCGCCGGGCCATTGACGAGTGCGACACGTCGAGCACCGAGTACAAGCAGGGCGGGACGGTGACGTCCAACTGTGCGGTGTGGAATATTGACCCCAATGAGGAGTTCTGAGGGCTTGTCAAAAAGTAGAAGGAATTCTGTGGGTTAGTAGCTTGCAGTGACAGATGGCTTGGCCTGAACACTGCGCCCGCTATGGAATTGTTCACCCCTGCCTAGATGACTATCTCAAGGACATCTCTTATAGTACTCGCGGATGAGATGCGTCTAAGAACTTGTAAACATTCGATAGGAGCATTTTATCAGATCGTGCCGATTGAGTTACCCAACATTTGAACAAACATATATATTAACTAGTTCCGTTTCTATTCCGTATATGGCTATAGCTATACACGGCACCTGAGACGGAGACTGCGGTGCTGCGCAGGCGCCCCGGCCAAAAGACCACAATTCGAAGACTGGAGCAGTCTTCGAATCCAGCACTTATAAGCCTATACCGTCACAGCACCTTTACATATTTATAAACCCTTAAGACCTAGTATTTGAAAAAAAAATATTACTAATAATAGTAGTTAGATATAATAAGTTAATATATAGCTTTAACCTTATACTTCTCTATATTTATACCTTTATTATAAATAATAAAGGTCTTCTTAAGTTAATATAAAGGAGAATTTTAAGGTATATCTATAAGAGAAGTACTAGGATATATATAAAGAGGTTAAATATTTATATAAAGGCTCTAAGGGGAAGGAATAAGTAAATAAGTATATAGATAAATAGTTAAAAGGATGAATATAGTGTGGCCGAAGCCTATGATATATTAGGGGAGCTACTAGGTAAAGTGATATCTACTAGTACCTATAGTGTTGCAAGTAGATGTGAATCAGCTTTTAGTGTAGAAAGAAAAGATCTTGCTGCTACGGGAGCGGTTTGTCAGATCTGTTTGGGAAATCAGGGGAACTGGACTGGAAAGGTCAATTATATTTGCAGGAACCCTTCTGCCTACTTTGAGGGGCGACTGCTTTCTGGCAACTGTCGAATACTGTTGAGAGCTATGCGAGACCTCATGAACGGGAAAGAAGTGACGGTACGCCGCAAGAAAGACGCACAGCATCTGAATTGTTCATGCGATTCTTGCGATCGCATGTGATTCGGTGAGGTAGATTTCCTTGGCCGCGGCAGCTTATAACAAGCTACCTGAACCGAAAGATGTATTCTATATTCACAGTGAAGTCCAGCGATTTTGAATGTTCCAGGTAAGGAGAGAGCATTCTGCGGTGAGCTGCGCTCATTTCAACTGCCAAGAACAAAGTTACTCTTCACCTGCACTCAGCACATATTTGTTTGTCATTGATTGGTGAGCTGGAGATATTTCCAAAAGTGACAGCATGGACTGACAGAAGACGGAGGGTGGACGACTTGATGCAAGGGGGAAGAGCACCGCAGAACCTGAAATCCCAATTCTGGCAAGCGTCTGTGACTTTTCTTACTCGCGCAAAGAGTGTCCAAAGTCATCAGTATTCGATTAAATCTAGAGTCTATTACAAAATCATTGGGGATAGCTATTTTGTCCTCTGTATGAATCTCGCCAAGCTCACACAAGGTTTAGTGTGATATTTTACGGGCTGGACTATTACGGCAAGCCACGCATGATGTCGAGGTTGAGGGTGAATGGAAATCAATCCAATTTGCCACTTGAGCATTGTGAGATCGACGAGAAACTTATCAGCCAGAACTTTCGCATGATTTCATATAGCTCTGAGGTCGAACGTCTCACACAGCGGTGTTTCAAGCTGGGCGGGCTGGGAGCAGCAGGCAGTCCCAACAGCTCGCCAGCACTATCACTGTGGATATCCAAACACTACTGCCCTGAGGCTCAGAAAATCCAGCGTCATGGGGCTGGCTAAGGTTCATTGTGAGGACTGTAGGACAGGTTGTTTTGGCTGCCCTAGGATAGTATAATTTTAAGTGCCGCCATCAACTTGAGATCTAGCAGTTACAAACTCGTACCGTGTAATGCTAGAAATAACGTTGGGTGCCAAGTTTGACAACACTCTCAAATCTGGACATAAGCCTTAGGTATAGGCCAATCAGGAGCTCGCACTTAAGGTTTTCAATTCATGGTATACGAAAGAGACGAAAGATAGCTACCCCTTTGGGCACACAGCTTCTGCGGTCCGTTCGTTTTAGGTTCCTCGATGAAGTCGCCACGAGCGGCGGGTTAGAGATCGTTGTAGTGCGGCCCCAGTGCCATCATGCCACTAAACCGTAACAGTCGCCCTCCCACAGACTGGCCGGCAGGTCGGGGCAGCAGGGGTTAGATCCCGCCGAGCTAGCCAATCTAGCGTGTCCAGGTCCGTGCCTCCCGCCTGCGAATTAGCGACTGTGGTCCGGAGCCGAGGCCCAAGGTAAAGTTGGGGGAGGTCGAGCTTGCAGGTGCACATGGTGGGCAGGGTGGGCAGGGCAATTCCGGGGGAAGGCTGGGCGTACGCAGGACGACTGCGACACTGATTTCTTTTTTGCTTGTGACACAAACAACATACGACGATACCGTGGACGACACCTCGCTCCCTGTGTCGTGTGCCCCTTTGGAATCAGTCCCCAATGTAGGGCTACTGAGTCCTTCTCGCCCCCCTCTCCCTCCACGTTCCGGTCGACTGGCCGAGTCATCAAATCGCAGATCCCTTCCCTCGGCCCGACCCAGACAGACAACCAAATCTCCCCGCCTTTGAATCGACCAGATCAAGATCACTCCTGGAACTCTACAGCCTTGTGGTCACCGCCAATCCCAAAGGATAGCCAGGCCTTTGGTCAACCAGCCAGACGAACGCCAGGCAGAACAGACAGCCCAGCCATGTTCGCAGCCACGCGGCGGTGGTTCCGTCGCAACAGGACCCCCATTGCCATCGGCGTGGGTGTCCTGGGCGCCGGCTATGTCGCCACCCAATATGTCCTCAACAAGCTGAACGACGCCCGCGAGCGCATGAGCGGTGATCGCATAGCCAAGGAGAAGTGCGTCTTGTTTCCCCAGAACCCAGCCCATCCCATCATATCGTCCTCGTCATCATGCTAATGAGACGTCTTCAACCACGTAATAGTCTACGGCGGCGCTTCCAACAGAACCAAGAGGACTGCACCTACACCGTGCTCGCCCTACTACCGACAGCGACCACGCGGATACTCGAGTCCATGGACGTGGAGAAGATCACCCTCGAGATCCAAAAGATGAAGGGCGGCAATGGCTCCAAGTCGGTCAAGAGCGGGAGCGGCGACTCCATGAGCCTGCCCGAGACGACGGGCATGACCGACGAGGACGGCCGCAGCATCATGTCCGCGAGCGAGAGCGGCATCCACGCCAGCCAGATCACCGTGCCCCCGGCCAGCCAGACGGACGGCGAGCAGACACTACAGCCAGAGAAGCCCAGGAGGACGAAGCGGCAGCTGTGGGGTGACGTGACCATCAGCTGTAAGTGGTCCTGCCTGCCCTCAACTTGTACAAGACATATCCGGCTAACATACCACGCAAAGCCATAACAAGGGCCTACACCCTCCTCTACACCCTCGGCCTCCTCACAATGCTCACCCGCGTCCAGCTCAACCTCCTCGGCCGCCGCAGCTACCTCTCGAGCGTCGTCTCCCTCGCGACGGGCTCCAACTCGGCCACCATCAGCCTCGAGAACAACGACGACGACAACTCGGCCCAGGCCTACGGCGACGACTTCGAGGTCAACCGCAAGTACCTCACCTTCAGCTGGTGGCTGCTCAACAGGGGGTGGGTCGACATCGCCCAGCGCGTCGAGGCCGCCGTGCGCCACGTCTTTGGCCAGACGAGCCCGCGCGACCAGCTGTCCCTCGAGACCTTCGCCGCCATGACGGGCCAGGTGCGCCGGCTGGTCGAGGGCTCGGCCGCCTTCTCGGATCCATCATCGTCGGGAGCCGCACCCACGGCGCCGACCAAGTGGCTCCCCTTCCTGCTGCCCCCGCCTGACATGGAGGAGTACGTCCTCAGGGAGTCGGGCATCCTGGACGACAGCGCGGCGTCGGTGACGCGGGGCCAGGGCGAGGAAGCAGAAGAAGGCCAATCATCACCAGCAAAAGACCAGCAGCAACCCCCCTCATCACCCACCTCCACCGCCTCCCTCCGGCGCCTCCTAGACGAGACCTCCGACCTGATCGAGGCGCCCGCCTTCACGCACGTCCTGACCCAGATCCTCGACGCGGGCTTCACAACCCTGCTAGACACCAAGCTCGCGCAGGGCGCCTTCGACATCGCCCCGCCCCCACCGTCACAACAACAACAACAACACCCCTCCCCCGAACCCACCATACCCGAAGAGACAATAACACTCCTAGACGCCACGGGCGCCGCGGTCGCCACCCCGGAGCAGCTCCGCCGGCGCCGCCGCGCCGAGCACAGGGTCCTCCTGCCCAAGTGCCTGTCGGTGCTGACGCGGCAGGCGCACGCCATCGGGGCCGGCGCCGGCGGCGGGGCGGAGGGTGGCGCGGCGGCGCCCAATGAGTACCTGCAGGCCATGGAGTCGGTGCGGGACCTCGAGGGCTTCGCGGCGCTGGTGTACTCCAGCAACTGGGAGAACGAGGTGCGGCCGGACGAGGTGGTGGTGCCCGTCCCGCCATCGTCGTCGTCGGCCAGCGCCACCGCGACCACGACCGTCGGGTCGAGCGTGCGGCAGTCGCGGGTGCTGGGCGAGGGGGACGTCGAGGGGAGCCTGGTGCTCGTCGAGCCCTCGCAGGGGTCATTTGAGAGTGCGTGGGCTCGGGCGACTGAGAAGAAGTAGTTCGGTCCTGGGCGATTTGTGTGGTGGTGTTGGTGCTGTGTATGTACCAAAGCGATATGTTTTTCTTCTTCTTTTTCTTCAGGTAGTCTTTGTGCTACTTTACCCCGGGACTGCTAGGGTTTACGAGCCGGTATGGGGATGATGATATATACCCATTGCTGTATAAGAGCCAGAGCGACCGTATATACTCGTGTCTAGTCCTTTTTTTGACTTGTTCTTGTAAGGGGATGATGTGTTACGATGCTATGAATGAATGCGGATGAGATCGTTGGGGGGTTGACCAGGCCCTGCTCTGGGCATCCATCCCCTTGTATATCATTATGATCTATTTCCATCTAGGGCATTATCTAGAGCCTCAACCCCCCCCCCCCGGTGGTGATGTGGCTCTTTGTGGTTGTCTATACATGTCCTCTCGTGACCGTCGTCTGTTGACCTCTCTGGTCTTTTCTTCCGGCATCAGTGGCAGGTCGGTCGTGCAGCCCGTCACGATTAAGCCATTTCCCTCCTCGTCCCACCCCCCATGCGCCACGCCTGGTTGGTTGATCGAGGCCCGTCTCTTCCGGTTTGGTCGCTGGGCCCAGTATTCTTCTTGACAAGGCCTCATCTAATCAAGGTGACCCAGCGACTGTCTAACTGTTCGGGTGTCCATGATCCCGGTTGGTGGTCCGCATTGGCAGCTTTTGCCCTTGGTCTTCACCGGGGTATATCGAGCGCCATAGCGCAGTGAGTGGCCCAGGTCGAAGCAATTCTGGAGTCATTTTGAGCCCCCAATTAATCATAAGTCGTCATTGGGATATCGTCGTGCTGACCGGATCGATCGCACCGCTCATTGGAGGCCCCTGATAAACTGGTCGAGGCCCATCTCGAACAACTCATTGGTGATCCCAGCGCCGCCCTTGTGCTCGACAGGGGCGAGGGGGTTCTTGACCACTATAAAGCCAACCCGTGTCAGCTTAAATTTCTCTCCCAATGACCATTCCGCCCCCCAGCACTTTCCCCACGGCCGGCCTCAAACATACCATACTCAACCCAGAGGTTGATATATATCTGATGCAGCACATTCCGCATGCTCATGGTGGCCGTGTCGGTCAGCAGCACGAAGCGCAGGTTGGTGGGCGTCTCGTAGTAGTGCATGCGGTACTGCCCCGTGCGGTAGGAGATGAAGGCGTCGTCGTCGCCGCCCAGCTTGCGGACCATGTTGCGCAGGCTGAAGACGGTGCCGAAGATGAGCTTGGCGTCGTTCTGGGCGCGGGTGCTCTTTGCCTTGGCCGCCGCCGCCGCCGCCTGTGGTGTCGGCTGTGTCGGTGCTGGTGCTGCTGGGGGTGGAGGAGCTGCCGGCGCTGCCGTCGGGACGCCGTTGACGGCGGTGGAGGGCCGGGTGTCGGCGGTCGAGGAGGCTGCTACCTGTGCTGCTGCGGCGGCGGAGGCTGGGAGGGCGGCCTGTTGGGAGGGGGGGAGCCAGTTCTTGGTGAAGACGCATTCCGCTGGTGATGGTGGTGGTCGTGGTCAGTATCGGCGCCAACGGAGGAGGAAGCCATTTGCGAGAGAGACTGCGGTCGCAGGGGAGGGAGTCAATGCAAAGGAGGCAGGCTGCTAGGCTTACTGTGGCGGTCGAAAATGTAGAAAGAGTAGACGGTCATGGCGGGCAGACTACATCACGAGCTCTCGGGCTCGTCTGTGGCGGTGATGGTGCAAGTCTGACCGGCCGGTAACAGTTCGTGTCTGTCGGTCGGTCTGGCCGTGGTTGACAGCGACGGTGTCGTCGAGGATGGATTTGGGCCCACTGTACAAGAGTGCGCAGCATGTGGCCCTACCTGGTCAACCTAGGTAACCTAGGCTGCATGCAGAAGAACTGCAGTTCGGGGGGGGGGGCAGGGCAGCACATGTGCTAGAGTGGGGAGCTCGCTTCTGCTGTGCAGTACCGCTGCAGCACTTGCCAGCTAGCCCGAGTACCTACCTCGACCACCTACCTGCACAGCCCACTGAGGTGATGGGCAGGGGAGAGGGGCGCAGTGGGGAAGGACGATGTGGGCAGGGGTCGCGTTTGCGGGCTGGCGGCAGGGCAGGGCAGGGCGATGGAGGAACGAACCCCCCCTGCCCCTCTTCCCCCCATATCACACCCCCAAATCCATCGATCCTAGCCCTCTGACTCGTCGGCGCATGTGCAAGGTGGAAATGATCAGTGAGGCTGAGAAGAGCTGAGCTGGGCTGGATTGATAAATGTTTGCTTGCCTTGCGGGGGGGACGCGAAGGAGGAACGAATGACATATGAAAACATTCAAACATCTATCGATCCCTTCTCTCGTTTCTCTGCTGCTCTCTTCCCCCCCTCTCCTTATTATAGCTGACAACCAGCGCTGCTCTGCCTCTCTGCCCCTGAGAAGGAATTGCGACGGACGACAACCGACAGAGAGATTACGCACGACGCGACAAAGGCCTGGGCCCGACCTGACCTGACTTGACGTGCAGCCAAACGAAACATTTCTCCAGGCTTTTCCAGGGTGTAGGGATCCATCTGCCAGCACCTGCAGCAGCAGCACATTTAGAGTTTCCCTCCCCCGCCGGGGATCCTGAGCACATCATATATACCATATACCCAGCATTGATATTCCTATAATTCGCCCCGATGGAGGCTATATCACCACCACATCCAGCCGCGCAGTCGGCGCCAGTGCTGGTCTCGAGGCAGAGTGCCCCTCCATCCGGCGCCCCACGAGATCTGGACCTGGACCTGGATCTGGATCAAGCACACAACCAAGAGACAGATCAACATCAGCCCCCGGGTTCAAGGGAAGTACAAGTGGGCATGGCCACCGATGATCCCTCGGCGCCCAGCCTGCTCTCGCCCGGCATCAAGGTAGAGTTTCATGGCAGCAGCGCATCGACCTTCCCGCCCTCCCAGCCAACCGCCGACAGCAGAGGCCATGGTGTAGACAGCGCAGACAGCGCTCGGCCTCCAATCGCCCCTCATCCTCGGTGAGAAAATGTGCTTTGATATATTATATCCTCCCTCAGTCATGCAATCTATTCTGTCTTGTGCAATTTCTCCATCTTGGTCTCTGTCTCTCTTGTGCCCGTCCTGCTGTCTCGCCCGACTAACCGCCGCCCACTCGTCAATTCTCCAGATCTGCACCTGCTGTCCAACAATATTCGAGCCCAATGAGACACCATAAAAGAACCCCCAGTCAACATCGTGTGGTCAAGGTGCGTGCGCCGCCGCCCCTCTGGTCGTCATACTTGGCGACCAAAATATGTCGAGCCTCTATAACTAACATGCGCCACCACCCCAACTGCAGGAGACCCTCAATGCCCGGTCCGAATATACGAGCGACGACTCTGACGGCCGGTCGCACCATGTAATCAACCAGTACACCATCAAGGAGGAAATAGGCCGCGGGTCCTACGGCGCAGTCCACCTGGCCGTGGACCAGTTCGGCAATGAATACGTACGTTGACAAGAACAGTCCTAATGAATGACCCGGGTGAATTGTGGCAGAGAAAGTTATATTGCAAGCCAAAGACTTATACCCACCGCGCAAAAACAGGCCGTCAAGGAATTCTCAAAGACGCGACTGCGCAAGCGCGCCCAGTCCAACATCCTGCGCCGCGGGCCCCGCCGGGGGCCAGGGCGCTTCCCACCGCAGCCCCGGACGGCCGCCGACTCCGGGTCGGGCCCGGGGATGGACCCGACGGTGTCGTACCAGCTGCGCGACCACAAGAAGTCCGAGGCCAACGACTCGCTGTTCCTCATCCGCGAGGAGATCGCCATCATGAAGAAGCTCAACCACCCCAACCTGGTCTCGCTGATCGAGGTCCTCGACGACCCGGAGGAGGACTCCTTGTACATGGTCCTGGAGATGTGCAAGAAGGGCGTCGTCATGAAGGTCGGGCTCGACGAGGCCGCCGAGCCCTACAGCGAGGAGACGTGCCGGTACTGGTTCCGCGACCTGATCTTGGGTATTGAGTACCTGCACGCCCAGGGTGTCGTGCACCGGGACATCAAGCCGGACAACCTGTTGCTGACCGAGGACGACGTGCTAAAGATTGTCGACTTTGGTGTTAGCGAGATGTTTGAGAAGCCAGAGGACATGCGCACGAAAAAGTCGGCTGGGTCGCCTGCATTCCTGCCGCCCGAGTTGTGCGTTGCGAAGCACGGTGACGTGAGCGGGACGGCCGCGGATGTGTGGAGCATGGGTGTGTCGCTATATTGTCTAAGATACGGCCACATACCATTCAACCGAGCTGGCGTGCTGGAGATATACGAGGCCATTAAGGAGGAGACGCCAGTGCTGCCAGAGGATGAGGACGAGAACTTCAGAGACCTCATCATGAGACTGATGGAGAAGGACCCGGAGCAGAGGATAACGATGCCCGAAATCAGGGTGAGTCGAGCCCCCAACGCCTGCGCAACTAACACCCCCAAGACCAATTCCTAACCAAAAATGCCACAGGAACACCCCTGGGTCACAAGGGACGGCACCGACCCGCTCCTGGGCGCCGAGGAGAACTGCTCCGAGCTGGTCGAGGCCCCAAACGAGCTCGAGGTCTCCCACGCCTTCACGCGGCGGATGGGCCACCTGCTCTGCGTGATGAAGGCCATCACCAACTTCAAGTCCCTCCTCTCGTCGCGGTCGCGCACAAACAGCCCCAGGACGAGCCTCTTCCCAGAGGATGCCGCGGAATTATACAACAACAACAACAACAACAACAACGCTGGACACCACGTCCCGCGCTGGACGCGGCTCCACAAGCCGAAACCATCAATGGACGAGCAGGAGTTCGAGGCCCTCAAGCGCGCCAACGAGGAGCACGCCGCGCGCCTCCTGGAGCAGCGCAAGCAGGTCCTGCAGAGCAGGGGCGGGAACACGGCGGGGCCCTTCGGGCTCCCCGTCAAGCCGCCCACCACCAAGAACAGGAGCGGCGACAGCGGCATCTCCTCGGACCAGAGCGGGAGCGGGGTGCCGACAGAGGAGGAGTCGGGCCGCAGCCACGGCGAGCGCGACCCGGACGCCTCCCCCGGGGTCCCCGCCCTGCTGGGGATCGGCACGGGCGGGCGCGACAACTTCGCGGGCGGCGAAGACGAGGGCGCGCCGACGTCGGTGGCCGACTCGCCCACCGCGGTCGACTTCAACGTGTACGACCGGGCGTACGAGGAGGAGGTCGCGCGGATCAAGAGGGCGGGCGGGCAGCCTTCTGTGTACATGACGTGGCACCTCAACTCCAAGGACCGGTTCCACGGGGACGGGGGCCTGGATGTGCGGGAGCACCATGGGGATGACGAGGCTGGTGCGGGCGGCCGTGCTGGGGAGAGGGGCAGGGATAAGGTGATGGGCGCGTTCAGGGGGAACAAGTTTGCCGAGCTTGTCTCGCAGACCATCCGGGACACGAGGGCCCGGAGCCAGGAGGGCGGGGGCGAGAAGCAGGCTGGGGGGGAGGAGGAGAGCTGAGGTTGTGCGGTGCGGTGCGGTGCGGTGTGGCGGCCTGTCTTGGGGCGGTATATATACATGCATTGGGAAGCTCGGGGCTTCGAGTCGGAAACACGTGAGGACTTGACCGGGTGGCCGGCCGGCACGGTGGAAATATAATCGAGGGGGTGGTGGCCGGAGGTGGATTAACCGTGGACATATATAATCGTCTCGTTGGGGCGTCGGGATGGCTAGCTGCAACAAATGATACCTGCCAGAGTGCAATGTTTCTCAAGCCGTACTGGTCGATCCGAGGCGACATTGTGGTTAGTGAAGTTTCCTAGAGCGTCTCCATCATTGGTTCCGCCTCCTTAATCCTTGGCCGGGGCGTGATTTGCTCGCACGCGAATAACCAACACTTCCAACCTTCACGCTCCTCACATGGTATCACTTGATCCACAAGCCTTCATCATGTCCCATACCACCCACCCACTAAGCACTCAGCCAGCCCGGTCTCAAATTCGCTCGCAGTCGACAACCCAACCGGGCAGCGTTCTCAAACGATCCCAGCTGCCAGCCAGCCACCAAGCCGGAAACCACTCGCCAGACGTCCAGGCTCGCTTGAGCCCCGTGCAGCAGCAGATTGTTACCCTCTCACCGGGTTGCTGACTGGCCATTCATTGGGATACCGTGCACGCGCCCGGCCACACTTACTTTGACGCGGCATCGAGACAGACAGACACCTTGTGATGCCTGCGTTCTCAGCCAACCGACCAACCCCCGCCCGCACAAACAGAACTCCATCCGAGTTGCAGCCGGCCCGAGCAGCCTCTCTCTCTCTCTCTCTCTCTCGCCCGCTTCGCCAGTTTTCCCACTTCGGACCCGGAGCGAGCGAGTGAGTGAATACACGACCATCCCATCTCACCGCGGCCACAGCAGGGGCACAGCCAGTCAGCCACTCACTCACTCGGCCGGGAACGACGACGAGGGAGCGGGAACACGCAGAGCAAACAAACAAACACCACCACCCACCTCCATCAGGCCTCGCGGGCATAAACGTCGCACGTCACCCAGACACACAAAAGACGCCCCCCGCCGCCCAAGCTCATCCGCAACCTCCCTCCCTGACATCAAAGCCAGGGGAAGTAGCCGGGCGATGGGGTGCAAAACGTCAGTGCCCCAGCAACGGCTTGCAATACCACGCACGGGCAGGGCAGAAGAAGATGGAAACCGCGACAAGGGAGACGAAGATGAGTGGAAGGGGCGTGCTGACTGACGCCTGGCTCGCAGACCACGCCGTTCGGTTGATTGGATGGACGTACGTGCCTTGAGTCTCGTGGTGGGCACAAGTCGAATGACCGACCGCACGCGGTCTCGTTTCGCCCGGTGGGAGAAGAAGAAAACCGAGTTGGCCGAGGGTCCTCCGAGGTATCCTTCTCGCAACGCCGTTGGGCGCATCAAGAGGCCGTGAGCAAGCCAAGCCAAGTCTGCCAATCAAGGCGTATATATGTTACCACACGGGGACAAAGCGCATGCAGCAGGATTAACAAGGCCATACATGCACGAAGAGAGAGAGAGAGAGAGAGAGAGAGCGAGAGAGAGCAAAGAGAACGTTTCTGTGTGTGTGTCTTGTGGTCCCAAAACCCCCCTCCCCATCCCCGGGGCTTTTTCCCAACAGCAAGCAGGGCCCGGCCCACCACCCAAAAATCTATATATATACCCAAAGGCTTAATTCCCAATCCCCAAAAGAGAGATCAAGGAAACAAGAATAAAATACCTATAGATATAGATATAGCAGTAAAAAGAGACTTCCGTCCCGGACCCCCACCATCCACACCTTTCTAGAACCCCTTCCTCCCCCCCCTCCAATTGGGTTTCAAGAAGGGTGTCGGATGAAGTAGAGCGGAAGTTATCAATAGAGGGCCCAGCTTCTTGGCTCACATCCAAAAAAGAGATAAATCGCTGCTGCCATTGCGTCCCCGACGACACAACACACCCCGGACCAATTTTTTTGGAGCCTTCCCAGCCCCAGCTCCCCTTTTTTCCTTGATCACACACACACCAAGCCCAGCCCGTCAAACCCACATCCTCGCTGATCAACTCCACACCCACCCGCGCCCCAGCGATCCTTCCCGCGAAGCCAAGCTGAGGTGCCAAGATGGGAGCCAAGACCGTGGGCCGTCTCGTCCCAATTGACTTGACACCGAGGTCTCCAAGGGGGGTTGGTTCTCCTCGTTCTGTGTCCTGTTATCTGCCGCGCAAGTTGTCGCGTACCGGGCTCAATGGCCCCAGTCCCCGGAAAATCAAGCTGCCACCTTGACTGTCTGCCAATATCCAACGTAGTAATGGCATAGACACGAAACTCCTTACTCCGTACGCAAAAAAGCCTTCTCACTCCCAGGTCTTGTTGGAAGAACGGATGCACTCTCATGAAGTGGCGCTGCATGTGCTCGCGGTCTCGCGTATTGCTCTCGTTCCACAGGTGGCTCCCTGTCTTCCCCGGGAGAACACCTCTTCCTGCTGTCCCCGTTTTCGGGACTCTGGACAGTCGATTCTCAGATATGCAATTTTTGTATTCTGTCATGATGTCTGTAATCCGGCGTCTCTGCGCAGTCGCTCGCGTGTTCCAATGATTGAGGCAGGAAGAGAAAATCAGGCCAAACCAAAAAAATAAGTAGAGGTATTGTAGAAGTGTGAATAAAAGTTCATTTGGGATATACCCAGGAAAAGTCCGGACTCCGATGCTGTCTTTGTGCGAAACAAGAAGTTCAATGAATTGGAAGGGAACTTGAGCTTCGGTTGGCCCTGGGAACATGCTGGCCTGTCGCCCTTGGCCGTGATCGCTCAATGGTGTCACCGAATCAAGGTTACTGCCGCCATCCCACGGGCTTCGTGGCCGGTGGAACGACGACGCCCTTTTCAGAGGCCTTCCTCGCCAGCCTTACAGAGTTTTATCTCGCGACCCCACTCCGACTTGAGCACCTGTGACGCCGTGATCCGCCTGGTCGGGTTGGGGTCTAATATTGAGTAGATGACGTTGCGGCACCGAGCCTTGTAGCATGTTAGCTAGTTGTCTCGACTAGATCCGACGATCAAGTTGAAAAGACTTACCCGGTGCAGGGACTCGATTGGGCCGTAGCCCTCCTCGTCTCGCCGGCCCTTAAGATAGCGAGCATAGAACTCGTCCTCGTCCTTCTTGGCGACGCGCCACAGGTGTCTGCCCGTCCGCATCGCCATGTAAATAACACCGCAAGCCCAGACGTCCACCGCCCTCGCGTCGAACTCCTTGTCGACGTACTCCTCCGGCGCAATATATGGGGCTGAGCCACACAGGCCGGACACCATATGTGCGTCATTCTCCCACGCCATGCGGAAGCACTCGCCGTTGCCAAAATCGGTGATTTTCAGACCTCCATTTGTCGTGAGCAACAGGTTTTCTGGCTTCAGATCGCGGTGCGCAACACCCATCTCGTGCATATACTCGACGCCGCGCATCATCTGCTTGAAAAAGCAGTCTGCCTCCTGCACCTCGAGCTTTCCCGCGGCAAGCACCAGAGTGTACAAGTCACCACCGGCGCAGAACTCCATTACCTCACAATAGTCCCCCTTGGCGTCCTTTAGCAGGTCCAGGGTGTGGATGACGTTGGGGTGTCGGAGAGAGGATGAGATGCAGAACTCAGCGGTCAGCCGCTTGCTATACTTCTTTTCTGTCTCCTCTGGGCGCCGTCGAAATTCCTTGACGGCAAAAAGCTTCTCGCCCGGCAGGCCCTCGAGCTTCTTGTGCGATATCCTAACGATACCAAAGGCGCCACGACCAACGACCTCCTGACACTTGCCGTACTTCTCGACGAGTGTGACTGTCTCCTTGGGGCCACCCTTCCGGTCCGAAGCCATGGAATCCTTCTCCTGCTTCAAAGCGTCGACCCAATTCGAGACCAGCGACAGGTCACTGTCGGGCACCTGCTCTGCGCGTTTACCGAGCAGGCCCTTGAACATGTCGGTCAGTTTCTCCTGGCGCCTGCTCGACCTGAGGTGATGTTCGTGGCCGCCCTGTGCCTCGAGGTTGACGACATAGCGCTGCGAGGGGTGCCCGTTACCATTAGTCGACTTGCCAGATTTCGGCGCAGGAGTCTTCTCGGCTGGCTTGTCCAGTCTCTCTGTGACTGAGGCTTGCCGGGAGGGGATTGTAGGCTTCAGAGGCGGGGTGGAGGCAGCCGAAGTCGAGCCCTGCTCTGCAACAGTCGCAGCGGGTAGGGGCTTCTTGGAGGGCGAGGCATTTGGGTCGAGCTTGTTGACATCTTTCGTCGAGAACATGCGGGTAAGGCGATCCTTGACAGATGCTTTTTCAGGGTGTTTCGGTAGTTGGTCGGCAGTAGCCGCTTGACCGTTCTGGGCATTTGACTGAGCAGAACCCTTGCTGGTGTTGTTGAGCTCAACGGATCTTACGGACGAGGGCTGGGAGGTTGACGACATGGTCGTCGACCGTGACGTAGAAGCGCTGGCCATTGTGGGATCGAGCACCGTAAATAGAGCGACGGGGTGCGTGGGGGGAGGGAGAGGCGGCGATATAAAAGGCGGATGGCCGCAGGTAAGTAGTGGTAGTACAAACACAGTACAAAACTGCAGTTTACCGTAACAGACCACAATTCGTATATAGCCGGTGTGAGTCGAGAGGAGGCAAAAAGACTTGTTGGAAGCCTGCGGCGCCGTGGGAGTGCAGCCAAATGACGGGTGTCGTCTGGCGGGTGGTGCAGGGCTTATTGGCTGTCGGAGGTATGCGACCGTGGTGCGGCGCGGCGGTAGGCGAGTCCAGTATCAGGTTTTGAGAAGGCGACGTATAACAGAGGGAGCGAGGCAGGCGGGAAAGCTGTGTGCCCAGATGCAAGTGCGGGTGCAGGCTGCTGCAGGTGTGCAAGGGCGGCAGCCTCTCTGAGAGACACAAGAGGCGAGAGGGGGGAAGGCAGGAAAAGAGTCGGCAGTGGGAGAGAAGAAATGAGGCGGCAAAAGCGCCGTTGGGGGGTGGGCAGAGCCCGGGGGAGATCTCTAAGGAACAGACAAAATAGCAAATGGGTATTTGAAGAAGTCAAGGCAGAAACGCGTCCTGTTTCTCCTCCGGGGGAGGGGGGGAAGTGGGAGAATTGTAGTGTGCTTTAAGTCGGACAACAAAATGTGGGCGAGAGTGGTCTGGAAATGAGCAGTGGTCGGGAACAGGCTAGTAGCCCGGTATGAGCCTGCCTCTGTCTGTGTGTGTGTGTACAGGTACCGTTTGTTCGGGTGGGCAGGGCCTGCCAGGGCCAGAGTAGAGCAGAGTAGAGCTGTGGTGGAGAAAGGCAGGCGAGGCTGCGAGCAAGACGGTAAGACTCAGTGGGGAGCAGGGGGAGTCGGGAGTGGGCGAGACGGGCGAGACGGGCTGCAAGGAGACGGCAGCAGAAGAGTGCGTTTTAGAACTTGGGCGACCTGGGACCTGGGGCCAGGGACTGAGGTGACTGGTGATACTGGCCTCGGACAGCTGATCTTATCCAGTGCTCCGTCTGGTGGGCGCTAAAGATGGACAGACGGACAGGGTGGGCTTGTAGAATGGGCAGCAGGTGGCAGAAGCAGGAGGTGCCCAGGTACCCAGGTAGGGTAGGTAAAGCTGGCTGCTGCGAGCGGTCTGCCGTTTCTGTTTGTGTTTCTGTTTTCTCCTGCCTGTGAGTCGGCACGGAACGGCCTAGCAAAACGCTGGGCAACCGGGTGCCACCTGCCCCGGCCGTGTGCTAAGTACGTACAGTACAACAAATACTTGCACCAGAGCAAAGCACCAGCACCAAAAAAAAAAGAGGTCCAGGCGGCTGGTTTGATGGTCACGCCCCCCTCGAGCCCGGCTGGCAGACTATGGCACGGGTTGTGCTACTGACTGGGTGACTATGTGAATTATGACGGATTAAAGCAGGCCAAGATTCAGCATGGTCGAGTCGACGGTGCACCAGCAGGTCGACAACGTCAGGAGTGGTGCTGACACTGCACCGGCAGCGGAGGGGCCAGTGGCAGTGACAGTGGCAATGGCGGCAGTGGCAAGTAAACGGAACTTTCACTGCACACCAAATGTGTCTGACCAAGCAACTGATGACGCTGAGTGGGCTGAAGTACCTCTTCCAGTCACCCAACGTTAGTGCACCGCTTTGATGACAAAGCACAACGTTTGGCCGTAACGTTCCTTCCCGTGAGAAAGGATTTTTTTTTCTTCTGAAATTTGAGAGGGATTAGAAAAAATTCAAAAATTCTGGTAGCCGGGTATTTACGGCGACGACGATGGAAGTTTCCGAGGGACCAGAATCAGGTGTTGCTCAACGAATTGGTAAGCGGTATGGAATACTGCAGCACTCGACTGAAACCGACAGTAAGGCTGGAAGAGAACAGCACACCAAGGCCAAGCCCGACTTTTCTGGTTGCCCGCACTGCATGGGCGTGTTGAGCGCACCCAAGAACTGTGTAAGGGACGTAAAAGACGTAGCGATATGTAAAGACACGACTCAAGTCTTGGCTCCTGTGCATCATCAGTGGCAGTGCAAAGGGCCCTCGGCCTCCGGCAGACTAGCACAGCAACCATCATCGTCATAAACTCTAGGCAAAGGACGATGACTCTGAAGTGTCTGAGTTCCGGCAATCCCCCCCAAAAGCCAAGGAAGCCTACCTGTCAGGACAGTGGCCACGGGCAAAGCAGGGCAGGGCAGGCCGGCCGAGGGATGCGTTTTAGACCCTAGGCGGGTTGCTTATAAATGGAAACAACAATAGCAGCCGCAATGCCATTAGCAGGACGAGCAGTAGCAACGAACAGGCAAGCAACGGAGCCTCGGTCGGGCTGTGTCAAAACTGTGAAACTGCCCCAGCCGAAACGGCCGGTCGGTCTGACTGGCTGCACCCGCTGCCACTGCCGCTGTCTTCTTTCTGTCGTCTGCCCTTGGCGGGTGAAATAGGAAGGGGCTCTTGGGTACTTGGGTACCTGGATACCTGGGTACTTGGTGGCGCGGAAGGGGGAAGGAGAGAAACGGAGAGAGAGAGAGAGAGCTAGGTGGGTTATACGGTGCAGCCACTAGGGAGTTAGCAGGTGCTCCGTACAGTACCTTGGAAGGCAGAAAGGCTGGTTCCGCGCTTTACCTGACAGCACCTAAGCCGTTGCTTGGTGGGTGAGGATTTCTTGTGCAAATTCTTACCTGATCTCATTAAACCAACAGTCCCTGCACAGCTGAACTTTTTTGCTGACCATTCTGTTTTGGTTAATCTGGTCGTGGGGAGCGGAGCGGGCTGGAAGGGTCCTTTGGATGTTGCTCTGCTGCACTGTTCGCTGCAATGCAAAGGCCCTTGCTGCTGTGGCACCCAGAGTACCTGGTCCTCCAGCCTGTTTCTCCATTCGGATGCAGCAGCGACTTGTGCTCTCTGCTCTGTCCTGCCGGCCTGCCAGCCCTGCCTCGAACCGATTCGTACAGTAATATCCTCTCCCGAAAATGCCCAGACATCCACACAGCATTGGCGATCAGACGATCCAAACCCGAAAGATACCAAGACGCATCGAAAGCAACGTCTATCCACCTCTCGTCTCGCCTGCTGCGTGGGCAGCAGAGGCCTCCTGCTGACTAACAGCCCATCCCGATCCTGCCAGGCCTGCCTGCAATCTTCAATCCTCAACCTGCAATCCACAGTCTACTACAACCCGGGTTGCCGTTCCGGGCACCAAGGCGGAAGATGCCATCGGCGAGTCGGCGTGCATACAGCCACCGAAAGCACACCGAACCCCTCATCTGCAGGCATACGCTATCTCGTGCGGGATGTGGTACACCTACCACCGTCGAGACCAGCATCACTAGTCAAGCTCGGTTGAACACGGCCATGCCAGCAGAGGTCATGTCCTCCGAGCCATTCTCACACCTGCTGGACATTGTCGTTCTACGGATGCGTACCACCCATCCAGTCCAACAGCACCAGAGCGGGTCTACCCTCCATCTGCAAGCAGTGTCTCAAACTGCGGCCTGGTTCCGAGACGCTTTCGTCCGTCTACACAGTAGCGAGCAAGAACAGACGGGACAGCAACAGACCACCCGGGTTGCTGCGTACTCTGAGCTCTCCCATACATAGACAATAACTCCGTCAAGCTTCAAGCACCTTCGACACGGACGAAGCTCCTGGGCTGCCAACAGTTGAGCTCTCTGAGACATGTCTCGCAAGGCCTGGGATCGACAAGGAAGCTCGAATATCGTCCACGGTTCAGCAGCAGGCACGATCCCCCATGCATGTAATGTATAGCGAATGTGGTGTAATGCACAGTACAGCAACCCCGGAATGTCGACACATCACCTGCATGGAGCGGTTCGCCGTGCTAGCTCTGGAGCCCTGTGCTAAGCAGTAAGCTTCACAACCGACTCCACACCCTCCGGGTGCTACAGTACCACCACAGGCACACCTAGTTAAAAATGTGGCTACCCCGTGTGGGTGTTAGCTGCGGGATGCTCTCACTCGTCTTCCTTCATTCACCGCCGGAGGAGCAGCATCAAAAGGGCATCATGGGAGGGGGTTCTCTCTGTGCTGCAAACCGCGGGGCCCCGGGCGAATGGCGTCCTGAGCATCCGAAGTGACCGTCCCACACGGCCAGCTGCATCAGATGCCCGTCTCACCCGCCCGCACCAGGTGGTGCCCTGCACCAATACCACAGACACGCGGCGGCTTACTGCGTCGCTGAGCCCTGACAGCCCTGTGCCGGAACATTACAGTACGCCGGAGCTCTGTACAACGCACCTCACCGATCCGCGCCTCTGGAATCTTGCGATCGTCCCTTCCTGCTATGAGGGATTTAATGATCCTGGCGCACCTACTGCAGGCTGGCTGCGGCTCTGGCCATCACCATCTTCCGGCCTGCTGGATCTTGCGCCCTCTCCACGCTCACTCACATGTCAGAAGCGTAGACTCTCATATTTGCGACAGCTTTTGCATTCAACCAATTGGCCCGGGCCCGGGCCAAGTAGGTCTACACACGCCACAGGACGCGGGATTGTAACCCACACTCACATCTATGATGTCTTGTAGAGGTGGCCCGACAATTAATCTATCCCGCAGTAGCTATGCAGCACCTGCTCTCCTATCCCAGACAGCTCACACCACCGCCAACAGCTTTCTGCCGTGTCATGTACCGTGCCCACCCTGCCACAAATCCGCCATCATGAGCGAGCCCCATACTGACCCAGCAACGCGGGGCAGTTCTCGGCCCAGTATCTCCTCTTCTGGTAAACATGGCTACACAGTTACAGGGTGGCATGGTTTTGACCTCACTTGAACACTGGCCCGCTGTCCACAACATGTATGCGGAAATTATATCTCTGTCCGGGCCACAGAACCCGTACAGATCAGTGGTCACAGCGTATTCTGGTGCTTGTCTCCCGGTGCACCTGCACAGCTTGCGTTCCAAAACGCAGCGCAATTTCTCGTTACAATCTCTTCGTTCAGGTACAGCACTCAATCCCTGCTTTACGCAGCACCTGCATGCTGTGCCGAACTCACATACCCGATTGCCCCGGAAGCTCCAGTCGAAAGAGGTCGTGAGCGGTGAGTTCGAAATATCAGGGAGGCCAAGAGGGTCCGACTGGGGTCATATCCAGATGAAAGCATCACGAGCCTCAACGACTGGTCAAAAGGCCTGGTAACACAAGGGATAAGCCTCCAGGGGCATATAGATAAGATATCATGCACCTGCGGGAAATGTCTATCGATCAACAACACCCAACCGCTTGCGATGCTTATTCAGACCGGCCATTTTTGAACAGCACGCAAATGCATTGGCACGGCACAGCCCAGCGCAATGTGTTGGAAGCCAAGAGGGCAGGAGAGGATCCGGACGAGCTCCGCCGACCTTCTTGGCTGACAAGACAGACAGAACAGACAAGACACCGCTACTCCCGAAGTCAACAAAGCAAAGGTTGCGCCATGCAGTTGACGTCACACGACATCTGGGACGCTTTCCCATTAAGCCTTCCGCGCCTCCCTGCATCTCGTCATGCTTTGTTTCACGCGCCTTCTCGAAGCCCCTTCTCAGCTTCTCTGTGTGACCCTCGTGGGTCTCGTTCGCCGAGCCGAGTGGCCGACTTTTGAAGGCTTGTTGGGCGATAATATGGCCCGATACCCATTCGTTTAGTGTTTCGGGCGCCGCGACCGACTCTGAAACCATAAAGTCAGCCGCGAAACCTGCTACCTAACCCTTGGAGAGCCGACAACAGGTGTAATATTTCATCATAAAAGAACCAGAACCGCTCGAAGGATTGATAGGCAGGCCACCAGGTAAGATCTTGGGCACACCACCGAGTCTTTGACATCAGCGAATCCTACAGGCAGCAACGATAGAAATTCCGGTACGCTGGCATCATCGCAGCCATCAACGTCTCCAAAAACCTGCTTGGCCCATCTGCCAGTTCACCTGACCTATGGTTTTGGTGGCTGCGACGTTGCCAACCCCTCACCATTATTGCTGTTCCTGAGCCAGACCCTGTAGATCAACGTCAGTCAATCTGATATGCCCTATCACTGTACCTAGCAGCCTTGGACGCTGTCACCTAACCATTACTAGCCCCGAGAAAGGGACCAAAAGCCAACCCTTGTTTCAAATCCGGTCGGGCCAAGCTTTTGGGTGAAACAAAAGAACGGCCCGCACGTGGCAATGGAAGCGGCAGAAGCGCGGGTAGCGCATGCAGATCTTGGCTACCTAGAGTACTGCGGTACTTGTGTGCAACTGCGGCTGTTTGTATCTGGTCAACTGCGTCCCATTGACTGGCTGGCTGGCTGAAGGCGGTAGGCTGATAATGTCGTTCAAGTGGCCGCGACCCCATCACTATTGCACTTCGGATTATGAGGCACCTCAGGCCTTGCCGGCCGAAAAACATCACCCGCGCAGCACAGTCAGTTCGATCGTTCCACAAGGGGAGGGGATCCATATTTATCACCAGCCCAAGCATTACGGGTCGCCCCGCCTGATGACGCCCGTCAATCATGCTCGCCCCCTCGGCCTCTCGACCCGGGGAAGGACTTCCAGGTGGGTCCGCCGCCCAACAAAGTCCCGGACCCGGATATATCTGGTGACAGCGAGCGAAGTCCCAGCGGGAAAGCGGTCGTCTCTCAACCAGGGGGAAGAACGAAATCCAGGAACCAAGTGAGCCCCCGGCCAGGCATACTGTCCATGTATGTACCCAGCATACCGTCACGGTGACCACACGATGGCATCGCAGCCCCCATCCCGATATGGTCCTGTCTTTCGCTGAACCGGTCTGTCCGCCCACACACGCGCTGTTCAACAAGAAAAATTATTTTCAGTCGTCAGCCTTACAGCCCAGCCTCAGAGTCTGTTCGAAACCCAGGCCGGGCGGCCAATTGACCAGCCCGGGTCAGCGACTCAGCTCAGCCCTATCCCAGCTCTGTGCAACACACAATCACAGAATGTATGTAAAAACCGCATCGTGCCACGAGAAGCGGGCCCCTGGTGACGTGACATGACATACGTTTTTCCCTCTGCCCCCGCCCCACCTTTTCTTTCCTTTGACCTTCTTCTCCCCCTTCTTTTTTCGCCCCCGCCGTACGTACGTACGGCCAGGGCAGGTCCAGCCCGCACCGAGGAGCCAGTCCCCCCGACTCGTCCCGTCGGGACATGGTGGTGGTGGACTGGGCGGCTCCCGACCGAGCCGAGCATTTGCATGCGTGGGGTGGGTGAGAGAGGCCCCGTTCTGAGATGGACCTCGGGACTACTCGCGTAGGGAGAAATAGCACAGCACAGCACACACAGTTTACTAGTGTAACTTTTTTTCTCTTTTGTTTGTGTCTTTTCCGTATCGGGGCATACGGGCACAAGAGGTGCAGAAGGGATCCACATATTCCGTATAACCCGATAGGGTAGGTTTCCGGGAGGGCTGGCCTGGGCGGTGCCTGGTCGGGGAAACCTCGAGGTATATACGGGATATCTCTCTGTATGAAGTACCGCAGAAGAAAATTGCGTTACCATGGGGCCAAGACGTTTAGACTACACAGTACCGGGCCCGTCTCGCTCGCCATGGATTCGAGAAGTTTTTCCCTATACGATACTTTCGTCGGCTATTCGTAGGTAGACCTGAGCGTGACAATGCCAACTCTATACCGCCTGGTATCCGCTGGCCCTCCGTGTACCTGAGTCGTGAGCACATGCTCATCACCTTGGTTGTACCTGGACACAACGAGAGAGACTACCCTGCCTGGCATGTCGATGTCCTTTGTGCATATATCCGTGTTCCGTGTATTACGGGACTTAAGAAATACCTTCCCATGTCCCCGTCCCCTTGGATCTCTTCCTCGAACCCCTGCCGGTATTTGAAAGCCCAGCCCGGTCGTTGCGCAGGTACGCTCGCCTAAGAGACTGGGGTTTCTGGTTCCAGACCAGGCACGCCCGGCGTGCCTAGGTCTCGGTTGGCAGCTTGGCGATCGAGGTGCGTGGGGCTGGCCACGTCCAATCTTTGGGCACCTGCTGAAGGCGGCTACTCCCCTGCTCGTTTTCCCACGTTGTTGTGTTCTGTGCCTGATTTGGGGCCGCCAGTGATTGATGTAGAAGTGACGGAGGCGCATCGATGAGAGAAGACAGGGCCCCGTCCGACAGGGAAGCAGACCTGTCAGTATCACTGATTTGAGTAGCTGCCCAGTATCGTGGTTTGCGTGCCCGTTCAAGACTGGTGGGTGGGTGACCAAGCCAGTCAGTCTACTTGCGTTTCCCTTTATTGTGAAGTAGATAGACTCAGCCAAGCCAAGCCCAACGAATTTATACAGTCACTCACAACAGCAGCCCAACCATCCACCTACCCTGGACAGAACCAAGTCCAAGTCAGAAGACTCGTTGCCTTCTACACTCCTCCGACGCCATCATCATCACACACAAGGCACAAGGCAAATAGCACATGTCCAACACTAAACAATATCCTTATGTGATGAAGCTATACCACTACCCAAATACAAAGAAAAGAAAATGAGACAAGTGACTGACTCCTTGGAACACCGCGACCCGTCTTCCCTCTGCCCATAATATCTATTTGACCCCCAGAGGGGACTTGCAAACTCCATGCCATGTATGTCGATACCCAAAAAAAGAAGACAACGAGACCCATCCAATGCAGGACACAACAACAACACATCTAAACCGCCCGCCCGCTCACCAAACCGCAACAACATTCTGTCTGACTTCCGCACATGCTCAATGCCTCGGCTCTTCCTTCACATCAAGACTCAAGCAGCGCGTCCCGCTCCCCATCCCCCGTCCCCTCCACGCTCTCAAGCACCTCCTCGCCCCCGCTCGCAATGGGCGACGAGAACCCAAACTGCTCGTCCCCTTCTTCCTCATACTCTTCCTCGCCCTCCTCCTCCTCTTCCTCATCATCAACAACCGCATTCTCCTCAAACGAAACATCCATCTCGTCAGCGGTGGTCCCCTCGTCCTCAGTAGCAGTAACACTGCCCCCGCCCAAGACATCCGCCACGGCGCCGGCCCCGGAACCCTTCCCACCACCAACAGCCCTGGTGCGGCCCCGCAGGAACATCCTCAGCTCCTCATCATCGATAATGCTGTCCCTGCCCCTGGTCCCGGAGCCACCGCCACCAGCCTCAGCCCCGGTGACGATATCAAGCCCCCTCGTCTGCCGGCGGCCCATCTCGACGAGCCTCTCGACCTTGAGGCGGTTGGCGACGAACTTCAGCGTCGGGAACGCGCTCTGCTGGCCCTCGTGGATCATGCGCGCGAGGCGCGCGGGCGTCGGGTCCGACAGGATGTGCACAAAGTCCATGGCGATGCTGCGCGGCCAGATGGTGATGGTCCCGCCGAACCCGGCCTGCAGCCACACCTGGCTCCAGTCCTGGCCCATGGGCCGCGGGAGCAGCTCCAGCTGGCGGAGGATCTTGAGCCACTTGGTCAGGTCGAGCTTGATGTACTGCTCGGCCGCGGACCCCAGGAACCCGCCGCGCCAGCCGCGGCCCCGGCGGTGCGTCACGGGCTGGCCGACGGAGCCCCGTGAGCTGAAGAAGAAGAGGTTGATGTGCGGGTTGACCTGCGACACGATGGTGAAGTTTACGTTGAAGTGCAGGTTGAGCGCCTTGACGGGGATGTCGGTGCGCAGGCTGCCGTCCTTCCACTTGTGCCCGAACGAGTACGGGACCAGCGACCCGTCGCGCTGCTTCATCATGAGCACGACGGGGTTGAGGATCCCCGGGACGGCCGCGGACGCGATCACGGCCGACCAGACCACGCAGTCCGGGCTCGTCAGGTAGTTGCACAGCATCGTCGGGCTGTGCGGGTCCGCGGGGACACACGACACGTTGAGGATGCGCCCGGTGCGCTCGTAGGCCTCGCGGAAAGTCATGGACCCGTGCGTCCACCACGCGCACTGCCGCGCCCAGTCTACCGAGTCGAACCGCGCGCCTGTGCGGTACCACCGCCGGAACCACGTCGTGAACGGCTCAGAGCACGCCGTGATCTTGCTCGCCAGCGCGGGCACCAGCAGCTGCTTGAGCTCCTCGTTGGTTCGTGTTGCCACCAGACCTGCCACCAGGGCACCGCCACTCGTGCCTGTGATCACGTCCGGCAGTAGGTCCTCCTCGAGCAGCGCCTTGACCACACCGAAGTGGTAGTAGGCAAACGTCGCACCCCCTGACAGGCAAAGGGCTGTCCGGCCGTAGTTTCCGTGAAGGCTCCTAAACAGTTCACGTTTGTCCTCGAGCCTCATCTGCTTCGTGTCTAGGATGAACTTGAGACTCTTCTCAACTGTTGGCTATTTGTTAGCATACAAGCCCAAGAGCTGTGAAGAAGGATAGAACTTTGGAAGAGGACGGAGTCCCAGCGTAAAAGCTTACCTTCGTCGACATGGTTCTGCACCAGGTTCTTCGTGCCATAGTAAGTCTGCGAGTACAACCTCGGGTTCTCAACGCCAACAAAGTTATTCTTGACGCACGCAGCCAATAGAGCCCGCAGCGCCTCGACGGCCTTCTCGCCATCCGCCCGCTCGTCGGCCTCGACGGCCTCGCCCTGGGAGATCCTGCGCTCGACCGCCGCGGCCTTCTCGCGGCTCTTCTTGAGGCTGTCCCACACGCGGCGCACCGTCTTCCAGTCGTAGTACGCGAACTCGTTGGTCTCCCTCCAGGCCGAGTTGCCCAGGAACTCGTCGAGCTCGCGGGCCGCGGCCCGCCACTCGCGGTAGCTGCTGGTGGCGCGCATGTTGCGCCGCAGCTTCTCGCGCGTGCCCCGCCAGCTGATGAAGTACTCGTAGAACCAGATGTAGTACCTCGTCAGCACGTACGCGAGCGCCAGCCCCAGCACCCACCCGCTCACGAACAGCAGGAACGGCCACTTCAGCAGCCCGTACAGGTAGCCCTCGCGCGTCTCGTCCTTGGTGCGCCGCCCCGGTCGTGCCGTCCGTGGCCGCTTGTGCCGCCGCTTGCCGTGCCCCTTCGTGCCCGCGGCACCACCGCCGCCACCGCTGCCTCCCCCTGACGTGCCGGACCTCGGGATCCTCTCGTGCACAGGCGCCCAGTCGTTCTGCGCCGTGATGAACAGGCTGTTTCGCTGCTGGCCAGCCCCAGTAGCACTCCCGTTGCCTCGAGCATTATTCCCATTAGCCAGTGATGGCGCGGAGACATCCGCCGCCGCCGCCGCTGCGTGCGCCGCCACCTCTTGGGGGTCCTCCTTATCGTCCCCTGGCCCTCCCAGATCTGGCGCCACGCTAGACTGCCGCCGCGTGACGCTGTTATCGAAGCTGCTGCGGCCAGGGCCCGCGCTGCCAGGGACGGGACTGCCTAGCCGGATGGTGGAGACGTCTTCGGAGCTGTGGGCCGGGTCCGGGGCGGAAAGGGCCTGGACGAAGGCCTCGCGGTCCTCAGCGGAGAGGAAGTCGACGTCGACGTCTGGCAGGAGGGAGGGGTCGAAAGCCTCGCGGGGGAAGCCGTAGTTCTTGTCTGGTACGACAACGGGTGGCCTTTCTTCATCGTCATCGGCTGCTGCCCTCGCCGCCGCTGCCGCAGCAGCAGCTTGTTTCTCTTCCTGTCCACGCGCCATGATTACGATCGCTGGTCGGCTGAGTCCAGAGCGCTGGACGGTGTTATACCATGTCTAAAGGGATGCGTGATGCTGACTTGCTTCGGCGGAACAAGGGAACGGTGTGCGTGTGTGTGTGTGGCGTGCGTGTATGTCTTGGGTGGTTCGGTCAGGTTATGGTCGAATCGAGCTAGACAAAGCGTTCAAAGAGGACAAACGCAACGAAACCGGCTAAAGCACAAGAAGGAAGAAGTAGAAGAAGCGACCAGGTATGTGTATTCGATCGCGAGTCAGCAAGGAACTTTCCGCCTACAAAGAGATAAAAAGAGAAGAGTGCGCGGTCATATGCCACCAGAGAATGTGAGCATCTAGTCTCGTTTGTGTCTCACGGCAGCAGCATCGAAGACATATTGGATGGATGGCTTGCCGTTCACGAGGTTAGGGGACTGCACCAAAAGATGACGTCGGCATTTCTGTTGGGGAAAGCTAGGGAAAGCAGCGCCCGAGCCCACTGTGGAATGGGGGGGTTTCCGCACCTGCTCTGTGCCTGGCTGCAACCTTGCAAGCGATGCTCATATTATCTCTTGCAGCAACTTACTTCGGCTGGCTTTACCGAGGCTGGAGCGGGTCCAAATTGGGCGAGTCAGGAAGGCTTTCCTTCTATTTCTGTTGCACTCCCCCGTTGCCGAGCGATCTGATTCTGGAATGGCCCATGGCAGGGCACGAGATAATAAGCAGACCCGGCCAGAAACTCTCCTGATGCTCGCTTCGACCATCACGAGCCCCATGGCAACGGGCAACGGACCTCGGGACGACGGCTTGAATTTCCCAACAAATTTCATCCTCCTTGCATCCATCTCGTCTTTCATACTCTCGAGAACATGGCTGTCTCGTCTGTCTCTCCGTCTCCTAACGTCGATGCTCAAGTGTGCTGGATATCAATTGCACATGTTGTGATGTATCTGATGTATAAATGACTGCACGCACAATATAGACAACACATAGCCGCATAGAACATATCAAACACATTCTAGTGGTAAATCCTTTTCGATTATAAAAAATGAGCATGTAACGCCATGCGGCCAGTAGTAGTTCTCCCTCTTCACAGAACATGTATAAAAAGCACACACCAAGTCGCCATCCATCCATCTTGCCTCTGCAGCACCGTCTTCCATCAACTATCTTGGTTTTTTTTCTTGCCGTCGTCCGTGTGTCCATCACTTCGTCGTCGTCTTGGCTGCAGTGAAGAAATGGATGCCCAAGTGAGAGGAACGAGACCATCTAAGTCATGTCATGACATGTCATGCGTGTGTGTGTGTGTGTATCCGTGAAGCTGTGCGTTGTTCTCCATCACACGCACACAACAGCCTGCAACTCTTCCGCCTGCTCTATCCTGCGCACCGTCAAAGCCTGAGTAGAGGAGGGTGAGATAACCCGGCCAAGATAAAGACCAGACAAACACGCAGAAACTCCTGTCACCCACCCCCGTTCCCCGTGGCTTCATCCGTCCCTATCGAGCACACACGCTCAGACGTACTGGCTCAGCCACCTGATGCCCTCGCCGTAGCCCTGGCGCATGACGACGGAGCACATGAACACCTCGACGGGCCGGATGCCCTCCAGCGGGACCTTGCCCTTGCCCGTGGTCTGGTACATGCCCAGCTGGTGGCGGAGCTCGTCCTCGGACACGGCGTCCGGGTGGTCGATCTTGTTGCCCAGGATGACAAAGGGCACCTTGGCCAGCTCCTCCATCTGCAGGAGCGCGTCCAGCTCCGCCTTGGCCTCCACGAACCGCTCGTGGTCCTTGGCGTCCACCAGGAACACGATCCCGTTCACCTCGGGGAAGTAGTCCCTCCACAGGCGTCGTGCTGTTTGTTTGTTGTTTGTTAGTGACCTGCCCAATGTGGAAACCTTATGGTCTGCATTCCGGGGAATTGCGTTGCCTCGGGGTCTTCGGAGACGGTATTCGATGGCTCGCTGGGTGCAACGGTGTCTGGGAATCGTGGCTGGGCGTACCTTGCTGGTGACCTCCCAGGTCAAAAGTCGTAAACCTGACATTGCCAATCGCGAGTTCCTCAGAAGCTGTATTCCTCACGTCAGCACACTGTCCTGCACGTACGCACAGAAACTCCATGCTCCAGCTGTCTGGCTACTCACTTGGGTGGAGGGTAGGCTGGAGGATGGCAACCCGGTCGTTCTGTGTACACAAGTCTCGTCAGCTCTCTGCTGGTTGTTCTTTCTTCTCTTCCCTGCCTGGTCCATTCGCCCCGAGAGATGATAGACGGTTGTAGGAAGCAGTATGCCGGCAGTCTGCAATGCAGTCCTCCTATTGTCCCGGCTGCCCCGTCCATCATCTCCGGTGTGCGTGAGGTTCGGCGGGTGGCAGCTCGGCGACGCACCTTCAGCATGTGCAGCAGCGTCGTCTTTCCGGCGTTGTCGAGACCGAGGAACAGCAGCTTGGCGTGCTTGTTGAGCAGGCCGAGCGACGAGAGGACGTCGTAGACTGCGAGAGAAGAGCACAATATCCGTGTCAGCGAGCTTGTCCCGGGGTGGCGGCGAGGGGCGAAGATAACCCAGGATGAGGCAACATACACCAGTTGATAATCCACATCTTGGCCGACGACGCGAGGCGGTCTCTTTCTTATCGTCGAGGTCTGTTGTAGGATTGGATACAAAAGGAGTCGACAGCGACGTGTGGGGGGTTGTGTTATGGTGGGTGTTGGTGGCGTGGGAAGAAGAAGTGTCGGACAAGGGAAGAAGACTTGGCTGTAAATGCAATCCGTGTTCGTTTGGTCGCTTTCGGGCTTGATGACAGCAGATTCAGCCCGGTCCAGGCCACCGAGGACTGGGTGTGGGTCTGTCTAGCTGGCAGCAAGAGCGGAACAGCCAGGTGATTGGCTGGCTTCTCTGCTTACATAAGTCTCCCGGTTGGCACATGCGCCAGCCGGCTGCTTCGCTCGCTCACTTGCTATTTTGGGCGGATCTCACAAGTGTGAATGAAGTCAGCGAGCCAAACTGCCCAAGATGCCACATTACACTCACCTGCTGATTATCTGGTCTTTTTTGCCACACATGATTAACGACATCCTGTTCAAATCAATAGCTGAGCCACTGTGAGTCATCATTTGCGCTATGAACTTGGACGTAGCTATCATTCATGGCTGTACAAACTTCACTGAACATCAGTCATACTAGCCAGGTAGTCGATGTCCCTCTCATTGGACGACACCTGACGATCATATTCATGAGGACAGATTGACAGATTTTGGTGATCATGCGAATTGATGTCGGAGTCCATTGCCTAGTTGCTCTCTAGGGTGCCTGACCCGTCGTCATCCCTCAACTCCAGAAAAACGCCATGCGTTGTAAATCACAGTATGCACAGAATCGAACAGTGTCCAGCGAATAAGGTAGAAAGTCCATAACCAAGTATGGCTTCTTTTCATACTATATGTGCCTATGTAAAGGCAGATATAGAACTGCTATGTACAGTGTGAACCAAAAATCGGGACCCCACCCTCACTTAGCCTCCTAAGAAAATCCAAATGCTGGGTATCCGTTGAAAACATAGGTGGACATATGAAATCCAAAAAAAAGTAATATAAACGGGAAAGAATGATGCTGTCATGGCTCGTCAAAAAGTTTTGCGCCAGATTTCCCCTTCCAAGACCGGGGAGTGCCCCACTCCCCCTATGCTTTGCGCCGGTGACTTGGGTATGGTTTGGTAAATGCTCAAAGAAAACAACGCCGTATACCGCCCTGTGGTGTCTCCACTACCATTTTGGCCTAGATGGAGATCACATAGTTTCCTTGGCCCATCTTTCCGGCCAGTGTCAGGCCGAGTTCTCGCATCCTCTCGGCTCCCTCTCCTGGCTGAGCCTTCTTCTCGGGAATCTGCCCCTTGCGGGCACGATTGCAATATTTCTGGTAGAACTTCTCCTTTCTGCGCTGGCGCTTGTGCTCGAGGCCCTTGACGATGTCGATGGCTCCTCGCACGTGAGCGCTGTCCCTGTTTGCCGTGTTGGCTCTGGTCCTCCTGCCGGACTTGACATGGGCCGGGAAGTAGGCACCACGAGGAAGGGACTTGGTGTGGGTCAGTCCCGGCCGGGAGGCCATTGCCTTGAAGGCCAGGACGTTCTCGGCATGGGTGGGCGTTGCGCGTGGCGACCTCAGTCCATGGGGAGCGGGAGACTTGACACGCCTAGGCGATGCGCGATCAAAAACGCGTCGAGGGGATCGGCCACGGGCCTTGTTGGGCGGTGGCGAGCGGAGTCTCTTGGGTGGAGGGGATCGCAGTCGCTTGGGGGAGGCATTATCGCCTCTCCGGTGGCGTCTGTCGGTGCGTTCCTCCTCGAGCTCCTCAAGCTCCCCATGGAGCCACAGGTGGTCGTCGCTGCCATGACTGGGCTTGACGTCCTCGTCGTCATCATCTTCTGGCTCGGAGGTGGGGAAGCTGGGGTCGATATCCTGCGGGATGACACGTAGCTTCTCCTGCTTCCGGGCAGCCAGACGCGTCAGGTAAGCCTCCTCCAGCGGTCTGTCCTCGTCCATCGTGCCACAGACGAAGTCAGTGCTGTCGGGCAGCTCCGGAGTCATTGGGCGTCCGGTCAGTCTCGACTGCGAGTGCTTGCCCCGGACGTGCTTCTTGGAGCCAGTCGAAGAATCCGAGTGGTGGCCGCCCAGAGACCAAGGTCGGAAGACTGGAGTGGCCTCGGAAGCCCGACCCTGGCTTGCCTGATGCGCGTTGTTGAAGGTCCAGAGGTGCAGCCCGTCGTTCTCCTCGTCATCGGACTCGGCAAATCCGTATTCCTCGTCCGTGTTGTACCCATCGGAGAAATCGTCATCGGAGCCATATCCTGACTGGTCGTCCTCCTCCATATCTTCTTCTTCGACGAGTTCGTCGTCCTCGTCATCGACATTCTCCTCATCGTCGTCGTCGTCCAGCGCCTCATCGCCTTCCTCGTCCTCTTCCTCCTCCTGCTCGGCTTCTTCCTCAGCCTCCTTGCCCAGTCGACGGATGTCGTTCTCCTTCTTCAACAGGTCGTCCATGGTAAGTCTGGCCTTGGCAATGCACTTCTCCTGGCGGATCCAGTCCTCTTCCGTAGGGTGGTCACTGGCAAACTCGTGGAAGTGGCAAATTTCGCCCTGTAGATCCCTCGAGTTTGCGGTGATGAATCTGGTCTTGCGAGTGGCCACAGAGCTCTGCGCAGACCTACGGGGTGACGGTCGGGACCGGGCAGCGACAGGTGAGCGCGCCTTCCTCGTGGTTGTGGGTGACCTGGTGACAACGGTCGAGACCGAGCCACTCTCTTCCGGCTTCGGGATGTCCAGGCGCTGCTTCTGTGGAGGAGTCTGCTGGGCGGTAGGGCGAGCTGTGCATGCGAACTTGATGCAAGTCTTCCTCGGCTGGACGGGCTGAGCGGCAGGTGCAGGCGCTGGTGCCGCAACTGGGGCTGCGACAGGGGCCTTGGGCTTGGTCGCGTCGTCCTTGGGCTTGGCGCAGGCGAATGAGATGCATCGCTTTTTCGCGATGGCCTCCACGGCGGGATCCTTTGGTGCTTCCGTAGGCTTCACGATCAGCTCGTTTGAAGGGGCGACGGCTGCGGGCCTTCTGGGTAGGGAGCCGATGATCTGGAGGCCGGACGCGCCATGTTGCTTGTCCAGGGGAAGAGCAGCGAAGCCAATACTGGGGAGGCGAGGGCTAGGAGTGTTGGTCCTGGCCGGGGTGCTCATTCCAGTGTCGCTCGTCAGATCAGCGGTTGAAGCCAGGGAGATCTGGCTAGTGATGGACCGTCGTCGGCGCGTAGCAGCGACTGGAGTGCTATCGGGCGACTCTCCCTCGGAGGCGCTCTGCAAGGCCTGGGTCAGAAGTGAGGCGTGGTTCTCCTTGGCCTTGGCGACAGAGGCCCTTCTAAATTGTGGAGAGGCTTGGTGAGTGCTCGCCATGTTTGAATCTGGGGGCTCGTCGGCGTCGGCTACCGCGTCCTCCTCGGCGACAGACTCGACGTTGGCGGAGTGTGAGCTCCAGGCCAGCACGTTGGAGGTGGCGCTGCCGTGATTTGGGTATTTCAACATTATGAATAGTGGTTCTTCGGGTATCTGTATGGGTGTAGATGCGTTATGCCGGGGGCGGCGTAGGGTTGCAGTGGTGAATATATGCGGTTGTGCGTCGGCTGGTGACGCAAGGCAGATCAATTCTCGAAACAGGTCGGTTGACTGGGTCGCGTCGAGCCGGTCAAGAGACAAGCAGATCAGATCAGACACCGGATAGATACGTGATCTGGAGATGCGAGATATCTGGTGGTGAGGTGCAGCCCTCCCGTTCAGGTCCGAGGTTGGCCTTGGAGGTTGCGCAAGAAGGTGTCCCTAGGGACAGTGTTGCTATAAGCCCAGAAACATCGTGTGGTGGTGCGAGGCTGGTTGGTGTGTGGGTTGGGCGGGAGAGTAAGCGGTTGGTGTTTTGGAAGTTCGGTTCCGTAGGCCGTGACCTGGTGGATAAGGGTCCTTAAAGGTGCAGGTCGAGGGCCGACTGTCTCGAGGTTGTTTTCAAATTCAAGGGACCGGGCACAGCGGCCTTGGTTCTGCGGCGCAGGGTGCGCAGTTGAGAGGCTGAGAGGCGCGGGCGAATCCTGTGGTGGGAGTGGGATGACGTTGAAAAGCCTAAGTCCAAGGTCGGGTCGGGTGGCGCAGAAGGTTCGGTCAACGTAACGCGCGCAAAGAAGCCGGGTTCTTATTTGTATGTGTGTGCGCTGGCCGGTAACAACACAGCACAGCACCACTGATCAACGAGCAGCGATCAGCACAATCAAAGCGGGATTGTCGCTGTGGGTTTTGTGACAGTTTCCAGAAAAAGAAACTGGTCCGCGTGGGGTTTTGTTGGTGAGTAATTGTGAGTCGAGTATTTGTGTTTTTTTTTTGTTTTGTTTTGTGTGGTGGTAGGGTGAGAGTGAGAGTGAGAGTGTGAGAGGGAGACAGAGCAATCACCGAGGGCGGAGGGAGGAATTTGAGGGAGGGCGAGCTAGATGTTATTTCTCGCAACAATGAGTAGGGATGGGCGGGTGAGTGATTTGGGTGCAGGTGCAGGCGCAGGTTGCTGATGCAAGTCGCAAGCAGGCGCAGAGCAGGTGCGTGAGTGAGGACGGTGTTAGTGCCGTTTAGTGTTCGCCCTGCATTGTGGCACTGGGGGGGCATAAGCCATGGGGGTACAAGACAAGACGAGGGAAGGGAAAAGGGCCCTGAGTGTCAGGGGCATGGCAAGTGCGCTTGTTGGGGGGAACAGAGAAAATCTTGCAGAAAGGGCCCGTGTGTGGTGAGTCCAAGGCTGGCCTGGCTGCCCTGGCTGTCCAGGGCAGGGCACCTACCGAAGAACCACTACATTGTAGCGTGCACATGTACTGCGGTACGTACTCACCGACTGCGTGGGAGGCGCGGGATACATGCAAAAACGTGGGAGGATGCATGTGCTGGGAAGTAGCTTCGAGAGAGGCGAGTGGCCGAATGGCCGAGTGACAATGGACGGCTACATCAGCACCTGACTAACGGATTGCCCACCACAGTAAGGGGACGACGTCTCTGCCGGATGCATCCAACCAACCAACAAACCCCCGCTCCGTTTTGTGAAAACGGAGCCCTAACTACTGTAGGCGGCTAGCTCCTGCACCTGTCGTGCCCACCTGCCCTGTGGTTCCTCCTGCCTGCTGCCAGTCCTGCTGCCCCCAAAACCCACTCACCCACAGGAGTCGTGCTTGTCGTGCTTTCCGCCGGGACAGCAGCCATTGGCCACTGCTGGTCGTCCGCCAAAACGACAAAGAACTGACTGGTCCGTCACTTATCACAGCTCACATACAGCAGCAAGTCATCATAGTCTACAGCCAGCCAGCCAGCCAGCCATCTAAGATTGTCTTGCCTATGTCTCGTGATGATGACGGCCACTGTCACATTCCATGGGCATAATGGGGACCAGTTGGCCCGGCACTACCTCCCTGCCTTGATCCTCGAGCCAAATCCGCCCGTCAAAATAAACAAATCTTGCATGACAGAGATCCTCGTTGAGGCATATTCTCCCAGAATCCTCCAGGGTCCCCTTCCCCGCGGGATTGGAACTTGTCCGAATAACATTAGACTAACTGAGCCGTAATTGGAATAACAGGCTCAGAAAAAAAAACCCACAAGCGGCCTTCCAATGTGGGCTTGTGGGATCGATTTGGCTCGGCTCATCTCTTGGGCATCTGAGCGTCCGGAACAGAAAATATTGTTCCCCATGTCGTGCTCTAGCCCACGGGCTCAAGACTGAACACTGCAGTACAGTCAGAACATCAGTCAGGGGAAACTGTGTCAGCATCACTGCTGCAGTGAGGCCTGCACGACCAGAGAAACACGCACAACGTCGCTCATCCCGAGCCCTATGGCAAACTCCGCACGTGGTGGCACTGTGCGTCGTCTGTCTCCGTCTCCTCCTCGTCTTGCTCCGTCTTCTCACTCCCGCTGGCCGCCCCCGACTCCCGCCCCGTCTTCCCACCAATCCCCTCGGCCCTTTAGGATTGACTAACCACCAACCAACACTACGACCCATGGGGTGCTCATCTTCAAGGCTTGCCAGTTCAAACCCGTAGCGCCGTGCCCCCCTCTCAGTCCTGCCGTACCGCCAGTTTCTCACCGACACTTACCCGTCGAGCTAGGTCGAGCTGGTCAGTCCCTCTGTCCTGTAGCGCATACCCGGTCTTTCGCGCCGCCAACAGCCAACAAAAACCTGGATTTAGACCTAGAGTCTGCCATGTGCTGCTGCATGTGCGTGCCAGCGCAGAGCCAGGGCTAAGCAGACACTGGACGAGCATTCGCGAATCGCGGAAGCGGATCCCAAGTCATGGGGCTCGCCCTCAAAAGTTTATCCCATACCCTCGGCAGCGAGCTTCTTGACTTCTGACGCGTGCAGAGGGCTGTGTGCGTGCTACTCGCTGCGCGGTAGATGCGTGCTCCTTGTCAGTGACGAAGATCGCCATGCCCACACATCAGCTCACGCCTCCTGCTGCCACCCGTTCAACCCATCTGAAAAGCATGACACAAACGGTTGCCGGGATCGCACTCGTTGACGAGCAGGAGCTCCAGTGGGGGGCTTCTCGGCCCTACAGAACGGTTACCTAACACGGCCGGAGCAGCGGTGAGAGTCTGTGCACGCTCTCCTGGCCGCTTCTCCTTCTCCTCGTTAATGAACCAAAGAAGAAATGTCGCCATCAAACATGGGCGGCTCTTCCGTGGTCGGTCCGGGGCGAGATCTCGTTTGGCCGCTGGCGAAATGGAACCCCACATGCATGCGCGATGCTCCTACAACCACAACATGCAGTGCTATGTACTGACTGAGTAAAGCTGCGTCGCCGTACTCAGTCATCCGCCGAAGGAACCACACGGCTGGCTGGTTGGATGGCTGACTGTCTGTCAGCATTTCCACATTTTCACACCTAATAGCGTCGTGCTGATGGCTGCGCACGAGGACACGAGCATGCCCAGTGCCCAGTCAGCTTAATCAACCATTGCATAGCTCTGTCAGATTGTGGTGATGATTTCCCTCAGCCGGCGCCCCTTTCGAGTCAATACCAAGCCTTTGCGATGAGTCGTCGCCGGAAACGTCCAAGGGGGTTGCACGAGGCGTTGTCAATCTTCTTGAAAGAGTCAAGACCGTTTTCAAGCAGTCGCTCTTTGCCATTTCTGGTGAAACATGGCACTGAAGCCACAGAGGCAGGCTCCGTCTGTCCTTTCTCTGTGCGTGCACACCTGCGAAAGGCTGCGCGGCCGGCACGTCGCACGCCCGCGGGACCGTTTCTGCAGGCTACAGCATCTTCAGTACGGAGTACAGTACAACCAACACCGGGGCTAAACCGCATCTTGACGGCCTTGCCTTGCCCAGAATTGATTGTCTCAGGGGCAGGAGCGCTGGCGCGTCTTGGGGGAGACGCCTCCCGCAGGTCCCTCCAGACCCTGAAGCCTGAAGCCTCCTCGAAGAGAATGCCTCTTTTGAGAAAGGTCCTGACTCGGCCGTGACTATACTGGTGAGACAGGAGTTCGCAGCATAACTCTGACCTCATCCTTTTTTAGCTCCCAGACGGCCTTGCCAATTCAGCTCTTACCATCCGAGGCCGGCGTGCCCTGAGCAGCCTGTCTCTCATGCAGCAGGCTCGGTGGTAAACCAATTTAATTAGATTGACTCTGCAGTGCCAGACGGATGCTTGCAACGGACTCTTCTGGGCTTCCGTGAAACGAAGGCCACGAGCAGCCTCCTGAACAAAGCTCATATCCTTGCAGCCGCGTAGGTTCGGATCCTCTGTCGGTGGTCCACCGGACCCACGAATGCTACCACCCTAAGCTTCTGCAGGGTTGCACTTTTCTTCGTGCCCCGGAGAATCGGAGCGATCCATTGTTTCGAGGAACAGGACAGTGAGGTGGCAGTCGGTCATTAATTATGGCTTCACCAACGACTCCTCACCGCAACCCAAGACCCAGCAGCATCCACTGGGAGCTCACCGACCGCGCTTTGGTATTGCGCCGCGCACCGGGGATTGAGGCATGGTTCGAAACCCGCTGACAACTGCAGCAACGTGCTAGGTCTTGGTGGACTAGCACCCTCAGGCACATGTCAGAGGAGCGATCACTCTCACCAAGACCACAGAGCGAACCCCCGAAGGCACGGGCCCAAGGCCCTGAACCCCAAGCCGATGAAATTGGGCGGCTAGCAGTGAAGATCCCCCAAGACTTTCGCCAATCCTAGTGATGAAATGTAGATCTGCACCGCTCATCACCGCTGCTCAACGTTGTCTTCATGCAAGACGGATCTTGGTCCCGATCCGACCACCTATCCATCAATCTATCCACCCACCCAGCCCTTTTCCTCAAACCATCTCAACCCCACGCCCGAGTCAAGCGAGCATGGAACGTGTCTGCCATCACTGTCAGTCCCCCCGTGTCGCATGGCTGCTGGGCTGCTGCAACCTGCGCACACACAAAAATGAACCCCGCATCCCGAAGGCGCGCGGGTTCGGCTTGGGATGACACAACGCAGCAGCCCTCTTGCAATGGCGTTTCCAATCCTGCAGGCCTGGGTCCTCGTGCCCTTTCTCCCACGCGGTGGAGCGTGTGGCAGGCGTGGGGTTTGGTGGCAACCGCGCCTACGAGATAATAACTCGGAAGCCGGAGACGCGGGGGGCAGAAGAGGAATTGACGGGGCAAGTGTGAACTGAATGCTACGCCCGCGCCCATATTCGCTCCCAGCACGATGACGCCACGGCTGCATGGGAATCCGCTTGCAGCGCTGCGCTGCACTGCGCTGCGCGAGCACTTGCTCTGGGAGGGCGACGACAATACCTGGTTCTGTGTCCTCACCCCGCTCCGCGCCTGGTGGGCTGGCTGCACCCCATTCATGCACGTAACGTGGTTGTGGGAGAGGTGCGTCACCGCGACTACTGTACCCGTCTACACTAATGGGCACAGCGACCTGTCTCAAGCTTGTTGTGTGGCAGGGGGTCCGCGGCGAGGATAAGATTGGGTGCAGCACAGAAGAGCAGGGCAGGGTAGGGCAAGGTATGGTAGGACGGTTCAAGTTTATTCCTCGCAGATTCAAGCTTTCGGCTTTCCGACAGCGAAAGTGCCGTTTCGGAACGCAGGTCGAGGGCCTACGCTGTCTTCGAAACGGCGCCTGGCTAAGTTTTCCTCGACCTTGCCGACGAGCGTCTAGAAAGTCCTTCCCGAGGTCCGAAGGCCGGAACAGATGAAAGAAATGCCCCTTCTCCCGCTTTCCATTCGTGACAATGCCCTCACAAATCACTAGGCCGCGTCCCATCTGTCCGGGTCTGGAGAGACAAGGCCCCCCAACGACAAAGGGAAGTAGCCGCGCCTACACTATCTCGACCCCCCAGGAATAGATACAGCACAGCGTGTAAATGGGCCTCACCCCAGCCCGGCGGACGGGCCGACCTTGGCGGGGTTTTGTCTCTCGCGATCCTTCAAGGAATCAGCCTTTCCGGACGACGTCCGGAGCCCAGGGCCAAGGGATTCTTGGTCCCCTTTGTCTTCTCCCAATTGGGCCTGCGATTCAGGCTTCCCCTGCCGGGTGCGTCTTGAAACCTGTTGCGACTTTTCAAAAAGGCGGCGAGTGGGACAACCAGCCGCCCCAGATTGGTGGTGTTGTCGACCTTCTTTCTCTTTGGATGGCGTGTCTTGTGTTTCGAAAGGACGTGCGCGTGATCAGGAAAAACTGGAGGCGACCACACCTTACAGCCTGACCCGACCCTGGACCCGACCTGTAGAAGCTGCGTGTTTCCGCCTTGCCTTCTTGTGGACTGTAGATCGCTTCATGTGCACATGATTTCGTGGGTCCCACCCGTTGACGACGCCGAGAGGGATGGAGGGAAGATACCAGCCAACTTGGAATATCCATCATCCATCATCATTCGGTCCTTTCCATGCCTGCCTGCCTCTCGGCCGCTCCCGGCTGTTGCGGCTGTCACTCAGCTCGGCGGTGGAGGCTTGTGCCCCCTTGGCGCCATGGCGGTTGATCTCCCGGGCTTTAAGACCCGAGACAAGGGAAAAAAAGAGCTGCACGCTCTGAACCCTTCTTGCTTGGCGACGTTGCACAACGCCTTTGTTGCTGTGCTTTTCCGACGGACCCAAGACATACATGCATGCATGCACTCACTTTCATTCATGTAGTGTACGAGGCAGTGATCGTCTTGTCTTTTTCCCTTTATTTGTTTCGTTTCTGCCGGGATTAGCGTTCTGTGGTCCTCACTCGATAGGGGAGGGAGATGTTTCTTAGTAGCGGTCCTTTGTGAGATGTGTGTGTGTGACTGATCTGGCTGCTTGCCTGCCCGGCCCCCTTTCCTCGTGCTCGAGGGCCAAGAATACAGATAGATGCCCAGCGTATTACATGATCTTATTACGAGATTGGGAGGGTTTGTGACAATTCGATAGAGAGGCTGGATGTTGACGTGTTAGCTAACACACGGTGTCGATCCTGCTAGGTGACAGAGAGGGCCAAGCCCTTCCCGACCGCCGGTTTGGTGATTGATTACCTTCGAGGATATCAGCCTTCTTGGCTTCCTCAACAATTATTGCCTGCCAAGGGTTACAATTAGGATATTATGAGCTAAACGAATGAAATATTGACTGAAGAAATGTTCTGGCCTTTAGCAAATGTTACCTGTTGTATTAGATTGGCGGCTGTGTCTGGTGCTGTAGATCCCACTGGCTGTGAGATTAGCTGGTGCACAGGTGATACTGTGTGTAGAGTCAACATGGCGCGCTTGGCTTCGATGCGTGGAAAGCTTGGCTTTTCACTTCGGTAGTTGCACAATCGCAGCCATGCTGGCTTCTATCTGGGGCTGGAAGGGAATGCGTGTGTGGAGGGCTCACTCCTGGTCAGCTTTGCTGCCCACAGTTTGATTCAGCGTTTCGCTTGTGGCTTACGACGGACAACTTCTACCGTGCGGAAGTAATTAGACGTCAATTTTTGATCTAAGAGCGTTTTGGTCCAACTGCCTCTCAGTGGTGGTCGATGTAGACATACTTGTTCGCGAGACAATTTTGCCGTTTCCTCATAAAGTACAATTGGACAGTCGATGGGAACAAGCCGAGCATGCTGGAGAATTTCATGAAAACTTGCGAATCCTAAGGGCTTTTCAGGGCGTTTGTATACTAGAAATACTTCAACTCATGTGATTCTTTCAATGCTTCTTAGAAATTGACACTGGTTCTCACCTATGAATGAATCGTTGAAGCTTCCGGTATTTCTTGCCGGACTCGTATCGAAGGGGACGTACACCTGTCTATCGCTTCCTCTACTGAGGAGGACTTGGGAGAGGGGCTGATTTGACAGCAACAGCAACAGCACGGTGAGTATGGGCTTTGAATAGCACCTTGGAGGTTGTTTCTGAAGTTAGACGTAAGCTACGGATTTCGAGGTATCAAGGTCATGTGCTCGATTATAATCTGCCATGTTCTCTAGAAATGGCTGTTATAATTTCTAATATCATAATACTATGAGCTTGCCATGGTTACTAGAACCAACTTGACAGAATAAGGGAGACCGCCATGTCATACCGTGCGATTGAATCCTGAAGTCTGCGTGTACCTCAATATCAAAGATTGGTGAACAGGCATAGCACCTGAATACGAGATGTGTCATGGGTGACATACGCACGTACGCGTGCTCTCGAGCACACAAATACGCATATACAAAAGCAACAAGGTCAGGTAAATGGTGAGGAGTGTGCAGCTGTATAATGCAGGCACAGAGGCTGAACTTGGCCTTGCCAAGGCATTGATCGAGTAGGCCAGGTTTCGTTATCACATGTTTGCCCTGCAGTTGAGGACTGCTATCACCTTCTAATTCGTGGCCTCCGTCCTTTCAGATTCGGTTTCTCATTGAGAATTCAACTTGAAATGTCAAGGCCATCTTCGAGACTGTGGGTGCTGGTTTTCCTGTAAGCCCCGCCCGGACGACCGCCGGCATCTAACCCGTCTCCCGAAATTGCGGATCCGGGGACCTGACAGGAATCTTGGTGGCCCCATAGTGATCTACCGTTTGCGACGACGGCTCCAAAGTTCACTGAGGTACTATTCACACTGCTAGGAGCGAATGCATGGGGTGTGTGTTGCACATAAGTGCTGCGCGTCATTAACCAGGCAGGCGTCAGGCTTGTCCCCATATCCTGGGGTCCTCGAATCAGACCACTCCTTGCGAAGAGCCAGGTGACATTCGTTACAACTCAACAACCTTCAACAAAAGCATCATGGCTTCCTTTCATGGTGTGTTCAAACTATCGTCCTTCATATGGCTTTTCATTAGGTGTGCTGCCGCCACTGGCGGGCTCAATGGACTTCCGGTACTCAATGGGCCCATAACACCCCCGTACTTCAACACTATCCCGGGTATGAAGACCAGAGTTGGGGACTTCGTTCATCCTGGAATCTGGCACACACACGATGATTTGGAACGCATCCGTCTTGGCGTACAGAACGGCACGGAACCATGGAAGTCTGCTTTTGTCAATTTCACTTCAGACAGATTCTCAAGCAGCGAGGTGAGAAAAGAAATCCCACCACTACGCAGTAATTTCTCTTGTCGCCCAAGTGGCATGCGTAACTTTCCTCTTTGGATTTAAATATCACCATATGTCTTACAGTCCGCTGACCATGTTCCCACTGCATCTAGTATGAGATGAAAGGCCCACATTCCGTCCTGTACCGGGGTCCCAGTGGCAGCAACTATACCAGCTTTTCCTACGACGTCCGTGCCGCCTGGCAGAATGCTCTCATGTGGTATATCACACGGAACCAGAGCCACTGGGACCGGGCGACCACCATTCTCGACGCTTGGGGCAGCAACCTGACAGATATAATTGGCACGGACACTTCACTTCTTGTCAGCCTTGATGGAGATTTACTGGTCAATGCCGCCGAGATCATGCGATGGGAAGGCGGCTGGAATGACGGCAGCTTCTCGAACCAGCTTTACTGGCTGTTTGCGAGGCAGTCTATCATCATAGGACAAGCCAACTATGGGCTGGCGTCCATCAAAGGCCTCTTGTCCTTTGCAGTCTACCTTGACGATGTGTCCATGGTGAGTTTCCAAGAAGTAACAGACATGAGATGTACTCAGGATTTTGCACCGTCATAATTACTAACACCTCTTTTCTGAAACAAGTACAACTACGCCCTCGCCGCCTACCAACATGACCCTTGCGCAGGCCTCCCGGGTAACTACGACCAGACCACCGGTCAAGGTTCTGAGACGGGTCGCGACCAGGGCCATGCCGTCACCAGCCTCGGCTGGGCGGCGGAAGCTGCGCGTGTCATGCAGTCCCAGGGCTGGCAAGACTCTTATACCATACTAGACACCCTGCTACTCAAGGCCGGCGAGTATGCTGCAAGGTACAATCTCGGATACGACGTGCCGTATGACCGCAAGTTTTATCGTTGTGAGGCCATCCTCGTCAAGGGGCCTTGGGACAGGCCTTCGGAGATAAAACGCGGCATTGCTGGCAGCCCAAAGGTTTGGGACGTGAGTAAACACATTTTCTGTACCCGAACACACAAACATGCAGTATCTTCGAAGAGGATGATAAAACTGACGTGACTTGCCACATAGATACTGTACTACCAGTACAACGTCAAGAGAGGGTTAGACACTCCTTACATAGCGCAGGCAAAGGCCGTGTCGGATGCCGTCGGCGGGGAGCAATACCGTAAGTCATGGGTTGATTCTACCATACCGTTACTCTAGCTTGGTTCTTGTATTCTGACCATTTCCAAATGCAGCTGGATCGGCCTCAGCTTCGACAACTGATCACCCTGGTTGGGGCGACCTGATCTGGTCGTATCCTGGGAAGGGCAGTTTCATAAACAACAACGACCGCACTATATGGGGTGGAGGGTCTATCGGGGCCAACGGCACAGGGAATGTTAATGCGTAGGATGGGGGATGTAACGCATTGCAAATATGTAAATACAGACACGCATCCAATTATTTGTGGATATATATGACAAATGTAAATCTTAAAATTCATCGGATCTTGCAAAGGTACCGAAGAATATGGATCAGCAAGTGTGATCGGAATCTAACATAGGACGGCTCATGACATCTTGAATAAGAGTCAACTGGAATTTCATGTCTGGCTGCTCGTATTGCGCATTTATCCTTCACCATGCTCGTGGCCTCGACACACTGGAATTCGGCCTCCAGCTCTTGATCTCCTCATTATCTACAGCTTTATCCAATGCGCGCAAACCCAAATCCCCTTTTTTCGCCTCGTGACTATTCTCTATGTGAGTCTGTGCGAAAATCAGGTGCTAAATAGCTGATAGGTGGCTTATATAGTGGAAGTTTACATGCTACGCAGCGTCTGAGTGCTGATCTTGCAGAGGCAATGCTTGAACAGGTAACGGGAGGTTGTCATGGTCAATCCTGTGTTCATATGCTATGGGAGCGGAGGACGGTCCGGTGCTTGTTCCGCAATGCCGGACCTTGACTGGGATGCCAAGACCCATTGTCGAGCAGCCAGGACATCGGCGGATAATTGACCGGGAGATATCACATGAGCAACAATGTCATCTGCTTCTGTCCCTCGTATGACAGTCTGAAGAAAGCGTGTACTGTGTTGAACGGTATTCAGATGACCCGAAACACGAGGCGTACGGTCCGCAAATCTTAGTCTCCCTCTGAAGGCCACAGTTGATCACTTAATGCAGGTCAATGGACATTTTTAAGACCATAATTTTCCCTCAATGGAAACTCTTCTCACCGTTGATTTTCAAAACTGCAACCTTAGAACAAGCCCCGGTGGACATTGGTCTGTAAGTCTGCATCACTAGCAGTATCAGAAGTCTTGTGCGAGGGATCGCTGGATATCTGACACAAGCATCGCTTTGTGAACATGGGTATATCCAGCGCAGCAGAAAGTCAACCATTACGAAATGGAGACCATGTTCAGACCAAATCTACACATCGATCTGAGCCAGTCGCCAACGGAGACAAGCCCACAACAGCACTCTCAGAGCTGTACGCCACCTCCGTGGCAGCCAAGCTATGGTCTGTTGCTCAGCAGGCGTTGAAACTCAGCACCAGTCCACCTACACTGTTTCCAGAGTACACTCACCCAGGCGGCAGTAAATACGTCTACCGCGATCTGGAATTTTGGACCTCGGGTTTCTTCCCAGGAAGCCTATATCTCCTTCTAGAGAGACAAGTCCGATTCGCCCATGTCTTCCAACAAAAACAACGTCCGTCCCCTCTCCACCGCCTCCAGCTCGAGCACGCCTGCACCTGGTGGACAGAAAATCTGCACGCCAACGCCCACCTCGCCACGACGCACGACATAGGCTTCATGACGATGCCCTGGGCCCGGCCAGCCTGGGAACTCCGGCACGACGCCCGCGCCTTCGAGACCCTCAAAACCGCGGCGGCAACCTTGCACGGGCGCTACAGCCCGGCTGTTGGCGCGATCCGCTCTTGGGACTCGTGCGTGACCCGCGCATACAAGTTTCAGGACCCGGCGAAGGAATTCCTCGTCATCATCGACAATATGATGAACCTCTCGCTGCTGTTCTACGTGGCTGCACAGACCGGGGACGACGCGATGCGGGATGCGGCGATCAGTCATGCCCGGACTACGCGGCGCACGCACGTGCGTGACGATGGGACCACGGCGCACCTGGCTGTCCTGGACCCGAAGAAGGGTTCTTTCCGGCAGCGCCTTACGAATCAGGGGCGGCACCATGAGAGCTGTTGGTCGCGAGGCCAGGCGTGGGCGGTAGCCGGGTTCGCGGAGGCTTGGGGGTGGACGCGGGAGGAAGAGTTCCTGGAAACGGCGGTCTTGTGTGCTGATACGTTCCTGGCGCGGATGCCGGAAGGCGATGAAGCAGTTCCCCCTTGGGACTTTGAGCCAGCCCCTGCGGACAAAGGGGAGAAAGAGAACGCGGTGGAGCCTACGGATACCAGCGCGGCTATGATTGCCTCGTACGGCTTCTTACTCATATATGAGGCATTGAAGCTGCGACAAAGTGCCCACGCGCAGAAATATCTGGACGCGGCCTTGAGGATAACGGGTGCAGTGTGCAAAGGGTATCTCACGCCACGCGCCAAGTTTGCGCCCCAAGCCAACGGGGCCACGGTTAGGTCGATCGTCGATACAGCTGATCACGGGGCTGAGGAGCAGGACATCGCGGTGGCCGGGTTCGACGTTGACGATGGCGGCTGCGAGGCCATCCTCGACGGTGCCACTATCAATAACTATGAGTTTGCGCCTCGAAGATGGGCGAACCACTCGCTGGTATACGCGGACTACTACTTCATGCTGGTGGGTAACAAGTTGTTAGAGATGGGCATTGGCCATGAATTTGTGGGCTTCGGCGCTTGAGATTGACTTCTAAGTGTATGTGACGCGCTCAGACAACACGTTGCGTGGTCTATAGTAGACACTATACAGATAGATCAGTTTGCATGTAGGAGAGGTTCTCCTGAGTTCTGCTAGTACTGAAAGGGTGTCCGACGGCACAGAGATACACGGGGTCAACGAACAATGAGATGATACAAAGATTCTAGAAATTATGAAAACCTGACACACGCTGCCTTTGCTAATATGACACAGTAGAAAAAGGCCAACTTTGAAGCTTAGCTCTCGGGGGGAGGAGAGAGTAGGAAGATGCAGCGGAGAGTAAGTCAATCCAATGTGCAATGTGCAATAAGACAACAATTTTGAGATAATGACATAGATAGATCCGACCAGTACCAATTATACCTTGCCCTACTCTGACTGATCATTCACAGCAGCACACCGCATTGATTCCAGCCTACTGACTCATCGACGGCCCATTTGAATCACCCGGGTGCCCATACATGCTAACTCGCTCGTCCGGTGGGAACGTATACTCCATGAACAAATTAAGATCTTGAAATGCGCCCGCGTCCAAGGGCACCATGTCGTTTCCAAAGTCTTGATCTGGATATGGCGCAGGTTGCATGGCTGGGGATTGGATAGCCGTCTGTGTTGCGCTGGCGATCTGACCTGCCTGGAATGCCAAGGGCAAGGGAGGAAAAGCGAACGAAATGCTGTCGGGGGACTCCTCGTCGATGGGATGCATGTTGTGATAATTGCTGTGGATGGGCCTGGGAAACTCCACTGCCTGTCCTGTTTGTGAGGCATGACCAAGCTGGTGGGATGGACCGGCAAAGGTCTGATTTTGATTGATGAGTTCGGGAGGTGGCTGATTTGATTGGATTCGTGCCTTGCCGTTGCGCAGCCTCGGTAAATCGACGCCGTTTCCATGGATTCTGGATGAGCTGTCGGTGATCGTAGCCTGGTCGTCAGAGAAGACGGCCTGTCGGATATCCAGTGAGGCACCCTGCTGTCGGGCCCTGAGAAGACGGGAAGCGAACTTGGCCGCGATATTGTTCTCTAGTTTCCATCTCTTTGATATCTCCCAAAGAGAATCTAATAATACATCAAATTCTCTCGGCAGCGAGATGTTGTAGTACGCAGCGTGGGCTAATAACATGCGGCCGCAGATGAACAAGCAGAATGCAAATTGGGGATTTGTGAGAGTGGCAGGGTTATCACGGAGGAACCGCTCCACAATAGTGACAACTTCAGTCGCGGCAATGAGGCATGTCTCAGCGCTGGAAGCAGACGGTAGACGGACGCCGATGGTGGGTAACACCGACTGCCATTCGGCAGATGGATAGGCAATGCCCTGGTGAAGAAGGACCACGGCGATGTTGTGAGTAATATGCGCCAGCGTCAGGTTGGGGTCCATGTTTCCATCTTCATTGAGAGCACAAGCCTCGCGCCAGCGCTCGGGCAGGAAGATCTTCCACTGCACCAGGCGGAGGTCCAACTGCTTGAACCGCATGAGCCACATTTGGACATCTTGCGCCTTGGACACATCCACAGCTTGCTGTAGAAAAAAGGAAGTGACTAGACTGAGGCTCTCAGTTGCCTCGATGCAGTAGGCAAAACCGCCCAAGGACTCTTGGTCCTCACTCTCGGCTCTGGCAGCAGGTAGCCTCATCTCATCCACCGGCGTCTTGTGCTTTTGATGTTGACTCGTAGATGAAGAATTGGTGGATGTTTGGTTGTACTTGTCCGAGACTCCAAAGAATGGCGTGGGCGTATCGAGAGCCTCGCCTGCCTCCCACAAAGCACCCTCGCAAGGTAGCCTCCGCTTCACGTCGGCACTGGTCAAGGACAAATTCCAACCCGTGGCGAAGCTGCAGAAGCGGTCCATCAGGAATACGTTCCAAAACACGCGTCTCCTCTCCTCAAGCTCACTCCAGTCGCGAGCAGGAGGCAGGAAGGCAGCTCTCTTGATTTGATTCTGGAATACATTTGCAGAGCGAGGGTGGTCCTCATCCGTAGGCTCGACACTGAGCTGAAGCTGCTCGACCGTGCGTGTCATGCTGCCCACGACGGACCAGGCACTCGGGCTGCGGCCACTTCCGATGGTATCAAACGCGATGATTATGAGGGCCTGTAGGTTCTCCACCGAGAAAGACTGCATGCTCTGCAAGATAACAGCATCACGGCTGCGTTTGGCTTTCTGGTTGCGTGCCTCACTGTCATTGCCGAGACAAGGTTCGTCGGAGAAGCGTGCGCAGATGGACACGATGGCATGGCATATCGTGGTGATTTGATTCCGCTGAGATGGATCTCTCATACGCTGGCGAAAATTCCGGACATGCAGCATGGGTATCCAGGGGTGGATGAGCCGAAAGTAAATCTCCACGAGCGAGAAAAGAACCTCGTCGGGGGGCAGCTCGTTATCGTCTCCTAGTTTCGAACTTGGCCGCGAGGGCTGCGGTTCTGATTGGTGATGCCGACCAGCAAGTGCTGGGTCAATTTGTGTCTGAGGTCCATCATTTGGCGGCAACTGTAGAGTACCATCCCCAGACACTGAGGATAGGAGAGACTTTTTGAGCTGCGCCGTACGCTCTTGTAGCGAGTTTCCGGCCGTGGAGCATCCCGAATCTCGAGGACTCGAATTGGATGCACCTTCTGGTGCTATGTCGTCGAGTCGGCGCCATATCTGGTTAATATTCTGTTGCCACAGCATTCCCTGCCCAAGGAACATGTTCTCGAGGGCGCTGATCCTCTGGCTGAGGTGCTCTATAGCGCCAGACCGCAATCCTGGCTTGAGCTTTCTCTCATCATACACACATTCCAGGTCTTCGGCAAAGTCAGATCGTGCGATAGCTCTGGTCATTATTCGAAGAGAACGACTGCTTACTTTGCCTCTCACACTGTGAACAAGGCAGTCGCCTGGAGCATTTTGCCTTCTTCCGTCTACATGACTGGCAACTGGTGTGTGAATGTGCCTGTCAGTTTACACACTCGGATAGATCGGGCCTCCACAAGGACCCTCTATGGCGGTAAATCTCATCTGAGAACAGCTGGGAAATATCTTACGCTGGGCCGTCAAACTTTGATGCCGCGCTGCCGTCAGTCTTCCTCTTCTTCGTCGGTGGTGCCCCGTCAGCGTCGTTGTTATCATCGCCTTCAGGGGCTTCCGGTTCGGCCCCACCCTCCTCAGGTTCAGAGGCTGAGGGGTCCGGGTAGTCGTCGAAGGCTTCGCCCAAATCATGCATGCTCTCAACAGTCTCGCATTATCTGATAAGAAGCTTGGTCGACATGATTTGGACACGGAATGAACAGTCACAATGCCATCATTGTGAATGATGGAAGGACTGATAACACCCATGCGAATCCATGCAAAAAGGCTCGCTCTCAGACTTTACGTTGACCTATGGTCCCATCTGGGCCTTTCCCTCTAGCCGTTTTCATAACATTTCGCGGGGAAGTGGATCCAGGGCCCCGGGAACCAGACACACACTCGCTCAAGACTCTTCAATGAAAACCGCGCCAATCATCCGCATTGTAGCTTCTCCTTTCAGGGTTGCAATACCACCCAGAGACCCAAGAAAGAAGGCATCTAAATAATGGTTGTGGAAGTGGCTTCAACGGATGGCGGGGGGATCCGGGGTAGTGTGGGGAGCGCACATGGGTGACAGCCACCAGGCCGGCCACCGGAGGAAATACCGGAGGGCCCTCCGGTACCATAGACGTCCTTTCAGCGTCTGCACCCTGGTCACTTTCGTTGCTGCTGGCTTCCGGCTCGCTAAGATGCAAGGCGTGGTCTCACTCAGCGCACTCATCACCTGTCGGGAGAGCATGTCAGGAGAGTCTGGTGCGCTGGACTGCTGTGTCTCTCAGTACAGGCGGTCCTTGGCAGTTGGTCCTTTCCCCCGGATCTTCTACCGCAGATATTGTGGGATACCACTTGTAAGTAGTGTGGCAGGGTCAGAGACTGGCCGGCTGCGAATGACCCTCCCCTCCGCCACGCTTGTTGTCTTTAGCAACATCCCTTACTTCTTGCCAGAGCCTAGGGAATATGGGCTGACTCCTGGCGCGGCTAGAATCCAATCCGACAACACGAGCTAGTCCGCGCTCCAAGTCTCGATAAATACCTGTTGCGATCTCGCCTTCGATTTGAGAATTGCAATCTATCCTTGTGATTCTATCCCCCTCGGCCATAGGAATTTGCAGGCCAATCCACTGTCGCTAGACTTATCGGTATCTTCCTTCACGTCTTGAATTAATCATGGAAAAGTCGATCTCGGTACCTTCTGGTGATCACGATGAGATCGCTGTGACAGAGAGCCCTGGATCCAAGCCGTACTCGGTGGCGGAGCCTTACGAGAAGGCAGACGATGAGGTAAGTGCCCTACACCCTTCTAAAAGTCTTACATGCGAGGCCGGAGTACATTTAGAATGTATCCTAGTTATGATATGACGAGGCAAGGCGAGACTGACAGACCCGTGAACTCTCGATTTTGTAGACCGCCCAGTACGCAGGCCGTGAGGCTATTTTTATCGACGAAAAGACCGACCGCAGACTCTTCTGGAAGATCAACGGGCGAATTCTGGTCTGCATGCTGGGCACCTACTTCTGTCAGGCGCTTGACAAAGGAACACTCTCGTTCTCATCCATCATGGGAATTCAAGAGGATACACATCTCGTCGGGCAGCAGTACAGCTGGCTTGGGACCATCCTATACATGGGTGTGCTCGTCGGCGAATACCCCACCAACTTCCTACTCCAAAAGCTACCCGTTGCCAAATATCTCTCTGCCAACATCTTCTGCTGGGGCGTGGTCATCGCTTGCTCCGCTGCCTGCAAAAATTTTGGTTCGTTGATGACGGTCCGATTCCTGTTGGGAGTCTTCGAGAGCTGTGTGCAGCCTGCGTTTATTATCATGACTTCTATGTGGGTAAGTTTAGAACCCTGACGCTTGTACTTTGGCACACGCAACATTGCTAACTCCGATGCGCCTCACTGTAGTATACCAAAAAGGAACAGATGCTCTTGACGTCGATGTGGTATTGCATGATGGGAGTGCAACTCATGGTCAGTAGATGACTTGTATCCATGTGATTTAGCAGAGCACGCTGAGGCTTACACATCCTAGGTTGGCGGAATTATAGCCTGGGGTGTATCGCAATATGTGGGCCACGCGATTCTACCCTGGCAGCTCCTCTTCCTCCTCCTAGGCTGCCTGACCTGCGCCTGGGGTCTCTTCGTTGGGTGGTGGCTCCCGGATACGCCTATGAAAGCCAAGTGCTTCGACGAGGACGTGAAGCGCCTGATGGTCGAGCGGGTCCGCGCAAACGAGACGGGCATCCAGAACAAGGTCTACAAACGCTACCAAGCGGTTGAAGCTCGCACGGATCCTATCGTGTGGCTCTACGTTATGCTCCAATTGACCTCGACCCTAGTCATCGGCGGATTGGGTGTTTTCTCCAACCTGATCATCTCCTCGTTCGGCTTCACCTACCTCGAGACACAGCTACTCAATATTGCACAGGGTGCTGTGACTATCATCGTGATGGTAGGCTCGGCTGCGCTGTGTACGTGGACTGATCAGACCGCGTGGGTTATGCATGTGAGTAGTCCTTGACGTCCCAAGTCGTCGCTTGTTAGGCTAGGCCGTACGCATTCTAACAGTTTCTCTCGCTAGGCATGGACCATGTAAGCAATTAATGAGGAAAAGAGCACTGTGGATGTCTCAATGCTGATAATATGTCTAGACCTCCTATCATTGGAACCGCTATCATTTATCACATCGAGCCCTCGGCGTCTACACGCGTCGGGCTCCTCATCGCCTTTTATTGCATGCAGTTCTACCTCGCTGAAGGCAACATGATATTCTCACTCATCTCACGCAACATCGCCGGACAGACCAAGAAGTCTACCGCTCTCGCCATGACATTCATCGCATGGGCAGCTGGCAACATGACTGCGCCACAGGTATGTGTCATTTTGCGTTAACTTTAAACCTGAAAACTACTCATCCAAAGAGAATTCATCTCCATACATGTGTTTCTGTTGCTAAATTTCTTTCTGTTACCTAGATATTCCAGAGTGGCGATGCCCCTCGCTACCACAAAGGTTTCACTGCCCACTTCTGCCTCTACGTGCTCTTCAACATCACTCTTGCCATTACTCGTATCATCCTCACAAGGCGCAACCATAAAAAGAGAAGTTTGGCATCTGTGTCGTCAGAAGCTGCTCCGAACGGCGGTAATGATGCTGGGGGCTCTGAGAAGATTGGCCACTCCAACGCGTTTAAGGATCTCACGGACACTGAAAACCCTGACTTCAGGTATGATTTCTGAGGACATGTTACCATGGGTTGGAGTGTCTCACGTGGATGAAAAGGCCTGAGGGCAGAAGGAATTCAAAATCTCCACAATTTTAAGCTTTCGCCTGACTCCGAGTAACCATGTATGAGCTGAGGCGACAGTTACACTGCGTGGCATGTGTTCAGTGGCCTCTTACGAGACACTGCGGTGTACTAATAGACTGATTGGAGGAATGTGAATACTGAATGAAGCAAAGATCAACTCGGTGCTCTCCGATCCCCTTCTGAACCAGAATCACATAAAGCACTAACCGTTGTTGCTTCACAAGACATTGCCATATGTTGGACAGCATGATTGTCCTAGACCCTCGGCGATAAGGGTACTGTGGAACGCATGTGGGTAGAGACAGTTACAGCTCAACTGGGTTGTCTGTCTGAGGCTCGAGTTACAAGACTCTACATGTGCGACAGTCTATGACTTTATAAAATGGGCCACTGTCTGCAAGGATTGGGAATGTAGAAATCTAGCGGTCAGCCTCCTGGAAACCATTTCTCATCTCCCGGTGCCCAACCAACCCACCAACAGCACAAGTACAGAACAGGAAAAAGAATGTCTGGTCAAACGACTACAATGCTCAAGATTACCGTGCTTCATTACAGGGACCAGTCCCACGACGAGGCGACTTGGATGAGGTGGTGGAATGAGGAGCACATGCCTTGTATCATGCCCATTGCCATCAAGCACGGAATTGAGAGGGTCGAGCTCGTAAGTTTACTACAGATATCCTTCTTAACAAGGACAATCGTCAACTGAACTCAACATGCCCCATCTGATGCTGACTTGGTGTCTCCGCATATAGTACACCACCCCAAACAGCTTCAAGAATCAGTTCCAAGATGACCTTGACAAGATCAAGGGCGGGTCTGACGAGGGCTTGAAGATGGCTCCATATGATTCGGCGTCAATCTACTGGACCACTGACTTCCAGAACATCCGCAATATGCTTGCTGATCCGGACTGGACGACCAAGGTCGCGAGAACTTCTGAAGGATGGCTTGATACGACGAGAGCGGATGTGCAAATTGGAACGCAAACTACGTTCGTTGAGAATGGAAAGATCGCCCAAGCCACGTCAGGCGAGTTCCCATCTGGGATTTCTAAGGGGCTACTTCGGTAGCTCTAAAGTCATACCTGGTTGGAGACGCTACCAAATGCCAGTGTACTTGGAAGCAATGTGAAAAACGGAATGGAGCACTTTAGAAAAGATTGACATAAGGGCCAGCAGAATATTCGCGCAGCACTGAGTCTCGACATCGAATGCAACATCTCAAGCGCGGTTGAGTGAAATTGCTGCTTCTTCTTCCCCAAGCTCCTCCAGTCCTTGTTTGATCTCACACTCTATGAGAACCACAGGAACATGAAGTAGGTTATAAATAACGCAATGGATCCTTAAAAGAAAAAATTATCATTGGAATAAACCCTTAGTATTCAACTGTTTGGTAAATCGCTTGCATTTCGGCGTGATGCGTGCATAATCCTTCGGAGTCCGGAACGAATCACCACGTACCTAGGTACGAGCCCCCCGAGACGCGTCCAGATCTATCTTTGTGTAAGTCTCACAGCACTGAGTAGTTAAGTGCTCATTCAAGACGGCGGTCTCCGATCACGGTTCACAGCAGGCTCGATTGGTCCTAGCTAGGCACTGGGTCTTCGATTCCATGTCCTCCTTTGGATAGAATCCCAGGCAGGCCTCGTGGTCAGGGGTTGGGACAATTACTTGTTACTAAGTTCTGGAGGACTAGACGAGGAAAGAGATGCCCACAAATGATTAAATGTGATCGATCATTTTCAGAGCTAGTAGGAAGCCCCACCGATGGTGGTACAAGGCAGCAAAGCCAACTGGCTGATAGACGTCACCATGAACTAAGCACAAATCACCGTAGACACTCAAACTGCCCGTTAGTGTTCACGGAGCTCGCCTTGCAGCCACACTGGCCGGTTTGATAATTGTTGAAACCATAAGCACCTTTTTCTGCGGAATGACAAAATGGCTTCGGCCTTGGATCAACCTCAGACGCCGTCCATTATCTGGCGGGACACCGCCCTAACCGGGGACTACGAGAAGGCTCGCACCTGTCGACTCTTCAACGGAATCATCCCAGAAAGATATCCAACCGCCATCATGTTTGCCAAGACAGAGCGAGACGTCGTGGCTGCGATGAAGCTAGCGATCGACAAGAGCCTCCGTATGTCTATCCGTGCAGGAGGCCACAGTTATGCGGCTTGGAGCGTACGGGACGACGCTCTGCTTCTGGACCTGGGCGGGATTTCTGAGCTAGACCTTGACCAGGCAACAGGCATCGTGCGCGTCTCACCAAGTGTCACAGGACGAGAACTAGACAAGTATCTGGTGGCCAATGGCCGAGCGTTTCCTGGAGGACATTGCCCTGACGTGGCGATGGGTGGGTTTCTTCTAGGCGGGGGAATGGGTTGGAACACTAATGTGAGCATCTGCGCTGTTCATCCCCAGAGGAGAGAAGTAACCAAAACGGTCGTAGAATTGGGGCTGGGCATGTGAGAGCGTGGCTGCCGTCGATGTGGTTACAGCAGACGGCCAATTGCTTCGAGCGGATGCAAACACAAATGAAGACCTGTTGTGGGCCGCCAGAGGTGGTGGTCCGGCGTTTCCGGGCATCGTTACGAGGTTCCATCTCCAAACTCAATCGGCACCCAGGGTGTTACGATCCTCTGTGTACGTGTTTCCGATAACACACTTCAAGTCGGCATTGGGCTGGGCGATTGAAGTAAGTATTTGAAGACTGTGAAACTCAAGACGATGCTGACCATTGCAGATTGCTTCCACTCTCGAGAACACTATTGAGCTCACTGCCATTGGAAGCTACCACGAGGATATCCAAGACACTTGTATCATGATCATCCTCCTAGCTTCGAGTGATAATGAGGATGTCGTTCAGAGACTGTTGCGATTTGCAGATGACTCCCGCCCTGATGGAGCGTCGTCTGCATTAGTTTGCCAAGAAACAAGCGTACAGCAAGAATACGACAACAAAGCCAAGGCGTACCCAGTCGGCCCGCGGTACAAAGTAGACAACGTGTTCCTACGCAACGATTCAGATATCGTCTCTGTTTTGGAGCCTTCTTTCACCACGCTCCCAACCAGAAAGTCTATGGCACTCTGGACGTCCATGAAGCCACGCAGCAACCGATCTCTTACAGACATGGCTCTCAGTGTGCAGTCGGACCACTACTTGGCTATCTACGTTCTGTGGGATGACAAGGCCGATGATGCTAAGTGTGGATCCTGGCTCTCCAATGTGATGGAGCAGGTGGGTGGCTACTCAATCGGATCCTATCTGGGCGAGTATGACTTTCAAGTCCGTGGTTCTGACTGCTGGGGAGACGAACAATATGAGAAGTTGGTGCAACTCAAGCGCAAATGGGACCCTGATAACCGGATTTGCGGATGTCTTGGGCTGGAGGGTCTCTGAAGACGTCGAAGCGATATTGAAAATGCTCGAATGGAAGGGCTAGGCAGAAGTGAAGGCTCTGAGAGCAAATGTGTGGCAAAAGTTCATACATAACCTTGGAAGTAGTGAATCGCACAATCAGCCACGCAGACCCGGTGTATCAGATTTGCACGTGCGACCATGTTGGTGCTCAGACAAAAGACTAACGTCAGAAACTTATTCTTTCAGATTCTCATGGGTGATTAACGGCAAAGCAATTGGAGGTTCCCCGTTGCCATTTCCTTCCAGACCCAATTGGCAGAATCCGGCTGAATTGTAATGGCAGCACTCGAGTATCTCGCTGTGTCGCAATTTGGAACCTGGCGTCGCGCGCTCCAATTGAATTCGCACGTCTCTTTCTTGATTCAGACTAGCATGCTGTGCAAAGTGATCGTATCCGTCGACAAGCATTTTGCAACGCGAGATCTAGTGCCACCTCACTGTGGAGAAAAGGGTTGGTGGGCAAGGTGCCCGACTTGCTCTTTTGGCCATTTTATGTCCGTCGTGATACCAGGACACATATTATGTGTCACATCCTGCCTGGTCTTTGACTTTGGCGCCGCAAAGCGTGGCTGGGATTATACAAGGTATTACACGAACAAGTCCTGCCAAATAGGAATGACACACGGTATAAGACCTGGGCAGGTGGCGCTCTGAGTGGAGAAACGATCGACATATTGTGCACAGCTGAAGTCAGGAGGTTCTGGCAATATTCAGAAATCAAGCATGGTGGTGGGAACTACCTTGGAACTAGAGTGAATGTGAGGAAAAGACGACCTGTGAGAATATTGGCACCTGTGGTCATTATTTAACGACCTCAGAAGTTCGGTGGTTTCCGAAACCTCAGTGTATACAGGAATGCCTAATACTAATTCTCCATGCTGTGTTGTATCCGAAGAAATTACAATTTGGCGGGAAATCTCCCTATCAGCATTGCTCTTGAGAATTGACCACCGTCACGATGATGGAAACATGGCGTCTGAACGTGGGGAACAAGAACGAGGCCCCAATACGACGAGCATTTGATCCTGGGACGTCTCGGCCGATCGTGCAGCAAGCATGTAATACTTGTCGTGCTAAAAAGGTAAGTTAAGTGGGATACCATCAGCGACGCTCCTTTCACTTCGTTCGACACCACTCCAGCTACAGACAGTGGTAGACAGTGGCTAACGTAGATATTGGACGCAGCTCAGGTGTACAGGTGAAAAGACAGGATGTAGTCGCTGTAAGGCACTCGATAGGGTTTGTGTTTATGCAGTAGCTGGAAAGAAACGCCGTCGGGATGCAGCTGTTCACGATGAGCCCCGGACAGTTCCAGCTCGTCCTGCTCTGACACAACCATCACAAAAACACGCCGCTACGAAAAGGTCGCCTCCGTCCAGAACTGAGGAGCAAAGTGACCACAACAGTCTGGGAACTGAGCATTTGGAACTAAATTTCGAAGGCTCCGATATCAAGAGTATTGCTCACAGGCCCCCAACACCACTCAGCGACGGCCCTGGGTTATCCGACCAAGGTCAGGGACAGCCGCAGCCAATGTTAACAATCTTCGATGTCTGCTCAAACGCAGACCAGAATGGTCACACATCGAGTCTGAACGACCCGAATATCTTCGACCAGTGGCCTCTCATGGATGCTATTGATCTGGAACAGTGGGGCCCTACACTTGCCTCACCGCCGGACGAGGCAGCAAGACTGACCTCGGCGCCTCAAGACTCTGTGCTACCTTCCGGCTCCACTCCGGAGAATGAGGTATCACAACAGACAGCCGACTTGATAGATCTCCTCGGCGGGCAGAACATCCAGTCGATCGTGGAACCAACTAGCCCAGCATTGCAATCTGGCCAACCACCGGAGGCAAGCCGGCACGCAGAATGCCGCTGTCTCCAGCCGGTGGTATTCCTCATCGACGAGCTTGAAGCAGGCAGGAGTACTGTGGAGAGTCAAGGACTCGATGCCAGCCTAGCCTCGCACAAAGAAGCCCTGCGCTACGGCCAAGCGCTGGTTGAGTGCGAGCGCTGTAGGTTGCGTCCCGAGCACATGACCATCCTCAAATTCCTCACCGACAAGCTGGCCGGGCTGAGCGAGCAGATCGTTGCCGAATATACGCGCGGCCTGTTGAATCCTGTGGCTTCTGGTGAAGGGATGACGGTGGGGCGGAACAGTGCAGACCGCGATAGAAGTGGTGCGCCGCCGTGGCCGGCTGTACTCGGCAGCTACGAGGTAGACTCGGGGCGGGAGTGGGACACGCTGATCGGGGTACTGATCGGCCTGCAACTTGAGGCACTACACACGCTGGTTGAGTCCATGAAGGCAGTATCGCGATCGATGCACTGGGACGCCATGTTCGGCAGGGTGACGGCCACACAGGGGAGGATCGTCCCGATGATGTATCGGATCCAGTCCTTGTGTCGCCCCGGAGGTGGTACCGACGACGCCACTTTCTTCTGCGATCAAAGTTAGGTCTCGGTCAGTGAGAGGCTGTATTGGAATACTTCTCCAGGCGATGGGTATTCTCGCCGTGCTTCCGCTCGGAATAGTCTCTGTATTGAGAAGCATTGGGGTCTTTGCTATGCTTATTTTACACTTGGTTTCGTGGACTACCTGAGGCCAATGAAAATCTCACGACATCGAATCAACATCGAGAACTGACCGATGTCTCGATCTGTATGTGGTCAACTCGGACATTTGTAGGTAGACATCGTCAACATCACCACAAGATGGATATAGGCGACGTCCAAGGCAAGGTGATCCTCGTCACAGGAGGTATGAACGCATCCATTCTCATGTTGCAGTGATTGACTCCATACTAATATAAGGCATTATATAGGGACCGCAGGGCTAGGAGCACGTAGTGTTGTTGCTCTTGCCGAAGGCTATCCAGCACACATATACTTCACAGGCCGAAACGAAAGAGCAGCAGAGCATGTCATCCAAGAGGCATCGCAGTCCGGCTCCAACAATACACCGATAACATTTCTCCAGTGTGACCAGGCAAACTTGGCATCAGTCAAGGCTGCAGCCACGAGGATAGCCACGGAGCAGACCCGCCTGGATATCCTGATGGCGAATGCGGGGATAATGAACAAACCCCCAGGCCTGACCAAGGACGGCTACGAGGTTCAGTTCGGCACGAACCACCTCGCCCACGCACTGTTCATCAAGATCCTGCTCCCACTCATGGAGAAGACCAGTAACAGGACCAGACCCAAAAACATCCAACACCCTGCCCCCCTTCCTGTGCCCAATAATGCAGACGCCCGTATCGTCTTGCTCACTAGCACCGGCCTCCGTGGCGCCCCGCCGGGCGGCGTGCGCTTCGACGAGCTGCGTACGCCTCAGAGCATGCTTGTCATGGGCGGAATGGTGCGCTACGGCCAGAGCAAACTGGCCAACCTGCTGTATGCGCGCGAGCTGGCCCGCCGCCACCCGTCCGTCACGTCGGTGAGCGTGACGCCGGGTATGGTCGCCACAGATCTAGTGTCATCCCAAAGCGCGACTCACCGGGCTTTAATTTGGGCATCAGCTATGTTGATGCAGGGAAACCTGCCACCACCCGAGGAAGCTGTGCAGACGCAGTTGTGGTGTGCAACTGGGCCGAGAGGTGGGATCCGGAACGGTGGGTTTTATGAGCCGCCGGGGTGTCTTTCTGGTGTGTCGACGAAGTACACTGATGATGAGGCACTGGCGAGTCGGCTTTGGGAGTGGACGGATCGCGAGTTGGAGAAGTGGCTTTGAGGCTATTTTGGATGGAGAAAGTGTAGTGGTTCAACTGTATTCAGAGACAGGTCCCCAGGCTTTGAACTCGGCCTCAGTCGTTCGTTGAAAAGCTTCTTATTTGAGATATCAACTAAGACAAAACAGAAAAGCCATATAGTAAAAGCCCATACAAAATATCGATGTAAATAATATCAGTGATATTGGTCATGAGAAAACCAAACCAACGGCGCGCCACTCCTTCTAACTGAAGCTCTCACTGCTCCAAACTTGCGCCGCAATCGCACAGGAACAGGCTCACCAGGCGGCTGAGAGCCCATCCCAAAGAAGGACTCATCCATGCACGGCACACCATTAAGAATCTCCATATCAAAATAAGCAGTGAACACAGCCACACTCCCAAGCATCTTGAGCTTGGCGAGATGACGACCAGGGCACATCAGGGCGCCGCCTCCATAAGGGATCCAGGCGCCGTCGAGTCCGTCGGTAGAGAAGCGCAACCCGTTGCGGTCAGCAGTGTCGACTCTGCCACTCACCTTCTCTCCGTCCGATGTGTCCTGGACAAGGAAGCGCTCAGCCCAGAATTCATCCAGGGGCCGCTTGCCGCAGTCAGTCCGGGTCAGCCCCCACGCCTTGTCCGAGTTGTGCGCGATGTCAGTTGAGATGCACACTAGCCCTCCATTGCGCAACGTGTAGGGCCCAAGCTTGTAGTCGCCCACGGTAGGGGAGCGGTTGTGGAATAAGGAGACCCGCTGGCGGAGGACCTCTGCGTAGATAGACTGCAGGAGTGGGGAGGACAGTATTCCTGTTAGGTCGAAGCGGACTGGGTGTGCTTCAAAGGCAGTGCTATTGCTGTCGGTCACTATGCTTGCTGCGAAGGTGTCTTGGACCCGAACCAGGATGCTGCGGTCATTGTAGATCTCGATGAGGTTCCAGAAGGCAGCGGGTAGCGCGTTTGCGCTCGTCCTAGAGAGGAATGTTGGTTAGTCTATGTGGTGTCTCCATTGAAGCTCTGCTTGACTCACGCAGTAATCACGAACAAGTCGTCACTCGCAAGAGCATCGTTATCCATCGCATCAGAATCCTGGCCCCACTGCTGTCTGACCTTCATCCATTTGCTGCCCCAGAACTCGTCCCAGTCAGGCTCATCAGGACCATTCAGGCGGTAGTCAGACTGTGCTCTGGCAAATACGTGCCAGCGTTTGATCGCGTCGAGCACACGCTGGCGTGCTGCATATGCTCTTGGAGCTAGGATTCGAGGGTAGAATTTGGAGAGGGTCGGAGACTGGCTATGGAATTTCCAAAAGTCTTGGACGAAGCTTGGACTGAGCCGAACCAGGTGAGGACCGCACAGTGTAGCGATAGCTGCTGTGAAGAGACGATGGGTCCACCATTGGTAGAAATCATCCACACGAATCCAGCCTTGCGCGTCGATTGGGCCGTCTATATGGCAATTCTTGAGCTCTTCTGAAAGATGTTCGATGAAACGACGCCCGTGTGCTTTGAGACTATCACCTTGGAGGAAGCGCAATGCCGTCTTGTGGTGGTGGTGCCATACTCTTAGATGAGATGGCACTGTCGACTCAGGCAGAGGGGTAGCACCTATACCGCTTTTGTCGTCTCTGTAAATGTCTGCCGTATATCAGTTTGTGCTTCTACTTGAACACAGTGCATACATACGTATTGCGCTTCCTGGCGTGCCGAACATTTGTTTCATGATACGCACAGCAAATGCCTTGTTGGTACACGTACGCGTGGCTCTGAGAAGCGAGCCATATGTCTCCGTCTGGGTCAGCAAGTATGCCTTTACTGGGCCCAACTTTATCGTCACGGGTGCTTTGTCGCTAAAACGGTGGCTGTTGGCAGGTATCATTCAGTTACAGAGCGGACAATTAGTGGCGTGACAAACAATGGGACTCACGAGACATCCTCAACGAAGGTCCTGCGCCTTAGCAGGAACGATATCCAATTGCCCAAGAAAGGCACCCAATATGGATTCAAAGGTGGCTCCCTCCCATCTCTGGAATCATTGAAGCTAGTGTATGATTTCAATGTAGTGAACAGGCATGTCACCGGACAAACAGCTATGCAAATGCACAGAAGGCACAGTTCCCAATGGACCAGTGTTGCTGCGAAGCCGCTCTGGACAAGCGTGTAGACTGCCATGGCTTGCAATCAAGTTCACTATTTGCAAATGCACTCTGTAGATTCTGGTCTCTTCCGATCCAAAGCGGAGTTAGTTTTGGGATGACGCTTTTTGCCGATGGGTCCCCTGAGGCAAGAGGCTTGACTTGCTGGAGGCGACACTACTGCAACAAATACACCATAATTTGAATTCCCGATCACCGCGATCTATCATGGCAATACATGGCTGAGACGAGGTATCAAAACTCCAGCCACATATGCCCCGGGATTTCAAAAGAGGTCATCCGGCAGCTTTCAACTTATCTTTATCCTAAAGTGAGATCATTCCGTTCGGCGACTACTGGATCGAGCAAGTGCCGATAGCCCGAGTCAGGCAGTGTCCGTTGAATGTTGATCATCTGCATATCTAGTGGTACAATCGGTGTGGTTGAGACAAGCTGTGATGCCCACGAGAAATAGACTACATCCCCACAATCACTTCGTGAAACAAAAGATAAGGTTGAGGCTAATGCTATCTGCTGACGGGTAGGCGCGCAGGTGAACTTCACTAAGGGGTAGTTCTTCGCTAAACTTAGACACCGTTGGGACGAAGATGAGATTGAGGTGATCTGTGCTTACTGCTGGTCTGGGCTGCTGACCCTGGAGCTCAAGCCTGAAGCCTGAACAACTCCAAGTTTGAGGTGTCCAGAGACCAAAATCATTAGTCAATTGAGTTATACAAACCGTGATTATGGCCGTAACTTTGCTCATTGAGGGCCTGATCATAGTGGTGCGTTGGGATCTCGAAGAGCGATTGGCGGAGCGAGTATCTCATCATAGCTGACTGACGAGTGCCATACATACAGGCCCTGACGTATGCCGGTGCATGTTTTTTCTACAACCTGTACCTCCACCCTTTTTCGAACTTCCCGGGATCTTTCTGGGCGAGGACGTCATTGGTGAGTGTCTTCCTACCACTAGAGCGCATGGAATGCGCCATTGATGCATCGGCGAGGGCAGCTCTGGAGGTTTTGGCAGACCATGGGTGGGCGGTCACACAGAGTGATGCAGGAGCAACACAGGAAATATGGTCAGTGCTTGAGTACCAACCCATGAATTCATGCCAGCCGCAGACCTCTGAACAAATCGTTCTCCGGGCTCTCAAGTCCCGTCTTCCGGGTGTCCCCCAACGAGCTCGCCTTCGCATCTGTCACATCCTGGCAGGCAATATACGGTGTCCCACCGGCTGGACAGCCCCATCGATGACCATTAGATCCCTGCTGGGGTAAGTATATTTCCGTGTTGCATTGAGAGTCGAGCTGACAGGCACAGACTGAAGTGTTCACAAGCGCTTGGGCGGTAGTTCACGATGCTGCCAATTTTCAGGACCCGTTGGCCTTCAAACCAGACCGATGGCTCGATCCAGATTGCACTGATGTGAAAGAGGCCAGCCAGCCGTTCTCACTCGGGTACCGAGCGTGTCTGGGAAGAAAGTAAGGGCCTTATCCAATCATTGTGGTCTTCGAATAGTACTGACGAATTTGAATTAGCTTTGCGTGGATGAAGACGAACTTGTGCCTAGCAAAATTAGTCTTCCAGTATGACTGGGAACTCGTAGATGAGAGCCTTGACTGGGAAGCCGCCTCAAGATTTTACATCATGTGGAAGAAAGCTCCGATTTATGTCAGGTTCAACCAGTGCTCTACATAGGCACACTATAACTTGGCAAGCACTCTATCCCTGGGCTGGCGCAATAAATGGACCGGACGGCTTGTTGTGAAAAAAAGACAAACGAAAGTCGAAAGTCTTAGTTGTAAAATTCTTTCGAAGCCTTTTCCCATCAGACTCCGATGCCACTCCTGCACAATTAGGCCCCTGTCCAAAATGGTCCAGCGCGAATCGAACTGAGCTGTGAGCTAATGGTAGAGCCGGGATTTTGCATCTAGACCAGTCAGCTGAGGCGTAAAATCCCTTCTCGTCCGACGCCTTGTATGGCAGCACGAAAACTTCTCCACGTGGCAACAGCAGTCCCGTTCTCCCCGAAATCTCTCAACAAGAAAGTAATGCATCATGACTGGAGATACTAGTCGCCAAGTCCGGTAAGTTGAGTGCACTATTGACAGCTGAAAGATGCACAGCAGCTCGTAATAGACACGTAGGATGGAGTAGACGGAGTAGACAACTCTAGAAGATCCATGTGAGCGCAACTATATCAAGACAAGAATGCCATAGTTGCCGAGAAATTGAGAAGTTTATATCATTCAAAAATCTGAATCTATTTGGATTACAAGGCAACTTGAGCTACGCATTTTGCTGCGATGCTATCTTCTCTTCTCTTGTTCGGCTCTCTGCCTGGACTTGTGGTGTCAAGCCTTCAGCCCAGAACCAGCGATGGCCCTGCGACCTTGGCTTGCAACAGACTGGCAACACAGTTTCATGATAGCGTCATTCTGCAAGGAGCGAGCGATTACCAGAATGCTGCCACCGGTTGGTCTCAGCCTACCCAAATGTCTTGAAATTAGTGCGTCCGACGTGCTTAACAATCCACGTAGCAATATTTTCCAACACATGCATCTTGTCACCAAATTGCGTCTTCGAGCCTTCTTCTGCCTCAGAAGTCAGTGCGGCCGTCAAAATAATCAGGAAGTCAGCCTCTCACTTCTCCGTCCTGTCTGGAGGGCATATGCCCGTCCCTGGCGCGCAGTCCGTGCAGCCCGGAGTCATGATCTCGCTCGCGAGGCTCAATGCACGAGAGCTTCGAGAGGGCTTAAGCATCGCCAGAATCGGACCAGGTCAGGTCTGGCGAGATATCTACCACTGGCTGGCAGGGTATGGTCTTGCCGTGAATGGGGGACGCTACCCGACCGTTGGTGTCGGCGGCTTGCTCGTTGGCGGCGGCATCAGCTACTTCAGCAGCAAATACGGATGGAGCTGCGACACGGTCGTGGCATACGAGGTTGTGCTCGCAGATGGCAGCATTGTGGAGGCAACAGCCGCCGGCAAACACGCGGATTTGTTCTGGGCTCTCCGTGGTGGACACAACAACTTTGGGATTGTGACGCGCTTCGATCTCGAGACCTTCCCTATGACGTCTGCTTATTATGGCGGAACAGTCTGGGACGGCAACAACGCGTCAGCTCAGACGCAGTTCTTCTCGGCTCTGGACGCCTACCTGCTCCCCGGAGGCGGAGTCGACGACCCCGACGTCGCCACGAGCGCCATAGTGTCGGTGGCACCCGGGAGTGGCGCTTCTCAGCTGATCAGCATCCGATTCGCGCCCGGGACCGACGAAGATCCCAAGGCGTTTGCAAGTTTCACCGCCATCGACGCGCCGGTGTTACAAGCCACAGGGGGACATGTAGTGCCGGCCTGGACAGAGATCCTGGACTCTCTGGAGCAGACAGGAGCTCGAGGTTCCCGCCGGCTTTTCTGGTCCGTCAGCTTCAAGCCAGATCCGCGCGCGATACGGATTGCCAACGACACAGTTGTCGGTCTGGCACTTACAGAGCTTGCGAATGTCCCGGGGGCTGTTGTCGCCTTGACCTACCAGCCGATCTCCAAAAATTGGCTTTTGGCGTCACAACGGAGTGGTGGGAATGTGATTGACCTTGACCCCAGTTCAGGAACTTTTGTCGGTAAGCTGTCCAATTTCTAAGCGCGATATATCTCGTAACGAGAGGCCCGGCTTTGGCAAGAAATCACTAACAGGCCGTATATTGACCCAGCTGCCTTGATATCATGTACTTGGGACAACGCAGCTGATGATGAGAAAGTCAACTTGTTCACGGAACAGGCTACGTCAGCCGTCATTGAAGAAACTGCGGAGTTGGGGCTCGACTACGACTTCGTTTATCTCAACGATGCTGGCCCAAGTCAAAAGCCGTTTGAAAGTTATGGGGGAGGCAAGAGTCTGCCGCGGCTTATCCAAATTCGGAACAAGTATGATCCAAACGGATTTCTACAGAAGTATTTATCTCACGGCTTCGGAATAGAGTAAATCTTTGTAAGTAGATAAAACTTTGTCAATACAAGGAAAGGGAGCGGATGAGCTTCGTGATGGTATTTGGGGCGTACTCGTGGGTGATGTTAAAAGCTTGATTTTGATAGACGCAGTCTTGATGCCGAGGATGTCTCATGTTACTCGGGGAATGAGTGACCGCTCAATTAACCGCCCACAATTTTGAAATATTCCAAGAATTCCAAGTCTTTTCTCAGCATTTCCATTTCTTCCGTTTTCAACGACACAAGAACCTCGAATCCACCTGCTACCTGCATGGGTAACACGACACATCTTCGACAGACCGCATCGAACTCACGTGCAGGGGTTCGAATGAAGTCCGGTCGACCATGTCCCAACAACAAATTATCACCAAAGCTGACATCAAAGGCGCTCAGTCCGACCCAGCTAGTGATGCAGACTTCGGCTCCCTCAAACGTGGCAAAAGGGTGCCGAAGGCTCTCCTCATAGTCTCGTAAACCCGAAGCCAGTTCAAATGCATCGAGGGCTTGTCGCAAGCCAATAGTATCAAGAGACCCTCGAATCGTCTTTGCAATGGTTTGTAAACTGGTTTCATCGCTGATCAGATCGCCAACCGACATCGAAGTTGTTGCGATGAACACGAGTGTTCCCATATAACTCCATGGTAGCGGATCGCCGATCAAGGCTCGGCCGTCAAGCGTTGTATCCAACACAGATTTGGAGTCAGCCGTGTATACTTGACTGGATGGCCCAGCTGCTTTTGCACGTGCTCGGATGATGCAGCGCCATAGCAGTGCCATGAGCGCATCATTTGCCGTGACCTTCCCCACAGTGTGATGTGAGGTGTCTTCTGTAACACACAGCGAGCTCAAGGCTTCGAACGCCTCTGCAGACATGTAAAAGATGCTTGTATCCACTTCTGGCGTCTGATTTTCCGAAGACAGTTTGCCGAGAGCAGGCTCATTGGGCGGTAGGAGGCCGATAAGGCGCCATAGCTCTGGCGATGCCACTTCCGTAGCTTTTGGCCCGCTTTTGGCTTTATCGGCCCAGATACGACCCAGAATTGAATAATCGCACGAATCGGGATGAATTTCGATGGGTGGCCCCAACTCGCCACATTCTTGAATAGCCCGCGCGTTGCTTGTCCAAAGCTTGACAAGGAGTGAGCCGCTCATCCCGTCTATGAGCGGATGGAAGATGCCCACGGCGAGGAGCAATCCCGACTTGACGTAGTTGGCTTGAATGGTCAATGCTGATGCGCCAGTGCTTGTCAAATCCCAGTCGAGCTGAGATTTGGGCAGCAAAGCCTTTCCGTCCAGCAAATCCTGACACAGGCCGTCTTCTATAAGGTCTCCATATGTGGGCCAAGAGTCCGAGATATCATTGTAAACGACCTCAGGATTCCAGTCCTCATTGTTTCGTGCTACAAGCCGCCCCGTAGAAGTATCTGCCCCATCTGGGGGTATGGTGAAAACCTTGGAGCGAAACACTGGCAAGTCGTTGCATGTTTTCACCAGACTCTTTTGTAGAACCTCCTGGACGGGCCCAAAGCCTGTTGTGGATTTTAACCGAAATGTGAGGATAAAATTGATGTAGAACCTTGGCATGACATTGTCCATCGGACTTAGTGGTATCGCCACTTGCTCGCCCATAATGTCTGTAGGTTGCCTGAATCTCGTTGAGTGCAGAGTCAACTCAATTGGTTTTCATTGAAAGATGTGACGGTAAGAGGAGTGACAACCCCTGTTATTTGCCAAGGCCCTTCAGCTGGAGTGGCTTGGTGTCTGCATATGATGCAGGCCAGGACTGCCCACACAGGCTTACGTTCATGCCGCACAGAGAACTGCATCGGTGTGACGGCCGGCAATTACCATAAGAGGAATGAATGGCAGATTTGGAACATTGCAAAAAGAAGGGGCCGGTCATAGATGGCAGGCGTGTGACACCTATGTACGACAGCATCGGCGGAATTCTAAGAGGTTTGGTGCTATTCCCGCGAAGGTTGCAGATGAATGGGACAACCGTGAGGGTCTGGAACTTCAAGTTGTAGCGGTCGCTCGAGTGACGCCTGAACGCCAGGTGGGTAGTGCAATTCACATGGCCTCGAATGAGTTGATAATCGCTGCTTCTGGGAAATGTGTTTTTGTCAAGACCCGTTCTTTTGAAACCCCGGAAGAAACAGACCGCAAATATCATCTTATGTGCATGACAGTAAGCATGATGGACCTCCGAATTTCTCTGCCGGCTATTTTGGCAGCCCTGTTCTGTACTTGGAAGCTATTCTACCTTGTGCGAAATATCCGACTGGCAAAACAGACAGGCTTACCGTACGCGGTTTCTGCGATCCACGAGTTAGAAACACCAGCTTTCTTCACTGATGTCTTGCTCCGCTGGTATTGCCAGGAGCACCTCATGAGAGGCCAGGGGTGGCCAGACTGGGCTCGATTCATGGTGAAACAATGGCACTATGAGGACCAAGGCCGAGCGCACCAAGAATTCGGGCCAGTATTTCTGGTAGTTTCAGCGGGCGGCATAATATGCTACTCAGCCGATGCAGATGTCTCTATTGTCATGGTGACCAAGAGGAAGACAATTGGCAAAATGCGAGAATTTACGAGTGAGTTTGCGAGGCTCTGATCCCGTTTGTAAACGTCTCAGCTCACGGAAAGACAGAGATGATCGAGCCGTTTGGTCCAAACGTAGCGTCCACTGATGGGGAGCACTGGCGGCCCCATATTCGAATCACGATGCCTTCTTTCGGAGAGAAAGTGCAAAGCCTCGTCTGGGACGAAACTGTACGGCAAGCTGACAATCTGTGCCAGTCATGGGCACGAATCGGTAAAGTTGGGATAAAAGACAGCATTTACTCATTAACCATGAACACGATGTCCTATGCTAGCTTCGGATGGAGCGTTGATGGGACGCCTGGAGAGGACTGCATCCCTTCTGGTCACCGAATGTCCTTGGTGGAGGCGATGTCGAAGGTTGTTTCACACCTACCGAGCATTCTGCTATTACCGAGAGTTTTGTTGCCGTTTCTACCGGGAAAGTCAGCTCATTTTGCATGTTCAGAGTTTGAGAAATACATGGATGAATTGATTGCTCGTGAAAACCGACTACTCGCACAAGGAAGCTCGGGAGAGCTACGACGGGAGACACTCATGACCGCGCTTCTCCGTGCACGCCGCGAGTCAGTGGACGACACACAGTCCCAAGAGAAGACCGGCTTCAGCTTGACAGACCAGGAGATTAAAGGCAACATTTTCATCTTCCTTCTCGCGGGTGAGAAGACTTTCGCCTGTACTTCAAAACGGAAAAGACTGTCTGGACATTCTGACCATGAACCTAGGCTACGATACGACTGCGAACACAATGATATACACTTGCGTGGTTCTGGCAATCTACAAGGACATTCAGGATAAGGCACGGCAAGAGGTGGACACTGTTTATGCCGAAATAGGGGAGACCGATCACCAAGAGTTGTCCTATTCGAAGCACTTCCACAGCTTCCCCTACCTGCTTGCAGTAATGGTAAGGAGATTCCACATCAATCCCAGGAGACAAATCTCGATGGTCTACCAGAATAACTCACGAGAACAAGTACGAGGTTATCAGGGTGTTTCCTACGGTTCTCGCCATAACACGCCAAACAGAATCAGCTCAAGAGTTGAAAATGCCCGCGCACTCTAGCAGCAGTGTATCTAGAGCTGTCCTACCTGCTGGTACAATTTGTATCGTTAACAACACAGGCACTCATTTCTCCGAGGCCAACTGGCCTTCACCTCACATCATCGAGCCTAGACGATGGTTAGCTCAGGACCCAAACAAATTTGACCCGCTCAATCCATCTTTTTCGCAAAGCGAGGAAGCAACCTCGATTCCCAGCCACAAAAAGGGCACGTTCATGACATTCAACGAGGGCCCAAGGGCGTGCTTGGGCCGCAATTTCACCCGGGCTGAGTTCTTGGCATTTTTCTCCCGTCTGCTCCGAACCTACAAGTTGGAGCTTGACGAAGGGGTCTCGGGTGCTGCCTTGGAATGGATGCTCCGATGCCGTAGTGCGGGCTCCCCACTCACGCTGACGCCGCCTCATGATATCAAGCTGCGCCTGGTTCCGAGAAAATGATGAGGTTTGTTCTGGGAAGAGGTAGACCCGGAGCACTGCGGGGAAACTGTGAGCGGCCGCTCCGTTCCGCCCAGGGTCTCGAAAATGCGGTGGCTACGGCTGGACATATCAGGCTTCAGTAGTGAGGTAGCACGATTTTCCAATAAATTCGCTCGTTTATCAAGCCACGTTAGATCGTGTTAAACACAGTCGGCGATACGTATCCGGTGCGAAACATCACAGCGCAGCTTCGCCATCGAAGGCCACTGTGCTACCTGTTCAGCTTGCCACAATTTGGATTGGTGACCAGGCCCGGGTTTGCCTTGTGAAGCTGTGCGACAGGCATTAAACCAGGGTGGGCATAGTAACACATGATTGCAGGGAACGCAGAGTGAGTGCATATCATGTCTCTCTTGCTTTCAGAGTCCTGTGGCGAATTCTGGCCCTGAACCATTCTCCATCATCACTCAATTTCCACAGACTCATGAGCAAGATCGTCCTCGAAGAGCTTTTCCCTTGTGGTAGATATGCCTCAGCAGTGGCCGGAGTGGACTCCGAACTGGCTGATCGCGACTGTCGAGGCAACCGTCGAATCATCGCAATACTCTCCATGGAGCACCCCCCGAGATTCAGTTGTCCCTAGGTCAGCAGTGTCCATTGCAAGAAGACGCTCTAGTCGATATACTTCTTTCAACGGGGATCGTGTTAATACGCCTGATACTACACACGGAGGCAACGCATATCGACTTAGTTCCCGCCAAGCCGTTAGTCGCAACAGTGGTATTGATGAGATTCTACGGCCTCCTTCGTCAGCCGCAGGAACGGAAAGACAATCTGTCGTCACCGAATATGGCCGGATCACACCTTCCATCCGACGGCCATTGTCGCCAATGTCGATGGCAGATAGTCAGAGTCAACCTACTCAAGACTTGGCAGCTTTCCTGTCCTCCTTAACTCACTCCTCTGACCACATGACTGAAGTCACATTCACCGAGCAACATGATACGGCAGTAATAGAAACATCAGCTATACCGCCCATAGAAGCAAATCAAGGATTTAAGGCTGGAACGGCGCAGATACCACGGGCGTCTCTCTCGGCAGCCGATGGCGAAACAAAGGAGGACGAATCTCAGTATCCCACGACATGGGTTGCAACTACAATTACACTTGGTATTTGCCTGGTGTCATTTGCGACTGCAGTGGATAACACCATCATAAGTCCGTGAAGGCCCGTAAATCCCATCTTGATAGAGCACCACTAATTACCCTTTAGCGACGGCAATCCCTAGCATAACGAGCGAGTTCAACACACTCAACGACACCGGATGGTACGGCAGCGCCTACCTTCTCGCAAGCTGCGCGCTGCAGCCCACATACGGGAAGATATTCACCTACTTCCACGTCAAGTGGACATATCTCTCGGCGCTGCTGCTCTTTGAGGTCGGGTCTGTGATATGTGCAACCGCTCCCAGCTCCCTGGTCCTCATCATTGGGCGAGCGGTTGCGGGCGTGGGAGGTGCGGGCCTAACATCCGGAGGCTCAACAATTATTGCCAGCTCTGTACCAATACACAAGCGAGGTCTGTTTAACAGCTCCCTTGCGAGCACCTTTGGAAGTAAGTCCACCCATAGGCTACTCACCCGTCTATTATTTTCTCATTGCTCGGAGGCTACCAAAGTCATCTTCGAACAGCGCACGAACCCCTTCTAACCGACACCCCGCAGTTGCTTCCGTCACTGGCCCCCTATTGGGAGGTACTTTGACAGACAAGTTGAGTTGGAGATGGTGTTTCTGGATCAACCTCCCATTAGGAGCGGTTGCTTTTCTTGTGGTAGTTCTGGTTTTCAAGCCTCCTCGGCGACAGACGACCTCACTCCCCGTAATGGACCGTGTGCTGCGGCTCGATTTCATGGGATCTTCCGCTTTCATACCAGGTATCATTTGCCTGCTTTTGGCTCTACAGTGGGGTGGGACAGTGTACTCCTGGTCCGACTCTCGAGTATGGGGCACGCTGCTGGGTTTCGTCCTCTTGATCGCTTGCTTCATCGGCATACAAATTTACAGACAGGATAAGTGAGTACATTTCAAAACAAAGGAAGTCATTTTGAACGCCTTTGTAAATGTCTGACGCGGACTTTAGTGCCCTTATTCCGCCACGAGTACTGTCCAAGCGTCCAGTTCTCTCCAGTGTCATCTTCCAAGCCTTGCTGTGCATGGGGATCTACGCACACTTCTACTATTTACCGTACTATTTCCAGGTAGTCCAAGGTACGGATGCTACACAATCTGGAATTCGTACTATCCCATACGTCACCTCTTTGTCGCTGTTCGCAATTATAGCAGGAGCGCTGGTTCAGTTTCTGGGCTTCTATGCTCCCTTCATGTGGCTGGGTGCAGGAATGTTTACCATCGCTGCCGGTTTGCTGCAAACCTTACAACTTGAAAGCCCTCAAGGGATGTGGATTGGATTCCAAGTGCTCGCAGGTGCAGGCGCAGGTGCAGCATTTCAGATGCCACTGCTCGCGGTGCAGTGCTCGGTCGCCGAGACAGATGTGCCGGTTGGAAATGCCATGGTTGGCTTCTTCATGACATTGGGAGCGAGCATCAGCGTATCCGTCGCTCAGAATATCTTTTCTAATAGCCTGGGTCGCGGATTGTCTAGCATACCCGGGCTGGACCCTCAGCAAATCATCGATGCTGGCGCCACAGGGGCCAGGAAGGCCGCGCCGCCGGGAATGCTCACCTCCGTTTTGCAGGCCTACAACGATTCTGTAATGGCAGTCTTTGTCTTTTCCATATCAGCTGGGGGCTTGGCTTTCCTGTGCAGCCTATTCGCTGGTTGGAAGTCTGTCAAGTCACGAGTTGAGAGCCCGGCGGAACTAGGGGCGTAGGGCAAGTTTTGTGAAGCCCCGTGAAGCATAGAGTAATATTAGTTTACGAGTTATGTATGGATAGATTCTAGAATTAATGAGGTGGACAAATGTTACTCGATTTCTCTCGGGCTCGCCTCCACGGGATAGTGCACTTGTGCTGGACCGAGTCAGCAAAATTGCATGTCTAGGTATGTGGTGTTCGAAACTGGACCGGCAACCTACGAGGCCATTCGTGTCATAAAAGGGAACACCAATCAATTTCAAGTTTGCCTTCGTTGTTAACGGGAACTTCATCCGCGGTCCAAACTCCCATGAATGACCGCCGACTTCCAAAAGGACAATGTGAATCGGAATTTGGTTGAATGTAGACTTCCGCAAGGCATCAATTCCCGTTCCACCGCCTCGGTCGCCGCGAAAGATTTCGTCCGCTTGAATTTGAGTAGCTCTCGTGCTACAAGGGCGCGGACTTCGGAGATTGCTACATCAGGGAAACAGGCATCCAGTTCGGAGTTGCAACGGTTTCTGTATTCAGATTAAGTTCACCAGAACGCTCAACTCGGTTCATCCCGAGCCTCTCGCACAGCGTCACCCCCATATTGCCTAGCCCATGCAAGCTCTCGAAATGAATCAAATCATTGTACCGTTTGAAATATCAGTTCTCAAGCCCAGCAAGCCGTGTGAGAGCCAATCGTCTACGCACGCTGACGCAGCAAGATCTTGAGCGACAACCCAGAATCCGGGCTCAACATTTCTCACATCATGGCAAACCATGAGTCGGCAACGGATGACGGCCTTCGAATGCAGTCGTCAGTCAGCAAAGAAGATGGCTTAGAGCCAGCCACAGCCCCCCTGGCAATTGTCGGCATGGCCTGCCGTTTCGCTGGTGGGGTCAGCAGTCCAGAGAAGCTGTGGGAATTCATTTCAAAGGGGAAGAATGCTTGGTCTGTGGTTCCAGAGGAGAGGTTTAACATGCACGCCTTCCATCATGACCAACCCGAGAGATCTGGAAGAGTAAGTAGTGAGATTGAAGTGCCCCAAAAAGAGCTATCTCAGGAAAAGAGTAATAGTAACGACCAATAGACGCACATCCGCGGAGGCTATTTCATGGAAGAGGATCTAGCACTTTTTGACACGTCGTTCTTTAATCTTTCAGCCGAGGTCGCTGCTGTAAGTCTCCCCAGACACTTGATGGCAGAACGCTCTCCATCTAAAATCACTACCAGGCAATGGACCCACAGCTTCGAATCTTGCTCGAGCTGACCTTTGAATCCCTCGAAAGTGGTGAGGTCTTCACATGTTTTTATGTTACCGGATAAGACTCTTAATACGTGAATCATAGGCTGACGGAGAACCTTTCCTAATACAGCTGGAATACCAATTGAAGGAATCGCAGGGTCAAAAACCTCAGTCTACGCTGGGACTTTCACTAAGGACTACCACGATCGGCAGCTATCTGACCCCCTGAACATCCCTCTCAGCTTTGTGACCGGGAACTATCCCGCCATGGTCGCCAACCGAATATCCCATTTCTTCGATCTCAAAGGTCCTAGCACTGCTGTTGACACGGGATGCTCCACATCACTTGTAGGCCTTCACTTGGCCTGCCAGAGCCTACGGTCTAAAGAGTCGGACTGCGCTGTTGTCGGCGGAGCTTCAATAAATATGAACCCCGACATGTTTGCCAGCCTTTCCAGTCTCGGGTGAGTACTCTTATTCACATCGTGCCCACCACTTTTCCATCATGTCACGATGGATAACGAGAATATTGAATGCTAACTCTCCTTGGGCAGTGCCTGTGGGCCGGAAGGAAAGTGCTACGCATTCGATCATCGAGCCCAAGGTTACGGACGAGGAGAAGGTGCGGCAATATTGATTATAAAGCGCCTCGAAGACGCCATCAGGAATGGCGATCCGATTCGCGCAGTTGTCCGAGAGACTGCATTAAATCAAGATGGCAAGACCGCGACAGTAACGTCACCAGACGGAGCAGCCCAACAAGACCTGATCAGAGAATGCTACGAGAGAGCGGGACTCGACCCGAGAAACACTATCATGGTTGAGGCTCATGGAACTGGGACTCCGGCTGGGGACCCGATAGAGGCCAACGCAATCGGTCGAGCCTTCAGACCTGACAGGGGCCAGCCCAGGGATGCCCCTTGTTTCATCGCGTCGGTGAAAACAAACCTCGGGCATACTGAAGCTGTGTCCGGATTAGCAGCTCTCATCAAGATGACCAAATCCATAGAGCATGGGCAAATTGCCCCCAGTCTCAACTTCGAGAAAGCCAATAGGAATATTGATCTACGTGAACTTGGACTGGAGGTGAGTACGAGCACTGCAGCCGCAACGGAGGCGGATTAGGCTGACCTGGCCGTCTGTAAAAGGTACCTGTAATGTTACAGGCATGGCCAGAAAATTATTGTCGACGAGCGTCAATCAACAACTTTGGCTATGGCGGTACTAATGCCCATGTCATCATCGAGAACACACCGAAGATAAGGACTTTCGTCGAGAATGGAGCTGAGATGACAGATCAAGACGAAGCACCAAAACTCTTGGTCTTAAGTGCCCGAGACGAAAGCACAGTTCTCAAAATGGCGTCGAATCTCCGTGAGCATCTCGAGGGGCATCGGAATGTCGCTTTCAAGCGCTTAGCCTTCACGCTGGGCCAACGCCGATCGAGGTTCCCATGGAGTCTAACAATGTCTTCACCCTCACTAGAAAGTCTCATCTCAGCATTATCTCATCAAGATCTACAGCCTGTGCAAGCCATCGGTCGCCAACCACGGCTTGGTTTTGTGTTTAACGGCCAGGGCGCGCAGTGGTATGCGATGGGTAGGGAACTTATGGAGATCTATCCTGCGTACCTTGACGCCCTCATAAAATGCGAACATGCCATAAGATCCTTTGGAGGTACATGGTCATTGATCGGTAAGCTTCAAACTCTTAGTAGAAAGTGCAGGACTGCGGAAATTAATATGAAATGTCAGATGAATTGAAACGTGACGAGAAAACTTCTCGAGTGGACCAAGTACAGTTCAGCATTCCACTCACTTGTGCTCTTCAAATCGCCTTGGTTCAGTTGCTGACAGACTGGGGCGTGAGGCCTTCTGCCGTAACAGGCCACTCGACCGGGGAGGTTGGCGCCGCATTCGCCGCCGGCGCATTGTCAATTGAGGATGCCATGGCCATCACCTTCTTCCGAGGAATGGTCAACTCAGAGCATCTTGCCAGCCAGAAAGTCCCAGGGAGCATGATGGCTGTCGGCTTGAGTCCCGAGGCAGTCAAACCATACCTGGACGACCTTTCAGTTAGTACGGCTGCGGGAATAGTTACGATTGCATGCTTCAACAGCCCCTCGAGCGTCACTCTGTCAGGCGATACGACCACGATAGAAGCTCTTGAGCAAGCTTTTAAATGTAAAGGTGTCTTCGCAAGAAAGCTTAAGGTCCAAGCAGCATTTCATTCTCACCATATGGCTCCCCTTGCCGAGCGATATGGAGCCTGCTTGGAAAATTACATGACAAGTGGCAAGAACTCCTTTCACGACTCCATCAACTTCTATTCATCCACGACTGGGAGTCGGATCGAAGATGCAAATCAGCTGAGTGCGGCGCACTGGGTTGAGAACATGCTCCTTCCCGTGCAATTCACCCAGTCTTTCGGAAACATGCTCCTTGGAGAGAACCTCGACTTCATTGTCGAAATCGGCGCTCACGCCGCGCTTGCGGGTCCTACGCGTCAGATAATCAACTCCCAAATCATGAAGAAGACGAGGATGGCCTACGAATCTTGTCTTTACAGGGGCAGAGACGCCATCACCACAACGCAGACGCTTGCAGGGAAACTTTTTCAATATGGGTGTCCCGTTGGTGTTTCTCGTGTAAACTTCCCAAAAGGGATTAGAGGCTTGACGACAATCCCAGACCTGCCTTCGTACCCCTGGAATCATGCAACCCGATTTTGGATCGAGTCCAGGATAAGTCGAGATCACCGATTCAGAAAGGATCCGCCTCATGAGCTTCTTGGGATCAGAATGCCAGGTTTAAGCGGCGGTCCGACTTGGCGGTTGATGCTACGCACATCTGAGTTACCTTGGATCCGGGATCATGTAATTCAATCCAACATAGTGTATCCAGGATCTGGATACATCGCCATGGCGATCGAGGCTGTTCGCCAGTTGTATGGCTTCCAAGGAAAGGCCGTGACTGGATACCTCCTGCGTGCAGTGGAGATCTCGAAGGCTCTTGTGGTGCCTGATAATGGCGAGGGCGTTGAAGTCCAGATATCTCTTGAGCCTGTCGACGAACGATCACTTGTGCCCAATTGCCACCGATTCCGAATTTGCTCAGCGCCAGATAGAGACAGCCCATGGGACGAGATATCTTCTGGTCTGATATCTGTCGTGAAGGTGGAGCATTCAGAAGGCCATTTCAAGCTGCTTTCTGTTGCCGACAAGATAGGGCTGAAGCTCAGTAACAACGGTTACAACATAAGACTGAGGCCTAGTGAGCTATATGACTTCCTGCATGACCTGGGTGTGCGACATGGGCCTGCGTTCCGGAACATCGAGGACGAAATCCTCCAAAGCGAGGGAAGGGCCCTGACAAAGCTGATCGTCAACAAGTCTGCCACTGCAATCGCGGAAGAACAATTTGGCTCTCATGTCATCCACCCAACAACCCTAGACTCGGTGTTTCAGGCGGCATATCCATGTCTGTCTTCACACCACCAGAAAATGGTTGGCACAGCGGTTCCGAGATCGATCAAGAGCCTATTTATTTCCTCCACCATCAGTTCTGATTTCGGAAGCCGGCTCCAAGCTAATGCCGCCCTACTCCGCTACGGCAAGCAAGGTTTCAATGTCTCTACTGCTGTATATTCGGCCCAATCCAAAACACCTGTGATCGAAATTGAAGACATGTTCTTTCAGAGCATCGGGAATGCGACTGAGGAAGATTCTACTAGTATCGGACGAGGAATGTGTCTCGTGACCGACTGGAAACGGAGTTTCATCCTCAACGACCCGAGAGCTGTCGCGGACACCCTGCGGACTGATGCTTCCGAGGATGAGAAGCTTTTGGGTAAGAGTCTCGTGCGATCCACAGTCTACATGGTGTCCAGCGCTCTCAAGCAGCTCACGGCGGAAGACGTATCCAAGCTGGAATGGCATCACAAGAGGCTGCACGCGTGGATGTTGCGTCTGGAAGAGCAGGCTGCAAACAACGAATTAGCGCCAAGAAGCTCGGGTTGGGCTTCTAGCTCGCCAGGTGTCAAGCAGATGCACATCGACAAGGTCGAAAAGGCGGACGTGGCAGGTGCACTCTCCGTGAGGGTGGGCAGGAATCTGGCTCGGATCATGAGAGGCCAAGTCGCCCCGCTGGAGCTAATGTTGGAAGGTGAACTGCTCTATGAGTTCTACCAGCACTTGGACCGCTTCAAGCGCTCAGCCTCTCATGTCGCAAGCTTGGTGCGAGGTATCGCGGACGAGAATTCTCGAGTGCGAATACTTGAAATTGGCGCTGGGACTGGGGGCTGCACATTACCCGTGCTGCAGGCTCTCAGTAGTGAGGTCGGTGGAGCGGCACTGTTCGCGCAATACGATTTTACAGATATCTCTCAAGGCTTTTTGAACAGCGGACGACAAAAGATGGCGGACTGGGGCGAAAAGATCTCGTTCACGAGATTGGACATCGAAAAAGACCCGATCGAACAGGGGTTTGAGGCAGGCTCCTACGACATCATAATAGCCGCTCAGGTGTTACACGCGGTGAAGTCAATTGAAACGGCTATGCGAAACGTAAGGAGGCTCCTGAATGACGACGGCAAGCTTGTGCTGGTGGAAACAACCAGGGACACTCCGGAAGTGCAACTCATCTTTGGAACCTTGCCCGGATGGTGGTTGGGCGAGGAGCCAGACAGACGATCAAGTCCAAATCTGTCCCTGGATTCGTGGGACATGTCTTTGAGAAGATCGGGGTTCACCGGCCTGGAGGCGCACATTTGGGATTGTGAGGATGAGGAGCACCAATCCCTGAGCTGCATCTTGTCTACCATCAGCCCACGCGTTGGGCCTGTCCTGGAAGAATCAGCTAGTCTTCTGTATCACGGCACACAGCCACCTCCTGAGTGGCTGCATGAGCTTACCGAAGCCTTTCGTAACGAGTTGGGAATATCGTTGGTCGTGGGGGAACTGTCGTCGGCCGCGCCGGAGGGAAAGGTCTGCGCCATCCTTTCTGGTATTGGCGGCCCGACGCCACAGTTCGATGAGAAATGTTTTGAGAGTGTCAGGAAAGTAATCACTCAATGCAAAGGACTGATCTGGATCACAAGTGGGTCCGCCATCAACTGCGAGGTTCCAGAAAACGCAAACCATGTTGGCTTGCTTCGCACTGCGCGCCTCGAGAACACCAGCAAGAGATACATATCTCTCGACCTCGATCCTTCACATGAACCATGGAGCCCTTGTACTCGCTCAGAAATCTTGAAAGTCTTCCAAAGGGTGATGGATTGGGCGACTAATGTCACAAATTTGGATATGGAGTATGCAGTGCGCAACTCGGAGATACTTGTGCCACGAGTCTGCGCCGACAATGAAGAGATCGAAGCCCTCAAGGCTGGGCTCGAAGAGAAAGGACCAGCATTGAGATCCTTTGTCCAGTCCGAGCACAAGCTACGCATGCATGTCGACAACCCAGGATTGCTGGATAGCATCGTTTTCCGACACGATCCTGATACAGAACTCCCCTTAGCGGAAGACTACATTGAGATCGAGCCGCGCGCCTACGGGCTCACGTTCCACGATGTCATGGACGCTATGGGTATGCTTAAAGAAGAGAAGCAAGAAATTGGTATGGAGTGCGCAGGAGTCATCACCCGAGTTGGACCACGTTCAATCCGTGACACCGGCGCCCAGGTCCTTCAAGTTGGAGACCGCGTTGCCGTTTTGAGTGCACATGGCCATATTGCAAGTGCTGTTAGGGTACCTAGGACATCTGTGGCCCTTTTACCGTCATCAATGTCCTTTGAGACGGCTGCGTCATTCGTGACCTCAATGGTGACAGCGTATTACTCGCTTTTCGAGGCAGGCAGGTGTGAGTCCAACGACACTGTTCTCATACATGCAGGGTCAGGCGGAGTCGGACAGGCGTGTATTATCTTGGCCCAATGGAAGGGGATGGAAATTTTCGTCACTGCCGGCACAGAGGAAAAGCGCGCATTCCTCGAAAGCCAGTACTCCATTCCATCAGACCACATATTCTCGAGCCGAAATGGATCTTTCGCCCACGGAATTCGACAGGCAACAGGAGGAAGAGGCGTAGATGTGGTCATCAACTCGCTTGCTGGGAACCTCCTCCACGAAAGCTGGAACCTGGTCGCCACCCATGGGCGATTTGTAGAGATCGGGAAGAGAGACGTACATCTGAACAGGTCTCTAGAGATGGAACCGTTTCGACGAGCTCTGTCTTTCATATTTGTTGATCTAATACAACTCGCAGACAACAAGGGCCTTCTCATCCAGCGGATTCTCCAAGACGTGTTGCGTCTGTTGAGCAGTAATACGATTCGCAATATTGCGCCGGTTGCGGCGGTACCACTTTCTGAAGCAGCGCGGGCATTTCGAACGATGCAAGCTGGGAACCATATTGGGAAGATTGTACTAGTTCCCACATCAAACGAATTGGTCAAGGTAACCTCACTCAACTATCTTATATGCTTATTGGGAGTGACTTGGCTGAATCTGACATCCCGCAGGTCGTCGAACCCATCCAACATGCTCAGCTATGCCCAGATTCTTCATACATGATTGTTGGAGGCCTCAGTGGTATTGGGCAGTCTATAGCCAGATATTTCGTATCTCTGGGGGCCCGAAATCTTCTCTTGGTTTCACGAAAGGCGGCCTCGCGTTCCGGGGAGTCAAACCTTGCACACGAATTGACCGCCCGAGGCGCAAGAATACTCGTTAAAGATTGCGACGTCAGTGACAGGCAATCCATGAAACTGGTTCTGGATGACTGCCGTATCTTGGGCATGCCAGAAATTAGAGGTGTGGTACATGGCGGCATGATGCTTGACGTAGGTCTTCTGCATAGTGTACCTTTTCTACAACTGTAACAGTGCTGTTTGCTGACTGAGAATCCAACTGCAACAGGATTCCATTCTGGAAAGGATGAGCTTCTCTCAATGGAACAATGCGCTCAACCCGAAGGTTAGCGGAACCAAGAACATCGCCGAGCTGCTGGGCCCCGGCCTCGATTTTCTAATACTTCTTTCATCGCTCACTGGCATCCTCGGAAACCCTTCACAGGCCAACTACGCAGCTGGAAATACGTATCAGGACGCAATGGCACGCCATCTTAGCGCCAGAGGCTTGCCATGCGTCGCCATCGACCTTGGGGTCGTCAGCTCTGTTGGCGTCGTTGCAAACACACAAGACACAGGAATGAAGCAACGTTTGATGAAAGACGGATTTCGTCCTTTGAGCGAGTCGGATGTGCTGGGCTTGGTCGACTACGCCATTCGCAATCCGCACCGAACGCCGAGAACATCACAGATTACAACAGGGGTTTCCAAGGCTGGTCTGGCCAAACATGACGTTCGCTTCTCAATGCTGCAGGACGGCTTTGATTCGAGACCCGTGGGCCGTGAGAGCTCTCATTCTGGGTCAGCGAGTCTGAATCTGCACGAGGAGATTGCCAGAGCAGGGCAACTGGACGAGGCCGCAACTGCGGTTCAAGACGCGTTGGTCGCAAAGATATCCAATATGTTTGTCATCCCCGAGACGGACATTGACCCGGGCCGTCCAATTTCTCATTATGGTGTGGACTCGTTGGTGGCTGTTGAGTTGCGAAACTGGCTGGTGCCCAATGCTCGTGTCGAGATCAGCATTTTCGACTTGATTGGAAGTTCGTCACTGAGCGGATTAGCGTTGAATGTTGTCAAACGAGCTCGGCCGGCGTTGTAGTCATGAGAGAGAGATTTAGTTAGTATGTTGATCGTATGGATTTGGGCCTAGAATTCCAGCCGTAATCCTATCATGTGCTAGTGCTTACAGCTAAATGCCGTTCACTCCACATCTACTTCAGGCCTCGTACAAATTTCCGGCAAATCCTGCCTCTCATATGCATATCCAGACCTCAAGTTACACGTAACATCAAGCTTAGAGAGACTCCAAATCCGTCTCTCAGTCCAGCCAGCGTCCCAAAGCGACCAGAAAAATGAGCATGAGCAGCAACGCCGGTGCCGATGATGTCCTCATCATCGGGGCGGGCATGTCGGGACTCTTGCTTGCCCAAGGACTCAAGCACCGCAATATCCCATTCCAGGTGTTCGAACGCGATGCAGCTTTGGCTTCGAAGGGGCACCGCTACCGGATCATGGACGGTGGCCTCGACGCATTTGAGAAGACCCTCTCGCCACAGATGTGGTCTCTCTTTCAAGAGACGCACGCCGGCCGCATCGAGCCGCCGGCACTAGCTGTCCTCGACGCCGCAACAGGCCAACAAACAGATACATGGCGACTCGGAGAACGCTCCGTCAATGTTGACCGGCCTTGGGTCCGCGAGCTCCTTCTGAACGGCATTGAGGGTCGTGTGCATTTTGGACGGGCTTTCCTGAGGTACGAGCTGTTGTCTGAGAGCGGCAGAGAGGGCGTTCGCGTGCACTTCACGGACGGCTCGGCGGTCTCGGGACGCATTCTTGTCGGAGCGGATGGCGTGGGCTCAAAAGTGAGGAAACAAATGTTCCCAGAGATCAAGTTGGTCGACACACAGAGATGCTGCATCTGGGGTCGGACTCCCCTGACTGCCGAGTTTCGAGGGGAGTTCGGGCATGAGGACGTGCTCAAGGCGCACTTCGCAATCGCGCTTGACAAGAAGAATCCCAATCAGTCGATGCTGTTTGCGCCTATCGAGTGGCCACGTGGCGGTCAACTATCCTTGACCGAGGATTGCAACCTCTCTAACCAAGAGGACTACGTGTTCTGGGTTGTCTCCTTTCCTCCGGAAGCCTCGGTCCCACTGTCGACACAGGAGCAAAGGCGAGCCTATGCGCTGACATTGGCGGCGGGCTGGGACACCTGCTTCCGCAGACTGCTGGAGATGCAAACACAGAGCGCTGTCACCCCGATACACTCAAATAAGCCGGACATCGTGCCATGGTTGACTGACACTCGAATCACCTTTGCTGGTGACTCAATCCATGCTATGGCTCCGAGTGGAGGGTCCGGAGGCGAAACGGCTGCTGTTGACGTTGGGCAGTTGTGTGAGATGTTGTCTAAAGCTTGGGAAAAGAAACACTGGGATTCCGAGGCATTGAAAGTGGGGCTTGCTAAATACGAGTTGGATATGAGGGAACGCGCAAAGAAAGCGATCGAGTATAGCTTCCAGTCAGCTACCTTGATATGGGGTGGCAGCAAGGATTGGTCTTCTTATCCTGAGGTTAGCAGTTAGACTATACAGATAACCAAATCTTGACGTATGGCTTGCATTTGGAAAAAGCTTGGAGGTATTCTTATTAAGCCGCGCACGAACTGGCTATGTTAGCACTTGAGGGAATAGAAATAGCTTCGATTGTAGGTACCCTCACAAGTGGGTTGAGAAAATACACCGGCCCACTGCTTGGCGGGCAGGGCTGACAAGAGATGCTAAGGCTCGGAAGCGGAACGATGGGCCGTGCCGTGGATCTTGGGGAAGCATATCCGGGGTTAAGCCGAGGTCGGCGCGAACAGCAGTACTACAATACGGAGTAGATCCACTCATATCCACAACTGTTGGCGCTGAGTTATTACTCGTAGCTTTACGACGGCGGGCCTTTGCCCGGGCCGTCCGGAGCTCGGCGGGGCACAGCGGGATTCAGCGGGATTCAGCGGGGATAATATCCACGTAGACTTGAACTTCCCTTCCTCCCGGTCCTTGGCTTAAAATACCCAGGTAAACAGTACGAAACGGACGACCCCAGCATGAGCCCACTGTTAGGATCTCACAGGGCTTGGTCAGCTGTCCCGGGCATTTGTAATGTAAAGTCGGTAGGTACAAGCAGGTGACGGGAATTAGAAACCACCGTTTGGAATAATAGCTGGATAAAAAAGAAATAAAGGTCTGTTACCTTTACACGTAAGAGGAAACTTTTCAATTATATGTCTTAAGTATTTAAAATTTAAAGGATCCTAGTTAGATATATTGTTTTATATAGGCTCTACACCTGAAATCTTATACTAGGCAAGTAACTAAAAATATGTACTTACCCTAGGGTAGGTAGGTGAGTGGGCGGAAATGGTGTGTGAGTGGTCGCTGGCTGTTGTAATCGTTGGCACAGAACAGATCCACTTTACCATCAAGGGTTTTTCTGGCTTCCGCCGCGGTTGAATTCCCCAATTTCCCAACCCAGTTGAACTCCCTGAAGTCGTGAGGACCTCTCATCCGCGCTCTTCCACAAACCATCGGTCCCTTCAGAACCCTCCCTCATTTCTCATAAGCTCCTGGCCGTCAAAATCACACCGTCCCAACACATCATTAATCCGTGAAATATGGGCCGCATCCTCATCACCGGATCCACTGACGGCTTTGGCCTGGGCGCCGCCCGTCAACTCGTCGAGCGCAACCACACCGTTTATCTGCACGCGCGCAACGCGGCCCGCGCCGAAGAGGCAAAGAAGCTCGTCCCCGGCGCCGCGGGCGTCTTGGTCGCCGACCTCACCAGCACGGCCGAGACTCGCTCCCTCGCCGAGCAGGCCAACGCGGTCGGGCAGTTCGACGCCGTCGTCCTAAACGCCGGCTTGCTGTACGGGCCCTTCCGCAAGACCGAGTCGGGCGTGCCCGCCCAGGTCTTTGTCAACCTGGTGTCGCCGTACATCTTGACCTGCCTGCTGACGCCGCCGAAACGGATCGTGTTCGTAGCGTCGGTGCTGCATCGCGAGGCCAAGCCCGAGGTCGAGGACATCTTCTGGCTCCAGAGGGGCGAGAAGGAGTGGAACGACTTCGAGGCGTACTGCAACTCCAAGTTTCACGTCATGTGTCTCGTGAATGCGGCCGCGCGGAGGATGCAGGGCAAGGGCACGTCGGTGGTGGCCATGCACCCGGGATACGTGCCCACCAAGCTCACAAACTTCGAGGCGCCTGACAAGATGGAAGACGGGCTGCTGACGTATGTCATGCTGGCCGAGGGCGAATACGACGTGAGTGGAGAGACGGGGCGGTACTTTGATCCGAAAAAGCAAAAGGGCGAGCCGTTGCCTGCTACCGAAGACGTAGGCTTTCAGGAGGCGGTGGTGAAGGCTTTGGAGGACTTCACGGGACTGAAGCTGCCGGGTTCTGCGTGATAGCGCCGACGATTGATATATAGTCTTGACATTGAAAAAACTAAACCCTCTGTAAGGGGAAGTGGGGGGTCACTAGCGGATAATGCATCCATTATCCAAAGATGAACCGTTATCCAATGTTGAATAGGGGCTTCTGATTAGTTGAGAGATGAATGAAAGCTTCTAATTAGTTATAATAATGATAGAGCTGTTAGGAGAAAACTACCTACCCTATAGTTACGCCTATAGTTTAGGTAATAATAATTAAGATTAGGGGGTCTATATCTATATAATTAGTAGGAGTATAGGCCTTTTTTATTTTATTAGATGAACTGAAATTCTAATTAACTAAAGCCTCTATAGCTTTCATCTTTAGATAATAGACCATCATCGGATGATGAAGAAATACGGGAAACTTTTTTATCGGCGGATGATTAGCTAATTATCCAATGATACCTGCCTAGGTAGGTTTCCCGCAGCGGCTCCGAGCCGAAATAAGTACGTAGGTAGTGTATTCGTCCGGCTAAACGAAGAGAATCCAAACTCAGCACCAAAGCCCTTTCCATAATCTAACATTCCACCCACCTCAACCCACCTAAGCAATAGGTCCATAAAAGCTAAACAAGCCATTGGGATCATACGCCTCCTTAACTTCCTGCAGGCGAGTCATCCGCCACTCCTCGTGCCCATACCACTGCCCCGACCCCTCATTTCCAAACGCATAGTTCAGGTACACGGGGATAAAATCACGTCCCGTGCCTTCGTGAAGAATCCGGCGGAACTCGTTCCCTAGCCTCGCAACCTCCTCGTCCAGCGCCGCGTCCCCGGGCATGTACTGCAGCAACGGCCCGACCAACACATTCTGAGCGCGGTGCGCATACGCACTCGAATCATATGCCTTGGCCTTGACCCCTTCCATGGGATAGTCATCAAAGGTGACCAATGAGGTACTGAGCGCCGAGTTGGCCACAATGCTGTTGGCGAAGAAATCAAAGGCGAGCTTCTGGGCGGTGGTGTTGAAGGTCTCGAGGTAGATGGGGAAGCGCGGATTGTTGGCGCCGGTCTTTTGGCACGGGCCGTCGGTGGTCCTGACGCCGACGAACTTGGCGAGGTCGGTGTATACGCCGGATTCCGACGAGTTGGAGAGGGGCCCGAGGGCGTGGAATGGGGCGGTGTAGGCTGGATCGACGGCGGTGACGCCTTCTTGCATCAGGAGGATTTGAACAATGGGCTGAGAGAATAAGTTAGATTTGACCTTGGCACTTGAGCACACTTTGGGGGTGTTGGTAGGGATACGAGGAAGACGAGAGGGCTGGACTGACCTTGTCGGCATCAAGATCCGGGCTCATCATCCAATAGCTCCAGTTGATCAAATCCACCGGCTGCGTCCCGTTCTTCAATATCTCGTTGTTCGTCACCTCGTACAATTCCTCCACCAAGTCGCCGCTGAAGTTCATCAGCTCTAGCGCCCAGTCTTGATGTTCGACATCGTAGATCTGGGATGTGACGCTGGTGACAATTCCAAAGTTGTGGCCCGCGCCGTTCATGGCCCACCACAGGTCCGGGGTCGCGGTCTCGTCGATCGTCACGAGTGTGCCGTTGGCGAGCACAACGTTCATGGAACGGAACTGGTCGCCAATCAGCCCGTGGCGGCCCTGGAGGAATCCGTGGCCACCACCAAGGCCGGGTCCAAGATACGAGACACATTCGCATGCACCAGTGACTTCAAACCGCCATATGTTAGCATCATCAGAGGTACACACGGGACCTAGACACCCTAGGTGTAGGAGGAGGGACACTGACCTGCCTGCTTGCCAGCATCCCAAAGCGCGTTGGAGAGAATATGCGACTTGGTTCCGCCGGCCACTGTCACCGTCTGGCCATCTATGGCAATTTCCACACCCGTGAGCTCATCGAGGTCTAACAGGATGCCACTCTTCATCTTTCCCAGTGTAGTGATGGCGCCATGGGCACTGTTTGTGGCTAGGAAGGGGAGCCCTTTCTTGTTGGCAAACTTGACCTGTGCCCCAAATCGCCCGATTTTATTATCAGCCATAGATCTAGTGAGGGAAGGAAGACAGGAAGTATGAGAAAAGAAATTGGACGATTCGTCTTACCGTCTCGACAACATCGTTCTCAGTGGTAGGCCTCACGAAGTGGTAGGCCTCACGACCACGTTCACGGTCGGCATCTCCAGATTTGACCACCGCGTCGTTATGTTGTTGAAGTCGTCGGAGCCCGTATAGAACACCTTAGCGGTGCTCGAAAGCGATGAGACAAGGGCTTGGTAGTCGGCGTCCTGCCGGGACCAAAGAGTGTGGCCATTTACACCGACAGCAGTCAACGCCGTAGCGAGAATTTGCAGGCGACTGGTATGCATCCTGACTCGAACTTTAACCCTGAGGGCTGTTGAGGAAATGAGTACGAATATGAGTAGCGAGTGGTCGGGTTCCAACAGGTCAATCAGCAGTCCCAACGAGCTGGTCTTTAAATACCTGAGATGGACTTGAGATATTGTGTGGGGAGGCGCATCTTGCGAAGCAGCCCTCCCAAGGGAGACCGGCTCACGACTCATGAGCCCTCGGGGACTAAGAATGGCCTCATTTCCGAAGCAGGATGGAGAGTTGTGGGCTGTCACACGGACTAAGGTGGTGGTGGATACTCTCAAGGCACCCATAGTGGGCCTACTACAGCACTGTAAGATGGCCTTAGACATCTAAAAGATAGAACTTTCTATATGTATATATATAGTTAAAAGCTAGGGTATTATTTTTAGTTTTCTCTTCTTTCTCTCTTTATCTTTTATACTTTTAATATATTTAATTATCTATAATATAAGTTTTATTATAAAAGAAATCTTTTAAAGTAAAAGAAAGTATCTTAGATAAATTTATTTTTAACTTAAAAACTTATTCTCCTTTATAACCCCTTTCTCTCTTCTTAAACTACTTATCTCTTTTAAGACTTATTTAGATTTCTAAAGATTTTATAAAAATATAATTATAAAGATTATCTTAATTATTAGACTAAAATAAATGGTATAGTAGTAGTTTTCAAGATAGAGAAGTAGTTATGGTTTAAGAAAATAACCTAGTAGCTTATAACCTCTATATTAACCCTCTCGAGTATGCACTAAAGTACAGTATGGTCCATCTATTACCGTAAGCGGCCGCTTTAAACATAATCTTCTCATCAAACACGCCCACAGTTAACGCAGGCACATATGGTTACGTGCCAATTGGACGATTTACATGATCATATTTAGTCGGCTCACACGAGGATGATGTCCTCAGAGGGCAATTTCCAGTCCTTCCAATCGTCGCAGGACTCATCCTGGGCCAGACGAAGTGGAACTCCATCAACACATTGCTTGCTCAGAACGTGCACCGGCCCAACGACGCGGTACTGGTCTCGCTTGCCAGAAACCTCACGTAGTATCAACGGCGTGCGTGCCCCGTAAATGATGGTGCAGAGGTCGGACTTCTGAGTAGCATAGGGAGCGGCTCCATAATAGCCGCGATCGAGTAGGACAAATCGTTTGTTTTGGCAAATTTGAGCCGTGAACACCGAGACTGTCTCAGTCGCTAGATCGAATTTGGATGGCCTTTCGGATTGTAGGATCCTTGCAACTTCACAGAGACTCTGGTCATACTCTTCCGATGGAGCTTTTCGGTCGAGATGAAGCGTGGTCAGAAAAGCCCGGCTGGGGTTGTCCCGGTGAGGGCCAGGGTACTTCTGTAACTGTGGCGCAAGATCTCTCCATATGCCTATGAGTTCCGCAGTTTCCATTTTGTCTTTGGCTGGGTACTGTGACGTGCGGATCATTCGGGATGTATATGTGATTCTACCCAGAAAAACAGCTCTTGCTCGAAGGACTGGACTGCCGTCCACATCGGAGAGCATCGGTGGCCTTGAGCAGCCTTGTTCGGTCCCAGCGAATGTTATTTTCCTATAGCCCCTACCAAACGAGGAACTGAAACATCCGCGGTCCCAGCGCGGAACCCAGGACGGGAGTGAGTGAGTGCGAGGATCGTGGACATCAACCAGAGATTCTCCATTATCGTGCTCCACAAAGCGGAGAATATCCAAGTCTTTCGTCTTTTCGAGGTACTTGATGGCAATGTCAAGGTAGACTGCCAGATGCGATACTCCCTTCCTGTAGTTCGGTTGCACGGCGGATAAAGTGTTGTCCGGGGTCTTGAAAGCCAAGAACGCGTAGATACGGTCTTTCGGGTCTGAAAATTGCAAATGACGGGCGTAACCCAAGATATCCAGAGAAGACGGCGGCCGCAATGAAACTGCCGTTGCTTGCGAATAGAATGTATGGGCTTCCTTTGGGTACTTCATGATGTATATCTCCTGGTGAAGTCGGCTTATCGGCGACAACTGTGTTATCGTTGTTGAAGGAGCCCGATATGCCAGCCAGAAACAAACTCGAAGTACGCTTTTCAGACGTATTTCTTTGCTGGCAAAGAGCACGAGGGCATCGTGGCCAAGAGCTGCCCCCTGGACCACCCAACCGTCTTCAAACCAGGGCTGTCCAAGTAGCCACTTCCATGAGACCCATGAAGTCCATCTCCGGTGGGGGAGAAGAGGATCATCTGCCGACGGGTACGGGAAACTGTCATAATCCCATGAGAATTCCGGGTCATCAAACACCTCTTCCATCATTGAATTCACATCCCCTATCAGTCTAACCACATCGCTTGCAAATTTCATGTCCCTTGAATCAAGATTGGGCCTTAAACAGATGAGCGTGCACTTCGACATCTCATAGATCCGCCCCATAAGGCCGACTTGTTGGCCCTTTTCTTTCTCGTCGTCTTGGTTAATGCAGATCCCGTTCGCCCATAATGCTGCCGCTCTATCGGTGCCCCTTACTTGCAATAGGGCCTTTTTCAGACTTGTGGTGATCTCGAGGCGCTTTCCGTCCAGGAGTATATTCTGATCTTTGACGCCTGACTCCCAAACATACGTTAGAGCTCTATACGGATACAATTCGTCAGCACCCGAGAGCTTGATTCCTTCAAGACGTCCGATAAGGGGTGCGCCGTATTCGCCAGGTTGCAGAATAAGGCGTCGGATGTAGTCGCCTTGGCTCGGAAGTGTTTGGTAATGGTACTTTTGGGAAGGCAGGCGGGAAGAGATGTATGTGAGAGGACGACTCCGGGACGCCTGCGTGGTGTCGAATACAGGCATTGTAATCAGCCGTTGAGCGATTTGTGACGGCGACGATGACGACAGCTTGTTGGGTTCGGAAGTTACTCAAGAATGGTGCTCTAAGCTAAAAGAAAATCGAGTGTCCCTAGTTCAAATATGCAGACATATGCCCCAAACAGCCCTAGGACTGCTCTTGGAACCCAGGAAGAAATATTGAGATCGGGAGAACAGTTGAGGTCTGCCAAATCCTCGCGCAAATTCGACGGTTCCCCACCCCCAAGGACAACGAGCTGTCAGCTGGGTGGATCGGCGGATCATTGATGGCCAGGGTCAGGGTGGGCCCATGTACCAACACTGCTGTTGCGACAACACTCCAGCCATCGCGCGTTGGTCCAGTCCCCTACTATATGTCATTAACCAGGGCGAGTGTGGCTGGCGAAATGACTGTGGTGTATATTACCTGCATTACTAGAGATTATCCTAGTTCAGCTAATTTAGTATATTAAAGTATACCTATAGGTAGGTAGGGATTATATAGATAATAATTGCACCTAGGGTCTAGGAGACAGCCCGGATTGTGATCACATAATCTTCTACCTCTTCTATAGTATGTGAGTGAAAGACAGGGACCTGGACTCTGAGAGGCCGGGGCAATCTGTCTATGTTCAAATACTTGACCTTGGCTTCAGCTCAACTGCGGCTGGGGCCGGACACAGGTGACATTTGAGAATTGCCGTGTTCAAGTAAAGAGTCGTCCCAGTAGCCGTCAAAGTATGTCACCTAGGTGCTCACCGATGGGACGGGCCCCCACCCACGGGTTGACTGGACGGGCCAAATGCGATTATGGTGTTACCTAGGTACCGCTAAGTCTGCCCTGCCACTGCCACGTGCATGCGACTGCATTTTCGCCCGCTCCATGATGCCGCTTTCGTGCTTGCGAAGGCTGGTTAAAAGGAATCGAAAGCGTGGTTGGAGATCGAAATCTGAGAGACATCCGCAGAGCCTACCTATCCAGTATAAGTGCAACCACACCTGCTGGGTTCCTACCTACTTAAGTAGGTACTTAGGTAGGTAGCCGAGACAAGCCTCCAACGGCGCCAGACCTAGATCGACAGTCCACACGAGCTTCCTATAAATCGCAACATGACCACCACTATTGCTCAGATACAACAAAATGATGACTGACTACTAATCGCAAGGTCAGCCGTAGCGGGTCCTAAAACAATCAAAGCGGGCTTATTGGTTCTGTAGCACAGTTCGGCTCGACGCCGTGCCCCTCTAGTGTTAGCTTCACGTCGATAATCGCCTAGCGCCCGCAGACTGTTTGTAAGAATTGCTGCGTTTTGCTAGGTGCTAAATTTCGAATTGATCGAAATACAATTGCAATTATTGGCTTTTGCAGTATTTATTTGGTTTGCCTCACAGCATCCGTCAGTTCTCATGGCCTGATCCCCCACGATATCCTTGAATACAACCATCAATCAACTTGAGATCAGGAAAAGGTAAAGGACAACTGTTTTCCAGGCCACACTGCCCAGTGTTATCATGGCAGACCCTCGTATCACAACTTCCAGCCTGATTGGTGTTGGGCATGTGGTTAGTAGCATCGTCTCCTGCAGCTACTACTACCAACAGTTCGCCAAAGGCGCCCAAGGTGACACACGGCGGGTCATTCTGGAAGGCAAGACGTTGCGCAACATGGTTGAAGGACTTGTCGACAGAGTCAGAGAAGATGAAGGTCGTGGCATTGACAATTCGCCTTCGTTTGCCGGAGTCCTCTGGGAGGGAAAGAGGGTGTTTGGCCGCTCTTGGCATCATCTGTCTCAGCTTGAAGAACGACTTCGAGGGCCAGTCGAACTATGGAACACGACGAGCGCCTGCCTGAGCTGGCCCATGCACCAGAGTGAAGATGGAGATGCAGTTAAATGTCTGCAGCAGATGAAGAGAATCATCAAATCTAGGCTGTCGATTGACACCGTCACGTCGACACGGCCGTTTCAAAGAAACGCAAAGGAGTTGCGGGAGAGGATTCTTGATTACAATCGAAACACAAACATGCCTGACGAGGAACGCCTCCAAGTCATGGTTGGATGGCTGGATGCACCCAATCCATCTTCGCTTCACGAACATGTGCGCAAAGGGCGAGTCGATCACACCGGCGCATGGTTACTTGACGGAGCAGAGTTCAACAAATGGCGGAATTCCACGGACATGGCCGTCTTATGGATGCACGGAATCCCGGGCTGTGGTAAATCAGTTCTGACCTCGTCCGTGGTTGATCATATTCATTCTTTCTGCGCTGATGGGCAGAATGCAGCGCTGGCTTATTTCTACTTTCAATTCAGCGATCCCGGAAGGTTTACAGCGGATGTGATGCTGCGATCATTAATATCTCAGCTTTCATCTTCGCAGGACTCGCCGACGCAGACACTCGAACAATATGCTTCCAAGCATTTCGCGGAGTCAAGGTGCCCGAAAGAACGCAAGCGACATTATAGGGAAGGTATCTCACAGCCATCGATCGAAGATCTAACGTCTATTCTGCGTGGCATCACGGAAGAGCTGGGTCAAGTCTTTTTAATTATCGATGGACTCGATGAATGTGCGGATCAGGACTGTCTGCATGAGATTATGGATACAATTCTGGGATGGAATGTGCAGAAATTGCACATATTCCTGTCAAGCCGGTTTGACCGCAAGCTGAACACAATTCTGGACCGCGGGAAGAGACAAATTGTCGAGGTCACGTCCGAGGCTGTCGCGGAAGACATGAAGTCTTTCATCCAAACGCAAGTTGACACACAGCCCAGGCTACGGTCATGGCGGTTCGGCTCACCGGTCATCAAAGCGTCTCTTGCCAAAGGATCGCAAGGCGTGTTCCCTTGGGTGATATCCCAGGTCGAAGTTCTCGGCAAGAGTGCGGCATTTCGAGACATGTGGAGAAGTGTAAACAGCCTTCCGAGGTCTCTATCAGCTACTTATACATCCGTTCTTGCCAGAATTGATGGTCTCCACTGGAACCACGCTGCCACTATCCTTCTCTGGCTCGCAATTTCCTCACAGCCACTCAGCTTAAGTGAAGCAGCTGGCATCCTGGCTATTGACTTCTCAACTGAGGACGGGCCTTCTTTCATTCCGGAACTACGGTCTCAGACCCTCGACCACATTTTACATGCTTGTCCGACGTTGCTAACTACGCGCGAAACCACTCACTGGCGCTATGGCACGATCAGGCAGATTACCCAGCTTCGGTTAGCACACCACTCCTTGCAGGAGTACCTTCTCTCGGACGTTTTCGACGCAGATCTCCCAAATCCTCTCCCGTTCAAGACAAGAGAAGAGGTCCATCAATTCGCTGCGAAGATCTCTATATTACATCTCCTGTCTTTGCGGAAGCCGTTGGACCCGTGTTCAATAAAACACTGGCCTCTCGCAAGGCACGCGGCTCGGTTCTGGCCCCATCACTACGTTCGAGCGGGGAGCCATCCGGAGCTCACAAAGCTAGCACTGCGGCTCCTAGCATGGAATGGAAACACGGAGCCATATAAGAACTGGTGTCGGTTATATGATTCGACCAACCCTTGGAGAGCGCCCAATTTCGACCGCGAATTATTTCCTGATCCGCTGTACTCCGTCAGCTCTCGCGGTCTGGATTCACTTCTGCCAGGACTGTTGACAAACCGTGCGAACGGGGCTGGTGAGGAGACACCTATCCATCCAAGCTGCCTTCAATCTGCAGCGTACAAAGGACATCACCGTGTAGTCGAATCACTACTGAATGCCGGTGCCGACCCCAACGCTCGCGAAGATCCGTATGACTGCCCACTCAAGGCAGCAGCGACTGAGAGACACAATGAGATCATGGAATTGTTACTCAAACATGGCGCAAACCCTAACGGAAGCAACGGCCTTGCTGATGATGAGGGATCACCATTGCTTGAGGCTTGCAGGTCTGATAACCCGGTCGCGGTGGAGCTTCTGATGAATGCGGGTGCCAATCCCAACCACTATTCTCAGAAAGGAGACTGCTTGAACCCATTAGAGGCTGCTGCATCTCGTGGGTCCAAGGAATGTATGAGGTTGCTGCTGCCGAAGGCCAGCCGTAACACTACGCTCGGAGGACTGGAGATGGCCAGAAGATGCGGGTGTGATGAAGGCATGCTCAGATTGTTCATGGACCTCGTTCCGGACGCCGTTGTCTATCATGCCATCTCACTCGGTTTCAATGATTTGGCCAGCGATCTCTTGGACACGGGTGTTCTACAGATGGACATCGACAGGAGCGAGGATTTTGATAGCTACCGGAGAAGAAAGGATTATTCGCCAGGAGGGATACTGTACTGCGCCTGCGAAACAGGCAATTTCGAAATGGCCAAAAGTCTTATCCAAGAGGGCGTAGACCCAAGCACGGGTGACGAAGACTATGGGCCCAGCTTGGCTGTCGCGGCTTACAAGGGTCATATGGACATTGTGGAGTTGCTTATCCAGAATGGGTGTTCGCTGTCTGATGGTGACGGATTCTATGGAGGCCCAGTACAGGCTGCAGTTCTGGGCGATCACCTTGATGTTCTTGAGCACCTTGTGTCGTCAGGCGCGAGTGTCAATCTTTCTGTGGGCAGGGTCCAACAACGTTCCAGTGAACTGCCTCTATCAGGTAGCCCTCTGAAAGCAGCGATAGCCACAAAGAACAAACGCTTGACGGAGTGGTTGATAGATCATGGTGCGAATTGTAACTATGTGGCGGAGGACTAGGGGTGATTTGGGAGCCTCGGGACATCGAAAGTCCTCTCACGGTTGCTGCAGCTCAAGGAGACCTGAGACTCGTGGATCAACTGCTCGAGGCAGGTGCTGAAATCAAGCAGCGCTACGAAGGATTCCCAATGTCCAATTACAGCCCTTGAAGCGGCCTGCGAAAATGCTCAAATCGCCGTGGTTGAGCGGCTGCTGAACTCTGGTGCGGCCATCGAGCGAACCGAGGGCCAGGGTGGCGATGGATTGCCGCAGTGGCTTCGAGACAACGGCGCAGATTCAGGGCTTACCGAAAAAGAGAAGAACTCCTTATAGTTATGCGAAGATGCGGCTGGAGAAAGCTCAACCTTGGGAGAAAGAGGAAGCGAATGAGATCCTTCGACTTCTAAGCTGAAGTGTCTGGGTTGGTTCATCTGCAGCGTCTTCTGGGCAAGGCCTGGCCACGATAAGGCGCGAGGTAAAGGATATAGCGGGACTGCAATGTGTAGTTATGGTCTGAATTGCTTTCAGATGATTTAATAGTTTTTATTACAATTGAAGTTCATATATGTGATTTGCAGGAGTCAATCAAGGTTTCGACTAGTAGCAAGGGTGAGATCAAGTCTCCTGCCCATGTGAAATTGTCAGCCCCAGAGAAGCTTTCCAACATCCTCCCAATTCTCGAAGCCGTAGATGAAGGAACTGTTACCACTGCCAGCCCCTGTATGTCCTCGCCAACCTAGACTTGCATTGGCAACTTCCACGCCGTATGTCTCAAAAGCCTCTGCTGCGCTCCCATCGAATCCGGCCACGATGCCAATGTTGGTAGGCCCTTCCCACAACGGCTGAAGATCTGCGTCACCATCCGATACAAAAAGAACATTTTCTTTGGAAACAGATGACAAAAGGCTCTCTATCAGCTTGGTCTTGTCACCACCCGAGAACAGCTGCGTGCCATGGTCGAGCCCTGTAGCTGGGAGGGTGTTCTCTGGGAGTATCTCAGGACAGTACGTCTCAATGTTCTCGACAACCTGTGGGCACTCGCTGGCCTCCTGAAGAACGAGTCGGATCCATGATGGTGACCAGTTGAGGCTGACCACATTCACCTTGACGCCCTTCTTCTTTGCAGTCGTCGCAAAGGTGCACCATCCATCGCGAAGGGTCTGGTTCCTCGCGAACTTGACAAGCTCGTCCCGCTTCGTAGCGTCGAAGACCCCAAGGTTCTGGACCCAGAGGAAAGACCACTGTTCTACAGCGCGTAGAGCCTTGATTGACCGTGTCAGTGACTCAAAGGCGGACTCTTGGTTGATGGTTGACCTACTGCATTGTTTGCGTAGTCAATCGCCTCTGCCAACGAAGTAGGCTCATCTACCGTGGCCGAGACAGCATCATAGACCGTGCCGTATGTGGCCTCAATCTCGTCCCATGATGGAAATGGTGTAGTCGTGTTAGCAGGCAGGCTCGCGTATGCCGCGGACGCGAGGGATGTGTATGCATCCGACGTGACAATTGTGCTATTTCAATTTCGTCAGCACAGACTGCACCATTGCTATGTTCTCGCGTCGATGTTGGCCATGAGGGAGCCTCAGTCTAGAATTGACTCACCCATCGAAGTCTAGGAAAATCTGCAGCCCGGTGGAAGCGTTTGTGTTGAGCTCAGTCTTGGCTAGCGCAGCTCCTGCGCCCAGCACAAGCAATAGGCTCGCGGATCGATGCATCGTCAACGTGGACAGCGAGTTGTCGTATGTGGCCCAAGTGAAGTGACGCGTATCATGTCATTCGTACGTGAAGAGAATGGCGCCTTTATATTAGAAGTGGGTACCGGCCGGGTAACGCAATCATTTGACTCAGCAGCGCGATTGACTTGGTTGTATTTGAATGTCAATGACTCCATCTAGCACGAACGGTTATTTACTTATCGGTTGTGCATTAGTCACGCTAGGCATCGCTATATGCGATATATGCGATACCTCATCAAAGCGATCAACTGTGTTCAACGTCGGCAAAGATCGGGTCAAGGACCTTGCTCGTCCTAGCCAGCTCGACAGTGCTGAAAAAGACTTTACGACCCGCTGTTAACTGGAAGCCCCTGATCATACTCGATATGGATAGACTACTTGCAAATAGAAAAGGGTTACCTTCAAACATTGTTACTTTTGGACTTGGTATACCTTGCGGATCTGATACCCTTTTACAGCGGGGCAACGCTGTGCAGGCATCCGAAAGCGGAAGAGGAGATCAACGTGGACACAAAAAGCTAGGAACTCGATGATCCTGGGGATCCAGACTCGGTCCAACTATCAGTCTTCGCCGTCAACTACCGGTGTGGGTCGATGAATTGGATACTCAAGTCTGAGATTGTGCGGTGGGGTCCTACGATACTTCACGCTACCTGACGTGTATCGCGAACTCTGTTGGATTCCCCCAGAATTGTACCGACCCAAATCCACAGCAGAGCACTCGGACAAGACCACAGAAACTGGCTGATCACCGAAGTTCTGTAGCGATGGGCACACGTGCAGGGATGTGGTAGCGTACTACACGGGCGCACATCACCTGCAGGCCTTGGTCCTGGGCAAGCCAGGGCAACCATGTCTGCCGAGGATGATTGCGGAGTTAGCGCTTATATGGCAGCTGTGTCTGCAGGCTCATGTATGGAGTGCAGCAATTCTGTATACGACGGCTGCATGTTTACAGGGATTGTCGCGTGGATTTGTAAAGGGTCCAAGGGCCGGATGATATTTCACGTTCGAAATCTGTGGAGCATAGGCAGCCGCTGGCCAACTGGACGCGATCCATCGAAGTGAGGTGTCACTCTCAAATGCTTGTGACGCCCAACAGCAATGGTAGGAACACCGATGGTACCAACAAACTGACAGACAGCTTCTAGGAACGGATCAATATTCCCACAGCGAGATCCAATGAATCCCTGCAACCATGAACATCAGCATCAGTACAACTGATTTCCAGGTATATACCCCGCGTGGAGAGCGGGCTCGGTACCCGAATAGGTGCCACACAAGTTCACACAGAGACCGATTGGTCCTAAGCTGATATGTGTAAAATTCAAGATCAAAAGGAAAAGATGATAGCGGATCAGATATACCTGGGTTGCCCGTAAAACTCGCGTTTTCTTCTTTCTAGCTCTTCTCTGGTCAGTAGATTGCCAACAACCGAACTCTCCCTATCAAAATCCCATCGTGTCGTAGCCCTGATCTTCACTATGATTTCCTATGGCTCCCGTCTTCTACCCAAGGTCGTCGATGAGACAGCGAGGAGTCGACCAGACCTGCCGTATTGTTACGTGCCCATCAGCAGCAACATCAGTGATGGTTTCAAGACCGTGACCTTCTCTGATGTTGCCACAGCTACAAACCATGTTGCGTTCTGGATCGAACAGAACTTGGGGCTCAGCACCTGCTTTGAGACACTGGCGTATATGGGCACAAGCGATCTCCGCTATGTGGTAGTGTTTCTTGCCGCTGTCAAATGTGGCTACAAGGTAAGCACCCTTTGAAGATGAAACTGCCCACTCTGTGGCATGGAGGTAGGGCTACACTCACCACATTTCCTTGCAGGTGCTGCTTCCCTCACCAAGGAACTCTGCCTGGATGAATGCATCTCTTCTGGAGCAGACCCAGTGTCGACGCTTCCTTTACGCGAATGAGGTAGAAGGACTCGTTCTGCCTCTGCTGGACCATCAGTCAGATTTGAATCTTACCAAGGTTGAGTCCTTCGACGACATGGTCAAATCGGAGACGCCGCATTTTGTCTGGGAGAAAGAATACGATGCAGTCAGGTGGGACCCGATCCTTATTCTTCATTCTTCGGGGTCGACTGGGGCCCCGAAACCCATTGTGATGAACCACGCAAGTTTTGCTGTGGGCGACCATGATCGGAAGCTACCCAAGGTCCCTGGTCGGGTGAACCAGAACTGGTCGCTATGGGACTTCTCGCAACAAGAGACATTCTTCTCCCCGTTCCCAGCATTTCATCTGGCGGGCTTTTCATCACTGGTCCTGCTTCCAATTTACTATCAGAATGCGAAGCTAGTCATGAGTCCTCCATCTCGCCCCCCGACCGGCCATTTGGTTAGCGAGATCATGGATCACTTCAAGCTGAAGTCAATATTCTGCCCGCCAATTGTTGCAGAGCAGCTGGTACAAGAGCCCGATGGGATCGAAAAATGCAAGAGTTTGAAGTTTCTGCTCTACGCCGGCGGGCCTCTCTCGCATAGCGTAGGTGAGGCCTTGAGCAAAGTCACGGACGTGTGCCAGTTTTACGGACAGACCGAGACTGGGGCCGTCCAGGCATTGGTGCCAAGGCGGGAGAATTGGGCCAGCCTTGAATGGAATCCAGTACAGGAAGCCGTCATGGAACCGTATGAGGACGAGATCTACGAGATGACTATGCGGCGGAATCCGGATCTCGAAAAGGTCCGCAGCCTGTCCGCCAACTTCCCGAATGAGGATATATGGCACACAAAGGACCTCTTCAAACGCAACCAGGACAACCCAAACTTGTGGACATTCCACGGCCGCGTCGATGACATTGTCGTCTTGTCGAACGGGGAGAAGTTTAATCCGGTCCCTACCGAGGTCCATATATCAGCTCACCCCCTGGTCAACGGTGCGCTCATCGTTGGGCAAGGGCGTCCGCAACCCTGCCTCATCTTGGAGCTCAAAGAGCCCCATGAGACTCTCAAGCATCTGGTGCAAACTGTGTGGCCAACCATCGAGATCGCAAACTCTCAGGCTCCTGGACAGGCCCGAATTACTCGAGACATGGTCATTGTTGCTGCTCCCTCGAAACCCTTCAACAGGTCCCCCAAAGGCACCGTAGTCAGGGCTACCACCAGTCGCTTATACCAAGATGAGCTCGATGAGTTATACAAGCGCGAGATATCAGGCAATGTTGGACACATCAGTCTCACCTCGGCAACCGATTTTCCAGTGGTCACCAAATTTGTTAGCGATGTTGTTCTGGCCGCTTTCCCCGGGCACACTGTACAGCCTACTGATGACCTTTTCGGTCTGGGCCTTGACTCATTGCAGACCATGGAGATAATCAGACTGCTCAAGGCGGGCATTCGTTCATACAACAATGCGGCGGATATCTCTTGGGTCTCCATGAAATACATCTACCAGCACCCAACCATTGCCGACCTAGCTCATGCGATTGCCCGTGCCGGCTCTGGTACAGACAACCGCGAATCAGAAGACCAAGTCAATTCTGATGCACTCGAGCACCGAGTCCACAAGATGAACGAAATGGTCGAAAAATACACGAACGATCTTCCTCCGCCGATCAGTCGGGGTGGAGGGGAACATGATACCGGCACCGGACTGCATGCCATCTTGACTGGCTCAACCGGCTCACTTGGCACGCAGCTGGTCGTGAAGCTACTCTCTGACCCCAGTGTGGCGCGAGTCACCTGTCTAGATCGATCCGCCGACGCCGCATCGCGAATCAGGAACTCCCTCGTGAAGTGGCCGACTCCACCAAACCTCAACCCTGCGCGCGTCTCGTTCCATCAAGCAGACTACAAGCAACCTGACCTCGGTCTCTCGCCCGCGATCATGAATGACCTCCGTGAGACAACCAACGTTATCATCCACAACGCCTGGAAGGTTGACTTCAACCACTCTCTCGAGACCTTCGAGGAGACGCACATCCGCGGCGTGCGCAACCTCGTTGACTTCAGTGTCAGCAGCCCCAGAAGCCCTCGCATCATATTCGTGTCCTCCATCTCCTCGGTCGGAGACTGGTGCGCTGTCGACCCGGCAGCAAAGACCATCCCTGAACTTCTTCCGCCCACGCTCGCGGCCGCACAGGCTACCGGTTACGCGGAGTCCAAGGCCGTCGCTGAGCATGTCCTTGCTGCCGCTGCGGATATGAGCGGCGTTGATGTCTCGATTCTTAGGGTCGGGCAGATCGCTGGGCCTGCCTTCCTGGGCAATGGAGCCATATGGAATTACACTGAATGGTTTCCTATCATGCTCAAGACAGCCAAGGCGATTAGGATGATCCCTGACGGACGTGCTCTAGGTGACATTGACTGGATCCCGGTCGATCTGCTGTCGTCCGTCATCTGGGAGCTTGCTTCGGAAGGTAAAACAGTAGCTGGGAGAGAGAGCAGCACAGGATTGTTCCGCATTTTCCACCTCGTCAACCCCGCGCGCAGAGCGTGGGCTGAGATGATTCCAAGGATCAAGGCTGAGATAGCAGAAGGTGATTTCTGGGAAGAGGTTCCCATGGCCGACTGGATCTCTCAGCTCGAGCAGATAGATTCGAGTGATCAGGACAAGGCGGTGTCGAGGCCTGCGGTGAAGATCTTGGACTTCTTCAGGGGTGTAGAGGATAGAAAAGGGGTCACAATAACCAACGGAATCGCCTTTTCGACTGAACAGGCCAAGAAGTCGAGCCAAGTACTGCGTGCTCTAGAGCCAGTACAAGATGAATGGCTGTCTAGGTGGATCAAGGACTGGAGCCTATAGTGCCCATAATAGACACCACCAGCATTTCCCCAGCCGCAGGTAGGGGAAGAATTTCCAGCGAGGCAATCCCGCTCTAGAAGGACCACTCACTGCGTTCCTGCTTGTTAGGAAGTGTGGCAGAAGAAGAATGCAAAATGACATACCTCACGTTCGACCACCGTGTCCACGAAGACTTGGAACGAAAATGACAATGGATTCTGGGCCTCGGAGTATATTCTCCAAATGGATTAACGCTCTTTCTGCTCTACTTGGGATTTTCAACTTTTCAGTCCGGTCGTTCTCATGTTGTTCTCGCCTGACTTAAGTGCACCGACAGGCCCTCATGTAAGAAGAGCCTCGAATATATTTCCACGAGGCGAATGCAGCAAATTGAGATATGCAGTGTTGAATGCCAATTGGAAAATATGGTCTATTAGAGACAATAAAAGAAGCCAGTACTGTCCTTGTCGTACCTCACCTTCGGTTTCGAGTCCAGCATCTTTCCCTCTCCAAACTCCGAACCTCCTAGCGGCCATTTATTTCCCTTCAGATGTCTTAGCGCACAGTACAAAGATGAGTCTGGTAGCTGAGGCGCATCATCGTGGTCCTTCTTTTCGAACCAGTCAATCCAGTCCTCTCATCAGCCCAGCTGTAATCCCAGTCGCCGGGGCGATTTGTATGCATCGGCATCGGCATATTCGGTCAGGTTGATGCCGAGGTCGTGGTGTTCTGATGCATAGAATTTCCGAAATCTTTGAGGGCTTCTTCGACATTGTAAAAACGGTCGTAGTTTATATCAACCAACAAGTTAGCATGGCGTTGTAGTGTGCAGTAGTCAAGCACATTGTTCTGGTCCACTTTGAACTCTGGTTTTGTCTCAATCTCGTTATCTGCGAAGGAAAAGACCAGCCAAAGTTAGGTCTATCCATTTGTTTGACAAGATTTGGCGGGTAATCTTACAGAGACTGGTCGCGAAAAAGTCATGTGGTCCAGTGAGTTTCTCAACCACCAATGGAAGACTCTTTGCCCCTAAGTCGGCCAAGACTTCGAACTCAGGCGAGCTGATGAGATCAGGGCTGAAAATAGAGTCTTTTAAGTAGTTGTCTGATTAATAGACGACAAAGGGCCACGTACGTGGATGCGAACTGATTTGCGCCAGTGAACCAAGTTTCCTTCCACGCCGCATATGCCTCCTCGAAGCCTGTCGCGTAGGAAGGATACAGAGTCTTGATCTTTAAACATAATTCTTTCACCGCATTCACTGCCCGTGGGTCGGCGGGCGGGACTTCGTCGTAAGGGTTCATGTTCTTCCGGGCTATTTTGTGGACTTGAGTTGGGGTTGTAGAAGATGTAGAAATCGCGGGGTTGACTCGGGGAGTCGCGGCTGAGTCCATATCTTGTGCCTTCATTCTAATGTTGGCTGTGTCGATGCTGTGCTTCCTGACCAGTGTTCAGTGGCCGAAAATGCTGGTAAGAATTGAAATTATCACGATGAATTGCAGGTTGAGCGTTTGTGGTTGGGTGGGCTGTTGGTTCCGAGGTACAGTTTGCAGTGGGGGCCTAATTGGTGATGGTTTTTAGGTGCCCAGCCCTTCGGCTTACATACGCGACCCCCTGGACCCACAGCACTTTCGCCTGCGCCGTTCAGGCTGCCGTACGGCGCTGGGAGACGCTGTTGGGTGGCGGCTGTTCGAACAGCAGCGGTTGGCTAGTAGTATATGGGTATGTAATACGCACGCGTGTGACGGCCGCCATCGCTACGAAGCCTTGCCCTTCGCAAGCATCGTTGAGGAGGTGACTTCAGAAAGAGACACAGCAAAAGAAATTGCGTAGTAATTGGCTTCAAGGTCTGTTGAGTCAGTCATGTACGGGTTATGGCAGCCGGAGCAAAGGGGCAGTGAGGTCTTGGGTTAGAGGCTGCGTCGGCTTTCCCTCACTCACGGTTCTGACCGCCGTGCCGGGATCCTGAGCGAACTGTGCATAGGAACAATTCTGCATAGTTGATCCCTTTAATGAGAAGGACCTTGTCTGAGTGTTCGTGTTGAGACCTAATGGATGGCCGATGGACTTTGTCCACCAAGCGCGGGCAGGTCCAAGCTGCGATCACCGAGTGATCCTTCCAGACCACCTAGGAAAGCTAGGTAGTCTCGTGGTGGTCTATAAGTATACCCAAGTTGGCCAGTCTCCGTACCCAAGACTATGCCAAGCATAACAGTGGACGCTGGGCGCAAGGGATTCGGCGGTGATTGGCACAAATGTAGACCCCCTGGTCAAGGATGCTCCCCAACGATCAGCGAAGGGAGTTGATTTTCCGCGTATAGACCAAAACCATTGCTAACACCGAAATAACGTTCGAGAAATATGCGACTCCAACCTCTCCACTTAACCGCCACGGCGGCCGTGTCTCGTGGGACTATAGAGGCAGTGATATATCCGCTCCCATGCCAAGAACCCTTAATTTATGGAGACGAAAGCTTGGGTCCGTAGACAAGCAATTCTCCACCAATGCTTCTAAGCTGCTCCCGAGGTCATTAGAAAGCTGTGAGAGGAGCCGGGGCATTCCAATGTTGATATAACAGGATGTGTCCTTTCCATGCTTCAAGAGATGGGGCCCAAGTTGATATTCGAGCCGACTGTGAATCGCAACTGCTGATACCCTAGGGTACCACAACTACTGTTTCCAGATCTGACCATTACTTAAATCATTATGTATTCCAAGGCATTCCGGCTCCTCGCAGCACTCGCTGTCGCACTTCCAGCAGTCCATGCCTGCGTAGGGAAGGACGCCCTACCCCAGGCCACACAAACCATCACCAACTCGAAGACCATTGAGGTGGCCGCGGGCCAGACCTATGACGGAAAGAATGCGCGCTTCGACAGAGGGGCAGGTGCCTGCAAGGAGCAATCAGAAGGAGGTGAGTAGAAGCCCCATCAACGAGAGTTGAAGCTTGTCTAAGCTGTCTGTTCTTGAAGGCCAGGCAGATACTGTCTTTTTACTCCGCAAGGGCGCGACCTTGAAGAACGCCATCATCGGCAAGAACCAGGGAGAGGGCGTTTACTGCATCGGCGGGGGCTGCACTATCGAAAATGTCTGGTTTGAGGATGTCTGTGAGGATGCAATCTCGATGTACGGTCGCCTCACCACTCTGGATTTGAATTTCGTATGAGCATAAAGTCGTACTGACACAAATCCTCTACGGCAGCAAGGAGGATACAGCCGGGACTGTAACTAGAATCATTGGCGGCGGTGCGTATCATGCCTCGGACAAGATTATCCAGCACAACGGATGCGGCAGCGTCAGCGTAAGTGGATCGCGACTCGTCCCGGGCCTTGCGTCTTGCAGGAGCTGACAGTGCCAGATCTCAAACTTCTATGCACGGGACTATGGCAAGGTCTATAGAGCTTGTGGTACTGTAAGTATTTGCTACCTAGGTCCCTTGAACGGCCTGCCTGGACTGGTAGCAAGCTTGGCGTGCTGACTTCATCCCAGTGCGACAAGTGCAAGCGGACCGTCACTGTCTCCGGTGTGTCTGCTTACGGCGGTGGTGAGGTGGTCGGTATTAACAAGGACACTGGCGATGTGGCAACCCTGAGCAATATCTGTACTGATGCCAAGACCCCCTGCCAGCTGTACAGTGGTCCTGGTGAGAAGGCTGGAGCTTGCTAGGTGCTGTGCTCCTTGTGAGAGCTTACTTCAGTCGTCTATCCCTATGAAATTGGCTACGTACGGAGACATCCATCGCAACTATGTCTCGCGTAGTGGCATTCCACTGAAGACGCAGTTGCTCTTCATTTTGTACATAAACTACTCTCCGAGTTGCTATTCTAGTAATACTGGGATGCCGCTCTTTCCTTCACTATTTGTGCCCTTGATAATTCTTCATGGATGGCCGGTGGTTGCCTCAGTAGCAGTATGACGATTGTATAACTCAGTTCTACTGCCGACTCATCAACCTGAGAGCATATTTCTCAGGCTCGCGAAAATTGATCGTGACTTCAGCTTTGCTCTGCTGAGTCCAGTCCCAAACCCTCCGCCGAGTTTCCTCTTTGGTTTCGCCCTCCAGCGGAACGGCTTCCACTCTGTACAGTCGTAACACATAAGACATGACGGCCACGAACTCAACCTGAGCAAACTTCTTGCCAGGGCAGTTGCGTGCGCCGAGCGACCACGGGAAGAATGACTCCTTCGCGACAGGTGGCGGCGCCACCTCCTCAGCGTCGAGCATCTCGGCTGTTGTGTGGGATTTCGTAGAGCCGTTATTCATACCGGATGAGGCAGGGACAGTTCGGATCCAGCGGGTTGGCCGAAATTCCTCGCTGTCAGCGCCCCAGTACTCTGGCAGCATGTGCACAGCGAGATTGGACATGTGAACCTCGGAGCCTTTAGGAATGAAAATGTAGCGCCCGTCGACACGTAGGCGTTGACCATCGCCAAGCACGTCCTTTTCCATGTCTACCACAGGGCTGTAGAGACGCAGCATCTCGTACTGGTCAAAGCATTAGTGAATGGCTGCCACACAGAATAATCACTGTGCCTTCGAGACAGCGATTTCATCTTCGGAGATACCCAGAGTACGTACCATGAGGGCCAGACAGCGCTTAAGCCTGTAAAAATACTGCTCGTATTCGAGGGCGGAAGAGTCCAGTGCCTTTGTGTCGTAGACGTGATCGACTTCCTCCCGGACCCAGTCCTGCCACTCAGGCTCAACCGAGAGGATGTGGAAGCAGTAGTTCAGGCTGTGTGCAGTGGTCTCGTGACCTGCAATATTGTAGTCGAACATGTTCGCAAAGATCTCGTCGTCGTTGAGACCTCCAGCCCCGCCGGCTTCAAGCTCTCCGAACTCGTTGCTGGCACTGGAAGACTTGCCCAGCTTTTCCTGCCTCATCTCGACGGACTTCGCAATCATCGCGTTCAAGAAGATGTTTTCGTTAGCCCGGCCTGCGGCCACCTCCACCTTTCTCTCCTCGACCAGCTGCCGCATCTGTTTCCGGAACGCCTGTGCCGCCAAGACATGATCCCGGAAGAGCTTGGGCAGGTATTTGACGCGGCTGGGGCCAAGCTCGTACATCCACTTTGGTGTTGTACTTAGAAGACGGATGCTAGTGAGAAGTAGGGCAAGGTTGTCGCGGTAGCGCGCTGAGAACTCGTCGCCGGCTTGTGTTCCTTTGCCTGCTGGTATATACTTCCACGAATAGCCCAGTCCTGCCGCTGCCAAGACGTTGAGAGCCAGGGTCATTGTGTCTGAGCAGGAGCTTCTCAAGCCCTCTTTACCATGCTATACAGGTATTGACGGGTTAGTCTGCTGTGCAAAAAGAGCCAATTACTAAGGAACAACTAGTAGGGGTTAGCTCATACAGAGATCCACCATTGGGCGAGTCCGGCAGTTTGCGTCAAAGACTCTTGCCAGACTATCTTCATGTTATTCTCGTTGAAAGGAGGAGCGGTGATGCGTCGGTGCCGTTGCCAATCTGCTCCATAGGCCGAGGTTACGCTAGGCGTAAGTAGGTCCGGCATGCCCTCGCACCCCTCCGGAGAGCGCTCGAAATCCTTTTTCCTCAGATAGACTTGTTTGATGACATCAAGGTCGACTGAGTATACCTGGGTGTCTTGTGATCAGCTATGCTTTAACTTATTTCCGGAGGCACGGGCATAACCCACCTGTAGCTTAGCTGGGGTGACAACGACAAACATCTTCCCCATCTGCTGAAACGCACTGGCCTTCTCCTCCAACACCCACATGTAGCGATTGTACCGAACCCATGAGCCGAGTCCAAAAGGCAACTTGAGCAGCAGCGGGCCAAGTAGCGGCGACAGCGCAAGCCAAGCGAGGTTCCTGCTATATACCGGGCTGATGACAATAGCCAGTCCCATCTTTCTAGCTGCTAAATAATTCTGGATGAGAGACACAATGCTGCTAGCCACGCTAAACGCCGGGGCCGCGAACAGCAACAGGATCCATATTGGCCACATCGTTAACTGAATGACACGATGAATTGTTCGATTTAAAATGAAATTACACCAACGTGAACTTGTGCGATGCGATCTCAATCTCTAGCATGCAGATAGGGATGGTGTTGGAAGAGCTGGTGGACGGTCCCGGGTTTTAGGGACAGTTGTTCGGTGAGCCTTTTAGAGCATTCAGAAGGTTGGAGCCAAGAGGTTGAATGGCGAATATCGATGTGCAAAGCGGGGGGCATATTTGATTGAAACTCTATTTGGTCGATACACCCTCGTATTCGTACGCTGCGTCCGACTTTCTCTCTCTCGCATTCGCGTTCTGAACACGCTCATTACAAATAATGAACGATCACTGCGGCAGCCACTCGCTTGAAATTGCCAGGGCTGGCTGAAAGGCTAATGACACGCTCCGCTCCGCCCCGGAGTCCCGGGAGCTAGCCAGCCATATAACAGTGAGCTGCCTGCTCCGGTATACAATGCATTTAGAGTTGAGAGACTGGTCTGAATACAAAATGGGGCCCGCCTTGGGTCGCACTGACTATCGCCCTTCGAATAGCATCAGCACCTGACCATATACACGTTAAGCGGCTGCAAAGGAGATTTGTGGCTCGGCCCGCACCACGCCATCATTAACACTTCAACTTCGGCAGCTGTGCGACATTGCATACCCAGCTACAACAAGGCATAGGAGAGTTGAAGAAAGCAAAGCTCGGAGACCATATAACTGCCCATTGTCCGAGTTATTTGGCAGGACTGGACAAAATCCACGTTAAGTTGTCGGGTGTCTATTCTCTAACAAGAGCTTTCAGCAGCTGTGTCCGATAACTTCGAAGAGAGATGCTTTGATCTCACATTCCGAAATAGTTGAGGCTTTGACGTCTCCGGATATGAGAGTGCGTCTGTTGAAGAGGAGGCCAGCAGCTTTATGGAGGGTGCAGCATCATCCCACAGGTACCGAATATTTCAGGGATATTTGGTCTGCCACTGTATGAAGGCACCACGTACATTTTATATGTATGGGGGATTGGAAACGCAACCGCTTTGGTCTGCATCAGGCGTGGGCCTGGCTGTGTTCTTCGGAAAGCTTTCGAGACGAGGCCGAGCATTGCCACCGTTCAATCTTTCAGACTGTACGCGGACAGTGACAGACATCGTCGATGTATTTCCACTTGCTGGATGCTCACCAGCGCCGTGGACTTTGCCGCCAGGGTTGGATAACACCCGTCAAGTGCCTGCTGCATCGTCATGCCGATACAATGCCGCTTGATCCGTGATTCCATCTCGTGTGTACCGAGTCTCGATGGCCGCAAGGCTCGGTCTCCATTGATGCAACCTCTTCGGGGATCCTCAGACGTCGGAACAACACACCTCGATATCACCAAGAACTTCCATGACACAAGAGCTTGCCCCTTTCGGCCACGTTAGTACACAGGTGATGTCCAAGAACAGCATATGTCCATGGCTAAGATGCCGATCAGTGCTGAAGCCATCGTCGCTTCATGCACTTTGTCTTATCTCGGCAGGCACTATGGAATATCTGAGGAATCTAACGACTAAGTGGGTGGTCATCCGTGTGCCTGACTTCGCGGTGGATTTGACATCGGGGTCTTCGTCACAGTTTGGGGGCTAATAAGAGTTTGAAGGTGGGCGAGACAGCCTAACTCTCCCCGCAGTGACACATTCACTGAGCCTCAAATTCGGACTTGTACTACATTGCTAACGCAATTCAGAAATGTGAGCGATTTCCGGGAGACAGTGGGTGCTTACATGGTGTTCTAGTCATTGCGGGACGGCAGCTTCAGACTTAGCTGATTATGAGATGTCAGACATATCCGTATCTGGACTATGCGTGTGCGAAGGGTAGGATTGGCCAATTTTCATTACTAAGTCGACAGCCCACTCTTTTCATTATAGATTACTTGGATTCCGACCGAAACACCGTGAGAAGACGTATCCAATCATAGAAGAGCCATGCGTTGGTGACCGTGGCGTTGATGATGAGCTTGACCGCATCCAACCCCCCCCCCCCAACATACGACATCAATAGGGTGAGCATGATCTGCAAGGCAAAGGCAGACTCACCTATGCCGCTTTTTCCGTGTTGGACCCAAGATGTTGGCAACTTCGGCGTCGACTTCATTTGTTAACCAACTGCAAAATCTATAAAGGCATGCTTTGTCCCCGGCTAGTATCGACAGGAAACCATCCCTCACCCCATCAACTCAGCCTTCACAACCACTCTCTCTACACTTCAAAAAGAATCCGAACTTTTCAACTTCATCAAAGACAAAATGTACTTCACTCGATTCCTCGTCGCCGTCGGCCTCCTGGCAACCTCCTCCCTCGCCTGCAATCCTGGCCAGTGGGGCTGCGGAAACCAGAACGGTGTCCCAGGCCCTGACGGTGCCGTCTACGTCTGCAACTCCTCTGGTAGCTGGGTCTTCTCCGCTCAGTGCAACGGTGCGGCCTGCTGCACCGTCAGTGCCGACCAGAGCAACGCCGGTTGCAAGTGCTAAAGAGATGTTGCAATTACCGTCCTTGGATAACAGAGTTGCTGGTAGGTGATCCCCCCGCTGCATTCAATTTTTTTTCGGTCGCATCATTGAAAGTTCGAAGGTTGATACTGTCACAGAGCACTGGCCTGATCAACCAACTGTTGAGTGAGCATCTGCGAGGACTATTTATATGTGTACCCCGGGGTCACTTTCAATGCATCGAGGAGTTGCTCAAGTCAAAGACAATGAGTTATGCCGCAGTAGCTTCAGTAAGATGGGAATGTGCTGAGGGCAGATTCTCGACTCCTCTACTTAAATGAAATAAGACGCTCGTTTGACCTAATGCCCGAGTACCTTTGCATATGTGCTAGGCCCATGGGAATTTTGCTTTAGATGATATCTAGCACGGACTAAGGCGTCCTCCCTGAGCGATTCCCCAGAACTTAGACCGGCGAGGATTGGCTCATTTCGGAAAAGCTAGAGTCACAAATCGAGGCTCTAACCCCAGCTCATAATGGAGCTAGAGGTCTTTCAAAATGTTTGCCTTTGCGCTTGAAGCAAATACCCCGGTGACTGTTCACATCCGTTCCTGAAGTTACCCCACACTTGAGATACAACGATCTCGAATTAGTAAAGTCAGCCGTCAGTACAAGACCTCACGGTCTATGATCGAGCTCTCCGTCCGTCTAATGATAGTGCCGCGCTGTATATCATGGCAGACAGAGAATACCTTCAAAAACAATGCATAGTTTCAATCGTCTGCATCATCGAAAGAACTTAGCGTCCTCTAGAGTTATGGTATTGGCCTCATTTACACGAGGATGAATTCTCAAGTGTTCTTCTTGTTGAATCCAGTGCCGGCTGCTTCTAACAGGGAAAGGATATATGTTGATAAAGTTCCAAGGTTGGTAAGTATATCTTATTCGTGGCTGTGCTGGAGCTGATCTAGGGAGGTCCCAGGCATTACGATCGCGGAGAGTATATCGAAATGCGAATTCTATTGACGGTGGATATTGTTATAGCAAAATAATTGAGGGCCTAGGACGCCTTGAAAGTGCTCGCTTTCATAGTTCATGGCCCACAAACCAGCCACAGCTGATCTGTCAAACAGCAGCCGGGAAATTATTCGGAGGTAGCCAATACGGTGCTGTGTCGGGACCAGGATCAGAGCGACATATTTTGGTGACCCGGCTCAGAGATTAGCATCCTCAGTAGAAAAGCTCCATTAGCCCTTTTCGGCGAGTGGAAAAAGACCTCGGTGAGGCCCAGCTCCTCATGCCCACGGAATGTGGCTTCACCAGCCACCATTGGCAGCTGACGTGCAGGACCACCATCCTCATGGTAGATCCTCCTCAGCAAGCTGCAATTCTGAATGGCTCTCCAGACGTTAGACGCTCCACTCCAACCCATGTCAGGTGGAACAAGGAGCACTGGGCCCCGCTTACTTTGCAGCTCATTGAAGAGCCCTGGCGGTCTTTCCCGTTAACTGTTGCTTTCCTAGCCTCGAATCTCACCTCTCTCGCCATCTTCGCATACTTAATCAGATACTTCAATCTCTTCATCTCCAAACTGCGATATTGTACATTCTTTCGTAAACACGTGACCTCCCGACAGACCATCCATTCGTTCTAGACGGACTGCGGAGGATCATCCTCATGATAGCAGGGAGACTCGTCCTCCCGGCAAAGCAACTACTCAATCCTGGATATAGTACGCGTCGATATAAAGATCGATCTCAATGGCAGATCCTCTATCGCTTGCAGCGAGTCTCGCCGGCCTGGTGTCGCTCGCAGATAGTGTGTTTCGTCATGTCTACAAATATGTGAGAGGCGCCATGGCGGCCAGGGAAGAAATCACCAAAATTGCGCAAGAACTGCAGACTTTTACTGGCATCCTGCGAGGTGTGCAGGTCCTTGCTCAAAGCCTTGAAGAAGAGGGCGATACATACGACCCATCAATTCGCGTTCATCACGTTTACTACTGCGAGCAGACTCTTAACAAGATCCACGACAGAATGAAAAGAGCTGCACGGAAAATCGAGAAAGCGGGGTCAAAGGGTGGGCTTGTGCAACAGCTGAAGTGGCCTTTCTCGAAATCAGAGACACAAGAGGTCCTACAGGAACTTGAACGTCACAAAGCCAATATGAACCTGGGGATCGCAACGGACTCAATGCAAAAGATGCAACTACTTCTTTCGAAGCAGAAAGAAGCCGATGTAGCTATCAACGAGACACGTCAGGTAGTTCGGGAGCTACACACTGAGATTTTGGTTGATGCTAGGAAACGACGCGTTCTGGAATTCTTCATGGACACGGAGACAGTCAACCCGCAAACCAGCTTGGACACGAATATCAAGTTGCGACATCCATTGACAGGGCTCTGGCTAACAGAATCGCCTGTCTTCATCCAATGGCTTGACACTCCCGGCTCGAGAATTTGGTTAAGTGGAATCCCTGGAGGTGGAAAGACCGTGTTAGCTGGTGCTGCCGTCCAAGAAGCCCTAACACGTGCATCTTCAAACTCCACCATTGGTGCAGCATTTTTCTTCTGCGACTTCAAGAACGAAAAGACCCTCAAAGCTGCCAACATATTTGGTGCGATAGCTTCGCAATTGGCTCGCCAAAAAAACGAGGCATTTGATCTACTTCAAGACTGTTATGGAAATCTACACCCTGTGGGTGGTCTACCGAAGAAGGCGGATGCAGACGACCTCAGAGCTCTGGTTGGAAAGATGTGTGAGCTATTCGAACAGGCTCTCATAGTGGTGGACGGCATAGATGAATGCGGAGACAGCATGGATGAGATTGCAGAGATGATGTCAGACCTTGCCAGCGACTCAGAGACAATATCATTGGCAGTTTTCAGCCGGGACGAGGCAGACATCCGCAGGCAGCTCAGCGAAGACTTCAAGTCCATATCGATCTCGGCCCGCTCGAAGGACATCGAACTCTATGTCAGGGCTGAGCTGGAGTTGCTCACGCGCAGGGGTCGGCTGCGAGTCACGAATATGAGCCTGCAAGATGCCATCCGAGAAACACTTGTCGAGCAAGCGCAAGGAATGTGAGTGACAATCTCACAAGACAAAATTGCTACACAAATCATCAAAATACTATTGCTAACAAGTGCCAGGTTCCGCTGGGTGGCCTGCCAGTTGGACTACCTATGTGGTTTCTCAAACGACTTCGAGAGACGCGAGGCTCTTGGACATCTTCCACCCACCTTACACGAGACTTACCTACGAATACTTCAAAGGCTCAGCAAACTTCCTGTCCAAACTCAGTCGAAAATCCAAATGTGTTTCCACTTCATAGCCTTTTGCCCTATCAGGCTATCTGTGCTGCAACTGCGAGAGGCTATTTCCACACCGGAAGTCATTGGCGCCTCGCTAGATGACCACATGGTCTCGGAAGACTATCTCGCATCAATATGTGGTAGTCTGCTCAAGAAATCAACAGATGAGACAGGCTTCGAGTTTGCGCACTTTTCCGTACGCGAGTTTCTGGAGCACCAATCCCTGACTGAGACGCCCGGTCTGGAAGATTATCGAATATCTCAATCAGAGTGCTACAGATTGCTCGCTGTCCAGAGTCTCCGTTACTTACAACTGTCGAACTTCGTTCTTGACACGCCAGATCTGGAAGCCGTGATCAATCGCGCCAATATGACGACGTATGAGGAGGAGGGATATAGCTACCACCGATTCGCAGCCAGATTCGCATTGCAGATGACAGCAAATAAGGACTCTGATCCAACGATGCGCGAGCTCATGCTTTCGCTTTTCCACCCATCCAAGACCTCTTCCCTCATTCTCTTTGCTGTGAGCGTCTTTCTCAGGTTGTTCGATTACTGTCACGCATGCGGTCTTAAACGCGAGAATGATCAAACGGGGAAGCATGATTTCATAAGGAAATTGCTAAGCGACGACTTCCAACCAATACACCTCGCCGCGATGCTGAGTCTTCCAAGTGTGTGTGACTCTCTACTCAGCACGGGAAGTGATCCAGTCGCGAAGTCTCCATTCGGAACAACATTTGAATTGTCCATCTCGTCTTTCTTTCGGTGCTTACACGATTGCTTGGATTTAGAAGCTGTCAAATCAAAGCATCAGAGCTTGTGCGCCCCGATCCAGTTGCTCCTTCCCTCAGGCACCCAGCGCAATTCCACAGTTGAGATTTTGGAACAGTCAGCCTTTGAGAAACTAAAACCACACCAATCATTTCAGACCGAAAACATGGAACTGGTTCTGCAGTGCATAATTGCTTTTTCACAAAATGACTTCCGGATCCTGCAACGACTACTACGACAAGGAGCAGCCCTTGAAGATTCAACATACACAGCCGTATTCCGGGAACTTATGTACCAGCACTCTAAGTCGATTGGACAGGACCCAGAACCGCTGCTTCAGTTCCTCCAACACATTGCGTGTCTACTGGATTGCCAGTCAGAATGGCAATTGGGGATAGGCCACGCAATCTGGAATGCTGCTGTTGACCTGGGACTGCCCTTCGCTCGTGACCCACTTGTGACCGACTCTCGCATCACGATGTCAAAGGAGGCATTGGTGAGCAGGGCTTTTACCTCAATCAAAGCCCACGATTTGCCAGGCCTTCAGACATGTCTCGCTGATGGACGTCTGGATCTATCTGATAGATATCCGTCTCGGTGGAGAATTTCCGACGGCTACCAATTATTTATGACATTCCTGCATTTCGCTGTGCTCGAGCAAAATCTCGAAGCAACTTCTCACTTAGCTGCCGCTGGATGTGATCCGAACATTTCATTAGTTGCGCCCGACTTGGCGGTCCCTCCAATTCACGACTGCAATTCGATTGAAATCTTTGAAAAGTTGGTCGCGCTTGGCACCAACTTGACAGCTGTCGACTCTCTCACGGGCCTCACCAACTGGCACAGGTACGCAGTAAGTTCGAGATTCGCAAATGATTTCCTGACCTTTGTTGCACAAAGGTATCCTCTCGAGACGGCCGAAGCCCTTTTGACAAAGTCAGCCGCGGGGAACACACCACTGCAACATGCACTACTAAGTAGGCAGGCGCCCATGCCACGCGAGGACCATGTGGAGAGGATTACGGAAATTATCTCAATATGTTCCGAACTTCCGGGATTCTGGTCGATCCATGAACCACTGTTCGGGTTGGCAGCCGAGTATGGGTCAGAAAGGGTTTTACATTGTCTCATCGAAGCTGGAGCCAGATTGGACCCGGTGGGACTCAGTCAAGAGACACCATTGCATCACGTCGGCGTTGAGGCATCATCAGCGATGGTCAGATGCCTCAAGGAGTTGTACCCAGGAGCCTTGGTTACGAGATTCGAGGGGCGATTTCCGCTGCAGCTCTATCTTGAACGATGTCGTGAAAATAAGCATTGGATCGAGGATTCTGTTGCGCAAGATCTCTTGTCGACCGAATGTCTAGAGTCAATAGATGGCAATGGGACAACACTGTGGGAACATTATTGGGGTCCCAGTCACATCCACGAAGGCGCCTGGCGCTTTGCGCATGACGAAAACGGATTCGAGCGTATCTGCGATTGGCTATTGATGAACCACTCCGCAATACTGGCATATGAAGCTTACACCCGAAGGAGTGGTGTGAGCATGGTCTTTTCATTCTTCATCGCAATGAACTGGACGGGGTATTTGGAGTCTGCAACTTCCTGCCTACTGCTGGCTGAGATGATCGATGTTTCGTGCTTCTGGGAGCAAGCCAGGACCGATCCGAGCGTGCTACGCTTTCTCCAGTTCACGATCAGGGAACAGTTGTTCGCACAAACTAACATGCTCCTTGACCATGGTGTAAGCGTCTTGGAAGTCGTGGACAGCTACAGCTCAATCCAGTTTGCCTGTCAGTCGCCCTTAGCGATTTCGCTTTGCTCAAGGCCAGAAGGCAAAGAGTTACTTTCCAGGATGCTCAATCTCGCTAGTACGTCTCATTTAAATGAGGTCGGCATGGACGGACTGACAATTCTGCATCGCCTCGCTACAGACGAGATGGATAGCTCGCAATTGCACTGGTTGATCGAGCGCCTTCTAGCGAAAGGGGCTGAAATCAACAAAAAAGGCAGACATGAACAGACACCTATCGTTTACCATGTTAAGCAGCGGTCGTTATCCTGTGCTGAGTATTTGCTCCAGAAGAGAGCAGACCCAAGAATTCGGGATTATTTTGGAGGAGATGCCGCGACCGAAGCTGCTCGGAAAGGCTTCCCATCGTTTTTGCAAAAGCTTTTCGAGAATTCGAAAACACAGGGATCATTCAAGGACTGGGGAAGGAAGCTCGACATCGAATTGTTGATGGACAACGGGCAATGCTTCCCTGCCGATGATTACAATGTGATACACATCATCTGCTGGGCAGGTCACGTCGAGTGCTTGGAATTCTTTAGATGCAATCACCTCATCGATGATATGGAGGCCGTCAGTACTGGTGGTTGGACTGCAATGCACCTTGCGGCATTCGAAGGCCACGCGGGCATCATACAGTTGCTCAGCTCGGATGGCTGTCGGGTTATGCCTCGAAATGTGAACTGGACAACACCTTTGCACCTTGCTGTACAGCGGAGACAGTACGAAGCCTGCAGAACCTTGATTCGGCTCGGAGCTCAGGATGTTCCCGACACCGCAGGAATCACACCGACAATGTATGGTATTCATGGCAAAGATGAAGGCATTATTGAGCTACTGAGACAAGAGCTCCCGAGTGAGGACGCAATGCCTCAGCAGTTTGAGGGTTGTTTGCCTCGTAAGGTTCCCCAGGCTCTCGTCACGGCAATGGAAAAGGCCATAGAGTCCGGCGACATCGTACAGTGCAAAAGGCTATACGCAATCGGCTGCCCAATTAATGTCCGCATACGGAACCGTTCTCCCTTGGCTCTTGCAGTGGAGAACGGGCATATTCAAATTGCGGAATGGCTCTTGGATAACGACACGACTACTAATGCGTACGTGTGCGATATTGGCAATGACGATGGCAATGGTCATGACCATGACGAAGAATGCCTACATATCATCGAACATTGCCTCGCCCATTCTAAAGTTAACAAGCTTCTCGCAAAGCTGGTTGACCACTGCATAACCGATGGTTCAGGCTGGCCCCTTTTTGGCAATGCGGGCATTTCTGAAGCGATCCACAAGGGCAACAGCGAAGGAATTTCAACGTTATTGAAATGCGTGCAAGAAAGGGCGCAACCTATAAGGTACGCATGCAACCCGAAGACTGCAATCACTACTCTGAAATGAAACTGAGTCGATCATAGCAATGCTACCGGCATACCGCTCGCCAAGGTCCTGCACACTGTAGTCAACCAAGAGAAGCGACTAGCTGATGACGGATGGCGCGGGACAGCGCTAACCTGCGCGGTGGAGGCGAATGACGTTGAAGCTGTGCGTATTCTCCTGGAAAACGACGCCGCCATCGATGAAACCGATTCTAATGGCCGAACTGCGCTTTGGGGCTGCTTGGATCACGACATTTATGCAATGCTTATCCGCCATGGAGCCTCTCTTGTCGACCACTTCTCTCGCAACATTTTACATATTCTCGGATGGGACACTGGAATCTTCAAGGAAATCAGCCCCTCGCTTTTTGGCCCAAGTGTAGGAGAAGACAGGTCCAAAAAACTGCCCGGGTTTCTCAGTACAATACAAGACACGCGAGGGAGCATTGATTGCAAGAAAGTTTCTATGAAGCCGGTCCACCTCAGACCTTTCCTCCAAGCGGGCATTGACTTGAACAAGGAGCTGGGTTCGGGTAGGTCACTAATGCACCTCGCAATAATTGAGGAGGCTTCTCCGAGTTTCATCCTGAATAGCAACTTAGGTTTGGATATTGTGGCACCATTTCCATGGCACCTCGAGTTTTGGTCTGATCCCTCGTTTATGACCTCAATGTTCAGATATTTTCGCAAGAAGCTTACGGAGAAGGATTTCGCCAGGCTCGCCCACCTTCAGCCAGATCAGGGTTTGAGTCCACTATGCTATGCATCTGCTAAGAACAACGTTGTTATGGTTCGTAACTGCATATCTCTGGGGGCAGATCTCGACTTTGAAGGCAGTGCTCACGGCTCTGCTGTGATCGTCGCCAGTGCGTGTGGACAACTAGAGGCGGTGCGAACCCTGGTCCGTGCTGGGGCGAGTCTCTCATACAAAGGAGAAAAGGGCCACAAAAGTGTCTTCACCTTCTGTCGATCAAAAGTCGTGAGGCGTTGGCTACTTGTGGATCGCTTCACCGAACAGCGAATGATCGACACGAGACCGCACTGGGGAGACGGCCAAAGGGTGTCGCTGGGGGCCGGAACAGCTGTGGCCGGCTTGAAGCTTGTTGGCTTGCGGGCGATGTGCTACTATGAGACGAGGCTAGATTACGCTAAGAGGTTGGCGAAGATGCGTAAGGACTGGCGCGGGGAGGCCATACCGCCAATTTGCATGTCAGGGATAGTATACGGATCGTAAGTTGAGAGGCCTAAATAGATACTGAAGGTATCCAAGTGAATGAAAATGTAACTTTGGACAACACGCGATCAAAAGCAACGCATCCAAGACACGAACGAGTACAGCCTTATTAGCGCGGAGCGAATTTAAGCATCTAGTATGAGGACAGCGTCATCATTCTGGTATAATCACAGGGGCATTTCGTGTCGATTTAACCGACTGCATAGTAAGTAAGCTTCTGTTCCTGAGGGGCCCGGGGTTGCTTGCGGTTTCAAGGTTTTGTTGGGCCTCAAAAATTACTTTGTCGTGTGGATTTTATAAGTTCTGGCTTCGAAAAGGCAAAGGAACCAGGCATTTCCATGTACAAAAGAATATTTATCTCTCATGTGCCGGAAATGGCTTCACTTGTGAAAATGAGGGTACGGAAACTCACAGGATGGCCGAGGTGATGAGATGGGCAGGCAGGGGATGCAGTGTGGGGTCAGGCGCGAGAGTGAACGAGCCGAAGGAATCGAGAAGAACTGCTGAGATCGTCCCTTTTGAGCATGGCGTCCCAACCGGCGTGCTTGTGACCACCACCCAAAATAAATACCTTATCAGGACCCCCTTGCCAACCTTGACTCGTCACGCCTGAAATTCTTCACCCTCGAGCTGATTCGCACATTACGCGCGTCTCCCTTTCACACTCTCAAGTCGGCTTCCCCAAGCCCGTCTCCTTTCTCACGCATCATGCTCAACTTCCGCAGAAAGAAGTCGGCCGAATCCGAGGCCTCGGCCCAGCACGACGCGCCTGTAATCAGCGCGCCCCGACAGCCGTTCCGAAAGGCCATCGTGCCCGTCATCGCCTGCGGTGCCGGTCTGTTCTCGGACGGGTACATCAACAACGTGAGCGCTCCCAAGGCCCGGATTTGACTGCCCCGTACCGCCGGACGGACTCCTTGTACTTGGCTTGCATCCCCGCCAAGGTTCGGCAGTCCGGGGTTCAAAAAGCTTGGTTATTGCTAACCCGCGCGGCGTCCTCTTGGCCGGTCTAGGTCATCGGATCCGTCTCCACCGTGCTTGGCTTGCAGTATGGCGACCTGTATAAGGACTCGAACGCCAAAAAGTATGTCAACGACATCGCCTTCGCCGGAACTGTCGTGGGGATGCTGGCTTTTGGATGGCTCGCGGATCACTGGTCGCGCACCAACTCGCTGCTTGTCTCGACCATCATCTTGATGGTGTTTACCGCCCTCGCTGCGGGGTCTTACTACAAGGGTGACGCCGTCGGCATGTTCAACATCCTCACCGCGTGGCGGTTCTTCGTGAGTAGCACTTCCGGCCTGGCATGCTTTCTTCTATGTCTAAGAGAGCGTCCCCTGTTAACGTCATCTCATCCGCGAAGGTCGGCATCGGTATCGGGGGCGAATACCCCGCAGGCAGCGTCGGCGCAGCCGAGTCCACTGGCGAACTCAAGTCCGGCTCCCGCAACTTGTGGTTTATCATGTTCACCAATACTATGATCGACTGGGTAAGAAGAGCGCCAAATTCATCAACCCCTGCTCCCCAACTCTACTCATTTGTACTGACTGGTGACAGGGTTTTGTGATCGGCGGTTTGTTCACCTTCCCTGCCTCGTGAATGCCGTGACAGTAGTAGACATCTAACTGCGAGTAGCCTTTGTACCATACGTAGTTGCCGCCGCCTGCCAGAACAGCCATTACAGCACCATCTGGCGCACCAGCTTGGGCATAGGCGTGGTATTCCCCATCATCCTGTTCATCCTCCGTCTGTTCGTGAAGGAGCCCGAGGCATCCACCAAGAACTCGATGCGATATGCCAAGACACCGTACATGCTGTCATTCAAGATGTACGGATGGCGGCTGTTCATTGTCAGCTTGATCTGGTTCATCTACGACGTAAGTCCGGTTGAAGCGTGTTCATTATGGTGACAGTGAATCTGATGCGTAGTGCTTAGTTCTCAACCTACGCGTTCGGCATATACTCGCCCACGATCCTGAGCAACATATACGGTGACACGGCCCCGCTCACTACTGTGTTCGGCTGGAACACGGTCATTAACCTGTTCTACATCCCCGGAACTATGCTTGGCGCCCCAGCATCTGACTGGCTGGGCCCGCGGTACGCGCTGGCCATCGGTGTCTTCCTCCAGGCTATCGTCGGCTTCATCATGGCCGGTGACTACTTGAACCTCTCGCAGCCCAGCATGGTTGGCGGGTTTGTGGTCGTGTACGGTGTGTTCCTCGCGCTGGGCGAGTTCGGGCCTGGAAACAACATCGGCCTCCTTGCCGCCAAGACCTGTGCTACCGGAATTCGAGGTAAGGGACCCATCTCTCTTTTGCAAGAAGGCGTCTCTCGACTTTATGCTGACTTGAATACAAGGCAAATACTACGGAATCGCCGCTGCTATCGGTAAAATCGGCGCGTTTGTTGGTACATGGGGTAGGTACACTGACACTTCGGGAGATCTGAGGTACTCTGCTGATCACTGTCTCCCAGTCTTCCCATACATCATAGCGGCCGGGGGCGACAACGAGGTTGCCTCAGCCCAGTACCCTTTCTGGGTCTCCTCGTCGCTGTGCGTCCTGTCTGCTGGCCTCGTTCTGTTCTGCCTGCCGCACATCGGCCAAGACACAATTCAGCTCGAGGACGAACGCTTCCGGGCATACCTGGAGGAGAACGGCTACGACACTCGCCAACTCGGTATGAAGAAGGGCGACGTCTTTGAAAGCACTGATGCTGAGATTCCGACGGAGGGTCTCACCGAGACCGCCAAGGGCGAGAAGACAGCTAGTTGAGAATGAGGTTGGCAACGAGGGTGAGAATGCTTCTGATGGTTATATGACCATTATCTCTCGAGACAGAAGAAATATTTAATAGGAGGATGCATTGATCGAGCGAGTTACGTCTAAGATACCATGAAACAATTGATGCAGATGTCAGCATTTCAGCTCTGCACCGGTATATCCCTCGATGCGGCTTCTCCAGGGTGCTCTGTGCAACTTGTCGTCCGCATTGTAACTAGGGATGTTTAGCAGGAATACACGTGCACCAAGACATGAATGTTGAATGATGAGTTGGGGGATGAGCGCATTCACAGCGTAAAAATGAGTCGATAAATGCCTTACAAGATAAGATGGATGCTGGAGAAATGATGAGGGCTTTGAGGCCCGGATCCAGACAGGAGATATACGGTTGGAGCGGTCCTTCAGGCTGCACCAAGCCCCTCGGCCTAACCAACGCATTCCCAAGTACTTATGGTGAGGTGGAGATAATCAATGAGGATGTCGAACCAGTCAAGGTTTAAGCCTCATCTTGGCCACTCATGTTGGATGTCAGTGAACAGGCAATGACGCGAAGAATATAACAGATCAGCTTCCGGGATATCAAGAAATCCAGCGCGGATACTGTGGTCAGGGCACCAAATAAAACCCGCCTGTCATGTTTAAGTGGAGAAAATAGGTACGTACTGATAAAAACCCTATACATTGATAAGGGTTTGCCTGTATCGCTGCCGATTCTAGTAGGTTGAAAGGTACATTGCTGACTCTTGCTTAATAAGCGGTCCACAAAACGCTCGGGCCAGAGGTACAAAGCAGGGGGGTTTTATTTACGCCCTTGACCACAGTAGATGGACGTTGACACTGACTTGTGTGTCCGACTCTGGCGCGCCAACATGCGGAAACAGGGGTCTCTTATCGACGGGACCCACCTATGGAGGTCGAAGTCCGTCTCCTAGGACTGGGAGTGCATCACGGCCTGTGCTTGGCAAACCTCATAACCTCGAACCCAAGATGATCCAAACCTTGGAATTCTCCTGGACCAGTCGTTGATGCGTGAGCTGTGGGCCTCTTTCCGAAAGCGCAAACCAAAGCAAACCCCTCTCCTACGTAGTCTGTGGCACTGTTGACGGACTTCAGCCTCCATGCCCTATCACATGCTCGCTTCGATCCGCTTCGGGGAGGGTGCTTTCGGTGGTCATGCCCGGCGTCTTGCGATTTATCGAGGGGATGCAGGAGCAGGCAATGTATTTGCGCCGATCTAGGAGCATGTCTCGACAATAAAAGCCGGCGGGACCAATACAGCAGAAGACAATCCAAGCGACGAGACCCTCGATCGAGCATAGATCTTCATCTCTATTGATTCCTCCGTCCTTTCTACACTCAACATGTCTCCAAGTGCTATTCAGAATCATGTGGACAATGTGCCGGCTCAGACCAAGGCAGTCTCTCAACCTCTCTCAGAAGCCGACTTCTCCACATTCCGCTCCCTCGTCCCCCTCGTAGCAGACGACAAGCTCACCTACCTCAACGCCTCCTACCAACCCCCTTCCAACTTGATCGTTCACGCAGCCATCACAAAATTCGCGTCTGAGGGACTCTATAGCCCGCACCCCAAACCGGAATGGCAAGCCGCTGTCGAGGACACCCGCGCCCTGGTAGGACGCTACATCAACGCCGACCCATCCTCCATAGCCTTCACTCGCGACACCACAGAGGGGTTGGGCTACTTCATCCGGTCCCTCAACATCCAGCCGGGTGACAACGTCGTCGTCCTGGACACGGAGCACCCGAACCACGTGTACGGATGGATGACCCTGCGCAGCGCCGGCGTGGAGATCAGGCAGGTGCCGACCATCGCCGAGGCGCAGAAGACTGGCAAGGTGACGGCTGCAACAGCGGAGACATTCGCACCCTACATCGACGACCGCACCCGCGCCATCGGCCTCAGCTCCATCATGTTCCACAGCGGGCAGTGGAACGACGTCGCGGGCATCTGCAAGGCGTTCCGGCCGCGCGGGATCCACGTGCTGGCAGACCTCACTCAGCAGGTTGGGTTTGCAGAGGTTGACGTTGCGGCTATGGGCGTCTCAGCGGCGGCGTTCAGTCTGCACAAGGGCCTGAACTGTCCAACGGGGTTTGCAGTGTTGTATATGGAGCCCGAGTACGTCCGACAGAACGATCCGAAACCCGCCATCGCTGGATATGGAGCCGTGAGCAATGTGCGGGCTGATCTGCTGGTCCCTGCTGAGGAGGTTGTGTATCACCCGACGGCGCGGCGGTTTGAGCACTTGAACCTTAGTTTGGTCGGTGCGGCTGCCGCAAAGGCGTTCTTGACTTTCTATTTGGATTCCATAGTGCCGAGGCGTGTGCAGGAGCACCTGTACGGTCTTGGAGATGCCCTGAGGGAAGAGTGCAGTGCTCTTGGAGTGAGCATCGTTGGGCCCTCCATTCGAAAGGAACATGCACCCCATCTGTACATCCTTGATTTGCATGACCCGAGGTGGATGGGCTTGCTGAAGGAAAGCGGTATTTTTGTCACACCGTACCGACTGGGCATCAGGGTGTCGTTTGGTTTCTATAACAACACCTCGGACGTGAAGAAGCTCGCTGCTGTTCTGAAGGTCGGGGTTGATCGGGGTCTGCCTTTGCCATAGAGTGGTTCATTTGCGCATATATCTTGTCTTGTAGGAATGCAAGAATTCCGAGCAATTTGGGGGCCTTTGTGGACCCTCCAAAACGGCGCTCTGTGATCATCGGTCCCTTAGAGCACATAAGAGGCATCGAGTATCGCAATAAGCTCGATAAGGATAGCATGGTGTCCGTGACCCATTTTGAATGCTTTGTAGGATGTTGTTGAGGTCCAATGAGCTGACCGCTGGATAGTGTGTCATAGTTCCAAGTACGGAGAGGGTCTCGTCATCGAGCCTGTGTCAACCTGTCTCTGACCTGAGAAGCCAGACCCCATGCAGACGAGCACTCGTCGAGGCAAAGCAGCAGATATTGTGCTTCTTCCGGTGTCCCAAACGCTACGAGCGTTCTTGCCGCTTGCATGATCCCATAGATCATCATCAAGGGGCTATGCCTGAGACCGAACTGGCTGCGATACTTGCGCACGATGTGTGCCACGTCTTGTGCGGCTGACAAGCAGATCGTGATGGCGTTGTCCTTCGACGCCTCTTTGGTGGTTTCTAAAGTCGCATGGTCAAAATTCAGGGCAATGCGGACGCTACGGAACAACAAGCTTTTGGGTCCTCGTCAGCCTGTTTCTGAGATTCGCGATTTACGGCAACACGGTGAACATCAGGAAATCTTACTGCAGAGCTGCAACACTTGACATGAGCGGCGTGCTTGGTGGCTCCCACTTGTTCCATTTGGCACACTCCGGTAGCGCCTCGTACCAGGCGCACAGTTCCAAATTGAGGATGTCCAGGCATGACTGACGACCAAGAGCATCCAAATTGGACTTCGAAGAGAACAGTTTGGACAGCATTTTCTCTATGATCTTAGAAAGACGAATTTGCTCTTTGAAACACGGAATCAGGGGGTTGACTGCGCCAATGCTGCGGTCATAATCTGCAAGCCCAGCGGGCAGCCAAGGCCCCATTTCTGGGAGATCACTAGTCGAGGGAATTGATGAGTGTCCCATATTATCTGTAGAATCTTCGGGGGAGGAAGCTCACGGGAGTCTGTTGGTCGTGTCGACTTCTGCGTCCTCCTGGAAGAGGTACACCGGCCGCCCAAGGATAAGACTGATCAGCTTATCTGATGAATAACAGCCCCAGAAGATTCGCCTGCGGATCTCCAAGTCTTCGTCGGTCGCTAAAGAGGAGTCGTGGGATATCCAGTTTTTGGGGTCTTTTTGAGAACCAAGATCTTGTGCCATGCGAAAGGCAATACCTTTCAAATCGTTAGGAAATTGACCATCAATGTTACTACTATGACCTACCTGAGAAGCCCCAACCCTTGGACAGATTCCCCTGCCCAATCTCATAGAAAGCCAAACAGAGGAACCCCTGAACGGTGACTATTGAGGGCTTGGTGAGCCCAGAGACGATCAATATGCTCTCGGCTGCCGAGAAGAACTGTGCACTTGAGTCTCGATGCCGCTTGTCGGGTGACATCAGGGTCCCAAGGGCGCACACGGACAGGAGCAGGGCCGGGGACCAGTACTTGCAGCAGACCCGGTCAGAGAAGTGATCTCGCAGAAAAGCCTCGCGATAGATGAACATGAAATGCGGGTATTGCCATTTGAAAAATTGCAACAGGGCGTCTTGCACCAGCTCATCATGTAGGCTGATACCGAAATGCTCGGCGACATACTCGAAATTAGAGTCGAAGCCGGCGGGATGCTTTGACACGGCCGTGCCTGTCGCCGTTGATGGTCTGCTGGAATGTGCGCGGTAAATGCTGGTCGCGCCATGATAAATGAGCGAGCCTTCCAGGTCAACCTGCAAATTGGCATTGCTAACGCGTGCAATGTCACTGCCCTTCTCGCCAACTCGCAAATCCGGGTTCGTCGTCGGTGCTGATGGCTGTCGATCCGGCAGGTGATCCCCAAACGACACGCTCTGCAGCATGTCGTCCCGCTCGCCGGCCGGCGCTGATCGGAGCCTGCCAACGAACGACTCGAGCCATGCGACCCGGTTCTCCAGGCTGGTCACATACTCGTGGGTAGCAGGCCGTCGTTTGCGGTCGACCTCACGGTACTCGCATGCCTGTCTGGCCGTGGCGCAGTTCTGGCACGGCTCTGTGCGTGAACACTTCAGCTGCGAGGACGGAGTGCCGAGTCAGCGAGTTCCGGGTGTGGGCGACGCGTCACGAGAGGGTGTTTACCTTTCGAAACTGGCATCTCTTGCACCTATATACAACGTCAGTCTTGTTCTTCAAACATGGGCTCCGAGAGGGATGAGTACGAGATCTTTTTGGCTGGATCTGGGGGCATGATATTGACAGTGTTTGACAAATCTCATGAACTCTAGAGGCGGGAGCAAGCCTTGCATGACCCGTACGAAACGCCCCTTGGACTGCGGGGCCGCCTTCCGCCAGGGCCGCCAACGGGCTAGACAGACACGGGGTTCCGGCCTGGGCTAACAGATCTGCCGCTCACAAACAACATGATCCTCACCAGCATCAAATCCATCCAAATACTCGTCCCCGTCCTCATCTACAAACGTTCTCAAATACAACGCCAGCCTCTTCCGTCTCTACCTTCAGCTTGCGAACTGCATCCTTGTAGGCATCCGAATAATACTTCGGTGGTGGAGAAAGTCGTATCTTCTCGAGTGCAGGCACCCAGTCAATCTTCCTGGCGGCGAAGTCAAAGAACATGACCCTGAGGGCCTTCGCATTGCGGTTTGGATCCAGTGAATCCAACGAAAGTTCAGATACCGAGGCAGGGACAAGGATGTCAGTGAGTCGCTGAAGCCCTCTCAGCTCCTGATCCGTCGGCTCTCTTTCAGGGGCAGAGGCATCGGCGCCAAGATTGCACACTGCAAACTCCAGCGGAAGGTGGAGCTTCCAAAGGCGCTGGAAGCCGCGCATCGACAATCCGCCGGTAATAATCGACCCGAGAGACGAGACCTGGATCATGAGGCTCTCAAGGTAGTTTCCTGCATCTCGTTCGATGGCCCTGACAAATCTGCAGGCGTCCCAATAATGATTGGTCTTCTGCGTTAAGCAGTGCGAATATGTAAGCTCCTTGAGGTTCGGCGCCCCCCGGAGAAAGGTTGCCATGGCCACTTCGTCGAGAAAGCTGTCCTCGAAATGCGCAGCGTCCAGGGTCTCCGCAGAAGGAAAACCTGCGTCCTCGTAGGCGGCCACGATGGAGGCGGAGTCTCGGACAACGCAGGTGCGGGCGCGAAACGAGTGCAGCTCAGGTAAAGCTAGGAACGGCAGTACCTCGGTCAGATCGAATCGGTGGTCTGAGTAGCCCGGTCCGATGAGGCGTTCGATGTGCCATTCAGCAAGGCCAACTTCGATGTAGGGCTCGAACTCGGTGACCTGAGCCAGACTGGGCCTGTCCCAGGGAGAGCTGGATGGGCTTGGCCTATTGACTGCTCTGCGACAAATGGCGTGAATGAGCTTGTCGGCCATTTCGCACGGCCGCCAAAGGCACGGCAGCCTCAGGCTCATGACATTCGGCAACAGCGTCAACAGGAAGACCGCGGCGTGCTGTGAATACCGGCCATCGCTCTCGAGGTCCTCTTGGATGAGGGCGTAGTATTTCCTCCAGTCCAGGCCCGCCGCTCGCAGGTAGGGAGACTCGGCAAACATGGCGACCACAGGTCCACCGAGATCAGCATCCGGGAGATGCTCGACGGCCCTCAGCCTTGGGGGCCAGGTGTCGTGGGTGAAGTCTGCATGCCTCATGTAACGCGCCACGATGGGGTCGTGGGCGATCTCTTGGATGAGGGAGACGGCTGGTGGGTTGTAACCCAAGCGCAGGTTCTTGTTTGGGTAGTTGAGGTACGTAAATTTGCGAAACAGGGTGCGCCGTTGGTTATGGCGCTCGATGAAAGGTGCGCATAGGTGGTATAATCTCCTGCAGGTCAATGCCAGGCCCTCGAAGCCTTCTGGCAGGGTGTGCGGAATGATTTCGTCCAACAGTTCTGTCGGCAGACTGGTCAGGGTTGAGATGATCATGGTGGCAGTGAGATCTACCAGAGCATGGGAGGAGGTCGTGTGACAGTGAGAACTTGTAGGCTTCTCTTGGGGGAGTTGCTGGTGGGAGTTCAACCATGTGAGATGAAGCAAACATCCCACTGACAAGCTCACTCAAGACTCAGAAGTGTAGGTCGACTGGCTAACTACCTAAATAGGTAGAGACATAGATTGCAGAGCCGTTGAGCCTGGACTAACAGGCCCTTCTCTTGATTCAAGCGCCACAAAAAAGAGTCTCATTTCAGCCTGATTGATCCATCAATTTGCAAAGTCTCAGAAGAGCTGCCTAATTTTCCAGTGCCAAAGTTCCAGCCATATTAATCACCTAAATGTCCCTTTCATGAACAAAAGATCACCGTGTCTTCACTTTCGGATCCTTTGTTGGCATTTGAAGGGCGTAGCTTCCCAGACTGCCGCTGGCCGAAGGCACCCGTGGAAGCCTTCTGCAGTGCTTGGCCCGGATACTGGGCCGCCATCTGCACGTCAACAAAAACAGAAACGCGTTTCTGAACTCAGCGGATCTCGAGCTTCTTGAGGTTGTGTTCCACGGCGCACAACTTGAAGGAGATATCTGCCCCTAGCACCGTCCCTGGTAGGAGGATGTCGAATAGACGACAATTATTTAACGAGCAGGCAACATAGAACGTGACCCGAGTCCTTTTTGAAGACCAAGGTCGATTTCCAACACCCAACACCTAAATGGACCGTGTCACCCCCATGACCAGGACGATCAAGCTCGAGAGAGCCCAGGAGATGCAGTCAGGGTTTGGCCGGTGACTCAGCGGCAGAGCAAGGATCCTTTCACACGTACTTCTGTCATCACAGCAGTTTTGAAGCTGTTCCACCTGATCTACGAGCCTTCTTTATCTTCCACTAGGGCCTCACCATACTTGTCCTCCGATTCACTGCCCCTGAAGACTCGCGAGCTAACACAGTGCAACCCGCTGTCCGCAACGCTTGACAATACTACCTGAAGGCCACCTGGACACTAGAGTAAGAAATTTCGGGGAGCACCAGGGTAATGGCGAAGACCTGCAGCATGTGGAGGGGACATATGACTGGACTGACAAGGATGGAGGTTTGGGTGTCTGGAACCAGCAAGTCTCGCCCGCAAAGCATTGACATGCCTACTCAAGCGAGGAAAACTGTTATACATGTGCGATATTTGTCTTTGTACTTTCCATCAGATAGACAGTCTCATTGGGAATCAGGTTCTGTTGTGAACACGAGTCGATCTGAAGATATGCGTTTGAATATAGTTGTTCTATTCAACGCGTGTTTGTGCATGATCGTGCCAAGACGTTTTGGCACCTTACACGGCAACAGGGAAACTACCCGCGTCATGGGAACCATTTCATGACAAGGGTCTGCATTGGAATTCTTGTTGCATCGAGTATGCCATTTGGGAAGCGAAGGCCCGCTCTTGGCTGCCAAGGTGAATACTATTTGACATGGTACCGAGGTAGGTACACCCTTCACGGCTCGGCAGCCCTCAAAAAGTTCTCGCCTGTTGCATGGAATGTTGATGTAACCTTGTAACACGAGTTTTGATTAGTTACCACCTTCCCGTTCACGTGTCGACTGCGGCTATCTGACTTGATCTAGCTTAGTTCCGGCCTTCACTACAACGATGCACCTCATGAGGGTTTTCATGATGCAAGGGAGTATCAGCTTGTAGCATTTTTGTGACTACTAAATAGTAAATGAACCTTGGCTATCAACAAAATGCTGTTCGTCTCGATTTGCGTTATAATCATCACCTCACCGTTCTGAGAGAAAGAGTTTCAGCCGCTTGCCCTATTCGCCGGCCAGCGACATCCCATTATAAGATGGAATCAACATTCGGTCTCGCATTTGCCTCCTCGGCTGCAACACAATGGCCGACGTATCTGCTGGTCGCCATATGTGCGTCTTTGTGGTTGATCAAGCGCCATGCTTGCAAAATTGATGTTGCTCCCAGCGAGCCTGTTCTTCTCTCATCAGGAGTCCCATTTCTTGGACACATCCTGGGAATGTTGTTATCAGGCTCCGGATACTATATGAGCCTGTTTCGAAAGACCGGTCGTCAGCTCCAGGCAGCAACACTATCTCTCTTTGGGCACAAGGTCTACGTGATATTTTCGCCGTCTCTTGCCCAGGCCGCCCTTCGCAACCGAGACCTATCTTTCGAGCCCTTTGTTGTGCTGGCAAGTCAGGCCTTGGCAAACTTAGAAGGGCGCAGCCTAAAGCTGCTCAGAGATGGCACAATATCGCGAGCCTTCTTCCACACCCTACCCAGCGTCGTTTCTGCTGAGCCAATGAGCCGCATGGCTGCAACTGGACTGTTTTCTATGACTGGAGAGGTCAGCGAACTATGCCATCAAATTGACACATCATTCAACAAGCAAGTGGAGATATCAGACTTGTTCGGCTACCTCAAAAGAACAATGACACTCGCGGTCACAGATGCCCTTTATGGATTGAAGGATAATGTTTTTCGAGATGACCTGACTCTGATTGACGATTTGTGGTATATTCACTCTGGGCTGTTGTTCGTCTACCACACTGTGATGCTGATTAACCGCACAGGAAGTTTGATGAAACCTTACCTTATCTGGCTTCTGGGATCTTGCCGTGGCTGTTTGCACCGAAAGGAAACAGTGCCAGAATCCGAGTCCAGACTGCTCTGGCCGAATACTACCGCCAACACAAGACCGAAGAGGAATTTCCCGAGCAAACAGCCGATATTACCCTTCTCCGGCACAGAGTCTTCCGCGGTCTGGGATTCAGTGACTCAGAGATCGGGCGCATGGAGTTGACGATGGTCTTCGCGGGCACAAATAATAGCGTGCCCCTACTCTTCTGGATTATTGTCAACGTCTTCGCGCGACCGGGCATCGTGGATAGGCTGAGGGCGGAGGTCCAAGGTGTGGTTGATATCATACCCATCGAAGGGAACGGCGAGAAGCCCGCGGTCAGACGGCAGGCCAACGTGCGGGCTTCTCTGCTCACGGATGAGGCGCGGTGTCCGTACCTTGCTGTGATTCAGCGGGAGGCGTTGCGCCTCTGCAACACAACCACTGGATTCAGGCATGTAATGAGTGACACCACGCTTCCTGATGGCACCTTTCTTCGTGCTGGGTCGACGGTCCACATTCCAACATCTATCTCGCATCGCCTACCAGAGGTGTGGGGTCCCGTGGACCCCAGCGAGTTCGAGCCGGCCCGATGGCTCAAGACTTCAGGGGCGCCTGGCTTGATCAAGGCACCCGCAGCTTATTTTCCATTCGGAGGTGGGAAACATTTATGCCCCGGGAGGGGGTTCGCGTATGCTGAGAATGCGGGCTTACTTGTGACTCTCGCGCTTGGATTTACAATCAGCGGCCTTACTCCCGAGACGCAGCCGCCATGCCCAATAGCGAATTTGATGGGAGAGGGCGTACCGAAGCCGAGACAGAAGGCTGGAGTACGGATAGAGAGGAGAGAAGGGTGGGAGGACGTTCGTTGGAATTTAATGTGGTAAGATTCAACGCTCATGTAACATTATCTCAGGCCACAAATCGATACCCAGCCACACAAGCACCATGCCCAACGTCTAACTTTCGCAAATGCAAGTGCCACATCGTCAACTCTCACATGCGTTACCTAGATGGCTCTCCTCGATTCTTTCTCTTATTGGATATTGAAGCGTCCTTCATCTGTCGATGGCAACTGGTATTATGTTCTTGTGTACTGTGCGTCATGTCCCGTGGGAAGCTCTCCACCTGTGCCGGCAAAGGCGGTCTCTGCCAAAAATGGGGCTTCATGATACCCACACCGGAGATCCGAGGGACTTCCTCACCAGAAGAATATCATCATTTGTGACATGCCACACTGAGATCTGTCGACTGCTCATGCATCTCCCAGGCCAGTTGACTGCGGAAGCTTACCTCAGGGGGCCGACGTTCGTCCAGGCACTTCGAGACCGATGTTTGTTCCCGAGAAATTGGCCAGTCACTTCTAACGCAGCATGAAGAGACCAGTTCGGGAATTTTGGGCTCGTGTCATTCTGTGGATCCGGGCCAACCCGGTGTTCGGCAACGATACGCCCGGATGTGCCGCGCGGTCTAGGGTCTGGGCGCGGGTGATTTAAGGCCACACGCCGTGAAGACGTCGCTGCAGCCATCTCGTGCCAATAAGAGTTATTCTTGATCAAAAATCTCCCATTGCAATTTTTCATTCAGCCTCGGTTTTCATTCTAAAGAGAGACACTCCATCCGCGCCCAAGCCGCAAGCTCTGGGCTTGGCGCCAGAGTGCCGCCGGGGCTGCGGCTAAACGAGTATCTAAACGAAGTACCGGGCGGAATATAAACGAGAACGAGGTGGGTGGTAGAAATAACAGGGAGCAAGGGCGGCATGAGCCGCACACAGCCACGCCGCATACTGCTCAAAACAGCGCTGGGGCACCCACACGACATCGCTGCAGGTTTTGGAAAGGTACTCTGCCTCGTTGGAAATTATCAAAGGGGCTGTGTTTCGTGAAGCTGTCTGTCAGACCCTCGTTATCTGCCTCATAGGTCTCCCCCATTGAGAAAAGGGGAGTTTCATGGTTCACGGATTCAATGTACTTAAATCGAGTTGTCAAGTGAAATTCAAGAACGATAATCAGTCTCTGTGAACTCAAAATTCGTTTTCTCGCCATTAGCGTCGCTCATCACCAATTTCATGTCCCGGTTTGTTAACTGAGACAATCATTGCATTCACTTCAACGCATAGAATATCCCAGGCATGCTACCGGCCAGACTTTTCTCAGAATATCTCCCGATGTCTCAATTCATGACAGATCCCGCCGTGATGCTGAACGCACGCGACACCCCGGATGCCGACGTGGCGGCCGCAAGCACCTTCCAGCTATACCACTACCATCCAACTGTTGCTGGAGCTGTCATTTTTATCTTGTTATTTCTAGCCACCACGGGCCTTCACTTTTGGCAAATGTTCAAGTCTCGGTGCTGGTTCGTTCTCCCGCTAGCAGTCGGCGGCATTTGTGAGTCCTTCGGTTGAATTTTGCCGAAGCCATTTGAAGCGGATTCGGAAACAGTGCTAATGCAGTCTCTATGTAGTGGAAGTCATTGGCTATGCCGGCCGTGCGAAGTCCGGAAATGAGAGCCCTTATTGGACCTTGGGTCCATACATCATCCAAGCCATTTTATTGCTTGTTGTCAGTATCACTTTTCACCTGTTACGGATCCCCATCTTTCATGTCTTGGAATGTTCTAGAATAGAACACTTTGGGACCCGTAGCAGGACTAACGTCACCATCAAGGCACCCGCCCTTTTTGCTGCGACCATCTACATGGAGCTAGGCAGAATTATTAGTGTTGTTGATGGAGAGGGGCATGTCATGATTCGAAAGGAATGGATGACGAAACTCTTCGTGACAGGTGATGTCCTGTCATTCTTTCTCCAAGGCGGAGGTGAGTGGATGGTGGTCCGCGATCCGTTTCAAATTCTGACAAACTTTAGGCGGTGGCTATCAAGCTGCAGGAAGCCTGGAGGCTCTCAATACTGGTGCTAAGATCATTATCGCCGGCCTCTTCGTCCAACTTATTTTTTTCGGCTTTTTCATCGTCGTTGCTATTTCGTTCCACCGCTCCATCAACGCAGCGCCCACCGGTCGCTCGAACAGCAGTATACCCTGGCGGAAGCACATGAGAGCCCTGTACCTTGGCAGTCTTTTAATTATGGTCCGCTCTTTATTCAGAGCCGTCGAATACCTTCAGGGTTTCGATGGATACTTGCTGAAGCATGAAGCGTACCTTTACATCTTCGATGCCCTTCTCATGGTTCTGGTCATGGTACTCTTCAACTGGATCCACCCTGCTGAGATCGCGGCCATACTCTCAGGTGGATGGGGCAATAATGGGTGGAAGATGGGCAACCTACCCCATCACAACTCCGAGCGCCTGTGAGGATGACAACATGTTGGCTTGAGTGTTTCGGGCCGAACACAGCGTATCAAAGGAAGACATATTACGCGAGGGTGGTGTATTCAATTGGCGTTTGCGCGAATCAATGGCATGGCGTGCAAGACAGAAGAAGATAAGAAGGCTATCTTGCGCTCGTTCGGCATTTATGAAACCGAAATCTGGATCTGTGTGGACATGGTAGAAGAGAATTTCCCTTGTTCATCAACTACTACTGTACCGTGCTTAGTACACTGGAGAGGTGGCTACTGCAAACCTTGTCAACTCATTACTATTTTACCATATAGATGTTGGCTTCTACGCCTCGAAGCTACCCCGGGGTACTACCGTCTTTCCTTGCAGCCTGATTAGTTACAATAATATTTATCTACCGCTAGGCTGAGATACAAATTGAATAAGTCTTTTCGAAAGCGTTTAGGGCATCAATGGTCATTGAGTAGAATCGGTATTTTTCTGAGTTTACACTTGCCTGCGAGGTTTCTTTCCTCTAAGCTTTGATCCCTTAATAAGTTCTATAAAATCTTTCCTTTTCTTCTGCCTAAAAGAGAATCCATCCTGTACTTCCCTCATAGGTGTTCCTTTTCAAGCTCAAGGTTCTCTTTAGGGGATTGACTGGTTAAAATATTCAATTCTGCTTGTTATCCGGATCTAACTAAAGGCACGGATGCGAACTTAGAACCAGAGAAGCAAGGAAGAAAGGTACTTCAAGCTTAATATTCTTATGCAGGAGCAACCATGCGCCTCCCCATGACCCCATTCTTTCTATGATTCCATTCAGTTCAAAACAAAGACTGATCAGTAGGGCAATAGCAGCTTAGAAGAAATACTCTGCACTGTCTTTGAAGATCTAGGAAGACGGTCTGAGAAGAGAAGCAACCGAGCATCAGAATATGTGAATTGAGGCCTGTCGTAACAAAGCACGGCAAGTTATTCCCTGATAATCTATTCTTGTTCTGAAGTCGTCTGTGTACACTGCATATTCAGAATTCTAGACCTTGATATAAACCCACAGACTGAAGAGGCCAGTGAATCCATGGTCGCCAGTAAGTGCCCAGCAATTCATCTACAGCTTCAACAATGTCCCTACCCCAGCCGTCAAGAAACCAGTAATCATCCAAGATGTGAAGGAAAGCTCCAAAGTGTGCGAACAGAACCAGTGAGTGAGGTTGTCGTTGATGAAGCAGAGTGAAGTACTGCTGGGGTGAATGATGGATAAAGGCCATCGGCCCTGACCAGGCTCGGTTACAGCTCCATCTCTCAAGAGTCTGTGGATCCATAGTTTCGAACTGCAGCGTGTACATGCGACATCTCCTCAAGACTGTGAGCGTGTGTTCATAGGTCTCCGCATCGCTGCTGTTTTCCCAAAGCTCTCGCAACCGGCACAACTCTAGGTCAGCGGGGTCGGATGCAATGTCGTTGGGGTCCAGGTCTCCCCAATTGCCGAAGTCCAAGAGACCTTTCAACCTACCGTCGCGCAAGTAATCATAGTACGGCCCCAGCACGGCTTCGATCCCGCGCATCATGGGGATCCACTCTGTTCCCAACAGGCGATCCTTCCGAAGACAGGGCGAGTTCCGCTCCACGGTGTCGGCAAGCTGTCTCGACATGCTGAAAACGTACAAAAGGTTGAGAATCGACCAGGCCAGGAGTCCCTCGCTTTTCTCGTCGGTGAGGTTGTTGACATATTCGTGAAACCCTGCAAGGGCGATCTCGTGGTGTTGTGTTGCTTCCATGATGTAAGAACTATTCTGGAATCCATCAATGTAAGACATATGCAGGGCAGCTAGGCTGAGGATTGCATGCGCCACGAATGGATGCTGGAAGCCGATCTGTGGGAGGATTGTCTGCCATATTGCGTCTGGGCCTGGTGTCTTATAAATGTCAACGCTGGTGCAAACAGTCCAGTGATGCAGCAACTCCAAGTCTCTGATACTGAAGTTTATTGGAGCGGCGACAAATGCTTGTGGTGTACCGAAACTTGTACCGGTCGTGGATGCGGGACTGGTTTCAACAAGTGTACGGCTGCGGTCCGGAAATAAGTAGGCTTCTGAAAGTGTCCTGCTCGAGGGGGCCACGGTCGGTGGATCGGACGCCTGTGTCGTCACGTCGCTTCTTGGTTGGATTTCCTTGGCATATTGGCAGGAAATCTCCCTCCGGGCACACGATCGACAGGTTGGCCGCTCTTCGCTACACTACGGTTCACGTCAGCGGCGGTCGGAGGGGCGAAATTCGACTGGGGTCCCTTCAACCTTGATTCGACGTTTCCGACAGTCGATGCACCCATTTCTAGATTTTGTGTGCGGTCTCCGTCTTTTGGCCTGTGGACGGTCCCGGGGCTCCGTTGGCGGCGTCGTTGGTTGAGTTTCGGGGCTCATGATTTTTGTCTTGGGCCACACGTGTGACACGGATCAGATCTAGGAAGGATGGGGTGGGAGACTGTCCAGAAGAACGAGGATGAGCGAGCTTAAACGAGAGACGACTGGTCGAGATCAAAGCGTCGTTGGGTTAAACGAGCGGGTACGAGACTTCGTATTCTTTACGAGCTCGGGTCTTTCGCGAGACAGGCATATCCTTGCACAAATTTATGGACCAAACCCCTTCTATTCTACGCTTACACTACATTCTATAATGTATCCACCGCGCCTCTTTGACAGACTCACTGACCCCTTCATCCCAGTTATCGGATCCTTGATCACTTCCTTCAATGCCGTGGGGCTTCCTCCATCATGTAGTCACTGGACTCTGAGAACTGTCGATCCTCTACAGATTTGCTCCGTCTCGTTCCATCCAAATCCTCGACGTACCATACAAAGAAGATGGCCATAGTGATGGCCATTAGAAGGGCGTCAAAAATGTACAAGAAAACCTCGTGAGAAATGAGATAGCCGGCGTTTCCCTGCAGATATTCCACAACTCGGAAGATGCTGCGCACAAGAATGATTGCGCTCGTGACGTAGAGAACGGTCAAGTAACGCCTCCAAGGGACGTCTCCGTTAATCGCGGTGGCAGTCGGGGTTTTCAGGAGCCGAACGTGAAAAAGGACAGAAGTCACCACAAAAAAACCGAAGATGAAAATCTGCACGAACAGACCGGTGACGATGATCTTCTCGCCGATGTTATACATCTCGGCGCTTCCCCCCGACTGGATCCCGCCACCTCCCGCCTGAAGGGTGAAGGCAATCACATCGCCGGTAACGAACAGCCTCGTCACCCATTGGACTGGGATAAGTGACAGGTGCTCGCCCTTGACTGTTCGGATCAGTCGGCCAAGGATCATGTAAATCGACGCGGCGTAGAGGGCAGGTGCGACGAGGATGAGGATGGCCTGGAGGATGTAGCCCCCGAGGGCGTCCATGTCGTAGTGGCCCCATATTCTTCCAGCATAGCCGATTGTCTGGACTGCAGATGCCATCAACATTAATATTCGTTACTCTCACATGTATTCGGTCGTTACTGCTCGGCAATAAAGGCAAAATGTTGGCGGCCAGCAACGCAGAAAGACCACTTACAGATGCCACCGATGGTGAATGCAGTAAAGTAGTAAGCTCTAGCCTTGAACAGACGCCTCGTGTGAAGGGCTGTCAGGATGGCGAAAACGACAACACTGACAATCGCTGCGGCTAGTGACGGATTGTATCGATAAGGTCTGAACGTGATAGCCTCGGAGGCTTCGGCTGCGGTGGAGTTCATGCTCTTTTAAATGAAGAAAGTCTATTGCGAAAGCTGTTACAATGTATGCGTGCTTCGGTGTAGCGACATCAATGAACGAGGGGGAAGACGTCCTAGTGTCTCCTGGTGAATGTCGAAGATATATCTTTCTTCAAGAAGATTATGTGGTGTTAAATGCTTTGGCACCTAGGCGCTGGATGAACATTTCGAAAACCGGCGGCTGACGGGAAGAAAGACCGTGGCTGTGCGTCCTTGTTGGGCTGGAGGCCAAGCTGTCCACCCACACTGCATGTCAGCGTGTGCTTCTTATCTGTGAAAACGGAGGTTGCCTCGAACGCGCTCGGCGACAGGGACGTTGAACGACTGACGGGGCAAAGTGTGGGCTTGGACGAACCTCTGCGGGCCGCGCGTCCACCGCCCAGAATTCCTTGAATCCTCATTCCTTATGAGTGGTCCAGTGAGTAGGATGATGGGGCTATCTGAGTAGGGCCGTGTGGGCTTTCTCCTGATACAAGTATAAATCAGCTCTACTGCGCTTGATGGCATGTGGACGTGGGCGTTGAACGAGATACGAGGTACGACATACGAAGCACGGCAAATTCGGATCAGTATTATCAGGCACCAGAACGAATAAAGAACGATATCCGCGCCGCCTCACAGCCTCTGCGCCCGGTTCAGGATTCAAATCGCTGGCATGCTCTCAGGAAACGACACACTTGAAGCCTGAGCTGATGAAACACACGTCGATCACTCAAAAGAGTACGTCGCGAGCCTCCAAAATACTGCCGAACCTGAGGGACTGTGCATGCTGGTATACTCTAGAGATCTACTTCAGACTTCGAAGCCTGTAGAACGAGGCTATGACTTCATCTTTGTCCACTTCTAACGGCGTGTGGCATTGACCTTTCATCATCCACTGTCCTTCCCCAATCCTCTCCTTAGCAACCGTTTTCCTAGTCCCGGAATATACCGCAGATCTCAGGCTCTTACTTATCCCGGCACTGGGATATGCCAACAAGCCAAACATTCCCGCGCCGCTCTTGGCCACCAAGCTCGCAGCCCCCTTTCCGACCCCCTTGAAAGCTCCGACTGCGCCCTCTTTACCGGCACCCCTGACAGGCTCCATCACCAGGTCGCTCAATCCGTCCACGAAGCCCCACGCGAACGTCTTCCCGGCAACGACGGCGCCGCTCTTGGCGTCCGTGACCCGTCCGTGGTCGCGGACCTCGGTGCCGAAATGCCGCGGGATTGACCTCATGCCCTCCGTCATGGCGAGGGGAATATCGACGAGCGCCCCTTTGACATAAATCGGAGCTATCATGCCGATGCTCTTTGCCGATGCACCGGCCACATGACCTGCCATTGAGGAATGCTTTTCCCCTTTGCTCTTTCCGCTGCTCACTGATGTGACGGACAGGTGATCATCGAGGGGCGTGTCCAGCGATGCCTTGCTGCTCCCACCATTGCGCTCTAGTTTCTTCAGCTCCCGCGCACGGCGCCGTTTCTCATCATTGTATTCCTCGATAGGCTTCGTGACCATTCCGGTGATGGACCCGGTCATATCGAACGCCGTGGCCATCATAGCGGAGGCGCCTCCGGAGACAGGGTCCCAGCGTGTCACGTCGATTGTTATGGGGTTGCTCGCATAGCTGTGTCTCGAGTCTTGTCAGCTATCCATCTGCAGAGTCGATACGGAGAAAGAAGTGGAAACCAACGCGGAGAGATGTTTCAGCTGCACCACATCATGGCTCATCAAAACCTCAGCGGCGGCTTTTGAGAGCTTCATGGCCCTTTTCGATTTTTTATAACTCCACACGGCTGGCTGGCTCGGGACAAGATCGCATTTCATGCCTTCGAGCGGTAGTTGTTTCCACCACGAAGTCGCGGCGGCTTTCACGCCCTGTTCTGCCTCCATCTTGGCAGAGATCTTTTCCGCCGAGCCAATAGCCTGGGGTGATAGACAGTATCTGATAGCTTCGGCGAGGTTCTGTTCGTTGAGTTGTCTGTGCGGAATCGGCCGTGGGCCTGCGCCGGCCCTCGCAATCATGTCTCCCCAGAATGGCTGACTGCAAGATGGGTCAACAGTCAGCAGACCCGGCGGCCTAGAATTGTCTTCGTGGCTGACTTACTCTCCGAAAAATGGGACTATCGTGGTGGGTTTCCCATATCTCAAGCCACATGCCGTAGTTCCCGCTCCGCCATGATGAACGACTGCGGCAACGTGTTGGAACAGCCACTCGTGTGGGCAATCGCCTATCCAGTATATTGAATCACTCTTCGAGCCGGCCAGATTTGACCAGCCTTTGGATATGATGGCTCTTACTCCCGCGGCACTAACAGCATCGAGGATCGTTTTGATGACGCGTTCGGGGTCGTCCAGCACAATGCTGCCGAACCCAATGTACACTGGCGGAGGGCCCTCCGCAAGAAAGTCCGCTAGGTCGTCAGGGGGTGTGTATTGAGGTGCGTCGCGAAAGAAGAAACCGCAAACATCTGTACCCTCCACAGTTAGCAAGAGATCACACCATGATATCAAATCGTGGACGATGAGGTCAACCTCACCTATGTGCGGGCCCCAGTCTTTGGGCTTTGGTACAAGAGCGGGAGACCAGCAGTATGTGAAGGGGATTTTCAAGGCATCGGCCAGCATAGGGCCGTCAAACATCGCAACGGACTCCAGGTCTATCCTATTTCGCCACTTGTTTATCACGTCACCAAGCCTGGATATTGTCAGCGAAGTTCCACTGCCGGCCTATCTGCTGAGCAACATACCCTTGCCAGGTCAAGTGCTCCACAATGCCGTAAGAAATAAAGTTCGCTATGCCGTGGTCACCACCAACGTTCTTCAGATTCGCCAGTGGGTGGGGAAATGCCGCCGTGCTGGTCCATGGCATCGTGAACATCAGGTGGACAGGAATACCGAGAGCCTGGGCGCAGTGGACGTGGGCGAAGCTGGGCGGGTTGGAGATGATAGCGTCGGCCACGAAAGGGTCGCCCGTCATTGTGTCCGGCTTTATGCAGGCCTCCCAGAAGCCTTCGAGCATCTCTTCTACCATCTCGCGCTTTTTGCCGACCTCCCCGGCCTGGAGGCTCTTCATACTCGGTATCAGGCCCGGGTTCTTGACCATGTAGGCCATCAGTGCGGCAGGGTCTCCCCCTACGCCGTAGTGCTCTAAGCCGGCATCTCTGACGAACTTCTCAAACACGTCGTGGGTGGCTAGTCGGACACGATGGCCTCGTCTTTTCATCTCGGCACCTAGGGCAACAAATGGCTGGACATCCCCACGGCTCCCAACGACCTGTATCAGGACATTGAGCTTGACTGGGTCCTCGCGCGTGGTCTCTTCTAATATCTGCTCGTACGGCGGCGGTGGTGGCTCGTATGTAGAAGCTTCTTCTGGGAAACCCCCCCAATCTCCGCCTTTACTCAGTCGGTATGTATATTTGATCGCTCGCGCGAGCTTGGAATCGCAGTCGATATCGACACGGCCGTCGTGTTCTGCGCAATCACAGTAGTCTTTCGTCAGCTCTGTCAACGCAGACCAGAGACTTGAACTCACCATTGACAGCTGTGTCGCCACCCCATAGCTCACTTGGCGCCGCAGAAGGAGAAAATTGCCCATCGAAATGTGGATTTTGGTCGGCTACCTCCGGAGTGGTAAGGTCACCAGTGCTTGCTGCCCTCCGTACCGAGTGCGATGTCGTCGGCCCAAGCCATGCTTGATTCTCTCGTGGCAACTCCTTCCGCGCTATTCCTCGTTTCTCATCCATATTGTTTGAATCGACCGTTCGGCTGTGAACCTGGACGTGTGCCGTCGTTTAGGGTTGATTTTAAGTAGCTTACAAGGTTCGTTAGCTTCTCCTCAGGTCTGAATGTCCCTGGCAATCGCTCTCGCAAAACAGTCGGTACTAGGAGATCAGCTTGAGCAAGACTTCGACTTTCTAGTCCCGCCGGAGAAAAGAGCGACGAGAAAAATAAACATTTTCTTCATCGTGTCAAAGCATACTTAGTAATGCATATATGCCCATTAAAGTGCTTGTCGGCTCGGTACACTCCCGCAGGGCCCACCCTGTTCGGATTCGACCGAGCAGTCCATTCTTAGCACGTCAGCCTCAACCACGCTGTTCCCGCGTCGTATTTCGTTTAGAATACGCACACATACGCGCACATACGCGCGTATACGCGCATTGCGTATCTCGCTTTCAGTGCCGTCAGTCCCCACAATTCGGGACCGACCTTCCCTGCTGCACGGCTATTTCGATAGACCACGTGTCTACCCCTGGGAGTGTCGGCTTCTAGAACATGCAACCAAGACAGTCCTACCGCCGGCCGGACGAAGAAATCTCATGGGATTAGTTCCTCACTGCCAAAATATGTACCTTCAACTACACGATCGTGATATCCTGTACGAAGGCTGCCAATGCCGCGTCACCGAATCGCACTTTTGGTGGCTCGGCGGCTGAGGCGTTGTAACCATCGTGGAGCCCTGACCTGCCAAGCAGGAGTTCCTGCAGATGCTGCGAGCCTTGGTGTACGCTGAATTCGAACATCCCGAGCCGACTTGCGACACCGTCTCCGTTCATCCTCAAGACTAAGCCCCGGAGAGAATAGTGGCCTTCACCTAGCTGCGCCGACACTATTGCGAAAAGCAATACCTCTTCCCCCTGGCCCCGGGGATGCTTTGCTGCATCATCATTGGACTTGACGGTACTTCCAGGTATAAATTCATCCCAGTATACGCTTGTACCGAGATATGTACCGCTGTCTCCCAAGATCGGGCTCGGAGACAGTGGCTCAAAAGTCAAATCTGGTTCATGCACACTGCTCTTGCTGTGCGGTGACCACAACTTGCCTTGGACGAAGACGGCTCGTAAACTGAGGCCACACTCTGTGAACTTGTACAATCCAGAGGAATGATCTGTGGCGACTTGAACGTCCAGAATCTCCGCGAGATCCACCACCACGTAGCCGGGCCGTGGCCCAAAGCCGAGATCAGGAGATATCGGCCCGTCGAGGCTGGCCCACGACCACGTGGGGATCCAGCAACCTCTAATTCTGGATACCGCCCGCTCGTGTTGGGGAGAGGCGTTCCAGCAAAGCTGGGCCAGCAGCTCTTTTCTCCACATACCCGCGAGGTATGTGTCGTCAAGGGTTTCGCGGGCCTTCTCGGCCAGCCCAGCAAGTGCAACAAGCTTATCGGAACCCTTTGTGAGGTAACAAGCGGAGTAAGCTTTCACCATCGCCCCCCAGGCCTCACCCAGATTGGTTGCATCCCCGAAGCCCACTGTCGGTTTACCCACAGGCGGTACGAGAGTGCGGTAGTTCCCAAGCCAGCCCGCCATCAACTTGCGGTTCCATATCTCTTCGGCCATGCCCCCTGGAAACTGCTCACAGGCCATCAGCTCCTGGCATTCCCAGTACACTTGGTTCTTTGAGAAGCTCAACTGGCCCGGGGCAAGATAGCGCTCCTGCAGTACCCAGGCGCGGGTGTTCAAAGGGGCATCCTCTATGTCCTCGTCGAACATGCCCAGACGGGCCAAGCTGGTGTTGCCCTCACCTATGTCCGGTGCTGAAATGGTCACTGGGTCTCTCCCGTGATAGAGCCCAAGGCTCCCATCCGCGGCCCATGTGGCGGCGATGTTGACGACAGCTCCTTCATAAATCCGTCCCATAACCGCTGACTCTTTTTCCCAGTCGGCCACATCATCTTGAATGATGCACAGCGAGTCAATCCAGATGTGGGAGAAGCCGAGCGATGTTGCCACCTCGCAAGCTTCCCTATAAGTCCTTGGCAGATCCACCATTTCCTGCCCTTCAAGGAGAGCATCGTAGTTCTTTTTTTCAAGACAGAAGTGAAGTGATTTACCCCAGCAGTGGCTCAATGTACAATACGGCCTAGGATGGTCTTCTGTCTGCTCAACGATACGCCAACTTGAACTAGTTGTCTTGCCATCCGCAACGACAATCTCAACGAGTCGACTTGGCGAGAACTGTCGACGATCTCTAATCATGCGGCATTTTTCATGGGTCTCCGAGCATTTCCGCAGCCACTCCTTCCAGAGGTCGGGATCCTGTGATGTTGACCATGCGCACCCAAGCGACTTACGCTCCTGGTTTTGAAGCGTCTCGGCGCGATGATGATCTTGTACTCTGCGCAACGCTACGTGCACAAAATGATGGCGCAGCTGTACGGCGAATTCCAGTGCACGGGTATTGTGCCTTCGTGACTCATTTCGCACAACCGAGAATGGCAGGCCGCCTGGCTCCGGCGGGTTGCGCTTGGAGGCGAAGCCCCAAAACACGTCTGGTTCTGGCAGGTGAGGTCGGAGTTGGGACAGGAAATCCTCGTACGTGCGTGGCACCCAATCCCCGGATTCGTAAAGAGCGGGGTCAGAAACCTCCACGATCTTCTGCCACACACTCCTGCAGATGAAGCATTCTGCTTCGATGGCATTGTAGAAGCTTTGTGGCGAGTTGTGGTGGTTGTATCGCATGCTGACGTTGCCGAGATTGTCTCGGCACATCTGGCAGAGCATGTTTGCCGTTGTAGCTGCCGTTGCAGGGTGAGGCGTGATGAGACCGGTCTGGTAGATTCTAGGGGAGATGGTCACTCTGCGTTGGTCTCAACGAGCAAGAGAGGTTGTTTAGCATAACGCCGACCAAGTCTCTGCGTTTTGGTGTTCGGTCATGCTGCTGCTATATCGGAGAGCACATCGGACTTAGGGCATTGCCTGAAGTTCGCGTGCCACAAGGATAGATGTCAGCTGGGTGGGGCAGGAAGGGGAGCCGCGCCAATGCCTGGGTCCAGTAAAAACGTACTGCAAGCGGGTAATATCGAACAAGCTATTGCCCTGGATCTCATTTTAACACTCACAGCAGTTGTGAATGAGATGGTAGTCATTCGCATCTGCGCAACGGCGAGAACGAAGGAAAAGCGGAGGCGCGGGCTAGAGTTAAACACGGTCTCTAGGTACAACTTCACAATCGCCGGCCAAGAACCAGCATTTCTTCATGGCGGCACCTGCAAGCGTCCAAGAAAGAAATGTTGAAGGCGTATGCACCGCAACTGACGGACTTGAAATATCACCGATGCAGACCTGGTGAGACGAATCTGTGTCCTCGGTGATAGGAGATTGCCATTGAAACAGAAGCTGACGTCTTGCAACCATAAGCCGTCATGTGTGATATATAAAGCCCCGCCTATATACGTCCAGACATGCGCTTACGGGAAGTGATCAGAATTTGTCCAAGCTCTGACCATCAAGCATTAAAGCGCTGCATTTCAAACTACTTTTTTTTTTGAAACTATGTCTTCCCTCGTATGGTTCATCACCGGAGCCTCAAATGGCTTCGGGCTCGTCTTGAGTCTCCATGCCCTCAAGCAAGGCCACAGGGTGATTGGAGCAATGCGGAACAAGACCCGCGCCAGTGACGCTGTCAAGTCCATCGAGAGCGCGGGTGGTCACGTTATCGAGATGGACATGACGGAGTCCCGAGAGAGCATCGTCAAGAAGATCCAAGACGCCAACGAGACCCATGGACCTATCGATGTCTTGGTCAACAACGCTGGATATGCCATGCTGGGCCCAGTCGCCCAGTTCACGTAAATAAGACCCCCTTTGCTAAGGTCTACTCCCGCCGAGTCACACGACTCTTGCTAACAAAAGCACAGTGAGCAAGAGATCCAGACGCAGTTCGAGACCAACTTCTACGGCCCCTTCTACGCCATCCAGGCCGTCCTTCCAGGGATGAGGGCCCGCGGGTCCGGCACGATCGTCAACATAAGCAGCGTCGCCGGGCAAGATGCATCGCCAACCGGCGGCCTCTACTCGGCCAGCAAGTTCGCCCTCGAGGGGCTCAGCGAGGCGCTTGCGAAGGAGGAGGCAGAGTCGGGCATAACCGTGTTGATTGTGGAGCCGGGAGCCTTCCGCACAAATTTTCTCAGTGCTTTCATCAGTCCTGAGAAGGGCGTTGGGGAGGGCGCGCCAGGAGCTGGGATGGCCCGATGGGGTGCCATGGCGGGTAAGCAGGTAGGTGACCCACACAAGGGTGCTGAAGTTATCTTTCAGGTTGTGACAGGCGAAGGGGAGGCTGGAAAGCTTAAGGGCAAGATCAGCCGGCTGCCCCTTGGGAAGGATGCCGTCACCAGGATTGAGGCCAAGGTCGATGCCGTGAAGCAGGATGTGGCAACTTCGAAGGAGTTGGCTTGTAGCACGGACTTCTGAGAGTATATGCACGGAAGTGATGCTTTCACAAATAGAAGTCTTTCTATTCGACGTCGAAATGTTTGATCATGAGCGTTTCCCATGGTCATGGAATGAAGGCGGGAAACTATGCGTGTGGAGGAAAACTATATTCAAGGCCAGCTTTAGGCTTGAAGCCTTTCTTGAGAGTATATCAAAAGAATGAACAATTGTAAAGCCTTCTCGAATTTGGGCAGACCTAAGAAGAAGCCCCAATGTATCCTGCCATGTTCAAATCCCGTTCTCAAGGCTCCTCCTGCATATAAATTCAAAATGAGACCACATAGCTTTGTGGTTTTTACCAAAGACCTATCACTTTCAAAACCTCTTGCGCAGCATTAAGCCTCCAAGTTCGGCATCAAATTTCAATCTAGACTCACAAATCAGGCATAAGCTTTTCAGCAACACTCCACCTTCTTCCAGTAGCGTCCTTTTTAATAGTGTCAACTCTTTCCCGGAAATGACGTAGCCAAAAGATCCATCCAGTGGCAATTAGTAAAGTTATTGGGAGTGAAACCGCCCACAAAATCCACAGTTGGGATGATACTACCAACGTCGCCTTGGTAGATCCATTGGGAAGCGTAGCAACGTCAGTTCCGAAGAATTGATACCCAAAAATGGAACTAATTGTGGAAATCGGCAGGAATATCAACGCGAGAAAAGATAGAGTCCTCATAGCGTAGCTGTCGCTTAGCATCACCTTGCTGTCATGTGATGTTGATAGATTGAATGCCTACCCATGCGCAAATGTCAGGCCTGCAAATTCTGAGTGAAACATATCACCCGCATCGGGGAGGGGTCTCTCCTAGTATTCTGAGAATTCTTGAAGCTTGAGATAAGTGAAAGCAGCACGTACCAAGTTGATGATATTCTGCAAGCGCTTATCCACACTTGCGAGTCGTAATCTAGTCGAATGAAATATTTCGATTCGGTACTTCAACGCTTCTGCTGTATTCTTCCAGATGGCCTCATATTCCTTTCCTGTTTTAGAAACCCTAAGCTCATCGTGGGTTTCCAAAAAGCATTTGAGTGTCCTCAAAGTTGCATCGACACCTTCAACTAGGTGAATGGCGTCTTTGGCTAGCAAGTGAACATCTGCATAGTCGACTGCCAACTTGTCCTTCGTGGCCGCACCACGTTGGTTTGATTGATCGAAAAGATCCTAGAACCATTGCAGTCGTTATCAGAGCCAAATGTATTAATGTGATGATGTCTCATATGCCATGGGCTTCGACGTACCGTCTCAGTTGCAGTGACTCTATCGAGAATGGTCCAGGCCTGTTTGTCTACAAAGAGATACCAGGCTTCAAAGACAATATTGAGTAATATGAATGGATCTTGCAGAACATCTGCCCATTTGCTCGAGTTGACAAGATTGTGTATCAACCGCCAGATTGGCTCCCCGTCTGGAGGTGCAAATAATATCAAAAGTGTCTGCACTGGAGTACTGTCGCTTGAAGCATACTGCTTGAGCACCACACTTGAAGTAAGCCAGTATGGCGCTTTTTTTGGCAGAGCTGAGGGTATTATCCCGAGTAGTCGAACCCAAACAGCTGTAAACTCGCATGGTGAGTGTCAAAGACCTTAAGGACTTATAATATGTGCAATTCGAAGCACCTTATCCCGTAATAATCATTAAACTTACGAGATCGAGGATTCGCAGGGTAGAAATCAGGGGGTACAGGGTAATAGGTACCTACTGACCAATCAGAGCGCCCTATTCAACATCAGCTCACCCATATACCACCTATACTAAGTACTTTTTATACCCCCTACTTATAAACCTACTAATCCCCCTTTACCTACTAAATAATACTCCCTTACTAACTACCTATAATATATAATATATATAAAATTCTTCTTATAATTAATTATTTTACTATTAAAAATATATCTTTATTAGTTAGAATTAAATTTTCTAGTATTATAATAATAGTATAAGTCTCTAACTATATCTATCTTAAAGTATAGTAGTAAGTAGATTATTATAACTAAAATAATTATATTACTATTATAAATAATAGACTTCTAGTACTTTTTTAACCTCTTAACTATTTAAAATTTTTCTATAATAGATATAATATCTATAAGGAACTTAAAGCTAATTTAGATAAGCTTATAAAGTAAGCTAGGTATATAATAGTTAAGGAGAATTCTAAGGTTATCTATATATATCTATAGTATTCCTATAGTACTAAGTATTTTAGCTTTATAATAATAAACTCTTCCTCCTTAATTAAGGTAAATTATAGTTAGTTAGTACTTACTTACTATATAAAGAAGACTTCTAGTAAATAGATTCTCTATATTAATAATTTAGAGTACTAGTTTTATAGTCTTTAAGAAGTTAGGGAAGCCTAGTATAGCTAAATAAAGCTAATAGATTTATAGTATAAATTCCTTACTAAAACTACCTAGAATCCTTTATTTACTAAGTTAAAGAAGTTTAAAATAGTACTCTATTAATAATTCTTAGATATTCTTCTAAGACTAAATATAATAAAGGACTAGCTAAAGATTTAATAAAAGGAGAAAACTAAAATCTATACTTTAACCTAAGTAGTATTAGATCTACTTAAAAAGAAGAAATACTAGTACTATTTTATTACTAATAGTAATAAAAATATTATAAGTATTTTTTAGTATATAAATAAGTAGATTATATAGATCTAAAAATAGTACTTTATATAATACTTCTCTCTTAACTATATATATATAATAAATAATAAGAAGATACTATACTTCTAAGGTATTTATATAATCTATATAAGAAAGAACTTATCTTTATTTTAAGGTATTATTAATAATAAAAAGAAATCTAACTTCTAGTAACTTCTTAAGTAAGTTTATAAACTCCTTTACTACTACTAAGTTAATAACCTAATAGTCTTTATAACTAACTATAATACTACTTTAATTAATACCTTTAAGTATAAATTTCTCTAAGTATATTACTAACTATATATCTTTTATATTAATATAAATATTACTTTAAATATTAAAAAGAAATAGAAGAAACTATAAGTAATAGTAGATAAAGGGGAAGAAATAAAGAAAGATAAAGAGAAGAAAGCTAGTAAGATAGAGAATAAGATATTACTTAATAAGTTAAAGAGAAATAAAATAAGAATACCTATAAAGATCCCTAATCTTAATAATATCCCCTATATTTACTAAGCTTTATTTAATTTACTAAAGATTATAGAGTTCTTAATTAATTATAAGATATATAATATAGTTTAGTAATACTTTTAAAAGAAGTTTTTAGACTAAGTAGTAATTATTAACTACCTTTAAACTTAATATATTAATAAAGTAGAGAAAACTATTATTAAATAGATTATATATAAAACTTATAAGATTCTTAACTTTAGTATATATATAACTTTCTTTATAGAAGCTATATATTAGAAGTTAAAGGTTTTTTTAGGCTATAAGATAGATAATATTCTCTATCTAATTAAAGTTATTAATAAGATAATTTATAATAGTTCTTATACTTTATATCTTAAGGAGAGTTACTAAAAGACCTACTTTTTAAAAAAGTTTAATAAAAAGATATAGCTTAGTAATCTTCTACTTTAAATTATATAGGCTACTTTTAAGCTTTTTATATTAGAGTAAAAGTATATAAAATATATACTTTAAAGAGTTATCTAGTAGAATAACTATTTACTTATAATATATATTTAATTTATTTATAATTAATTTAACTTACCTTATATAAGCTAAATTATTAATTATAAGAAGATAAAAGTATCTCTAAAAAGAATAATATCTATAAGTTTTACTAGCTAGATTATAACCTTTTACTTAAAAATTCTCTCCTTATAGTTTATAAGTTAAAAAAGATTACTATTATAAAGGAAAGACTTTATAATAAGAGTATATTTAGTATATAGGAAGAAAGAATTCTTACTAGTTATAAATAAGCTATATTAGATAAAAAGATAACTTTAATAACTATTAGTCTAGATAGTAAGATAGGTAATAAAATAAGAGTAATAATAGTTTTTATATAATATATTAATTTAATATTTAAGTAAATAATACTCTTTAGTCCTTTAATAAAAAGAACTCTTATAGTAGAAAGAACTAGTAAAAAATAGTCTAATAAGATAATTAGTTATAAATAGTACTTATAAATCTACTTACTTAGAAGTAATATTCTATAACTATAATCTTACTAATAGTAATAACTTTAATACTTAAGCTAGTAGCTAAAAAGCCTTATATAAAGACTTATAAAACTATTAACTAGCTACTATAAGTAGACTTAACTATAGAGGACTTTATTAATAATAAGATTATTAGTAATAATAAAAAGAAGACCTAAGAGAAGATTATAATACTTAGATTAGTTAAGGAATACTTTATTAGATAAGGTAAAAAGTAGTAAATACTAGGGTAAAAGAAATAATAATAGTAAGTAGAAGTAATAATAGTAGTATATATATAGTAATAGATATATATAGTTAATAACTATATATTATTATTTTATATAGTGAATAGGTAGTATAAAAAAATATTGGTGTATAGGGGGTATATATTGCCCTGTACCCCCTGATTTCTACCCTACGAATCCTTGATCTCAAACTTACTGTATGACTCACTGCCTAGCCCGTCTGTTCCGAAGGAATGGGTTGTTACTTGTAAAATTTCAGATATAAAGTCACTTGGTATATGGAATAAGGAGTACAGATACTCGAAGTCCGTTAGTTTTAGTTGCTGAGGGGAGACTCCAGGTAGAGCACTTATAGGTATTCCTAGGTTAGTATAACTTAGAAGGAGACATAGGTGATGATAATTCACATCATACTCACATTATACGGAGATGAAATTGCGAATCATGTGGTAAAGCTCGAATTGAGAATAGGCCCTCCGTGGTGGGATTAAAACCTGAGCAGGAAAACCAGGTAGGTGATTCAGTCAGTCGCCCTACATCATCGGAAAGATGTACCACAGACTGCTCCGAACAAGACAAGAGTTACCTTTTCGCCATGTGAAAACCCAAATTGACGGAAGTTCGAGTTCTTGGCTCCCGACTGAGGCAAGATGACGCGACTCTTGCCCATCGAGTCTCGTGGAGATGGCGCGCCCTGGAGCTCCAAACTTCTGTTTGAACTGCTCAATATACCAGGAATTTTCAGCATCCATGAGACCCGCTTTCAACAGACATAGGGGTTTTGGTGTTCTCAGGCACTGAGCAATACTCAGGAGGCAGAACGAGTATCCTGTATACTTCGGCACTAGAGTTTGAGCCTGCGGTCCACTATAAAATAGAAGCAATCTACTTAGGAGGTCGGCTTAAGAGTATCGAAACTTTTTGGATTGTTCTAGGGTATCTCGTGTTGGTGGAGACATTTGGCAGATCAACCTGGACTCGGTAATGGTCTGTCCATAGTACATGCACATGATGTCACTTCCCGACTGTTTGGTCTGTCATGATCAGCCGAAGATTGCCCTTGAATTACTGGAATCGGTCTTTGCTGCCTCAAGTGCTTTGATGACGTATCAACGACACATTCGGCTGCAATCTTTGATACGGGCTGGGGCGCACAAAGTGCCCTGCAGGAAATCGCACTAATCAGAGATGAAGGTGAGTAAGCAACCACATTGCCGATTTGTTCCCATTCGCTGGATGTGTACAACATTCGTGGGGCGTCGACTACGTTCGCGAATCATTAAGCCACATCTCTTGGCTGAATATGGTCCCAGGCAGATGCGCCGGCGGATGTTTCTGCTTTCCCGGCCTTCCACTCATATCGCACAAGGCCGCACCTGCCACGCCGACATCGGGACAAATTGCATAGCTGCTGACTGAGATATGCCTGAGATGCCCCGAACCGGTGAGAGGCCATTGCTGGTGGGAGTGATAGCTCACACAATTCAAATGATGGCGGTTCTGCATTTCTCGGAGTCCTTCACAGCTGAGTAAGCCCATAGTGAAACGTCGGTGCGAGATAGGGCTGCCGCTGCGGAGAGTATTTTCTGCATCACGGGCTTGAATAGATATTCAATGAGGGTCCTAGCACTTTAGTTAGGTAAAATTTGCTGTGAGTCAGTGATTTTCAACTGATGCCGCATGTCCATTACTCGAGTAAAGATTGCGAGTAACTCGTCCAGTCGACCCACTTATGCTATGCCCCCCATAGCCTTGTCTTTCATCCGGATGAACTGGTCACATCCTCCGAAAAAGGACGCCACTTCAAGCTTGGCGATCAGCCCGCGTCCTGTACGTTTCTCAATTTGGAAGCCAACACCACCAAGCCATGACGCCCGTCTTGTGTTGTAGTTACAATTGCTGAACAAGACTATGCGGATTGACTAGATCTGTGAAGCGGGGTCATGCTCCGTCATCAGCGCCAGTATTCCGATATAATATAGCTGGTACATTATGCGAGGCCGTGCAGAACTGATCATTCCATAGCTCGTCTTTACCGCCGCCAAACATGAACTTGCCGATTTGGAAAGTTCTGAATTTATGCCCAGCTTTGTTGAACACCTCGCCAACTGCCCAAGCCGCACACGTGTGAGATAGACGTAGCACAATGGTAAGGAAAGACACACCTCTTCCGATACAAAGGGACTCGGATGGCCGCATTGTATTAGCAAGTCTTCTGATTGTGTTTCAGGGCCCCGGAGAACCAAAGCAAAAGAGTGACCGCCATGCCCCCGAGCCGCCGAATCGCAGCCAGGAGAAAGCCAACGAAATCATGGTAAGATCCGGGTTCCCACGCCAAATCAGATGCTAACTTTCTATTCATTAGAAGCGGTTCGCTTCGAAGAATGTCGGGAATGTGTCTGTTGTCGAAAACAAAGGGAGCGCACAGCGTGGTCAAACTCAAGGCTCTGACACGGGCAAAGCTGAGACGCCTGGAAAGTAAGATTCTAAAAGTTTTATAAGCTGTTTTGAATGAAGGGCCCAAAGCTATCACAAGAGGGTTTCAACAAGCACATCGACATCGAACTCTGCAGTGCTCTAGTTTATCTAGACACAGTCGTAGGATTCAATGATTGATTTTGTTGTAGGACCATGAATACAGAACCATCATGCATTGGGCCATTCCATACAATAGAAGCTGAGCCGATGGACAATTTTGTTCCCAGGAACCCGAATGGTGCTGTCGCTGCTGCCCGTACCTCGGCAATGCAACTCCGCGGGGGCGACGGCAACGCCCGCCCCCCTGCCCGAGGTCGCAAGCACCAAGGAGCGCCAGCGTGGAAACGGAAGGCTCTTGGAACATCCGGAGATTCTTTGAACGACGTGCAAGGGAACAATATCGTAGACGGAATTGATCGCTTGGAATGTGCTATGAGCCCGTCCAAGAACAATCGCTTTGAAGCTCTCCGAGTTCAAGCACTGGATTGGTGTTATGAGCCTAATGCAACCTGGCACCGAACCAAGATCACTAATGGTACTCCTCGGGTTCTTCGTTGCGCATTCTGGTTCTGGAACGGAATACCACCGGAGCGAAGGGATCGCAGGGAACATTATACGTGGACCGACTATTGTTCACTCTTATGGCGTTTTCTGCCAGCAGGACTGGGGACTTCTGCGATGGTAAGTCGACAGCGTTCCATTGCGGAGACAATCTCGACTCGCTACAGATTCTGAATGCTAGAGGCACACCAGCTACTTTTTGGCTACTTTATGCAGTCAGACTCGGATTCGGAATCATCGTATTTAGAAGTGTGTTGTGAGTGGGACAGGTACCCTCGAATTTCCCGGAATGTGCACGAAAACAGACCGCAGACATCGCAGCAAGTTGGGGCAATACAAGAAAGGGGGCAAAGGCATGGATTTAGATCGGCACCAAGTTACAGAGCCTTTCGTCCACGATACCTTTGCAAGATCATACCGCGCGGATATGAATGGGTACCTTGGTGGTACGAAACTGTAGAAGCATCAAAGCTAGAGGCAAGTACTGATTTAACCCACCCAGCATCTTCCGCTTCAATCCTCCAAATTGAATCCGTGTGAGCCATGACCTTGACAAGCCTATGCACAAATAGAACGAAACAGGATCGCTTCCAAAGTATGCATTTGTGTCGTACTACAGCGATCAAGTCGATGTTGCCGACGAAGAAGACAAAGCTGATCGCTACCACTTACTCTACACACTGGCTTCTCAATCGACCGAGGCACACGGTTGCGAAGCATTCTGGATTGCCGCCGACTGCTTACCGTCTTTTAGACACAAAAAGGGCACCGAGGAGCATAAACGTTTGACAGATGAAGCTGTAAGTAGTAAGACCGGAAAACGAGGCCCTCAAAGCATTTTTCAATTTATCAGTGCATCATAGGTGTACACCATGTCCGACATCATTCGCGAATCAGAGAAAACTATTGTAATCACTCTCGGCCAATCTGAAGCAGACCCTGAAGGACACATAGCCGTCCATGATTGGGGCAAGCGTGTTTGGACATTGCCCGAAGTCTTGCTTGGGAAGTCTCGAGACATCGTCCTACAGAAATGCCTGCTTGGGAAGGAGCCACAAATCTTGAAAGGCACATGCTCAAAGATCGAATTAGCCCGTTTGGCATGGGATGATGCGCCCAGAGCAAGACAACTGGTTGATCATTTCAATGGTCTCAATCTCAGTCGACTTGAACTTCTAGACATCGCTCTGGAATGCTTCATGCCTCGAAAGTTGAACCTGATGTATCAGGGAGACCGTATCTACGCCATGATGGGTTTACTGAGAGTGCGGCCGCTGGTTGACACTGAAGATAGCGCATTTCAAGCCTTCGCCAGGTGCGTAAATACTTACGCCCCGTATCTCATGGTTCCCCGTCATCAAAAATAGTGGCCAGTGTTCATAGCTAACACACACATCAGACTATCCTTAGCGCAGGACAGCGATCGCCTTATAGAACGCCTAATCTTCCTCCTACCGAAACCGGATGAAGGCTGGGAGCAAATGTCAGATCAATTCGATTCGGATTTGTGGGACATTGAACCTACTTGTCAAGTCTGCGGAATCGGCGAAAATGACACTATCATAGTGGATGGACTTTTCGCAGGCTTGATCGAATGGGACCGATTCCACGACGTCTTTCAGGAACAGCCCTGGCAGACCCTGACTGGCATCGTGGTGAGGGTTGCGGGTGTTGTTTGGCTCATATCTCTCTCAGTGCTCAATTACATTGGCGAATCGAGCCCACAGCATTGGACTATAAACCTCGGCCTTACGGCTGGGGAGTGGGCTGTCGTTGTTGCTTTTTTGTTGCTAGTCCCGTTAGGCGGACCTCTCATCTTTTCCAAAACCGCTGTTGAACAGGAGGAATTGAACTCCCGCCTCTTCGGTTTTGAGGGCTATATGCCTCTTGAGAAGATCGAAGAGAAGCTTTGGGGTTGCGATCTCAAGAAACTTAGCTGGAACGCCTATGGATCTACTCTCTCCCGCCACCAAGCATCAACGCGTTACGGAGAACCTCTCTTCACGTCTGAGTCAGAATCCATCCCGGAGGATCCTTCAGCGCTAGTTCACACATATTCAGTAAAGCCACTGGATCCGGTGCGCACAGAAGAAGACTCTCCAGATGAGTCTCCCAAGCGTGATACTTTGGCCGACCTGCAGATGAAGGCTCAAGGCGAGTACGGAAAAATGAAGGTATGTGAAGCGAACCACGCAATTCAAAGTTTCCTTTCCAGGAATGCCCTTTATATCACGGTACTGACACCAGCAATATCCTTGGAAAGACCTTCACACTTGTAGACACAGGCACGATGGAGGTGACGCTCTTTGAGTCAGTGCGACCTCCGATAGCTCTTCTGAGCGGCGCTTCTGAAGGAGGCATGCGACGAGCCATCGCATGCTCTTTGGATATCATGACAGGGACATTTTATCGAGAAACGGTGTTCCGACTTTATGCACCGACTGTCGAGAAATTCTCCGCTATGTCTCGCGTCCGAATAGGATTAAGAAGTCCATGGGGCGAGAAGCAAGTTGAGTTAATTCAGGGGGGAAACCATCCTAATGACCCTGCAATGGCAGAACAAGCGGTTTAGTAAATACTTTCGCTTATAAACATATACTGACATGGCAGTATAGAAATGAGATAGTGAGTGCACAATGTTAGGAAGATTCTTATTAACTACTTAAGGAGCAATCAAGCACATCTACCGTATATACTACATGATAATATAGTTCAGTGTATAAGTCTAAGGTATTGATTACTAATTATAAAAAGACTACATAGTATTATAAGTACTTTAGCCTATTTAGTTTATAAGATTTTAATATAAGCTTTAGTAGAGACTTTTAATTCTAACTTTATTTTTTAGTTTTAAGAAGTTATAGAACCTATAACTATCCTTAAAGAATAGCCTAGAAATTCACAACATCGCTAAATCTCTAGGGTAGTCTATATGGTGCCGAAGTGTTAGGGCTATAATATTATTACAAATAATAAACTAATATATTTCTTATAAGAAGTTATAGATAGCCTAGGTATGGTCGCAGTGTGCCGGCCGTTTATGGAGCCACTTTCAAGTCCTTAGAACCCACTCAAGCTTCTATGAACTTGTCCTCAAGACGCTCGATCTCTAGGGAAGCAAGAATATACGCAGCAGAGCCGAGCACATTGTTATATTTGATGGGTTGGGAAACATAATACTGTGAATCAAGTGTCAGATCTTGTATGGGAATTTCATCAGAAGAAAGCCTACTCACCTCGTACGAAGCGGTGGAGTTCAAGCTGCACACCGCCACGGTCCCGTTGTATCCAAGTGTACCGTCTGCCTCATGGACGACAAAGTTGTCGTTCAGGTAACCATACGCTCTCTTCGCGACCTGTATCGAAGCCGAGGACATATTACCAGGTTTGTAATATCCCAGCCTCGCGCCCTTGAGCAGCGCATACACAAACATGGCGCTGCCGCTCGACTCAATGTAGTTTCCCTCGCGGCCGGGTTGGTCCAGGACCTGCCACCAGCCACCCGTGTCTTGGTCCACTGCCTGCGTCACCGCCTTTGCCAGGGACCTGAACTTCTGAAGTAGCGGTTCCCTATACTGGCACGTCTGGCGGTATTCCTGGAGAGCCTCAAGTGTGTCCACTAGCGCCATGATGTACCACCCGAGACTCCTCCCCCATACATGTGGGCTCGCACCTGTGACAGGATCAGCCCACACAGCTGTGCCACTCGCGTCGTAGCCATGTACCAAGAGGCCGGAGTTCTCATTGAGGCAATGGTCCCAAAGGAGGTTGATCTGGTGGGCCATGTCGTCAAGGGCGGTCGTGTTGAAGGTTGTCGCGTTATTCTGAGCCACGGTGTACAGCGTGTAAAATGGCGCCAAGGAGTACATGCCGTCAAGGTAGCTCCAATACGGGTACGTGTAGTACCACAGCCCTTCCTCCTGGTTCCGACGGTTCAGGTCGATACTGAGTCGTAGAGCCGCTAGCCCTGATGAATAGGGCGACGTCTGAGCATCTGATTGTTGAGACAAGGAGAGCATGGCATTTCCATTTGAGAGCCGATCGAGGGGGTAGCTTAGCGCGTTGTTGGTTGCATTTGACAGATACGGAAGGACAGAGTCAACGCTCGCAGCAATATGCACTTTCATTTGCTCGTTTCCAGGATATAGGTCAAGTAGGGCAGCAAACGCCTTCTGCGTGAATCCAGCTTGGAGGGGCTCAGAGGATCCCCCTTCTCCGGTCATTATGCCATCCTTGCGGGCAATGAGACTGGAGGCCATCCAAAGCGAATTCTTCGTGGCATTGCGTGCGAATACGGCCGCTGCTAATGTTGGTTGAATGGTGATGAGTACGGCGACGAAGGCCGGCCGCCCGATCGAGACCCGCATGTCTGCGTAACTTGAAGTGCTTCTAAAAAAAAAGTGACGGCAGTGGCAGAAGCCTATTTTGCCCGGGAGACGTGCAGTTAAAACAGCAGATATATAAATGCACTAGCGAGGTCAAATAACCCAGCCCGAGACAACAACTTGCGGGGAGATCCAAGGATGCGCCGATATGCAGGTGCCCTAGAGCCAGCAAGGGTTTCTTTTCAGCTGCGGTAAGGACATAACTGACGTATGGGAGAGACGAACCGGTACTTTTGTCTTATTGGCTGTTAACATCCAACACGTCTCAGGTTCGCCACCAATTTGATATATCATGCCTAGGGTAATCTCCACGGGCGCTGATTTGGTCGCTTGCTGTCCCTACATGATGTTGAATTTGAGTCCGTGAGCGAGGTGGCCGTCCCCTCCCTTACATGAGCCCCCATTAACTATTGCACTAATTCAAAGTGGACATTTGATGTTTCTTCGCAAGACTGTGCACGACTTGGCAATCTTTTCAACCAGTTTTAAGAAGTCTGAACGGATTGTGTCTATTTGTCATATCAAACTTTGGTCGAGGTCATGACGAAGCCCGAGTTCCCAGCTCACGCCAAGAATCGGAGTCCACGGCTGCTGGTGTGCCACACCTGCATGCCCTCGGAGCTGCTCAATGCCTTTTAGTTGGACATCAGTTGACTTCGCTGCATACTTGGGGTAGGATAAGATCCCGATGGCCCTATGATCTGCGAGGACTAGTGAATTTTCTGCATGTGGGTTCCATCTAGGCTGCCAGCCCGCAATTAAGCGCCTATGGTATTGCTGTTGAATGATGGACTTCTTTTCGGAGGGTGGCGCAATGTTGCAACGATTCCCGGCTTCCGACCAGTTCCCAAGGCAAGCTGACATCTATGCAACTATCCCACCACGGCGCGTATCAGCGGCCGACGTTCAGTGTGGCCATCTTACAGTATCTTATCGACTCAGGTGTAAGCTGTCCCCGGGATTCCAGACCCTCTTGGAGTCTGACGCGTGTGGTGAATCGTTGCCTTTGATGGACCCAGCCCCATCTCTTGTCCGTAGGCATAAAGTCGTCAGCGCCAACATGCCTACCCCACTCCGTCTTTCGCTATCATATCAACAGGAAAGATATGTGTTGTGCTCCCTTGCAGCATCAGGTCCATAACTCAAGTGCCCCCTTCTTATCATAACAGTATGCGGGAATGAGCGGCTACCACTGAATGACGGCACCGCATATGCCTTCGGATGTCCCCGGATTCGGAACAAGACCACTTCTGCCTGCATGATTCCAGAGCCTGGTAAATGTGAAAAATGGGCAGCTATCGCGATAACTTGATCGCGGCGATGGTGGTGTTCCTCGTCATCAACACCGCAGCAATTGCAGCTCGTCTATATGTGCGCGTAAAACTTCTCACACGCGCTATAGGGATAGATGACTTGATGTTATGTCTCGTTTTTGTGAGTTCCACCTTGACTTTGACTCTTTTCGCGTATCGTCACCCCGCTACATTGGAACGGGAATGCGCATCCAAGTCCACTCTTCTGACGCCAAATCCGCAGAGCGGATATGTGATACACTGCGGCTTGGAGTCCGCATCTATGTATTGGGGCTACGCAGCTCCCACAGGCGAGAAGAATCCTCGCTACGACAATGCCAAAGCCACCGAAGTGAGCTCTGGTGATTTCATTCACCCCCAAGTAGTATTGTCTTAGTATTGGTGGTCACTGACTAGCTGCGAATAGTTATTGTTTGCGAACCAGCTCACCATATACATCTGTGCAGGTCTCGTCAAGCTAGCGGTAGCGTGTATCTTGCTACGCATTGTTACAAAGAAGGCACTGCGATGGCTCCTATATCTCTCGATAGTTGTAGTCATCGCGTGGACCATTGTGATGACTCTGTACGCATCTTGGCTGTGTGCGTCTGGGGGGTCAAGCAACTACGCTGGGTCCAAGACGTGCATGTACGTCGGCTACTTTCGGACGAGCACGAACATCATCATCGATTATTTCTACGCTTTGCTGCCGGTCTACATCCTCTGGAACGTTCAGATGAGTCTGAAGCTAAAGCTGAGCGTGCTTCTCTTGCTTGGAATGGGAGCGTTGTAAGTCGATCTCAATTCCAGCCTCGATCAGTTGTTGCCCTTTTCATCGATTCAAGGGAAGTTCCAAGAAGTCATCCAACATCATTGCTAAATCGAATCAACAGTGCCAGCAGCGCTACAGTCGTCAAGCTTGTGATAATCATCCAGCTTCGGACGGCCGAGGGCGCACGCGCAAAAGGATTACATTACGACCTCCTCCTTTGGGCAGATATCGAACTTGGCATGGCTACATTTGCGGCTTCAGCGGCCGCACTTCGTCCGTTGCTCCTCCGTATCCCGGCCATGATAGACACATATTTCAGCAAAGCCAGCAGCAGGCGGGCTCACCAGAGCAACAACAGCGGTGTCCATGGCATGGGCCCATATCACGAGGTGGAGCCTGCGAGTACTAATGAGGATGTAGAGATGGGGAGGATGAATCATTCGACCTCTGGTGCACATGGTGGGATCACAAGGACGACGACTTTGGCAGTCAGGATCGATAACAAACAGGAGATCCAAGGTCCATCGAGCGGCACTTTTGCGCATCTGTGATTATGGAGATCAGAGAACAAGTGTCTATCCTGTAAATACTACCTCGTTCCTATGACTTCTGCGTTCTGAACGCGAGACTTTATTGGCGAAGCCATGCGAATTGGAAGAAAGTCGATTTGCATACGCAGAAGTAGCAGACTCGCACCTCTGATCAGTCTAAAATCCGTCTTTGAGTAACTCGTGCGGCATTTGAAGGATGCAGGACTAAAACAAATTTCCAGCCCAGGCCATGTCCTCCATTCCAAACAAACAGCTGTCTATGTCAATGCCCAAGTCCTGAAATACATCCTCAAAACTCACACCGGACGTCGTCCTATCCGAGTCAGCAAGAGCACCGTCGCTGACCTGTTTGGAACCTGAGTTCTGCGCCTCGTTGATCTTTGCTGCAAGGGTTTCGAAAGTCGCAATGCATTCCTGAACAGAGACGCTGAGGTGCGCATGTGCACGCAGTGCCAGCATGGTCGCCTGCCACGACTCCGAGACGGACTGTGTGAAAAGGTCGTCGGCCTGCAGCATGGAAGCCAGCAGGACGGAGCCAGCCACATGCAGATAGAACACCCTGTACCACCAAGCGATGCTGCAGGGGCTGATATCTGAGCTATGTTCCCGAGCGACGAGTCCTGTCATTTCTTCGGCGTTTTCGATGCAGAGCACGCCGCAGTCCCGAAGAACCTTGTTCTTCAGGCTGTGTCGAGTCAACTGGCCTGATGAGCAATACCGTGCAAGCATGGGTTTGAGAAGGGTGATGCGAGCATGGAGAAGACTGCGAGTGAAATCAGCATGGTTGACTCTTTTCTCCTAGCCTATAAGTACAACTCGGTGTTGGTTCATCCTCACCGGAGACGGAGCAGCATGGCTTGTCTGTAACCGACGGTCTCTGCTCTACTTCCCTGGTCCTCGGGAAAGCTCTCAATCCTCAAGTTCGGTGGAATTTCTGTCTCCCATTTAGTGATAGAATCGTCAAGCTGCAACACTATATCGACACCACTCTCGTACTCTGGGCCAAAGCGCAGGTCAGTCGCGGCGTTGCCCTCTGGGCTGTATAGGAGCAGGGCGCGGTTCGTGATCTCGTAGAGCTCCAGTGTCTTGCTCAAGAATTCATTATCTCCTGAGCTGCTTTCCTCCTGCCATGCACCAGGCTTGGAACCTCGTGCCATTAGAGGAACTGTCGAGACTCGTGCAGATGTCCATGAGGCTGTCCTGTTTCATCGTTAGCTCTGCATCCTTTTGGGTCATGGATCATAACTACAAGCGTCAGCCGTGATAGGAGACCAACCTGTCCATAAAGACACAACACTGCCAAAGCCTACGCTTTTCATCAGCTTCCGCGCCGCCGTTGCCGATAGCAGCCTGCGGCGTATCCAACCCAAGGCTCTGCGCTGCTCGAACTGCACTCCCGATAGCCATCCAAGTCTGATGTGAGTGATTTGTCAATTGCAGGTATCTGCTAATTAGAAGCATACACTGCACCATTTCTAGCGACGCGGGCTCCCAGACAATTGCCTCCGGCCGCAGGAATGTCCAAGCGCGGTGGAAGTATGTCCTGCTTGTCTCCTGTCTGACCTCGGCGGACAGACCCTCTTGGAACTGTGTCGCAACTGCAAATATTGCGTTGAGCGTGCTGAGCACAATGCGGTGAGATGAGGAGGAGTCATGATGCCTAGAGTTTCCCGCAGAAAGCTCCTCGTAGGACAACGAGAGGTTCGGCTTGTTGACGAACGGCTCTTGTGGATGAATGTATCGCCAATAAATGTGGAGGAGCTTATCCGCCTCCTCCCGCGGTGGCAAGACGTTGTCGATACGCTGGTGCGTGGTTTCATGGAAACCGAGGATCCCGAACAAGGGCACGTCGGCGGCGTGTGGCAATGTTGGCCTCTCAGCTGATGGTGGGCCTAACTTCGTCGTCACGGCCGCGTTGATGTCACTCGCGAACCTACCCGGGGGGTGTCCCCGGACCAGATGGCTATAATGCCCAGGTGCAACCGAAGTTTCGAGGCTCAGTTGGCCTCGATATCCTAAATCACCTTCGCGCGAAAATGAGGGTGTCTTCTGAACAAAAGGCCCCCTGACTGCCTCGGCCGCTGCGCTATGCAGCCCCTGATATGAACAACTTCCGCGTCGTGTCCGGGATCTCGACTTGGTCCGGCAGCTGCTGCAGGCTGGCTGTAATGTCAGCGGGTCATCCTTGCTCACATACCAGGAGTTGAGAGTCAGATAGGAATCCTGTCCCTTCCTTTTTTTGTCGAGTCCTGTTATGTTCCAGCCTACTTACCGGGACGCCGACCATCACACTTGATCTTCTTTCTTCTGCAGTTCTCGCATGCAACGGCCACCTTAACTCTTCTTCCTTTGCCTGGTGGAGCCGCCGGCGTCGAGCTCGATGCCGAAATGCCTGACGATGGCGACTTCATCACTTAGTGGTAGTTCAAGCGGGACACCGCGGAGAGAGTGACAATTCCACAGACATGGGTCATCGTCATTTCCATTGACGTTGAGACATGTGTCACATGCTCTTGGGTGTGCGTACATAATGCTGTCTGCGAGGGGGCTTTTCGATTTGTAAGTGCAGATCTCGGAACCTCCCCTGTCCAAGACTGGATTGCAGGGTCATGCCCGAGGAATCATCCAATCATCTTTGAATCTACCCGGGCCTGCATCTCGGGTCCTTCATTCGTGGCCGACTTTACGGCACGGTTCCGGGCGTCGGAGACCGGTATTTAACGTTAGCTAACTCCATCTTGCAGCGACTGCACGAGTATAGATTTCAAGATAAAGTTGAGATGCATGCAACTTGCGGTAGGGCTGTTTCATCAATCTTCCATTTTGTGTCCCTCTCCACAAGAATTCAGGGGAATAATGAAGGGAAAAGTCCCCGAGTCGTTCCACTCGGATGAACAAAGCCTCTACCGGGGGAATGGGACAGTTGACGATCCCTTCGTCGTCGAGTGGCTCCCACATGACCCTCGAAACCCAATGTAAGTCGTGAGTCAGCATACGAAAGAATGCCGCACAGGTATACAGAATCGCATCTTCTGTGAGGCAAACCAGCTTTGTCCGTTCCAGTCTGACTCCAGTGGCCTTCAGGAATTTCTCCCAACCCAAAAAGTGGTTTATCACCTCTGTGGTGACTCTATCAGTCCTGGCCATCACCCTCACATCGTCAGCTTACTCCGGCTCTACGGGCGTCTTTTTAAACGAATTCAACACCAGCAGAGAACTGGTCTACCTCGGTGTCAGTCTCTTCGTCTTGGGTTTTGCTCTCGGTCCGGCTTGCTGGGCTCCTCTATCTGAGCTCTATGGACGCCGCGTCTTATTTGTAACCACCCACGCCGTTGTTGTTGCATTTGTGGCCGCTTCAGCTGGAGCCAACTCGATCGGATCTCTCTTGGCTTTTCGCTTCCTCGCCGGCACTTTCGGGGCTTCACCCTTAACGAACTCTGGTGCTGTGCTTGCCGATCTGTTTCCTCAATCCGAGCGAGGCATTGCCATGTCTGTTTTTTCGGCGGCTCCTTTCATGGTAATTACCAGACTGCTATCTTCCAAATGACTTGAACCGATGCTATTGCCCTTTACTGACATCTGGACCTTTCAAAAGGGCCCCGTTCTAGGTCCGATAATTGGTGGCTATGTGACAATAACCGTGGGCTGGCGGTGGGTTCAGGGCGTCTGCGCTATATTCATTGCTCTTGTATGGATCCTCGGTACAATTTTCGTTCCCGAGACCTACGGCCCCGTTTTGATCAGGCGTCGAGCAGCAAGCCTGTCGAAAGCCACGGGGAAGATCTACATCAGCGTCCTCGATAAGGATAGACCAAAGACAAGCCCATCCGAACTATTCAAGCGAACACTTGCCCGCCCTTGGGTCCTTCTCTTCCGCGAGCCCATCGTCCTCATCGCCTCGACCTACTTGGCCATACTTTACGGTACACTATATATGTTCCTCGGTGCCTTCAGCATCGTGTACCAGCAAGAGCGCGGTTGGAATGCCGGAGCAGGTGGGCTCTCCTTCCTCGGCCTCGCGGTAGGCATGCTCTTGGGCCTCGCCTACACCATGGTCGACAACAAGCGGTACTCCAAGCTCGGAAGCAGTGCCACACCGGAGTCCCGCCTGCCGCCCGGGATGGTTGGTGCCGTGGCACTTCCGATCGGCATGTTCGCCTTTTCGTGGACCAACGGCCCCGACATTCACTGGGCCGTTAGTATCGTCCTGTCTGGCCCCTTCGGCTTCGGCTGCGTGGGCGTGTTCCTGGGATGTTTGAATTACCTCATGGACAGCTACACTATCTATGCGGCTAGTGTACTCGCAGCCAGTGCCATGCTGAGGTCCTTCTTCGGCGCTGCCTTTCCGCTGTTTGTGTCCCAGATGTATGCCAGGCTTGGTATTCACTGGGCGAGCTCTATCCCAGCGTTCTTGACGGTGGCTTGCCTGCCGTTTCCTTTTGTTATGTACAAGTTTGGACCCACCATCAGGTCCAAGTGTAAGTATTCTCAGGAGGCCGCTGAGGTGATGGCACGAATGCGGGAACAAAGCTCGCCTCCAGGGGATGGGAGACAATGAGGGTGCAAGATCCAAGAACAGGATGACAGTCATATTGAATTTCAATCTTGCACTACTTGCTATCTGGTTCCGTTTCTATTCCGTATACAGCCGTAGCCATACGCAGCGCCTTCATACAGTCGTAAACACTCAAGACCCAGCGTTTAGACACTACTTGCTATTTATGCTCTAACTTGACCCACTTCGTGAGAGAACTCCTGACTGAAAGGATAGTCGATATAACCGCTCTTGGTCTTTGGCGCGTAGAACGTCTCCCTGTTGTATGGGTTTAGAACCAGGCCCTTTCGAATCCTGAAAGGGAGATCCGGCGTCGAGATGAAATATCTCCCAAACATGACGACGATGTTCTTCTCCGGGAATTCTTGATCAACCACCTGCCTCGCTAACGCCGGCGTGAAACCACCAGCCACAAGCACAGGCCCATCGAATTCCTTGAAGGCGAAGGCTAGGCTCTCTGAGCCCTCGGTGTCCATGTTACCATGCACCCTAGACTCAATAAGGTGAACGTAGGCGATACCCAGCTGGTTTATCCTCCGAATAACATCTGTGAACTGTGGGACGGGATCAGCCATCCTCATGTGGTTATAGTCACTCCAGGGGCTGAGGCGAAGACCGGTCCTCTCGGGTCCGACGGCGTCTCTCACCGCCCTCACAGCCTCAACTGCAAAGCGAGAGCGGTTCTCCACACTTCCTCCGTATTCATCATCCCGGTTGTTGGTGCGGTCAGAGAGAAACTGATCGATCAGGTAGCCGTTGGCTCCGTGCAGCTCAACACCATCGAAGCCGGCAGCGATGGCATTTTTGGCCGCTGTGGCGTAATTGCGGACCCGGGCCTGGATCTCCTCGGTGGTCAGGGGAGTGGGCCGCCGCTCCTCGTCCAGGCCAACATCACCAGAGGAGACGATCTTGATTCCCTCCGCGGCGGCCACGTCGGCATAGACGTCGCGGCCGAGAGCCCAGAGCTGGCAGAAAATGTAGCTGCCCTTGGCGTGCACAACGTCTGTGATTTCCTTCCAGGCATCAATTTGCCTCTGGTTGTAGATCCCTGGGGCATTGGGGTGCCCTCCGTCCTCAGCGGAAATAAAAGTCCCCTCAGTGATGAGCAGGGTTCCAGGGACGGAAGCTCTCTGTTCGTAATATTCCTTGACGAACTCCAAAGGAACATGGTCGTCTGATGCTCGGTAGCGGGTCAAGGGGCTTAGACCGACACGGTGTGACAAGGTCAGGTTGCCAATCTTGAGCGGCTCAAAGAGACGGGAAGTCGACATGTTTTCTGATCAAGAAGATTGTGAACGTAAATATTTGCGTGCTAATCCTGGCAAGCGACGCTCGTTTTGCAGTCAAAGGCGCTTGAGAACTGTCAATTCTGATGTCCTACCGAACACATACATTCACCCAGGCATTTAAATATCCATTCCCTTGGCTGTATCAAAGGCCACTCTAGGGCTGGCATTTAATCCGCAGACATCTGCAAAATTGCAAGCCACCTGATTGATAATGCAGGTTTCAGCGATCGCGAGAACGCGAGTCTGGAAGTGCCGAATTGTCAGGTCAATTCGGGATCCCGATTTAGGGCCGTCTTGGCAACAGGTTTTATTGCAGGTCCTGTTCGTGCTTTCTAAACCCCAGCACTCCTTCGGAGAGTCTGATGCAAGCGCTTCTCCTTTCAACATAGTCACGATGTGACACGAAGATAAGGCAGTGTTCAACGTACGACTTCTGCATATTAGCCCCTGTCCAGTCGAAAAGAAATGGAATCAAATGCAAGGAATTGGACGTATCAAGGAGCGCTTACTCATGGCCCTTCGACCCGCATTCCGTTTTGGCGGCTAAGAATAAATGTTTAGTGATCAAAGCCCAGCCACATAACAATCGACTTGGAAAGCAAGCTGCTTGGTCATCACTGGAAGAATATCGTGTGGCTTTGCCTAGCAAACTTCACGTCTCAACTGGTCGGTAAAAAGCAGGAATTTTGAAGGGTCTCTTATTTGATTACTGAACACAAAAAGCGCTGAGTTAACTCCTGACAGCGACGTGCAGCGAGTTGAAGGATCGTGACCACTTGCATGGCATGCAGCATCACAACACAGTCCCCCGCCACTATAAATGGCTCCCTAGACAATTTTCGTATAAGTTGACCGTTTTACATCATTGAATGTAGCAAAACAGTTCCAACATCTCATATCACTTAACATAACAATTCAGCAGACTACAAAAAGCTTCACACGAGCCACGTCTTCAATAGAATGTCGTCCCCATTCAAGAATATCGTCATTATTGGCGCATCTGGCGCCATAGGTAGCGTTTTACTCGAAGCGTTCCTCAGTACTCCCTCGGTAACAGTCACAATCCTCCAACGGGAATCCTCCACCAAAACAGTGGTTCCTCCATCAGCTCGCGTCGTAACCATCCCAGACGACTACTCGCACGACTCGCTCGTCGCCGCCTTCACGAACCAAGATGCAGTCATCAACTGCGTAACAACCCTCGCGGTCCGCACCCAGCGGCGGATCATCTCTGCAGCTCTCGAGGCGGGCGTGAGGCGTTTCGTACCGTCGGAGTATGGCCTCAACAACAACAACCCGGCCGCCCGAGAGCTCTGCTCCGTATTCCGCGAGAAAGGCGAGATCCAGGACTACCTGCGGACGCTGGAGGACCGCATGGAGTGGACATCGTTTGCGGTCGGCATGTGGCTCAAGTGGAGTGCCACACACGAGTTCCTCGGAATGCACATCGCGCAGAAGAAGTTTGTCTTCTGGGACGACGGCGAGGGCTTATTCAGCACGACGACTGAGGACAATACGGCTCTCGCAGTCGTGAATGCGCTGACCAAGAAATGGGAGGAGACAAAGAATCAGGTGATCTGGCTGAGCGACTTTGCCGTGTCTCAAAACCAACTGTTGGAGGCGATTGAGTGGTTCACCGGCGAGAAGTTCGAGACAGAGGTGGTTGACTCGGAGTCGTTGATCCGGGAGAAGCAAGCGGCGACCGCGGCTGGGGATGGCGGGGCTACCTACTCATTGATTGAGACAGGTTTTGTGACGGGAAGATACGGCGGCCATCTGGAGAAAGAGGGGGAAATAATGAATGACCTCCTGGAACTTCCAAAGCGGTCACTCGATGAGGTTGTGAAGGCTGCTGTTGAAGCCGTGAAGGCGTCGTGAGGACGGCGCTAGCGAGATATAGAAACTGAAATGAGATCGTCCGAGCTTTTCCTTCAAGCAGCCTTGCTAAATCAATACCCAGAATCCACATAAGCTTCACGTCTCGTAGTTCTTCTACCTCGCGTTCCGGTTGGAAAGAAAGTCCATGCGATCTCTCTCCGGCCCCAAATACTTGCCAGATTCCTCGCAGCAATGCCACTTTCATCTTGAATTTATTCCGGATCTCACAAGCTTCACCGCATGGGACCTCGTACGAAAGGCGTATCCCCTTGACTCGGTGGGTCCATTCGTATACCAAAGGCGCGCGCGTGCAATACCTGAGCAAAGCCAACATCACGCCTCGCACCGTAACTGAAGATTTCCCTAATCAGCTCCTGGTTCTCAGTCCTGGCAGCATACTCCAACAGGCTCTCTCCATTGGAAAGCACAGTATCTGGGTTGAGGCCCTTTTCGAGTAGCAGTGGCACGAGACTGAGGGTCCCTCGCTCTACGAGGAAGCTGACGGCTGACTTCCCCCATGCGTCACAATCGTCAGGCCTAGCACCATGATTGAGAAGGGCAGTGATCACTTCCTTCCGAGTGTTCGCATCCAACTTGTCAGATTTGGCCGCGTTCAGGAGTATGCTGGATCCCATGAGGTCTTTTGCGTTCGCGTTGGCACCTCGTTCCAGGAGTCTCTTCACGACGTCAATGCGCCCCCTTGTGAACGCTTCAACTAACAGTGGGAGGCCTGTGGCTGTTGTAGCGTTGACATTTGCCCCGTACTCGATCAGGAAATTGAAGATCTCATCCTTGTTTTCCTGCAGAGCGAGGATGATCATTGGGCAGCCGGTCATGTCGCTGGCGTTAACCGAGCCACCGCGCGACTGCAAAAGCTTGAGCATCGCCAGGTTGTTTGCCGAGTAGGCGTGGTGAATTGCAGGCCGGCCGTAGAGGTCAGTCGTGTTAGCCTTCGCTCCGTGATCCAGCAGGAGCTGTACCATGTCCACATCACCCTTGTCGATGATGTCCAAGAAGTAGGCATGTCCATAAATGTTCTTTTGGTTCGGTTTGCATCCACGCTGTAGGAGAACCTTCGCCATTTCGAGGTCGCCAACCGAGGCCGCCCAGAAGAGAGGCGGCAGCTTCTTTGCCGAGTCTTTCACGTCGTTCGACGCTCCGAGCTCCAGGAGCTTGGTAAAGACAGGAAGCTGTCGGTTCTCGATAGCTACGATAAGGGGCGTCTTGCCATCTTGACTGCGCCCGTTGATGTTCGCCCCATGTGAGACGAGCTTGGTGACCGTGCTGATGTCACCTCTGGCGCATGCCTCACAGAGGGCTGTGACAAGGGGCTCCGGCTTTTGACGGAATGAAGCAGTCATAGCTCTGAAAATTCCCATCAGATTCTTTTGTGGTTCGCTTTTAGAAGATGAAGGGCCGGCAGTGAACGGTGCAGAAGGTTCGGGTCGTTTGGCATCTGACACAGGTTCGGATGTGCTCTCGTCGTAGGGCGGCGGCGGCGCGTCGTCATCATCCAAGGGCGGTGGTGCATCATCATCCATGCCAGCATAGCCCGAGTGGCTCGATATAACGGCTATGAATGCAGTATTTGCGATTTCCATCAGTGCGCAATATTCCGGGTCACTCAAGAGCTTATCTTGGCCATCCGTGGTTTTCCTGGGCCTCATTAGAGGTGTTCGTCGATACAAAAGACCCTCTCGGGGCTGGAATCTTACATCTCAAGAGCTTCTACCAAGCTCTGCATTGCCGAAGCCTCGAGGCTGGCCCAACTTTCATACTTAGAGAGAAGGTCCTGACTGATCGGGAGCTGCTGAGGCGCAGAAACACCAGCCCCTTCTTCGACGATCGCTTCAGCCGACGCACATCTCTCCAGTCGTTCTTTAATTGCGTTTTGAAGATCCCGGGAAATGAGCACCGTGCCGCTCAGCTTGTCTCCGAGCTGCGATACCGCTTCACTTAGCTCCTTGAGCTTCATAGACAGATCACTGAGTGGGGAGTCGCTGGCGTGCCATTGTGCAGCAGTCTCAGCGATAAAACCCGCTGCCGAGCCCGCACGGTCGTGGATGGTCTGGCACTGTGCTGCCAATTCCGCAGCTGAAAAGGTCGCCATCAGGATCAATACAGCGACTTGCAGACGTTAGATATAGATGGCACGACTTCTGTGAGAGTGAGACATCGGGGTACATAGTTCCACAATATCCCACGTGTCAGAGACCACAGCATGAAAATGTACGGACCTGGCTGGGTCTATAAGGGCAGATTTCAGGCAGCCGACGATTGTGGCGCGGAGGATTGACGCTGTCAGCTGAGGCGCAGCCTAGCCACTAACCAAGACTGGGTTGAGCATATGTGCGTAAGCACGTATTGATCGTATTTTTCGTCCATGATTGGGCTATCCCATCCCAATTCGGTATGTCATAACTTGGTTCTGAGGTCATGTGTCGAAAATTGCGGCCCATTGCCTTTTGAGGCCTCTGAAATCCTTAAGCTAAGCGTGGTATGACTTTTTTCATTTATCCATGTGGCTGTATAGCATCTAGAACAGGCTTGTCATGGGTGTCTTTCGGATAGCTGCGTGTTGAATTGGTTAAGGCATGATTACTCCATGTAGCAGTGACGTGATTAGCTTCTTGCGCCCACGCTGAGCGCTGGCCCAAGTGCGTATGTCACTGACAGAAGGTCAAGCATGGGGAGCATAAAAAGTGTATATGGCGCCTTCGTATAGTGGAATGATCTACTTGTTGTATTGATCTAATTAGTTGTTAACTCTAACAATGTCATTTTTCAAGCATTATTACTTTCTTTCCGTGACGTCGTACAGAAATAACTGTTGTGGCTATTGGGAACATCGTGGAGTAATAGCGTAATACCGAATATTCGGTTTTCTGATTAGTTGATTCGGCGCCCTCTGAGACGAGATTCCTATTTCCTTCTGGCGAACAGACCACTTAGCCAGAAGATCAGTTGTTTCCGATCCACAGTTGGTTGGAAACCTAGCAAACTATAAGCTCCGTACCGTCACACTCTCAATTTGAACATGCGCCAACCCCTAAACTCTTGGTAGGAGGTACTTCTTAATGATGGCAAAGCAATCTAGAGCTTTGATCCAATATTGACACGTCATTTGCCGTCCACGTAGAATTATTTCTTTTCTTTTTCGTTAGAGAAGTATAAAGATTAAGTACATTTCCATCCCATATATACCTAGGTACATACGTAGGCTGCACGACAGGTAATGGGGGCCAAAAACAGCCAACCGGGATGCATGGATCAATGAACGGTATCATTGTGCCACAGGCCAGCAGCCGAGTCTCTCCAAGCGCCATCCCCCTTCCCCCTTTGAGGGCTTTCAGCCGCAGATTTAGTGTCAGCTTCTCCCATCTTTCAAACCACAGCTTTGTTTGACGGTATTCTTTGGACGCAGTGTTGCCATTTCTCGTGGACACTTTTAACTAATTCATCATTCGTTTTCTCTGACCAGAACCTCGGCCATAACAAACGCCATGGACCCAAAGCACCAACGGACTGTGACGGCATTTCAACTGGACGATTTACTTGCCACCAGGCACTCGTACCAGGCAACGGCAACGGAAGAAGCGGGATCTCAAGCCATGCTTGTCAGCCATGATTCCACATCTACCACGAGGAACCTAAATCCAGGTCCGGTGTCTTGGCAGATGGTCGGAGTATGCGTCGGCCTCTCAATCAACACAGTCCTGAGTATTCTGTTGCTCTTCGCAAGCCGTACACGCTGGACCGTGTCAGAACACACATACTGGATCATCGTCGCGCATCGCCCTTCAGTCCAACTAGTAGTACAAGTAGTATCCAATGCGCTTGCCATTATTTACAGCAGCGCTCTGTGCATGCTCATCAACTACGCAAGTCGGATCTATTGGAGCATGAAAGGCTCGGTGCGGCTGGACGTCCTACGATTCTGGAGGGACATGTGTGCTCAGCGCGTAGACTTCGACATCCCAATATGGCCCATGGTGCTCCTTATGACCTTCATAGGATTTAATTCGGCGCAGTCGGCGCTGTGGGCGGGCGCGCTGACACCTGTGGTCACGACGGTCCTGCAGCCGACAAACGTCACCGTGCCGAGCTACCACAATATATCGCTGATTGACGAGTACCCCTCGGAGGTCCAAGACTCTCGTGCGCCTGCTGACTTGCGCGGAGTAAAGGGGCATTTCACGTACAAGGTGGGGGTGGGACTGACAGGCGAGCTGCTCAGAGGGGCGGCATCCGCGACCCCTGTTGACAATCAGCCACGGAAGCACCAGAAGAACGATAACTCACTATTCACATACATAGGCCGATCATACGGAGTTGGCTCCTCGATTGGCCTTTTCGACGACACAATTCCCACAGATACCCTCGCCCTTGGGCTCACGTACCAGGAGGTTGGGTACGACGCCTCCGTCAGTTGCATTTACAACGCCAGCACAGGATTTGTGCTCGAGCTCATTGGTTATGGTGCTATAAATGTGTTTGCGGCTACTGGCGAGGTTCCCAACAGCGTGGCAGGGGATCCTGAGTACTCGACCTACGTTGGCTGGAACGAAACTTCGATTGTGGCTATCGGTGTTGGTCGCGACTTCAATCAGACCAGGCATACGCTGAGCATTGCTGCTGGTAACGCTTATGGCCACCTGAACGCAACCCAGTGCGAGATTTTCTTTATACCAACGCTGTTCGATGTCACTGTCAGCTTCAGCGGGCGCAACATCAGCGTCAACCCGACCAGCACCAACAACAGCGACGTAATGCAGCTAGCCAGGGATACTGGCTACCTCAAGTACGTGCTGACGCGGCAATTTGAGCTCATTGCCAACGCGCAGACCAATCTCTACGCATCACTCGTCGGCAATTCGCTCAACTCCAGCATCGCCGACTACCTGACCGTGTCGAACGGGACAGTCAGGACCCTGGAGGAGGCCACAACGCCGGGGCTGGCTAACGCAGTCACCGTGATGACGGACGATATGCTTGTGGGTTATGCGCAGGCGCAGCTCATGATTGGTGGGTTCACCGCGGCCGCGCCTGCTCTCATCCAGAGACAGGCTATGCGGGTGGGCGAGGATGCGTATGTCTATGCCGTGTTTGTTCTTAACATACTCATTATTTTGGCCGTGCTCATCGAGTGCCTCCGGACTCAAGGGTGGAAAGGCTTGGTGTTATTTGACTATATGGAAGTTGAGTGGTTGACAGTTGGTGGTTTCAAGGGTGGAGTGCTGGCAGCAAATGGTGACGACAATGAGATTGATTTGGTACATGGGACGAGCCCCAATGAGTGGAGCCAGCTTGATGTGACGCTCAAAAGCTTATCAGGCGATTCTTTTGTTCAGATTACAAAGAGAGTCGAGGGTCTGTTGTAGGGCAAGACTTGTATGCCCCTCGGTGACGAAATCATCAACTACCATCTGAATGAACGTTTTGGACCTTGTCATCACGTAAATGACTACTGATACATTCTCCGACCCTAATGAAAATAATCGCGCATAACAAGACATCTAACCGAGGGACCGGGTCTCTATAGAGGCTTCGGCTTGGCATCGAGTGGACCAGACTCACCTTGATTGCACACCGGATGGCTTACCAATGGTACTACTGACTACAGGCATCGATATGATGTGTTATAGGAGATGAAGATGCATGTGGTTAGTTGGAAAGCATAGATATAGGAGCTATGGATGCAAACGTGGTTCGTTCAATATTTGGTGAGCAGGCTAATGGCGTTGCGGCATCTCGCCTGATTCGAGGATTTGATATTTGCCTCTGGGGCATTGCCAGTGGGTGGACCAGAAGCACAGACATAGCTATCAGAGCATCTCCCACAATGGCCTTTCTGGTAGACTTGGTGGGCTCAGAAGGCGAGGACGTGGCCTGTATTGATGAGATTCGAGGTCCCGGAGGTTCTCAATGTCACACACTCCACTTTTACTTACCGCGCTGCGCAGTGTAATTCCGTGGAGTTGAGCACGAAACGGACGAATAAGCATCCGACAGCAACCAGAAACCGTGAAATCCGAATCATTCGGTAATAGCGTCATGATTGGCGGTTTCTGTACTCGTCATGTCCTCCTTGATACAGATCACTTATTTATGAATTAGTCCTTGGTTATCCTGAGCGGAGGAAAAACGTGTACCAATAAATCGAAGAAAGGCTGCGAATCAGCCACGTCTAGAGTTTTCTATGAGACCTTGCATGGCACGTTGAGCCACATAAATCCCTCATTGGTTCTCGGAAAACACTGCTAGTTGGGAATAATGTTTTACCAGCACTGTCTACCTCTATAGCTCGGATTCAGGGGTTGGGGCCCCAGCTTGATCAAGCTCATCTAGAGCTCTCTCTGTTAGTGGAAGCGGAGCAGATAGCGGCACCGATGTGGCCCCGTTCTGCCGAGTACGGCGCTAGTAAAGGGCGTTTCCGAAACCTGGGGTATGCGGGGAAGCAGCCCCTATTCCCTGGAAGCTTCCGCCCATAAATCCGCCCCATGGGGGATAAAGTCCCCATGGAATGCTCCGCGGGACGTTCGACGCATGAACAAATCAGCCGCGTCGCTTTCAAATCGAAACAGCATGTCTTGAAATACATAGGTCTGTATATATATCCATTAGCTGTAGTACTCGCCCAGCCAGTCATTAGTGCATGCATAACAAATTCCGTCATTCATATACACAATGGCTATCAACGTGATTAAGGAAAAATCTTTTGACAGCTCTCAGCTGAAAGATTCTCAGTACGGCCTCACCTCAACATGGTCTAAACATTATTCCCCACCTGAGACCGCGGTTCAGGGGCGTTTTCAGGGTGAATTGACCAACCTGGTTGTGTACGGTGAAGTTCCAAAAGAAATTGATGGAACATTTGTCCGCATGATTGTCGACCCGTACTTTGAGCCTCATCCGGAAAATGGATTTGTCGAAGGCGACGGCAATATTTGTGCATTTCGATTTCACAAAGGCCGGGTTGATATGAAGGTCAAGTACATTGAGACAGAGCGGTAGGTCTAAGTATTGCTTTCAGATTTTTGCCTCTTGAACTGTGACTAACGATTCTCAGTCTGCTTCTTGAGCGCAAGGCAAACCGCCGACTCTTTGGGATTTACCGAAATCCATTCACAAACCACCCATGCGTGCGAGTCGCAAATGACTCGACGGGCAACACCAACATTATTTACTGGAACGGCCAACTCCTTGCGCTGGCAGAGCGTGGTCTACCATGGGCAATTAACCACGACACCCTCGAGACCAAGAAATACAACCCATTTGGAGCCCAAGTCAATTCCAAGACTTTTAGTGCTCATCCAAAAGTCGACCCGTACAGCGACGAGCTCGTCTGTTGGGGCTACCAGGCAAAAGGTCTTGGCACTACTGATATAGTCACCTATTCCGTGGATTCCAACGGGAAGATCTCAAATCAGAACTGGTTTAAAGAAGCTGAAGCTACTTGGCCACACGACGCATGGGTGACCGAGAATTGGATCATCCTAGCATCAATGCCCTTCCGTGTTTCTTCCGACGAGGAGTTACAGAACGGTTCTCAGCACTGGCAATACGTCGAGAACTGGCCCAGCGGCTTTATAGTGTGTCCGCGCAATCCAGAAAAGCCTGCCCATCCTGGCTGGAAGCCAGGCGAGACCCGTCGGTACACCTGGAACAACGGACTCATCATCCATACGGGCGCTTCCTGGGAAGAGAAGGACGGCAAGCTCTCCCTCGAGAGCCACTACGTGAGCACCAACGCGATCTTCACCTTCTGGAACCCGCCAGACATGAAGATGTCCAAGCCCAGCGGGAGCTACGTCCGCTGGACCCTCGACCTGGACCAGCCGGCAGAGACCAGGGTTCCCGACCCGGAGGAGCTGATGGCAGCACTGTGCGACTTTCCCAAGACGGACGAGCGGTTCCTGACGCGCAAGCAGCGCTACTCGTACATCGCGGCCATCGACCCGCGCACCCCGGCTGATGCTCGCCCAAGTTTCAACGCGATCGTCAAGCTGGACACCAAGACCCGGGAAGCCCTGGTCTTTGATGTCGGCAGCCAGGGCTGCGATGTTGCAGAGCCCGTTTTCGTGCCACGGTCGTATGACGCGCCGGAGGGAGATGGCTTTGTGATAGCCCACGCAAGGCGGCCTGGTGCGCCCAACGGCGAGCTGGTCATCCTGGACAGCAACGACTTCTCCAAGCCGGTGGCTCTTGTCAAGCTGCCGTTTGCGATGCGAAACCAGGTTCACGGGAACTGGGTGCCGAATCCGAACCCGGGTCAGCCGTTGGCGTTCTTGTCAGGGCCCCCGAAGGATGTCACTGCCACTGATGTTGGTCCGCTGAACCGACTCGGGCCTAGGTAGTTCCATGTAGTCTTAGGTAGATATGAATCAATAGCCAGTGGAATGCTGTACCTTTCGTGAGAGACGCCTCGAAAGAAACACTTCAATCAGCTTCTCTCCGCACAGAAGAGTTGTGTGGTTAAAAAATCTACTTTTCAACTAACCCCCAAGTTCCAGAAGAGCCACGACACCTTTCAGGCAATCTCTAGTCCATATATGGCACAATTTACTTGCTGATTGTTGACTCCAAGACTTCCCTTAGTGAGTTTTGTAAATTTCACCAACTCTATAGCATGTACTCATTGTCAATAGCTTTCTGTGTGAACGAGACCAGCAAGCTGGGGTCTCCGCCCCAATGCATGTGTTTCTTTCCAAGATGCCCGGGTATTGCAAGTAGTCTCAGGAGCTTCTCCACCACAACTCAGCACCCCAAACCAGTGGGGATCACAATTACTCGCACTACTCTTAGCCGCAGCGGGTCCCCAAGCAAAAAGTGAGGTCCTAGTGGATCAAACAAAACAATTCGACGCCGGCATGATTCGAACATGCGCCTCCGAAGAGAATAGATAACTGGAAAGCATCCATGATGTTTTCTAGTCTATCGCATTAGACCACTCTGCCACGGCGCCGGATGAGAATCTCGCCGACTCGGACTCCCTGTGTTGCTGGGTTCATCCTGTCACGCGAAATCTTCCACTTGTCTGCTTGTGAGGCGCTTTGGACGTTCCCGAAGAGGAGCAGACATATCTCAAGCTGCCAACTTATTACTTTAGTACGGATCAGTGACTCTTCCTGGCCGAGGGATAATTCTCTTGCTACTTTTGAATTCCAGTGGCTTCAAATGTTGTGAGGATGTCATTAGTAGCAGATGGTGGTATAGAAGACAGTTAGGAAGTCTTCCTGAAATGCCGTCAACCTTATCTGTACTCAGGTAGTTGATTATACTTCAGTGTCTGCTGATCGAGACATTGTGCATCCCTCTATCGAATCTAGAATATCTCATATCCTGTCTTCACACATATAGGTCTCCCTGCTTGCTCGAGACACTTGTAGGCGATATCGAAAAGTTCCATGTCGTGACCTTGCGAGTGTACACATTAGCTTGTCATGGAAACCCCACAATCTAGACTCAGGTATTGACAGTGTGATAAGAAGACTTACCAGGCTCACCAAGGATAGAAATTCCGACAGGAAGATTCTCCCTTTTTCCTGTGACCTCTGAATTGTACGGTGTGGTGCCGACTTATGCACACAAAGCAGCAGTAAGTATGTGAATAAGCAGGTTGCAGCCAGAGGGACACATACTTGGTATGGTCAATTCAGGAGCGCCCAGAATTGGGGACAGGAATAAATTTGGCACGCCGACAGGATTGAAATGAGGCCTGATGATTATGATCAGAGTGGTCCCCAAGCAGGTGAAGTTGGGAACTCACAACGGTGGGTCATCGCGGTATCGAGGAGAAATATTCTCGATTGGGATCAGCACCATCGTATCCCTTCTTCCACATCTCATCACAATGTCGAGGAACCATTCCTTGTATACCTCCAATTTCTCGACGGCGATGTCTCGCTCCGATTGAGTGATCTTGGAGGATAAGTTCCTGTGGGAAAGGTCTTAGCTCACCTGCCAGCCAGACTGGACGGAGAATGCAGACTGACCATTGCCAGCGGACTGGAGGGCTCACGTAAGGCTTCTTGCCGTAGCGTTGAGTGTATTCATCCCGGAAAGAGTCAAAGTTGTGGTAGTCGTCGTAGAAGAATGAGTTTCGGCAGACCTACATGATTTGTGAGTTGGGCGGTGTATTTTCCAAAAAATGGGGCCTTGCAAACATCTTTCATGTAGTCCTCGAGGGACAAGTCTCCAGCTTCCTCGGGCGGACAAACAGACCAAAGTTCATCGAAAGAAACTTTCTCGTGCCTAATTCGCAAGAACCTTTCAAGATGGTGGACGAAATCATCAATGATCGCCAACTGATCCCTGTTTGTGATAATCGACATGTAGTCCGTCGGGTAGATGATGGTGGGATAGCCCTGGAATGATTGTTAGCATCGGGCTTGAAGAATTGCATCAATGATATTTCAGACTCACTGATTTGGTCACTGGATTCAAAGCCTCTCCGTACCAGAGCTTCGCAAAGGTTTCACATTTGGCAAGATTTCTTCCGAAGAATGTGGGCGTGTCAAACCGCCTTCACCATGAACAGTGAGCCTTGTCAGTGAATTTTCCGATAAACCCATAACTACCTTTTCCTCACCTGAAACTGGGAATATAGCCCTCATAAGGGAGCACACCATGCGTTGGTCGCATAGCGATACACCCGTTCCAATGGGCTGGGCGCCTTCCGCTTCCGCTAGCTGTAGGCTCAGAGTCAGTATGGGAACGTGAAAGTCCTTGATATTGTAGCTCACTTACTGTCAGACCCAATTGCAATATCAAGCCAGTCGTAGGCACCGATTGCTGCACCACTACCGCTGCTGCTTCCAGCCGGTGACTGGTAACCGTCGGCTCGCGGGTTCCAGGGTGCCTGGTAGTCAACACACTCGACGGGTTCTTCTGTGGCAGCGAATGATGCGAGCTTGGTCGTTCCGATAATTACGGCGCCCCTGTTGGTGAGAAGCTCGATGCACGCCGCTGTTTGTGAAGGGGGCTTATCTACATACAGGTGGAAGTATGCTTTGTTGCAAACGGATGTCGGTATGCCCTTGATCTGGAAAATGTCCTTGACTGCAATTCTCAAGCCTGACATGGTCGAAGATTCGCCGACGGCGCCACTGGCCATTCTCGAAGGCACAGCTACCGAGAGCTCATTCAGACCATCGCCGACGATGCGGAGAGGGTAGGAATTTCTGGTACGCCTTGTTCAGCACCAAAAACTGGCCAAAGTTTGTGAGGGCGACGATGTGAAAACCAACCCTGACATGTCTTGTCCGAGCGCCTGGAGGAATGTACTATGACTGTCGTCGTGGACCCGGAAGACTGGCCGCAGGCCATGGAAGGCATTGATATGAGGCCCGGTCATGACAGAACCTGCTCCAGGCCAGGCCCCAATCCATTTCGACCCCTCGTCCGCAAGGTAATTCAGCGCAGACTCATCGATTTCGATTTTGGTTTCTGCCTTGGTAGTAAAAAGCACGGATTCCAAGAACTCCTCACGGAACACGTCGTCCACGGCCCGAGTTCGCTGCAGGAGGCTCTTCAGCCAGTCCAACCTCACATGTGCCTCTGTGTCGACATTTATGACTGTAATCAGCCCAAAATTGGGCAGATCTAAGAGCTCATCCTAGACTACGAATCAGATGCTTCAACGGCTTGAAAAATGAAGGGGCTGGCCTTACGGATGATTTAGCTGACCACAAGGGAATTGATTTCTTTTCCCAGTCGATGGTCCCAGGCAGCGAGTGTGGTGCGATGTACTTCCACTCGCCGAGTTTGAATACCTCTGGCGTGTTCATAAGTGAGTAGAAGGATCCATTGATTTGGACGGCATTACTCTTGCCCATCCTATCTCGGTGCTCGATGATCTCTGTGTTCATGATGGGAGGAAGCTCAGTCTTCGGGAATCGAAGGTGTAGGTTCAAGGATGCAGGAAATCTGCGAATTCTGCCCTTTTAAACCTGGCTGGGCAGTAGAAGTCACCGATGGATTGAGAGTCACACCTTATCGAGTTATTTCTCGGGGTCAAAGCTTCTCGTCTCCTTCCGATTTAAGTTTTGCCACTAGTGTTACCAACAATGGAGATGTCATGAAGGTGACTGTCAGATTCCCTTCGTCATGCGACTGGGCTGATCATTTGGGGCACATCGTTTCCCTTGACAAGCAACTGGAAAAGCAACTACCTGGGTAGGGACCAACTCCATGTTCGGGGCAAATACTTTTTTTCATATTTCGGACAAATGTTTCAATACAGTCCAAAGTCCTCATCCGTCCGTCAAGAGCCGCTGGTCAGTGGCTTGAAGGACAGATACCCTAGGGTACGCCCAACTACCAAGGTAACTAGCTGTGTACTCTGGGCGTAAGCTGATATCTGTGTGAGATCTCTGAGAGGCTACTGTGTCGCAATTGGAATCATTCATACCAGAGGTATGATGCGGTTGGTCGTGATCTACATGCTGCATGACTTTAGTCATAGGTATGAAGGCATCGTATCTATGGGGTATAACAGAAATATGTGCTGAAGGCCAGTCATGTACGTCTTAATAGTTCATCTGGCAGCACATGTGAACAGTATTACTGCAACTCCCAAAAGGCCATGACCTACTAGAGCGTAATTACTTTTTGGTAAAGGTGCAATGTGCATGTGCAACTTTAGATTTTAGGGGGGTAATGAACTGAGATTAGAGACTCGCACTTATGAAAACAGAGGGTATACATGTACCAGTATAACCTTATATACACATCGCTTACAAGCCTTGAAGGATGGTCTCCCACATGATAACGAGGGCTCCTCTAGGACAACCGCCTACAGGACAACCTCCTATAGAATAAAATCCTAACTGACAACCTCCTATAGGATGACCTTTACTGCTGCTATAAGATGACTTCCTCTAGAATAGTCTATTCAGTAATAACCTAAGTCAATCCTTTGGCTCCTGATTAGTCTAGCATAGGAATACCTCTGTTTTTGCGAGTGCGAATCTCTGCTCTCTTGTGAACCCAGGTATACTAGTCCCGACAAGGGCAAACAATTCAGGAGGCTTCTCAAGAAAGCTCTGGTGAATAACTGTTTTGTCAAACGCCATCTATCATACACTGATTGAAGATGCTAAAAGATGCTTTCGTTTCCCTAGCCTTTTCCTGGGCGTCCTTGAGAGAACTTGTACTTGTACGTGATACTTTCTACCACCCGGGCACCTACACCATCCCACAACCCCTGGTTCACAGACCTGCTGTTTCCCCCTGTCAAATCAATTGACAGTAATTTCTAGAGATCCAACACCTATTTAGAGTCCCTTTTAAATGTTTGTACAGCACGAGGCTGATCCTCGTATGGAAGCACCACCGTGTATTTCCCTCCTGCCTCGGGCTGACCGGCATCGGGATGCATGATGAGTTCAACCGTGCAAATTTCTACCCGGTTGTAGTCCTTTCCGAATATTGCCTTTGCGATGGGGGACTTGTCGACACGCTTAGAACTATATCTGTAGCCGATGATGTGATGAAAAGCCGAAGTGTTTTGGATTGGCTCGATGTCTTTGTTCGCGGCCTGGGCTTTATAGGCTTCCCAAACAACGAAGCCACGACGATGTAGAAGGTAGAACCATTGAGCACTGTATATGATTAGCCTCAAACATTTGCGATACCACATAACAGTGCCTTCAAGGAATCGGCAAATTGTAGCACTTACGTGAAATCCCGGCAGCCATTAGGATGCTCTAACAACTCTTGGTTCCGTCCGGATTGCCCGGCATTGCGACCTCGTCCCGCCGATGCTGTGTCCGAATTATCTTGCAGTGTTCGGGCTACAACCTTGTATTCGAATGGCAGCAAAACATTGGCCACATCTATAAATTCCCTCACAGTCCGGTTCGGCTGGGAAACGTTGAAATGGAAAGTAACATATGCACTTCTTGATGGCTCCTCCTTGTTTCCCATCGCCTTCAGCGTCAGATGCTGACACTTCAGGGATCCTGGGGGATGCTCGACAGATACTCGAACACTCCGGCAGATTCTTTCATTGCCGTCCCGGAAATAGTTGATTCTGTCGGGACAAAACCATTAGCAAGAGGGGAGACTTGCGAGTGGAGGACTTACTGATGGCTAAGATGAAGACGTAGCGCCCAATGGTTTTTCTTCTTTCCCATCTCCCGCTTCTCAGGGTCAGCATGACTAGGGAACTCACCGCCCCCTAGAGCCTCGACCACTACGAGAGTAACCTTCGCGTTGCGCATTAAGTGATCCAACTGTGCTGCCGTAGTGTCTGCGGGAGGAGCCGGCTCCTTTGCTTTCCCCTTCGTGGGAGGAGCCGGCTCCTTCCCCTTCCCCTTTGACTTCTGCTGAGCTGGAGTTCTATTGCTGGACATGTTCGTGAAGTTGACTGTATGTGCTTCTTGGAGTAGAGTATATATATTTCTCGGTTTAGTAGAGCAAGAGCCTTTATCAATGAATAATGGTACAATGTGCGAAGGTATAATATAGCGGTCGGAATACGGTTATAGAGACGTTCTTTCTTTGAGAATGATTGCGATTTGATTTATTACAACTACAATCAGGAAAGGTATGCTCTTTGCTTTATATACGACATGCTGGGCCACAGAGAGTTCTATTCGCCCTCTAACTCAACTTCATTGTAAAGAGTGGAATGGCCACTGGTGACCTAAAAATGGATTTTCAACACCTGATCACCAACTCGACCATCCTGAGGCGGATTGTGGCCCAGGAAGTTGGTCATGGCCGAAACGCCGCGACGGTGGAGTTCTGTCTGTTTACTAACAGAAAATAGACATTTCAACCATCACTGCCACTGGTAATCATCGGTGGCCAGCTGGATTAGAGTGGGGATTTTGTGTGCGGATATTGTGCCAGAAATACAGTATCTAAGTAGGTACCTGGTCGGCTGTGCCTCCTCCTGGTCGCGGGCTGGCTGGAACCTTTGGGACTGGCCGGGGCTAGTTCCCTGAGCAGGTGCCGTGATTAGTGCACGATAATCGCTGCAGGAGGCGCTCAACACCCCACCCAAATAGGGCACAGGTTCGGCCTGGCTTCTTCGGCGGCCTGAGTGCTGGTGAGTAGCACTTTGAGCGGATCAAGATGGTAAATTTAGCATAATGCCAGTACAGCGGTATTTTTAGATTGGGCCCATTATTCTGCGTTCCCAGCCGCCGCTGGACGTCCAACAGCACCAACAGGTTCAAACTCGCGTCTGACTAAGCGACCACCTCCAGTAGGTAAATTGAATCTGTCCAGCTCTGCCTAATTCTTTCACGTTGTCACCAACCCATCCACAAGGTCGCCAACACACGTCGATCAATATCCGTCTCAACATAACACTTCCATCAATACATTCTTACAAATCGCCATGGCAGATGAGCAACTGGCCAGCGGCTGGAAGCCTGACCGTGAAGAGATCATCGCTGCCCTTTCTGATCATCTTGAATCGTTTGAGCAACGCAGCGCATCCGACCGCTTTACAATGCAGACAGGATTCCAATTTACCAATGGAAAGCTGCCTCCTAACGAGGATCGTGTTTGGATAAAGTTCAACTTTGACGTCGAACGCATGCAGCTGCAGTCAAAAACTCAGGCGTGGGCACACAAGTGCATCACCCAAGACGCAAACGCTAATGCAAGATTCCACGTTCCCCGTGTATACGATTGCTTCGACACAAGGATCAATGACACCCCATATGGTTTGATCGTTATGGAGTTTGCGAAAGGCGTGTCTGTAGGCGATATCAAATCCAAGATTATGAAGTCTAGCAGTATGAGCCAGGAGGAGAAGCAGAGCAAGATATGTCTGTATAAGGATCGGGTCGTTGAGGCTGTCTGTTTCTTGTACTCTCTGACTCCACCCGAAGCCACGGCGCCAGGCCCTTACGGAGGAGGTATTTGCACGAATCTAGTCTGGGGTCACGAGGAGCCCGAGTCGCCGCGAGAATATGAGAGCGTGGAAGATTTACAGGATTGGATCAACTCGGAAAATGAGAGGGTGAGTCCGACCAAACTTCAGTGATGAACAGTCCGCTGAAGCACAGAACTGACGACTTGTAGACGGACCCGGGCTACCCGCCCGTAGACCTGGTGTCAGAAAACCTGCGGCTCTGCTATGGCGATATGAATCTGCAAAACTTCATCTTGGAGGATGGTGAAGACCCTTCAAGCCGCCTCATCATCATAGATTTTGAGCATGCGAACTTCCTGCCGACCTCGTTCCTCATCTATTCGTCCTGGCTGACCCATGATGCTTATATCAGTCGGGGAATAAAACTGGGTGCCAATTTGGAAGTGAACGAAGACACAGTTCAAGCACTCCACAATATCAGAAAACACCGAGGTCTTTGGTACCACTAGAGAATCAGACAATACCATCATACGGCGTGCGCCGTTGTTATACGAAATGAGAAGATAATGCTTCGAAAATCTAGCTGTAGTGCTGCTTGAGCGACTAGAGTGCTTGAAAAATACTTTGTCGAGTCTTTAGTGTGGTAACGCGTAGACCGGTGCCCGTAGAAGTGGCCATGTATGTGTCCAATGGATGACAGCTCCTCTCCGAAGACCTGCCGAAGACATCCACTCCGCGTGATCCAAGTAATGCTATCCGATCATAGCTTCCTTCACAAGCTGCTCCAAAATATTAAGCTCTATATCCAATTTAGGAAGAGCCTGTGCAGTGTCTTATCTCCAATGTTTGAAGCGCGCAGTGGCGATATTGAGAATGCCAATAACTACCTAATTTGCCGGTGGTGAGTGAATGAGAGCACACATCAATGTCTAAGAAACGATTCTGTGAGCTTCAAGCCAACACACCGATAATGATACCACGGTGACTTTAGTTTCCCGTTCATTTACTAGATCCAACCAAATTTTTACGGGATGACTGAGTGGTCTAATGTTAATATACTGTTTCCATCGGAGATCAGAGATTCGCAACCGCAAAATCAGGGGATATATTTATACAAGTCTAACTAACTACATAAGTATATGTAGCTGTTAGAGTCGGAGAGGACTCAGAACAGTCCGTAAATTAAAGTACTTAGGTTAATAATAAAGTAGGTATCGTGTAGGAGGTTACCCTAGAAGAGGCTATCCTATAGGAGGTTGCCATAACACGGGTTGCCCTGTAGGAGATTGCTTTTTAAGGAGGGGTCCTGTAGGATGTTATCCCATAGGAGGCTGTCATATAGGACGTTGTTTCTGAGGAGGTTGCCCCGTAGGTGTGCCCTCTGCTTTTATCGGTGCTAATCTCTAATCTCTACCATAGTTCACCGCGGCCATATAAGTCAACTAATAACAGCTTAGACTGCGAGAGTAGTCATGATCGATGGGCGATATGGTCGAAAAGATATCTTCATGTACCTACGTAATGGATTTTGACGCCATTTACTATTGTGCAAGATATGCCTGTCGGATTGCAAGTCCAAATTAAGATACCTCGTGGCCAGACCAACAGCGGTGGTGGGGGCTGCGCTGGTACGGCCCAGGTATCAGTATGGTAGACGGGGAATCAATTCTCAAGCCAAGTTTAAACAAATTCTCAGGCATAAGTCGTGAGATACTTTGATTAAAATCTTTTGGCCGCGAGAACATAATGGTTGTGAGGCAGCTCAGAGCCGGCTCCAGTGAGGCGTGAAGGTCATCCGTTCTAGATAGTAGACCCTAACCCGCAGCCCCCTACGTCCCTGTCCAATCTTGGAGCCCACATCTTTACTTCCCCAAGTGCCTGCCCATCTATACGGACATGCCAGGTTTTGAGGAGTCTGAGAGCAGACTTGCACGTTAGCATGTTATCAATGCACTAGTAGGCATTGAAAATGATCCAGACATTCTCGGTGCCCGGTCACCCGTACTTCCCCCCGGGCGCCGATATCCCGCATTACATCCCAAACGCCAGTCCCGTCCAGGAGCTGCTTGTGAGGTTCGCGAGCCTGCTGGGCATCACCATCTTCACGGCACTATGGCTTGCGACACGATTTGACCCTCAGATGAGAGCATCTGACAAGTTTGTGTTCGGGTGGTTCATTCTATGCAAGTCATTCGTCCCGTTGCTTGTTGTCGGGCTAGATCCGTTAACATGGCAATACAGGTGGTTCTCTGCACTGCTTCTTCGAAGGTACGTGCCCAAGCTTGAGAAATGAGTACAGTTCACTTCAAGTGTTCTCTGACACTATTTCATGAATTTTCAGGATATTTCGTGCTTAACCATGCCCATCTCGCCAGCTCGAATGACCTTTTCGCACAACTGTGGAAAGAGTACGCACTATCGGACTCGAGATACCTTACCTCGGACCCCTTCATGATCTGCGTCGAGACAATCACGGCGGTATGACACTTTTGAAAATTCCTTCAACATGCTATTCTAATCTATGACTGACGAGTATAAATTAACAGACTGTATGGGGCCCACTATGCTTTGCAACGGCAGTGTCCATCTGCCGCGGCGGTGGTCTGCGATATCCGCTCCAAATCATCGTGTGCCTGGCTCATCTGTACGGCGTGGCCCTTTACTACTCAACATGCTTCGTAAATGAGAGGTATAGAAGCCTCATCTACAGCCGACCTGAATTCCTATATTTCTGGGTCTATTACGTTGGGTTCAATGCACCCTGGGTGGTCGTCCCTGCTGGTAAGTCTTACAGAGCCTACCCCAACGCTCACTGGGGAATCGGTACGAATGTGCTGATCTGACTGTCCCATTCTAGGTATCCTCATAAATAGCGTCAGAGTTATTCAACGGAGTGCTGTTGCTATCAACAAGGCTGCCGCAACTTTGGACAGGAGGCACAAAATTGAATCAGATGCCCAATGAGGCAGTTCGGCTTTGTTCTTCAGGTTATCTATCGACATTACGCCGCTCCTGTAAACATAAACGCCCTCTTGGTTGCCATGCCCCGACTTCTGACGAGTCCTCCCCGGGACGACCCTCACCACACAGCCCGCTTCGAGACGCGAGCTCCTGATCGAGGTCCAAAGCGCACGAATTCGGAGGTTCACCGGACAATGATCCGTAGCATGTCGAATCAGCGGTGTCTTCCCCAGTCCCATGCCCGAATTCCATGACCCACTACCTGACATACTTGCTCATAAACCGCTTGTGGAAGTCGCTCCGCAGCAGGTCATTCACAAACTCCTTGCTCTTGTTCTTGTCCTCCGTGCCCCTCGCCTGGTTCTTGAACACGACGTCGTCATCCCACCTCCTCTTGACGGTAAAGTCAGTCTTTGCGCCGCCGCCGTTGTTGTTGTTCAGCAGCGGGTTTCCCCTCGCAATCTCCCTCTCGCGCTCCTCCGCCTCCGCGGCGGCCTTCTCCCGCTCCTCCCGCTCGCGCTTCTCCTGCCTCTCGCGCTTGACCCGCTCCAGCTCCCGCTGCAGCTCTGCCTCCTCGTCGTCGCTGTCCGAGTCGCTGTCCGAGTCATCGTCGTCGTCGTCGTCCTTCTCCGAGGACGACGAGTCTGAGTCGTCTGCGTCGATGTCTCGTGTTTCCTCTATTATCCGCCGCCGCTTTGCCTCTGGGTCTTCGTCATCGTCTGCTGCTGTCGACCCGGCTTCGAGGGCGCGCTTGGCGCTTCGGCTGGCGGGCGTGGGCTCGGAACTGTCGTCGTCGTTGGTGCTTGGTGGGAGGGGGCCGCCGTTCAGCTTGGCGTGATGTGCCTGCTCTGCGGCCAGGAGTTCGGCGCGCAGGTCACGGGTGTCGCGGTCGGCACTGCCGCCTTGACCTGGCTTTCTGCGAGTGGGAGTCAGTTGGGCAAGGACGAGGAGAGATGAACAAGTCGTAGTTGTTGACTTACCGGAACTTGAGTTGGGTGTGTGCTGGTAGGAGACGCTGGTGGTAGGCTGGGCCACGGAGGGTCTCCTTACCACGAGCAGGATCGAAGGTAGGTCTGTGGGCGGTAGTCATCTTGCCAGCCGACGCAGTAGGAGTGGCGGTTGCAGAAGGATGAAGTTGAGTCGCGACGTTGAACTTGGAGTTGTTGATGGCTGTCTTTCAAGGTTGCAGTCGCGCAGCCGGCCGAACTCTGGGTTCCTGGGGCCCCCTGCAGTGGAACCCTGGGAGTGAAAGTCCCACCGCCTAGCGGCAGAATATGCTTTGCCCGCCGCTATGAGATCACCCCGGCCCAAAACTTTCTGCAGAGCCAAAGCAAAGCACCTCGCCGCGCCAAAGCTTCGACACCCGCCGCGGCCTCAGGTATGAGAGGTATTACCTGAAGGATTCTGGCCCAGCACGGATATCAAGATGCCCCGTGAAGCAGAACCCTCGCTCAACGAGAAGGCGTTTGTCACGCAAGCGCTTCAAGAAAACTTGCGGCTCGACAACCGCGGCTTCGACGACTACAGGCCGGTCGAGCTCAGCTTTGGCGACGAGTATGGCGCCGCCGAGGTGAGGCTCGGCAAGACGAGGTAAGATGGGTGTTCCGAAAACGTCGCAATGTCCCCACAATAACAAAGAGATCGCCGTCTGACACCAATTGTTTCACACAGAGTCCTGGCCAGAACCTCCGCCGAGGTGACAGTCCCCTACCCCGACCGCCCCTTCGACGGCGTGTTCAACATCGTAACCGAGCTCAGCCCCATGGCCTCGCCAGCCTTCGAGGTCAACCGCCCCACCGAGACCGAGGTGCTCCTGTCGCGGACGCTGGAGAAGACGGTGCGGCGGTCGGGCGCCCTGGACGTGGAGTCGCTGTGCCTCGTGGCGGGGCAGAAGGTGTGGTCGATCCGCGTGGACCTGCACGTGCTGTCGCACGACGGCAACCTGGTCGACGCGGCGTGCCTGGCCGTGGTGGCCTCGCTGCGACACTTCCGCAAGCCCGACACCAGCATGGAGGGCGAGGTGCTGACCGTCTACACGCCCGCGGAGAGGGAGCCCGTCCCGCTGAGCTGGCTGCACTCGCCCTTCTGCGTTACGTTTAGCTTCTACGGGGAGGAGGCCGAGACCACGCTGGTGGACGCCGACTGGATCGAGGAGCAGGTGCGCGTCGGCAGCTGCACCATCAGCCTCAACAGGCACGGCGAGATCTGCCAGATCGCGAAGCTCGGGGGGACGCCGGTCGACGCCGTGGCGCTGCTGCAATGCGCGAGCGTCGCTCTGACCAAGGCGAAGGAGTTCTCGACCCTGGTGGACCAGAAGCTTGCGGAGGATGCCAAGAGGAAAGACAAGGGAGGATTACTAGCGGAGCTGTCGGCAGAAAATGAGAGGCAGGTTGAGGTTTAGACAAAATCGTGATACCCCTTGGATTCCCTTGGCTATGCAACCCAGTAATTGGTGGTATGGAAAAGAGCTCTATAACCGGCTTACCATCCGGAACTCGTGTGGTACCCAACCAGGAACGCCTAGACTCCATGTCTCCCTTGACAGCCTTGCTGTCTCTGTCTCTGTAATATGCCAAGGCCAGGACAGCCTCACCGCATGACAGGCGGTCTAGACTCCTTATTCCATTTCACTCGTGACCGCACCCACTCTATCGCCTCCCTCACGCCCGTCCCCGTCAGCGCCGACACAGGGAGCACCCTCGAGTCGCGGATACTGCTCGCCTTCTCGCCCTCAAACACCTTCTTGACCAGGCCCTCCTTGATGCGCACGACCTCGACGCAGTCCTCCCTGTCCTGCTTGTTGGCCAGTATGAGCAGCGGCACGCCCTCGGTCTCGCTGTTCTGCAGGACGTCCTCGAGGACAAGGCGGCACTCGTCCAGGCGGCCCGTCTGGTCGTGGTCGAGGCGGCCGTCGCCGATGTCGGTGCTGTCGATGATGAAGATGATGGCGTGGCACGAGGCGTAGTAGCTCTGCCACAGCTTGCGCAGCGACAGCTGCCCGCCCACGTCCCACAGCTTCACGTACATGTCCGGCAGCGAGATGGTCGACACGTTCTGGCCCACGGTGGGCACCGTGTTGAGCTTGGGCTCTGGAGCATCGGGTAGGAAAAGCGCCTTGACCTGCTCGTGGAAGGTGGTCTTGCCGGCATTATCGAGACCGAGGAGGATCACCGAGTATTCTGCGCAATTGAGGGAGAAGGTTAGCTGGCTGAAGGGACAGGGGGGCAGGGGTTTATTAGATAAAATATCACTGGGAGGGTACTGGTGAACATTTACCTTCCTTGCTGGTCGCCAGCAGGTAGAGACCCTTGGCGAGGTGATACATTGTAATAATTTGAGGTCCTCCGGGGACCACAGTCTGATGCCAGACAAGTGATCGCGGGATAGGGATGATGCAGGGTGCCACGCACTGCAGATGCGCCGACCTGTCACTGAAGAAGCTCAGCGCGGGGTGCTCTGAGCGCTGACAGGGGTCGGCCTATCTAGCAGTTACCACATGAGAACCCCTGGCTTAGACGGAAGTAACGCTACATGCAGTCCGCGGGAACGTCTTCAGTATCCTTAAGTACCGCTACATCCACAGCTTCTAACTCGTGCAACCGCGGGCACGCGATCCTGCTTAAACGCCGCCAGCGTCATATGAAGCTTGCAATCGCGTCTCTGTTGATCAAGCCTTGCGTACCAAGTCATTGTTCGTCTCATTGCCACATCAAAGTTGTCGTCTTAGACGCTCGTGATCATGGCTCCTGTTCCGCTGGAGCCAAGATTGAGGTGAGTGGGTTCCTCATACGGACACCGACACCCTTGCACGCCACTGATTCAGTAACAGCTACACGGGCATAGCACTCGTGGCTCTGCATGCCTCAAGTGCCATCTACTTCACCATCAGCGTCGCGCGCAGCCTTACCCACTCTTACAAGTCGCTATCACCCGCTCAGGATGTGAGGTTGCGCCAGGATAGAAGAAGGAAGATCGTGCCTCTGTTTTCCGCGCTGGCTTTGCTGAGCCTCGGCACTGCGATCTACTCCGCTTACACTTACACCCAACTATCATACCAAGTCTGGGCTGATGCCAGAGGTTATTTGCCGAAGCCGTCAACCAGGTCAGTCCCCTTTGAAAGCTCATGCGTGAAGGGAGTCACAAACTAACTCTTGATTTCCAGCATCTTGGACGATGTCACTGGAAATGCTACAACTAACTTGACGACAGTCGGCCAACCGAATGCCACGGAGCTTGCGATATACAGAATCCGCTGGTTGGCAGACACACCGATCTACCAGGATGCCTTCGAGATTGTCGCCGAGAAGGCGCGCCGGTTATGGTGGGGCCAGCAGATCGACCTTGCTCTGGTCCCGTGGAGTGTGCTTCTGGCCATTGAAGGCATGAGGCGCAGAATCCCGAATCTGTTCGCCTTCCTCTGTCTTGCTCACCTCGTCAACCTCTCGTTCGCGCAGAATTTGTTCTATGTGGCCCTGCTGTTGACACCGACACCATTGCCCGCGGTGGAGAAGCCAAGCACAAGGTAAATGGAACAGCGACGTGGATCAGAGTCTGTCCAGTGTGCTGATTTACTTGCTGTGCAGATGGGCTCGTGTCCGCGATACCATATCGCCCCCCAAACCGCAGAATTGGTCCCTGAAGCCAGGCGTCTTCCTGCTTTCCATCGCCCTTAGCTACGCTGGAATATTCTACCTACCATATGCGGCTGACACCCCGACCTTCAACCGCGTCGTTGCCGCGGCAAGAGGTCTAACCTTTGCCCCTTTCATCCTGCAGAGCCTGGCACCGGTCTCATGGGGTCTCGTCCACCCTCATCCTGAGAAGGCCAATTCCGCCTTCACGGACCTCTTCAGGCTGATGTCGTTCCTGAGTCTCGCACTCCACGGCGTGACGACCTTCAATGGCCTCAGGTACAACCTCCCAGACTCCCACTACCACCGCCACAGCAAACTACTGCCGTGGGACATCGAGGAGCGATCCAAATGGGAGCGCGCGCGGACGGCTTCAGGCAAGCTGCTGGGTTCGATGGCAGACCACCCGGTTGTCGCGGCTGTCGGCTACGATGTACTCCTGAGTGGCTTGAGCATTGGGATCTGGGCCGCCGTGCGATCCCTCAGGGCAAGCCACGTTCTCACCTCAGCTGTGCCGTTATACGAGGACGGCGACAACGTCGGTGGCGAGCGCGTCTCGGCAAAGACAGCGGGCGACGACGAGGACAAGGCATCCGCATCCGGGTCGGTACGCCGGAGCAGCAGGCAGCACAAACCACGGGTCTCCAGCGTTAGCAGCGTGGCCAGCCGCGACGGCGAGGACAACCGCGGAGCAGCCCCGGCGCCAAGGCGCAGGGGCCGGCCGAGGAAGGTCAAGCAGGACCCGGAGGAGGAGCCCGGCGACGGGACGTATGAGCCCACCGCGGAGGAGGTGAAGACCAGCGCGGAGGGAGACTCGCTGCCGAGTCCGGAGGTGGACTGGGAGGCTGCCGCCGTAGCCTGGGGTCTGACCGCACTGGGCGGCTTGGGTCTAGGTAGCGCAGGGGTTTTTGGAGGCGAGTGCCTGGCCCGTTGAGTTTGGTTTGATTTGATTACATTGGGTCAGATGGGAAATGGCCTCTCGACATCGTCACTATTATTGTCTTGAGGTTGGATGGGGGATGCAGGGTGGCGTAGATGCGTTACAGTGGGATGGCAGTCAGCTATATTTTGGTCGAGGCGGGATCATATTACGGTCTTTTTTGGCGCGCAGTCAAGGCGTACAGTAGGGGATACACGGCCTGGCCCCTTAATGTTTCCTAGTGTGAAGTTATTGAAGCTTCCCGCCACGTCAATGAGCCACGATCGGTTAACTCGCGGCCGAGGAAGAGAGCTGCGTGGGCAAATCCCCAAGACGTTGTTGAACTGGGAAGCCCGGCTCGTTTGAGATCGACATGCTTGGGTTAGGACACTTGCTAATTGCCCTACTACGGCACATACTTTCCGTGCCTTCGGAATGCAACCCTGGGGAAGAAATGCTTGTCAAGGTTTGCCGATTCCGAAATGGCGCTGACGGGAGTCGGGCCAGACACAGCATACTGTACCCTTGGAAAAGGTTATTCTGCAGCAATAAATTTCTGCAACTCCAAGAGGAGCCCAGCGCCAGGGGACCCGGGGGATGCCACTGCCACTACGGTCGAAACCGAAGCCGAGCACACCCACCCGCCCGCGTGCCCGCATATGCTCTCACACCATCGCAACAAAGCGAAAGGGGGTTTTACAGTAGCGCGAAAAAAAAGCTGCACCACTGGCAGACAGACAGACAGACAGGCCCAGGTGTGTGCATCACGTACCGACACCATACTGGGCGACGCCGAGACATGTCATGGAACGAAAGCAGAAGAAATTCACGCACGTGTCGCGGACGTGCCGCTCAATAAAAACCAAAACCTGCTCCTCAGTTCTGTTCTTGCTGGTTCTTAACCCATATGATGTATCTCGATTGTTCCGCGATGACACAAAAAAGCCCTCGACGGGAAGATCGCGGGAAAGCGGCTGTGGCTTTGTCTCTGCGGGAAGAAACCAGGGCGCTGGTCTGGGCCCTGCCTCTCTTCTGTGTCAGTCGGTCTCGGTGGGTGGTACCAGAAGGAGATACGAGAAAAGAGACAGGTGCGGGCCAGGGCAGTGTGGGATTGGTGGGCAGGCAGGCAAGGCAGGCAGCACAGGGTGTCGCAGGACCCTGAGGGCCCTTGTGTCGTGTGCGAGGTGGTACAGAGATCGCGTACTGACGCGGTCACACGGCAGCTGTCAGGACGAGACAAGACAACAGAAAGAAAACGTCAGAAGACGGGCGGGTGCAAGCATGCGACATTTGCCCTGGTGCTGTCGATGTATGCAGCCATGCTGCCAATATGAGCTTGTGTGTGGGAGATGCATATTGCTGCATACAGCGAGGAAAGGAACGAAAAAACCACGCGTTGCAGGCATGAGAGATAGGCAAGAGAAAAATGCCCAGACGGCCAGACCACCGCATGTACCGAAAGGATGTGCAGGCCTGGGCCTGCTGGGCAGGATGTGTCTGCTCACGGGCCACGGCGGCCCCGTAAATGACGTTGGGCTCGAGCCACACACCACAGAGGCAGAGGGGGTGACCACACCCAGAAGTCCCAGACACACACACACCCCCCGCGCCTTCTCCAGAATGGCAGCCAGGCACACCCCCCCTCCCCCAAATCCCGCAGGCTGACTGCCCGACCCAGCCGACGTCGACCCTTGGTTCTAGGCCCTGATCAGCTTCCCACCCCGATCTGAGGGTATGGGGCACGATCTAGGTGGTCCCCTGTAAAACTGGGCCACATTCACCAAGAAAGGTGGGTCGACCCCGGCCCCAAGTGAGGAAGCTGGTCAAGAGGCCGAGGAGAAGAATTACCCCACTGTGGGTTGATTGTGGGTTATAACCCCGAACTCTGGGAGAAAGCGCCGATGTTGGAGCGAGACAGGCAAGAAGCTCAGCCATGACCAGCCAGTGAGAAGGTGGCAGACAGGGCGGCAGGGAACCACGGACGACAGGACAACGCTGGACGAGTGGCCGAAACGGCAGCTCTGGGCCCAAGGCTGGGAACCAAGGCCCGATCGGGAAGAAGCCTCTGCCCAATTGGGGTGTGGGTGTGGGTAGGGGCGGCTTTCCCTAGCCCCAGTGGCTGCACTAGAATGGATGGGTGTGTGGGTGGGAGTACGGGGGAGTAGTATGGGGTACCATGAGTTTCGAGTCTATCCCCACGGCCGAGGTGGTCAGGCCTGTGTCTGTCTATCTATCTATACATACAGACGCTTCTCCCGCGATGCCGGGCCTGTTTGCTTGTCCGCCTGCTGTCCGGCTCTTTGATTTCTTTGTCCACTTCAACGCGGTCTCTCATCCGTCGATCGCACCAAATCGAAGACCCAAACTCAATTCGCACACACAAGCTTTTCCCACCAGCCCTACCCTCTTCGACCGAGAAAGCAGCTGGACTCGCCAACAAACGCACCCTCGCACCACACCCAGCCAACCAGCCTACCCCGGACTCACACACCTCCCACACAAGAGAAGAAGCTTCAGCCGCCAAAGATAGACCTCTTGCCACTTCAAAGCAGAGCACGAGTCATCGTGCACATTAGACCTGCATAGCGGACGAACTGCATACACAGCACGCACCACACAAACTTACACTTACACACGCAAACGCACACACCAAATGGCGATCCGGGACACCTGGCACCGCATGGTGCGCAAGTCCTTCTCCTCCTCATCCTCAACAGCCCGCAGCGACGACGGCGACGACGTCACGGCCCCAGCAACGGCAGCAACAGCCGGCACCTCCCCGACGCCCAGCGCCGTCCCGCTGTCCAAGACATCGTCCCGGCTCACGGGCAACCTATCGAAAATAACCTCGTGGCGCTCCAACGCCTCCCGCCACCACGCAAACGGCAGCAGCGGCAGCAGCGGCAATGGCAACGGTTCCAAGGAGCATCACGATGGCAGCGCCGGCTCCTCGGGCAGCAGGAAGGCCTCCCCCAAGCGCGACTCCCCGCCCAAGTCGATCCTGAAGAGGTCGGGCGGCAACGGTGGTGGGTTCGGTAATGCCTTCCCCAAGCGCCTGCACCCCAGCGAGAGGCCCCTCACAGAGCAGAACCTGCGCCACCAGGAGATGCTGGGCACCTTCACCATGAAGTTCGGCCGCAGCCGCCGCTTCAGCCGCGGGGCCCGCAGCAGCTTCTCCGGCATCAGCCCGCGGTGCAGCATCGACTCTTCGGCCGGCATGGGCGGTACCGGCTGGAGCGCCGACGAGGACGACGATGGCGCGCCTGGCTACCACAGGCGGATGAGTTCCGCTGCCGTGGCGCCTGACGAGGCGCGCATTGCCGAGGAGAGCTCATGATCGCGGGCTGTTTTTTTGTTTTGGATGGATGGCGTCGTGACCAAGTTTTGATGGGATCTAATGTTTCGGTGTCTTTTTCATGGCTTTCAGGGTTTTTCAAATCCCCCCCTTGCATCGGGAGGATGGGCGTTTTGGGTGTCTTGCATGGACGGCTGGGTCGGGCTGGGTTGGGCACGGGGCGGGCTGAGCACCAAGCGCTGGATGGCTGCCCTTGGTTCGGGCGCGGTTTTCAGGGTCCATTTACATACATGTCTTACATACATGAGAGGCTTATTTGGGATCAGAAAAAAAGATCTACTCGGGAGGGTTTACGTGCGAAAGATTCGGCTGGTTGGTTGATCCATAAGAAAGATGCGACCTAATATTGGACGTGGCAGGTTACACAAGGAAAGTTAGATCTTTGCCGAAGACGCTGCAACGCTCGTCAGAGTACGAATTAGAGATATTCTAATGCATGTCAAAAAGACAATACATAACCCAATTGTTTCAATTTGGGGGCCGTCAAGAAGTGCGAAATGTACTATATCCTTGTATATCCTTGTCATCAAATCCCTATCTGGAAGACAACGCCAGACACTTCACACAAACTTGACCGTCAGCTTCTTGAGGTTTCAGCTGCCAACCTTGAGACAAAGTCTATGTTCTCACAATTGTGCAAATGTGACCCCGGTTGACGAAAACCCAGTAAACAAGGCTTGCCGAAGCCTCAGCCAAGATGGCTCAATTCATTGAGCCACTCAAGAGCGACATCTGATCAGTCGCATTTCAGTTTTGATGCATTACAAAACTTGTAGCCGCTCGTTGCTACGGACGTAGAGGGCAGTAGGCGTCAGTGAGAAGTTCAGCCAACCTTTGGTCTCATAGCAAAGTCGGCGCGCGCGGAACAAATCCGCGTTCACAGCCGGCGTTGATCTCATGACCCTCCGTCTCGACGAAATATCGAAAGATGCTTTCCGCTGTCACGCCCAGTTTTTCAAAATAGTCTCGCCATCTTTCAAACCAGTATACCCCACCGTCTCAACCCAAAGCCTCTCCCTCTTCCTCACATCCTTTGCCTCAGCCGTCATCTCCTCGACGCGCGACCCGTAGAAGTACCCTCCCTTGGGGGGCGGCGAGCCCCGGAACGCACCAGCGATCACGTCCCCCGCCCCCAGCTTCAGCGTGCGGAAGGGGCCATTGGGCTGCAGCCACGCCATGAGCGGCGCCAGCAGCGGCAGGATGAGCTTGAACATGAGCAGGCTGATGTACCACGGCCCGCGGCGCGTGAGGTTGCCCGGCATGGAGCCCGGGTCGACGCCGAGGACGCAGATGCGCGACAGGGCTGGGTCCGTATCGAGCCTCCTCTGGAGCTCGGGGCTAGAGCGGTGTGCGGATCAGCGCGAGGCGTTCACTCAACGATAAAGGGGAAACTAAGTAGAACCTACATCATCATAGCCTGGCAGAACTTGGACGCGCCGTACCGCCGGAACCCCCCATTGAAGCTCGAGTCCTCGGCAGACGGGCTCCACGTCCCCCTGGCGACGGCCTCGCTGCTCCCGTCCCGCATGAACTCCATGAAGCGGGCCTCGCTGTATGACCCCTTCCCCTTGGGGTTGAACGGGTCGTGCGACTCGCTGCCCACCACCACGACCCGGCCCTCCTGCCGGTCCATGCTGCCCAGGAGCAGCACCGTGAGCAGCCAGTGGCCGAGGTAGTTGCTCGCAAAGGTCATGTCGAACCCCTCCGGCGTCCACGTCTGTGATGTGAACTCGAGGTAGCCCGCGTTCGGGAACAGCGCCCTGATCGGCGGGATCTCGCCCGCTGCGACGCGCGCGCTGATGGAGCCCGCCACGGCGCGCACGCTCGCCAGGTCTGTGAGGTCGAGCGAGATGATCTCGTGGGCGTGCGAGGGGGTGGTGGTGGTGGTGGTGTCTCTGCCACCAGGCTGCTGCCCGAGTGCTGACCTCAGGGCCGGCGCGTTGTTGGCGTCGCGCACCGCGTAGAGCCCGTGGTACGCGGCTAGCTCGGGCGTCGAGGCGATCTGGGAGGCCATCTTGCTGCCCAGGCTGCCGTTGGCGCCGGTCAGGAGGATTGTGCCCTTCCCGAGGCTGGCTTGGGGGTTGGCCATTGTGACTCTGGTTTGTGTGTTGTTCGGGTTAGATTTTTGGGAAGCTGGGTGTTGGTTGAAAGTAGGCCGGAGGATTGAAGTAGTAATTAAATGCAACCAAAAGGCTCAACAATCTTGTAAGAACCCCTGGCCACCTATGCATAACATATTCCAACGAGATGAAATGATTCACAAAAAATTGGTCCTCTTTTTGCTTGGCCGATTGGAGAAAACCCTTGGTTGTGGGCGACTCTAAACTCTTCCTCGATAGCTTAGAAGCAATCAAAGATGGGCCGGCTGCGTGTGCACACTTCATATGTCATCAGCAAGACTCCTCGACCACCACAGCTGTCTTCACTGCTTTTGGACTGGCTGTTTTTCTTCATAGCATCTAAACAGGAAGAATCAAGGCTGCAAGCTGCTTTAGTCTGCGTGAGGGCTAGCCTGCACTTTAAGTGGCTTAATCTCAGCAAAACTTCTCTTTCTAAACTCCATTCAAGATCAGGCTTCAGAGCCAGCAAGGTCCCGAAGAGTCAAACAAGGATGTGGGCGTATTGATTTGTCGTCTTGTCATTTTTCTTGTGGATTAATACGATCATATATTGCCGCTGTGTCATCGGAAATCGCTGATCGGAACAAGAGATAGATGTTTTGAAAGTGCGGCTCTCGATAGTGTCAACAACGCACACCTCACGTATCAGCTGACACTTGCAGTGCCACCACAGACAATTGTGTGTCTAAATGCTGTGCTTGTTCAATTGGTACTTTACTTCAAGTTTATTCAAGCTAGGTACAAGACGATACGGGCATCTGCAGTTTCGGGACCGAACTCCGCCAAGCAGTGCCGGAGGAATGCACTAACAGACCCCACGGCCCGCATAATATATAAGCGGGCACGAACTCCGTGCTTGCTTTGTAAACGACCCGTCAGGTTGCTCCGCGCCGCCACACGACGCGCTCCGTAGATGTCGTCTCCACGAGACAGGAATGGGGTCAGCTTAGCTCATTGGGCTTATCACCGCATATGGGATTGCGCCGAGTCGTCCGCATGGCTGGTGAGGCTGGCCGGATGTTACACGGCGACTCGTATGCTTAGGTTCGATGTAACAAACTGCCAATATAATAAGTAGGTCTCTAGGTCTTACTTCAGCTGCAAGTTTTTGGGGGAGTTCCGAGATCAAGACCACTTTCACAAGTGAAGAACCAAGCAAGCGAGCCAAAATTCATTTCATACAACTCACATCGAAATTCTCCACGCTCTGTCAACCATGGCCATACAAGAGTCCCGCAAAGTCACACTCGTCGGTGCCACAGGCAACGTCGGGAAGCACATCTTGAACAGCCTCGTGGCAGCCGGCCACCAAGTCAACGTGATCACCCGTTCCAGCTCCAACATCACCGTCCCAGAAAATGTGACCCTGCACCGCGGCGACTACAACGACGAGGCCTTCCTCACCACCGCCCTCAAGGACCAAAACGTCCTCATCGCCGCCCTGACCTTCGGCGCATACGAGGTCCAAACCCCCCTGTTCCGCGCCGCCGCCGCAGCCAAGGTCCGCTGGATCGTCCCCTGCGAGTTCGGCGCGGACCCCAAGGCCTCGCTGAACGACCACATCGCCCTCATGAAGGCCAAGAAGCCCTACCGCGACCTGGTCGAGGAGCTCGGCGTCAGCTCCTGGATCGGCGTCGTCAACGGGCTCTGGTTCGACTACGTGATGCCCCTCGGCGCGTTCGGCCTGGGGGTCGACGCCAAGACCAAGACGGCTGCCTTGTACGACGACGGGAACACCAAGACCAACTTCACCACCCTGAAGCGCGTGGGCGAGAGCCTGGCTGCGGTCCTGGGGTGGCCTGAGGACGAGCTCGCCAAGTTCAAGAATGACTGGGTGTACTTTAGCTCGTTCTATATCACGCAGCGGGAGATCTGGGCGGCTGCCATGCGGGCCACCGGCACCGAGGAGAGCGACTGGGCTGTGTCGGCGAGGCCTAGCGAGGACGTGATCAGGGAGTGCAAGGAGCAGATGGCGAGTGGCGCGGGCATGGCTGCAGGGCAGCAGCTGCTGATGGCTCTGACCCTCGGCAAGGGCATAGGCGGTGACTACCAGGAAAAGGTTCTGGATCCCAAGCGGCTTGGTCTGGAGCCGGAGAGTCTGGGTGAGGTTGTCAAATCAGTCGTGGATGAAATAATCTCGGCGCCTTAGGAGACTTGTTCATAACGAGCTTTGCTCGGCTGTCCACTTCGCCGCAGCATTCTGAAGTATATATACAATCTAGGCTGTGCTTTTTATGTATTATCCGATGCAAAAAATCCATTCCAGGCTGACATCCTTCGAAATGGTCTCCGATTTAGGTATACTGCAAACTTCCGTGCTGATCTTCCCTTCGGGAGTAGACCCGCGTGGGATACAAACCTCCATTAACAAGCAATTTCGGGATGGTTGGTTGGTGAGACCCACAGAGTGGCGTAGAAAACGGATCGTGGTAAGGCACAGAGGCCATCCGTAAGCTGGGGCTTCAACATCTCCACTTATCAGTCTATATTCGGTTCGCCGTCCGATTGATGACTCTTAGCCGAAAGTGAGATACCACCTCCGAAGCTGGACTTCTTTAAGTTGCCTATGCTGCCTGCCTCCTGACACGCCACTATTATCGAATCTTTTCTGCAAACGAGCACTCTTACACTCAAAACCCATGCGAGATCGACTCATCGACCCCTTTCCATAATTTCCTTGACTATGGAAACAATCACTCCCCTTACGGACAATAGTCTACACACCTCAAGCCCCAATGAATCTACTTGGCAAACTGACATGGAAGAGCTCATAGCGGCAGCAAAAGCGTATATGGAGTCATGTAAGGGCCGAGACTATCACGAAAACATCGGAGGATTTCTCTTCACGCCAAAGGTTCCTCCCCCTGGAGTGACTCGCCTGTGGGTAAAGGTACGCGGTACAACTTCCACCCTCAGGGGGAAGTGTGATACACAGGAATTCGTACATAACGAGATTACCGAGAGAGGTCCGTCCTCAGATCATGTCTTCCATGTGCCCAGAGTTTACGCTTATGCGGAATTCGAATTTGAGGAATTTCTCCACAGTTGCATCCTCATGGAGTTTGTCACGGGGACACCTCTCAGCACTATCATGGAGCCTACTCTGTGGTCAAGGGATTTATCGGAGTCAGCGAAGAAAGAAGTAGTTCGTCCGTACAAAGACAGGGTCGCAAATTTCTTATCTTTCCTCCTCTCTCTTGAGCCGCCCCCCAATGCCGCTCCCGCCCCGGTCAACGGCGGCCGGATAAAGAACTTCGTATTCGGCCTTGTCGATAGCGATGGACCCTGCATTTTCGAGACGCTGGAGCAGCTCCAGGACTGGGTCAATCAAGAGAATGAGAAGGTACGTTTCAGAAAGAGCTGCCATGAAGCTTTGACTAACATTCTCGACACGTGTAGGTGATACTCAACCCTGATCTCCCCGCGACGGCCGACCTTGTATCAGAGGGCCTCAGGCTGTGCTACTGTGATGTCGGCTTCCATAACTTCTTGCTGGAGGACCCTGAGGATCCAGATAGTCAATTGAACATCATCGACTTTGAACACACGGCCTGGCTTCCCTTCAGCTTCCTAATTTGGGCGCTTTGGAAGGAGAGGGAAGTGTACATCGTGGAACAAGTTACATCGCAGACCGGGATGGAGATACCGAGAAGTAATGTTGAGGCACTTCACAACATATTTCTACAGCGGCGGTGGGAGTAGCCTTGCGCGCAAGTGGAAGGTGATAGGGTACTTCAGAGCAGTTCATTATGCCCATTAAGCGGCGTGCCGGGCTCTACATACTACAGTAATGCGGATGAGTGAAAGGATGTCAGCGTGACCTCTCCACCAATAAAGAATTGACTTATTTATACTTATGCTATGTCGAATTTCCGCAAGCCTGAGCGCATTTTCTCTAGTTCTTCCACCGGGAGCTTAAGCTTGACGTGGGGATCCTGTTGTAATTTGCTATAAAACTCCGCGGACGAAGAAGGAAACAAGACTTCAAGCCGCGGATCTATCAGCGAGCGTTGTCCGGTCCGAACGTCTTCCCAGCACGAATGGACGCCCCATTCCCGGCTCGAAGCATAGACTCTGCGGACGCCTGCCGGCAATGGACCCAATAGTTCTTCCCCTTCAGAGATTCCGAGCGCATAACACTCGCCTACTATACGGAACCGGTCCTGCCCACAATGCCGGAGGACCATGGGTGTATGGCACCCGATAAAGACACAGACAAGATCCCCTTCCCGGGCCAGTGGCGGTGCGATCCCCAGGTACCCGCGGCTCGTATGCATCAGCTGCCTCCCCCCTATCATCGCCCGCGACACACCAAAGAAGCCGGTTTGCGGACCCATGGATCTATCTTCGGGGTCTCTTTCTGCTTCGGGTCGATGAAGGTCTTCGAGCGTGCGTATCGCGTCCTCTAGGCTGGGCTCGTATCCAACCCACGGCTCATTGTACTCTTCTAGAGCATTGGCAAGGATTGTCCTCGTGTATGCCTCTTTCATGGTGATCCCAGTCACGTAGTCTCCAGTCAGTTCGCTTTCCGGTACGAGATGCCGGATGGCGTCCGCGACCTCTCTGATGTGTCTGGCTGTCAGGATATCCGGCACGGGCTGCAGCCGCCTTATCGTCATGGTTGAGATGCCTGTCAGGGTCAGGACTCGGCGGTCTGAAGAAAGCGCGCAGACAGCTGCCAGCTGCGACGAGGCGAGGCCCCTCCAGAACATTCTCCCAAAGATGGTTTCCTTCTTCGACCAGTCCGGCGTCCAGCTGGGCATATCCGGCCCGTCGCCCGGCTGGGGTTCGCACTGGCTCAAGAGGTTGCAGCATTCAAAACGGACGATCCACCGCCACAAGACGTCTCGAAATACAGTGCCAAAGTCCTTCGTGTAGTCCGGGATACCGACCACCTCCCTCTCCGCCTGGGGCAAGAAGTTCAGCACCGCGTAGAGCCTGTCCCGCCGGTCCGAGCAGCTGGACTGCCCAAAGGCGACACGGATGAATCCGAGCCCTAGAGTTGATGGCTGCCCGATAAACCCCCTGAGAAGCAGAATCCGCTCGTACAGCCTGGCCTCGTACTCGCACGGCGGACGGTGCCTGTTGCTCTTGTAGAGCCCCATAAGGCCGCGCCGGAAAAGAGGCCACGCTACGGCGCAGGGCCCGCACTGTACCACGGCCTTCGCCTCGAGGGCGAGGATCTCCTGCCGGATCCAGAGACGGGAGAACCAGCCCCGGCAGAGGAGGTAGTAGATCGAGCGGGTGTCCTCGGCGGTGATGGGAACGTGTAAGAAAGTATAGACGAATAGTTGATATATTAAAGGTCTTCCTGCCTGGTCGAAGATGAGGGAGGAACAGACCTATTTATCTTCGTTCTATTATAACTAGCAGATCCCTATATAATAAGGGAATCCCTGATAATCTATCATCTAATAATAGGGTAAAATACTAGTATATTATATATATTTTTATATACCCCCTTAAGCTAATAAATATATATATATATTAGCTTAGAATACCTCTATTATAGTAAAAAACTCTTTATTTTTAGGGAGAAAAATACTAAAATAAAGTATATTCTTATTTACTAGTATAAAAACCCTTTATTTATAAGGGAAAATAACTAGTTATATAGGTAGTAGCTTATTATTTAGTTAAAACTTTAAAAAGATAAAAAGGGGTAAAAATATAAAAATTCCCCTAGAGGGTAAGTTAAACTTATACCCTCTTAAATTCTAGTAGCTTAGTTATTAGAAGTTATATTATTTATATAGACTTTATATATTATAATTATATAAAACTATAATTATTATATATTTAATAGGTATTTTATATATATTTAGTTATATATTCTACTAGTTAAGCTATAGGTATTATAAATTTATATTTATATAAAGATTTAGCTTCCCTCCTAGGTATAAGGTTAAAAGACCTATAGTTGTTTTTTTTTAAATAATTTTATTCAACTATTTTAAATCTATAGCCTAATCTAGTCTCTAGCCTTAGCTGAACCTTTTATTAAAGTTTTCAAGTACCTTCTTCTCCGCTAACAATAACTTTATACCCCTCTATAGCTTCACTCTAAGGGATATATAGGTTTTAATAGTATTAGGATCTACATTATACTCTCTTAGTTTATTAATTAATAAACTAAGCTTTATTAATATAGATATAGTCTCTATAGCTTTAAATTTAAGGGCTCCTTCTATATAGAGGTATACCTAGTTATTAATCACTATTCTATAGCTATTTATATAGAACTATTAGTTCTATATATCTAGATAATAGATTATAGTTACCTTACCTATTATCTTAGCTTTAGTGGTAAGTATAGTAGGCTGAAAGATTACTTTTAAGTAGTCTTGTATAAGAAGGTTGTAATAGGTGTATATTTAAGTAGAGCTAGAACCTTAGTTGGGGTAATAGCAGCTTTTTATATCATTACCTATTTTAGCTAACTTATATTCATCCCTAAGTTATATAGCGATAGCACTTTCATATAGTGCTTAACAGCGTTAGACTAGGTTACCTATAGTCCACAATAGCTTCAACCTTAACAGGCTAACAGCTTATCAACAGTACCGGTATAAACAGGCACAGCCTAACATACTACAGCTACTAGTACAGAATAGCGACTTCTAGCCACAGACAGGTTACAGAGAATTACAAAGTTACTATATCTTCTTTTACTGTATCTTCTTTTACTATATCTTCTTTTATTATATCTTCTTTTATTATTGATTCCAGCTTAATAGAGGAACTCAAAAAATATAAATAGTCGATAAAGATTTAGCTTCTTTAAAAAACTTATTTAAGTATACCCTAATAGTATATATAAATATATAATATATATATATACTATATATAAGTTAACTATTTTAAGCTATATATACTTTATAAGCTAATATTTATTTTAAATAAAACTATTATTATTTACTAGTATAAAAATCTTAGAAAATTCTTTTTAAGTCTTTATTATATATAATATTTAGGGAAAATTTAATACTAGTTATTTAGATAGGAAATACTTTTATTTTTAAATTTTAGTATATACTTTTTATTATTTAGTATAAAACCTTCTATTATAATTCTAACTTTTATTCCTCTTTAAACTATATTTTTCTCTAAACTCTTTAAATATTAGTCTATTTAGAGGTTTTATTAGCTAGTCTACTATATTATCTTTAAAGTTAATATATTTTAAAATAACTTTATTATTTTTAATAAAATCCTTTATATAGTAATAAAAGATATATATACTTAGTTCTCTTATAAAAAGTATTATTTTTAGCTAATATTTTAGCCCCTCTATTATCTATATAAATAATAGAGTATATAGCTTATAACTAAACTTTATATTATTATTAAAATACTTAAATAAATTATATAAATATTTAACTTCTTTAATAGCTTCTCTAAAGCTATATATTTAGCTTCTATAAAGAATAAAGCTTAAGTTTTTATAGTTATAAATTCTAACTAATAAAATTTATAGGAATTTCTTCCTTATTATTTTATAAGCTAAATATATAAGATAAGGTATTTCTTCTACTATTTAAATTATCTATCTATAAGGAATTAGTATATTCTACTATTTATAGATTATCTCCTTTATAGTTAAATATTTTAGTTATATATAGAATTTTATAAATATATCCTATATTTTATTTAGTTCTTTTATATATTCTAAGTTTAAATTTACTATATATCTAGTAAGTTTATTAACTAGATAAGCTAGATCTATTCTAGTTTTTAAACTAGTATATAGTATAGACCTTATTTATTATTAATATAAGTTTATTTCTTCTTATTTAGCTTAGTTAGGATTTTTCTCTAATTTTCTATTAGGTATATATAGTATAAGTTAAGGTTTTATTTCTTTATTCTTAACCTTTTCTTTAATTTTAAATTTATTTAATAGTTTATCTATATATTTATTTTAATAGATTTTAATTTATTTATTTTTATTATCTATTTTTATATTATTTTCTAAGAAACTATCTAACTCTCTTTAAAATTTAAGTTTTATTTATTTATTTATTTTAATAGTTATATCTTTTATATCTTAATTATTAAGGCTAGTAACTATTATATTATCTATATAGTATATAAATATTATTTATAATATATTATATATAAATATATTTTTATCTAATATATAAGTAATAAATCTTAGATTTATTAAAACCTTATATAAGTAGTTATACTATAATTTAAATACTTATTTTAAGCTATATATAGCTTTCTTTAAAAATACTACTTTATTTTTATATTCTAGCTTATTATATAGGTAAAATAGTAGTTTTATATATATTATAAAGTCTATATTTAAGTATAGAAATATATTTTAATATTATAACTATATATAAAATATTCTTTATTTACTACTATATTAATAGTATAGTATAAGTCTTTAAGTAGTATATAATATTAAAGATTTCTAAATAGTCTATTCCTATTTATTAGTTAAAACCTTATACTATTTATTTAACTTTAAAATAGGTATTTTTTTATTATTTACTATCTAATTTTTCTTTATAATATTTAAATTATTTATATATTTCTTTTTATATACCTATTTACCTTTTAAAGGTTTATATCTAGATAGTAATTCTACTATTATATAAGAACCTTAATCTATTAAGCTATTATCTTTATCTTTTATAGCTCTTATTTATAAAAGTTTTTCTATAAAGTTTAATATATCTCTTAGACTAATAGGTTTATTTATATTAGATACTATAATAGAATATATATAATTATTATTTATTTTATTTTTATCTTCTAGTATATTTATTATTCTATCTAAAAGTATATCCTTTATATTATATATATAGTTCTTTAGATTTCCTTATACTACTATTTTATTAAGTATAGGAGGAGAGTTTTCTCTAAGATTTTCTTCTATATTATTATTATTATTATTAGACTCTTTATTTAAATTATAGTCTATAGATATATAGAGCTTAATATTATTTTTATTTTTTATTTTCTCTTTAAAGTTTATATATTTATCTTTAAAAATATATATATTATATACTAAAAGAGGCTTTTTCTTTTAAATATCTTATATATAATATATATTAGATTCTAGAATTATATTTAATAATATACTCTTTTTATTTCTAGGTTCTAACTTAGTCTTATAATATTTATTATAATAATAAACTATAAAACCTTATATTTTTATATTATTAATATAAGAGTTATTAGATTTATTTAATAGCTTATATAGTATTTTATATAATAAAGCTTTATATAAAGTTATATTATATATATATATAGTATATTTAATAGCTTTACCTTATAAGTATATAAGTAGTTTAGCTATATATAATAAACTTTTAATCTTATTTATTATAATTAAATTTAATCTATTAAACTATTAGGTTCTTTAGTATAAGGAGGTATAGTAGAGTATTTTATACTATATTTTCTAAATATATATTTAAATTTTTATTAATATATTTAGTACTATTATTAGTAAAGACTTTTTTATTCTTTTATTTATTTTATTTTCTATTTTATTCTTATAATTTTTATAGGATTTTAATACTTTTTCTTTAATATAAAGTAAATTAACTTCTAAATATTTAAAAGATTTATCTAGAAATAGTATATAATATTTATATTTATTATAAGTAAGCTTTAAAGATCTATTTATATTACTATATACTTTATTAAATATATTATAAACTTTATTATTAATACTTTTCTTATTAACTTTAGTTATATATTTAGCTATTAAATAACTATTATACTTAGAGATATAGTCTATTATTAGTTTATTTATTTTAATATTAATTTTATTCTTTATAAAAAGTATTTTAAAGACTTAAGATTTATATAGCTTAGATAATAATACTACTTATATACTTTATCTAATAATATAATATTTTAAATATTATAGATACTTTTAATATTATTTATTTTATTTATTTTTATTTTAATATAATATAGACTATTTTTATAGTATTTTTAGTTATTAACTTATTATTCTTCTTAGAATATAAGTAAATATTTTTACTATTTAATTTAAATCTTATAAAATTAAAAATAATAAAGTAATCTATTATATTAATACTTAATCTAAGTATATAATATATATTCTTAAGTTTTCTTTTATAATTACTTTATAAAAAGAGTATAGTATTACTTTCTATTATATTAACTTTAAAAAGCTTATCTTTCTCTATTTAATACTTTTATTTATATATTTAATATTATTAAAAATCTTTTATTTATAAAACTTATTATATTTACTTTTAAATCTATAGCTACTTCTATATAATAAAGGTTTATATATTATTCTCTCTTTAAAATATTATTATTATTAGCTATAGTTAATATAATAAGGGAAATATTAGGAATATTTTTATTTACCTTAATTTCTATATCTTTAAGGTTTAAATCTATTAGATCTTTATCCTTTTTTTCTTTTTTTTTATAAGTTATTAAGGCTTAATCTTATTCTAATAAATTAGAGTTCTTAGAGTTTAAGAAGGAAGAAGATAAAGAAGAATATTTTTTATCTCTTACTTCTATAACTAAGAGTTTTTCTTATAATTTTTCTCTTTTTCTTTTTAAGAGATTTTCTAAGAAAATTCCTTATTTTTCTCTCTCTTTTCCTCTCTTCTTAACTTTCTAGGCTTTTAAAGCCTTATTAAGGTATAAGAAATAATAATCTTTCTTTTTATACCCTTTTATATTATAATTAGAGTATTTTTTATATTTAAAAGATTTTTCTTTTTCTTTTTTCTTAGTTCTAGACTTAGTATATAAAAGTCTTTCTAGAAGCTTTATTTCTCTTTCTTAACTTTTATCTAATAGGTTAGAAAATAGAGAATTTATAGTATATTCTTCTATATTCTTCTTAAGGGTTTAAGTTATATTCTAGATAAATCTAGTATATTCTTTATCTAAGCTATTAAGAATAAAGCTTATTACTACTTATTTTAGAAGAGTAATTTTATTAGAAGTGTGATAGTATAGGCTTATAACTACTGGATAACTAATTAGGTTAAATTGGTTATTATAGTCTTTTAGCTTAGTGGTTTATGCTATTAGACTAAAGATGGTCTCTGTGTAGTAGTTAGGGGTCTAACTATCTTAATAACTAATTTAAGGGTATAGGTTTAAGCCTCTATATTTGAAAATCTTAGTGGTGGAGGGCACTGCTACTGACTATAGGGCTAAAACCGTTTGCTATAGGGGTAGCTTAATTGAGTTACATGGTATCCTATATTGTTGAGATTTTTAGGCCTTTTATTTACTGTATACTAATTCAGTGTAGTGCTGTCTAGGCTTGTATAACCAGCCCCTAACTGAACTACCTTATGTTTATGCTTAAGAAGGCCTTAGGGGGGGAATATAATGGTATAGGCTTATAACTACTAGATAACTAATTAGGTTAAATTAGTTATTATAGTCTTTTAGTCTAGTGGTTTATATTATTAGACTAAAGATAGTCTCTATATAGTAGTTAGGGGTCTAACTATCTTAAGAAGCTAGTTTTTTAAATAATAGTTTTATTTTATATATATATTCTTCTATAGACTTAAAGTCTTATAAGTAGATATTAAAAAACTCTTTATAAAGTAAAAACTAATTATTAAATCTACTAGCTTTATAGTATTTTTTAAGTATATTTTAGGCTTTTTTAGCTAAATTTAATCTTTTTATAAATAGTAGAGGACTAGGTTTATAAGCTATCTTTAAAATTATTATAGCTTTTTTATTTTAAGTATTAAATATACTTTTAAAGAGGTTATTTCCTATATAGTTTTTCTTTTCTATATAGGTAAGGATTTTTATACTTTAAAAATTATAATTTTTAAACCTTTAAGTTAAGGTATATTAAATTTTTAGAGTTACTTATATTAAAAGGTATATATTTAAAGTATATAAATATATATAAGAGATTTATAAATCTTTAATATAGTAAAATAATAGATATTTTTTTATATATTTTATATTTATTTTTAGGAGAGTTTTATTTTTAAGAAAAATAGAAATATTTCTTATAGTTATATATAATCTATTATAGAATAGAGAAGATTTAAGAGTTAAATTTAGTATATAAATTATTTAAAATAATTTCTTCTATATATAAGTTATATTTATAATAGAAAGATATATAAAGAATTCCTTTAAAGATCTTTTTTTATAAATTATAATCTAGTATTTCTTTTTAATATAGAGAATACTAGTCTTCTATATATATATATAATATTTAAAAAGAGGAGTTTTTAGTAAAGATATAGTTAATATATTAAAGAATAAAAGAGAGGTTTTAAGAAAGTTATATATATTTTTAGATAAAAGTTTAAGATTACTTATATATAAAGTAGAGTTATATAGAGAAGAAGAGGTATTAAATAGTATTTTTATTAAATTTATTTATTAAGTTTTAAAGAAGTTAATATAAGTAAAAGATAGAGATTAGTTTTTTAATATTTAGTAGAAAAATTAAAAGAAATTAATAGATTAAGGTTTAGATAGTAGAATTTAAAGAATAAGTAGTTAAGACTAATATTATTAAAAAGGTTTTATTAAGAGCTATTAAATAGTATATAATATAGATAGAGAGAATAGATATTAATTAAGTAATTAAAGAGTATTTATATAGATAGTTAATAAAAAGGTTAAGAAGATATTATTATTATTTAAAAGAGTAATTCCTAATTAGAAAGATATAGTTAGAATAGTTAGTCTAATTAAGTATAGCTAGTATATAAGAGTAGTATAGCTTATTTAATTAAGTATAATACTTTTTTTTTTTTTTTTTTAGAAAGTTAATAATAATAAGGGTAATAAAGTAAATTATTAGTAATATTAGTAATAATAAAGTTAATAATAGTATTAAACTAAGTATTCTTAGTATTTAATTAGTTATATAAGGTAAATTAGATAATTTAATTAGCTAAGAGCTTTTAGGTATATAATCTATAAGAAAGTATAGATAAATAGTTAATATATTAAAGGTCTTTCTACCTAGTTAAAGATAAGGGAGGAATAGACCTATTTATCTTTATTCTATTATAACTAGTAGATCCCTATATAATAAGGGAATCCCTAATAATCTATCGTCTAATAATAGGGTAAAACACTAGTGTATTATGCACATTTTCACAGAACGGTCCCGTCTGAGTTCAGCTCCTGCGCTGGGGGGGTATAGGCCTTGCTTTCTGGGACGCCAACATGCTGCAGCCACGCTGGGAACTCGAAGTCGACGAGTGTGCCCATCCGGGCAATGAAGTTCAGCGCGCGGGTGCTGTCGTGCTGCTCCGGGCCAAGCCAGGCGATGACGTGGACCGCGAAGCTGTATATGGTGCCCATCTGTGCGACCTGGGGCCCCTTTTCGATATCATTGGACTGGTCGATACATAGCGCGTCGATCCAGAGCCTTCGGGGTCTGTCTGGGTATCGCATATTGGACAGCGCGACGGCCAAGTTCCGCGTCACCGAGACCATGGTGGTCTTTTCCTTGCCAACATAAACCGAGAAGGGAGTCTGGTCTGTGTCCCAGACATATGAGACTGCTTCATAGTGAAGCGGTCCATCAGGAATGATGGGCGTCGGGTCCAGGTCAACCACCAGATCCTCATCGCTCGAGCTCGCAGGATGCAGGCTGACGAGCCGCGTGTGCCCGATTGAAGGCAGGGGAGGATACTGATACTGCTTCACCGGGGCTGTGTCTTCAGCGGTGCCAGTGTTTTGCCTCTCTGGCTGTGAGCTCGGCATAGCGTCCATCTGGTAGGACTTGATGTACCTGCAGGTCGCTGTATCGATGCCGGGTACTGTGCATCTGAGTTTGGAAGAGCCAGCCAATGAACACGTCGTACAACGCACAGGACAGGTTGTGTGAAAGTCTTGCGTTGTCTAGGTGTGGCTTGCATTGGAGTTGAGTCACACAGTAATAAGCCTCTGGTGTGGCACAAGATCCGAGAGGTGCTTGTCCACCGGGGTGAACAGCATACCAGCAAATTTGGCAATGCAATGTGCCAGGTATCTCCTGTCAGCCGCCAAGTCTAAGGAGCTAGGTCATTCAGCTGTGATATTGTTCAATGTTGCATTGCTTTTGGCGCTAAAGTGAGGAGGGTGGGCGAGAAACAAGGGCTGAACTCGGCAATCTGGAATCCCAATGGCAGGTCTGCTTATACGCTTCTTTTGTAAGGATCATTGATGATACTGGCTTGAAGAACCAATGAGACCGGACACTCCTAGAGGTGACGGGGTTTACGAGGCAACTGTGAAAAACGTTATTAAGTACAGGGGGGTCAAAGTCCGAGCAGAGCATTAAGCCGTGGGTTTATACCAGTGACCTTGGCCGGCCTAGACATTATCCTAAGACGATTTGAGAGCCTCATTCTCGAGCTGGCCGGCGTTTCGCTTCAAGTCTGTCTATGAAAGGCACTCCTCACCCTTCGGGCGAAACCACCAAAATCATCTCGAGTGAAATCGAGGATCCATAGAAGATTTCGGAAGTATTGTGAACCAGCAAGCTCGGAGCACCTGAGCTTCAGACTCTGTCTGGCCGAAGTTCCATACGCACTGAAGTCAGGGTTCGCCCCATAACGCATCAGCATCTGGACCATGTGGAAGCTAGGTTTATCGAGCTCGTCCATGTCGAAATCCTCCCATTCGTGCTCGGATTTCACTGAAAGGCCAGGTGCGTGATCTGAACCTGCACCAGTTGCACAATTCCGCTTGGAAAGGTTCCAGTTCTCCTGCAAGGATGTCATTCTCTGGCATAACCACTGCTTGCGCTTCAGTGCTGCGACGAGGAGAAGTCGCGACGCTGTCGCCACTTTGACGGCTGGCGGCATACGAGAGACTTTGGTCTCCACATACGCGAAAAGGTTCAGATGAACGGCCAGGTCAAGGAAATCTTCATAGAACGGTTCCGAGGTGTGATAATTCCATATAGTAGAGCTCAAGACTTGTTGGTGATTGCACTCCGCTCCTGCATTGCCACCATCGAACATTGCCGCTCCGATGGCATCCAGGAGTCTCATATGAGACGGCAGGCTGTCATGGAGGATGTTCATCGCGATTTCCACGCAATCCTCTAGCAAGACTCGCGAATTCTCTCTGCGTATTGCTTCTGACTGAATAGCCGATACGTCAGATGTGCGACTGCCATTTACACCTAGTAGTGGTCGGATCGAAACAGGGTCACCCGCGGGTACTGGGGACAGGAGATTAGTGGTTTGGGTGAGCTGCGGAAGGGAATCCGAGGAATGGAGCCCAGGAGATCGGCTTGCAGGCATCGCTGGGTCCGTTGCTGCTTGCGGTATCGGATCCTGCTCATTGCTGCTTTTCCAAAGCATTATGTACCCAAGACATAGTGAAAAACTCCAGTAGTCTTCCCTTTCTGTGGGAGCAGCGCTCTCAATGCTTCTCCATATATCAGGGGCTTCGAGGTAGTCCCTGACAGTCCTGTGGAGATACTGAACATTAGACATGGCAAGATTGCGGCCGTATGAGTAGAGCTTTGGCGGCACAGACTGAACTCCTGCGTGAGCTTCAGAGAGCAATCTGTCTAGTTGTTTGTGAGGTGCCGTCCCCGCTGCACCGGTGTCGGCTGCAGGTTCACTTATCTCGAGAAGGCCATTGCAGCGACTATTAATGCGCCGCTTCATTCTGACTGATATTATGAAGCGTTCCCTTTCTGTCAGAGTCTTGGGAGGCCATCTGGAAGTTGTGTCGTGGTCGGCACCATGTTCGTCGGCGAAGGCATAAACCAGCAGCGATGGCTTCACCCCAAATCCTGCGCTATGGGTTCCCCCACCGAATCCTGTCCATCTCGTTGCCCGATGGATCTGAAAAATGCGGGCAGCGTCGGAGAAATACCTTCCTTCAAGCTTGTGCAACATTTTACTGAAAAGTTCTTCGAGTTCCTCTGGAAGTTCCTCCAGCCGTGCTTCCAAATCTTTGATGCGATCACCATCAACAAGCCCTTTCACAAGCGAGCTAACGGCCAACACCACCCATAAAAACACCCCAGAGGCCTTTTTGGTAATGCTTCTGACAAGTCCTGAAGCGTTCATCTCATCCGCCCAAGACAGCTCGCGGAATGAAGGCTCTTTCTCAAGGTGATCTTTCACATAGCGCAAGATGTCGCGATGGGTCAGATGTTGTAGTCTGAGGCTTGGCTGCTGACGGAAGCCATCCTCGAAAACAACCCATGGCCGGCTAGAAACGCAGACTTTGACATTATCATACGTTCCAAGCGTGTGTACAAGAGAGATGAGTGTCGACTTCTCTCCATCAGACTCATCTAGGCCGTCTATTAAAAGAAAGAACTTGACCGAACTTTGCCCGTCTTCAATCACCAGACGGAACAGCTGCAACAGATCCTTGAAACTCATTTCATGGGAAGGCAGCAGCATAATGGTAAAAGCGACCAGTTTGTCCGAGAGTTGATCGCAATCATCTTGCTGGAGCCGTTGCTCGATGATCTGCAATAGTATCGACTGAAGGAGACCATCTTGAGACATCTGCATTTTCGAGCCTGAGTTCCAAAAGAAGAATGAGGCTGTAATCAGGGGAGTTTTGCTGCACCAGAGCCGGAGAAGGTCGTGTGTGCGTCTATCATGGTGTAACATTCTCATCAAGGTCGATTTCCCAGAGCCGGCCTTCCCTGTAATCCAATAGATGCCACGCCCATCTGTGAGCCATGTGGAAAAGCTGTCCCATGGCAGGTCAGCATCTTGAGGAGGTTTATATATCCATTGGAATGTGCCTTCGTAGTTTTCATGAATACTATCCTGGCGCTGGTAAATATCTGAGAATGAGAGGCCTTTCATCAGAGACTGGACAACATGGTGCGACTTTGCTGACCACGGCTCAAGTTTGGCAATCCCTAGCCTGACTGCCTCTGGTATGCTGATTTCGGTAGCATCATTCATAGACGTGAATTTTGTTCGGGAGGCGTATGCCTCGTGAGCTTTAAGCAACTCCATCAGCTTAGCGTTATTAGTTGGAGTGTCCAACCTGAAGTTCGGCGAGCGTAATATATCTTCGAATGAGTTCACATTTTCCCATCTGACTGCGAGATGGTCCACCTTACGGTCCAATCTCACAATGCCGTGCCTGAGAAAGATATTAATGACCGCCTACTGGTAAGATGTGAGAGCAAAAGACGTACTGGATGTTGACTAGGATCGCTGATGCCAAGGAATGTTTCAGCGCTTCTACCCTCTCACACAATCTGTCAATGTCCTTCTTCATCCAGACGCCTTTTATTGCAAGCCGAATAGCATCAATGTTCCTCCTAACTGGAGCCAGGCGCTTGTGTGTTCGTTCGGTGAGAGGCTGTGAGGCCTTTCGTTTCCTCACACCCGGATCGTGGTCCGTTGACACATCTGTCTGGTCCTGCAAAAAGTCAATGGCATTCTCCAAAAGATCCATGTGTCGAACTACCTACTTTCGGCTCTCGAGAAATAGTCAATCCCTGTAAGGCATTGACCAGTGATTCTGCGGCATCGTCACACTCATCACAAAGGGAAATCACGTTTTCTTCAATTGCAGTAGGCATCCTTTGGAGATTCTCTGGTGCTAAGAGTTTGCTAAGACCCGAGTTGAGGCTCCAAAGCTTCTCGGCATCCGAAAGGAGGGCCTGCTGAGCGCCCGTGAACCCACTCTCCGACTGATACAGTTCGCGAATTTGCATCCATAACTTGGAAGAGAAGTCGAAAATCTGAATGGCGCTGCTGGCGACGCTCAGCGACGAAAGAGGATCCATTGTGGCGATGAAGGGGGTAAACTAATGGATGAAAGGTGAATCAGTTCAGACTGAGAAATAGAGGAGCAGGGAGAGGGGAAATAGAGAGCAAAGTTGATATGGTGGAATGAGGAACTTATGACTGGTACACGTCGTCTGGCTGACACCATGCAGCGCTGTGGTAGGCCTGGGGTACCACTGCATATCATTTAGGCACCTATGTTAAGGCGTTCCATAAGGCACACGCCCACGGTCAGGCTGTTTCCATGCACAACGATCGCCCGAAAATATCTGCCAGTTCCTTGCCTCCAAAGTTGAGAGTAATAAGTGCATATGAATGAGACGCAGCAAATTGTACAACAGCAAATCCGGCCGTGGTAAAAGTACCCTGATAGCCCGCCACAAAACAAATCATAACGTCCTGCTCTCACTCCAAAACTGTTTCCTCAGTACGTGAACCGTGCCAGGTTTTCGCTTCGTACAGACACCTAAGCTAGGACACGATTTCATGTTTAGCAGGTTTCAGCTCCTAAGCTGTGACCTCCTCCACCTCCTTCGAGGCACCTCCGCCATTCTCAGTCTGGTCGTTCTTGGCAGACTCCTCGGTCTCCTGGTCCACTTTGCAATGACGACGGTGGCGGAACCAGTGCCACTTCTGGCATCCTTCAAAGCAGTAGAGAGTGGTCTTGCATCCCTTGCATCTCTGCAATTCAGGGGTACCGTGACCTCGAGTCGCTCCACAGTTGGCACAAGCGTTGGGGGGAAAGTGAAGGCAATACTCCTCGACGACAGGCGTGGGAGCAGCAGCCTTGTCTTCGACCTTGCGACGCTTCAAAGCCGGCTCCTCGGCAGTGGCGTCAGCCTCCTCAGATGGGATGGGCTCCAAACCGGGAGGACGAGGCTCAGGTCGCTGAGTCTCGCCGTCCATGCGCATGTACATGGTCTCAACCAGTCCCAGACTGACGAATTCGTAGGGCTTTCCATCAACGTACTCCTCACAGGCTCGACGCACCTGCTCAAGTTCCTCGTCGAGAAGACCAACACGTCGGTAGTTGGACTTCAGACGAGCTAAGAAACCGGGAGGAAGGGTGCAGCCAAGTTGCATCGCTAGTGGGTGTCAATCATCTGCTACACGACGCAGACTTCCAATTTCTGGGGCAAAGGCATAGCAGACGGGAGACTTGCAACAGAAAGGATGTTACTCACCACAGTAGGCAATAAGCACCAGGTCCTTGTGGCCCTGGTACTCAGACCATCGAGCGTTTGCTTTCTTGGGCCCGTGCTCCTTGATGAGGTCGGCTAGGACGCCAGAGTTGAGGAGGTCGCGTACGAGGCGGGGGAAGCGAGGGCTGTGAAGATCAACATCCCACTTCCAATCCTCCTCGAGCTCTTTCTTCGAGGGCTTCTTGTTTGTCTGGTCGGAAGCAGCCTCGGTTCCGTCTGGTCAGGACAGTCAGTAAAAGGTTCGATACAGACTCTTGTTCATGAGAATGGGAAACGAACCTGTGGCACCTCCGGACTCCTTGTTGCGCTGTTCCTGCTCCCAGGCCTCAAGGCGCATACGGATGACATCCTTCTTCAGCGGCTTCAAATCAACGGTGGCGGAGATGTGACTGATAGCGTCGAGGTCAGCGTCTCCCTCGAAGAGACCGAGTCCCCAGCGACCCTAAAATCAGTCAGAGGCTGAGCACAAGATGACAAGGACCTCCCACATCGCTGCGTCAGTATTGCTGGGCAAGAGAATCGTACCATTTTGGCAGATGCGGGGATGGGGATAGGTAGGCAAGCTTTTGTTGCTTGTATCTGATGCGTTCAGGATTGTAGTGAGCCTGAGACTGCAGACAAGGTCGCTTCTTTGGCCGCGACGTCTTGTCTGTCAATGAAGGGGGTGGGTTGAGAGGGCAGGGTGAAGGATGAGAATCAAAGGTTGAAGGGAATCAGGCAAACCACAATTAGGCAGAGACCTGGTGAGTGGCAGATTCTGTGGTGGGATGGGAAGGGGGAAGGCAATGGCCGACTTGCTTTGCTTGTGTGTGGAGGGCAGGAGGGAAGGAGGGAGCTGTCTAGGTGCACAGGCCATCCTTCCATCCTATAAGCGCCCAGCAAGACAAGCTTCCCTAACCTTAATGACCTATCGACCCATTTGAGAGCGAGAGACAGCCCCTCAGGAGGCTCTAACTCCGGAGCAGTGCATCTGTAGGGCGCACAACACTTCGAAAAAGAGCCCGAAACCTCTTTGTAAGCCAAGTCTCATTGTGGTCACAGTTGCGGCAGCTTTGTTTGCAATACCACGAGTGAAATGATTTGGCCTTAAAATTTGGAGCACACACATCCAACGCCCAGATCAAAGAGCCTTTGCCCACGCATCACTACCATCTTTGGCCTTTCACATCAATGGGACCTGTACAGGACCAATGCTTGTAAGCCAGTTCGTTCTTCTCAACCTCATCCACGATCGCAACGGCCATGTCTTCGTTGTAGATCCCGCCCACAACAGCATCATCTGCCGGTGTGTCCTTCGAGTCGACATAGACCTTGTACTCTCCTGTGCGGATTCCTAATGCAACGTTAGAACAGCCAGGTGATGAAAAGCGATTTATGTAGCTTACCTTTGTCACGGAGGAGCCCCGGCGGCGAGAGAAAAGACCACTTCTTGTCCGTGACGCCCAGCCACATGTTCAGGGCTATGCGGGAGCCTGTGATGAGACCTTGCATTCTCCTGTCCACCATGAACTTGTACAGGCGCCAGAGCAGTAACCGGGCGAAGGGTCGCATGGTCCACGAGAACCCTAGACATTTGACGTGAGCCGGGTACTTGTCGATGGATTTACAGTGCAGTCACGTACAGCCGGGACGTTCAACATTATTTCGAGCCCACTTGAACAGTCTGATCATCATGGAGAAGCCCTTTGCGCCGTGATCTGTCGCCCTTGCTATCATGTAGTCGAGGTGCTTGTTGGGCCACCCGTACCTGTTCGGCGTCAAGCTCCATTTAAAATTCCAAGAGCTGGGATCAGGGGAATCTCCACTCACCACCAAGAGTATGCGAACTCATCAGTGTCAACAAGCTGTTTTTCGGCAGAAGTGTGCAGGGACCCAGCACCTCCTAATTGTTGTCGCTTGCTCTCAGCTTACAAAACCTTGATAGCATACAAGTTGAGAAGAAAAGCTATGTCATTAAAATACATACCAATTATGATGAAGGCCCCAGAATGTGTTGATTGCAGAACAGCCTCCTTGATCTTGGCATGGCTCTCCACGCAGTGCTGATAAATCTCGTCAAGCTTGGCCAAGGGAGGCCCATAAGCGCAGACGATGGAATCGTAATCCTGGGACAATGCCTGTGCGAATTGATCGGTGTCATGGAGGTCGACAGCATGTGGCCTGTAGTCACCCTCAGCGGACCATTTCGGCGGTGGGCTGCGGGAGATGCCCACGACGGAGTGGCCCCTAGAGAGAAGCTCATCTACCACACAGGAACCACACTGGCCCTTGGGCCCGATGACGGCTACCTTGAGCTTATTTGGTGACTGTGACATGTTGAGAATTGAGTCTGAATGTGGAGTGCTTATCGGTCTTCAGACAATTCACCATTTTCCTTGATGTAGGTATTTTTGTCTCGATTGAGTTCATATATATCCGACGGCTGGAGACGAGTGCCATAACTTCCAAGGTTCCCGGGATGTTCAATGGGCCCGTGAACCCGATCCGTGGAGCTGGAGGCAATGTGTGGTTCGAGAAAAGAGGGGAGCAATTGGGGTTTACCCTGCCTTTGCGGAGACCCCAAACTTGCAAGGGAGATGGAGTCTGTGGGTGCCGTGCGTCTGTCTTCCGGAAATGGTAGGACATCACGGAAGGGCTTCTCAGAAGCTATGACTACTAGTTCAAGTCTTTCTGCATTTTAGGTGGAGTTTGGAGCTTCGAACTGTCAATCATTATTTGGAAGGTCATGTAGGGTGGGGTGAAGCAGGTCGGGTGTGTTCGCATGTAGAGAGGCTGATGATTCCTTAAACAAGTGCCACTGCAGTGGTTGCAGTCATAGCCTCGCAATTCGGAACTGGGCAATTCTTACAGTGGCACAGGCTGATATAAAAGCACCTACCCAGACACCAGTCAATCCCACCACCGAGCTTCTGGCACTTGGCTAGGGGTAGACTGCACGTAGGTACAGGCAAGTCAGCACATGCTTTGAATTCCGTACTGGACTCCGCAGTGTCCAGCTTTCAGCGGAGCTAACGCCGTAATATTGATCTTTGCACAGTAGCTCCCCCACGCTTGAGGGCCCCATGCCTCGGCCACTTCTTAATCCTTCTGCCTGGGCTTCGACGCCAAAGACTGCGATGTTGTTTACATCCATTGGAGCTCGACGTACTCAATCTCGATATTGACCTTGACTTGATAATCCACCGTGTCTGCGTTCGCGCTTTTTCGCTATCATCTTGTCCTCGTTAGCACCTAACCCAAACAACAGTGGCCAACTGCAATGGTGATGACAACGGCAGATCCGCTGCCACCAAAGAGACGCGACTGACCGACTCGGCCTAGTTGTCACCCTGCTCACAGGAGGGCGCACCCAAGCCACATCCCAACACCAACCCATATGCCCTTCTCCGCGCCAGTGCCCTGTCCAGCCTCGAGGCCATGGGCTATGACCCCAGTACTATGGTTGAACGGGGCGTTGTCTGGGCTGAAGATCAAGACCCCTTCGGCCATGTGATGCACTCGCAGTACATGCACTTCTTGGCACTTGTTTCCATCGCTTCATGGAGAGCTATGACGAGTTTCTCAGCGAGCAGGAGTATGACGATATGATCCATGCGAGGACTGTCGTCCCTGTCATACGCAAGTATGAGTTGGATATCCGGAGGCAGGTGAAGTATCCTGACTCGGTATGTGTCATCTGTCCATCCAGACTAGATGTCTTCTTGCCCCCAGCCCAGCTAACTCGGCTGGGTCACCGGTCAGCTCATCGCCGCCTACCGGCAGGACCGTGTCGAGCCGACGCGCAACAGCGGGACGACGTCCCTGTTCTCACTCAAGCAGCAAGCCATCGTTGCCCAGGTCAAAGGGCTCCGTGACCTACATGGATGTGAAGACTGGTCGCCCTGCTGATATTCGAAGCCTCGGTGGAGGATGGCCGGTTTTGTACGATGGTCTCACACGCAAGTCTGAACGTTCAAACCCCTTCAGAGAAAAATGGGAGGCCGACCACCCGGCCAAATCCAAGATTTGATGAGTATGCCTGGAGCTAGCTAGGTAGATAGGAAGGTCGGCTGAACTTTGTATAAAAGAAAAAAAAAAGGACTTTATTAGAGACCAATTCCACGTCTCGTGTTCATGTTTGTGCACCCACGGCTAACAATATTGTGGTGCCTCCTACCCTGAATCTACGCTAGGGTCAACTGGTACTTAACTTCCTTCCCAATAGGTGCGCCCCTTGTGCTTCCCCCTCACTCGAAGGTCGCAATTCCATTGCCTCTGTGCAATTTGCCGCCACGAATCTATTGTCTCTGGGTCTGGCGCGGGACCCGTTAGAAGCAGCCGTCCTTGCCTCGGCCCTTCGGAGACTGTATGCACTTCCGGCAGCCTCGTCCTCGAGGTGTCATCCTGTGGACATGTCTCAATGTAGACACTGATAAGTCGTCGGTCCTGGTGATATATGGGCATAAAGAGCGGAACTGCTATCGAGAGGGACAGCTTGATGAGGTTTGGCATCTGTGGTAGTGCCAGTGTGACGGCGTCGTGGAGCTCGGCTGACACGATGCCGATGTCTTCAAAGTAAGGGTTGTAATAGTCATAGATCTCGACGATTTTCAGTTTGGGCCAGGCTGGCGGGCTGTCCGGCCCGGTCCCCTTGGCGGCCACCGACTCTTTTAAGAAGTATGGCACGTTGACCACAGTGCAGATCCTCAGTATCTCGAGCCTGCATGTCATAGCATACAAGGATTGGCTTAGATTGAGCGAGGAATGTGTGGGCAACATATGGTCAGCCATCCTGAGCCCGTCGACTTCAGACACAAGAAGCAGTGACTGGAGCTTGGATTCTTGGAAGCGCTCAAGGGCTCGCAAGACCCTCTCGAAAGCTGCCCTGGCCAATCGCTTGAGTTCAATGGTCTCTGGGTTGGTAGCGTCGCCGTGCCCGGCAGCGGAAAATATGGTGTTCAGGCTCGGCCATGTTCGCGGCCTGCCCGAACGCTTATAAAGATTGATTGAAATTTCAATTTTCAAGACTGCGTTTATTCGTCCCTCGATGCATATCCTCTCAAATTTGTCGAGCGCCCCGGGGTCGTCGTAATCCGGAAGACTGGGGCGGAAAAAGATGTCACCAATGTCGAGTAAAGTGTTTCTGCCAAATTCAGGAATGACAAATGTGAGAGACCGAAAAGTATGCTTCTCAACCGCAAACTTCCACTGCTTATTGATGGTGGCATATTCTCCAACTGGATTGCGAAGTCTGCTGCGCTGTTCGTACGGGATTAAGCGCAACTCTCTCGGCTTCCAGTGGCGGTCTCGGCTTCGAAGCCACTCCTCGATAATGGCCAAGCGGAGCTCGTAGGGGAGATCACGAAAGAGGTGGAAAGAAGAATCTGAGTCAGCCGGGGACTCCTGATCCATTTTCATGAATTCGACGTCTGCTAGATCGATGTCCGAAAGACTCAAGTGCTGTTGTGAGCGTGGTTCAGACTTTCTGAATGAAGCCCGGGTTGGAGTTGGTTGCAGATGGAAAACGAGATGGGAACGTTCTCGGAAAATGAAGAGGAAGAGGCTTGAAATAAACCGGCTGTAGGGCTAGGGGACCAAGTAGCATATACGAGATGATGGACCTATCAAACTACTCTAGAGGATGTGTCAGACTGGTCGAAACTAGATGTGTGTCTAACCACTAGACCATGAAGTAGAAAGGAAGCCAGGCTGGTCTGCAATTGTCGGTCGCAGGCCCTAACTGCTGCTAGTGCTCAGTTCCACAAGATAAAATAATCTCACGTTCTGACAAAACCACAGTGTCAAGTGGATATTAGACATAGCATCACAGACAGGATAAGTTTCACTGCATGAGATGGGTTGTGAGTTGTGTAACTTTTACTATTGTGCCCTAATTGCTGAATCCTCGGGCTTGATTCTCTGAAATGGTAAGCCGAAGAGAGCGACCAACGTTGACAAGACTTTCCATAGCCACTCTTGCGTATCCACTAACAAAATGAACACTGCAATCTTTGAGAATCGACATTCAGTCTAGTCGAAAGCCCGGTCCAGCACTCAGTCTATGTGACTGATCTGTGGACTGCCTGATCCGTTTCCAGGGGATTCTATACATCTCCATAGCTGCTGGCGCGTCGCCCGGCGTCACACAGACACTGGCGCTGCGAGTCGCGTGGACTAGCAGTGGTAGCCCGTGGGACCTGAAGGTGCCCGGCCTTTTGATCTGGAGATCCATGCGAGCCGAGTTGCAAGTACACAAGGTCGTTGCTAGGAGCGTGTCCCGAGGCCGCAGAGAAGTCAGCCTTGTAGTACGGCAGTCGGCCGAGGGCCTTTTCGCCGTCGTCGGTGTCGAAGCTCTTGATGAGCCTGCGCAGCGTTGGGAGGCAGCTCGCGATGATGCCCAGGCCGGTCTCGACATTCTGCCAGAATACGACTGAGCCTACCTTGTACAGGCTGTCCACACCAGAGTCGTCGACGTGCACCTGGGGTGGGATGCAGATGATCGAGGCGAGGCACGCGACGCCGCCTAGTGCCAAGATCGCGCCGGTCGACAGCTTGAGGCTCTTCTTCATGTTGAGGCCGCGGATGATGAATATTGGGATCACGGCAAGCGCGATGTCGACGAGGATGAAAAGGCCCATCACGATAAAAATTAGAATCTGCCATGTTGACACGGTCTGCTCGAGTGCTGCAGCGGTAACGGATAGTATGATGATGTAGATCAGCGCAACCACTGTTGATATGCACAGTACAGCCATGACGAGCCAAAGTAACCAGGTTGTCTTCCGATGGCTGGTGCCTTTGTTGATTCGTAGCAGCGTGGTGCAGATGGAGGCTTTGGTGAAGGCCAGCGCCAAGACGTTGGTCACGTTAATCCCTGGTTTTTCATTGCGTCAGAAATATTGTATCGAGAGAACCCAGGACATATTATGCAATCATAATGGGAATGTGGGATGGTTTTAAGGTCCTGCAGTGCTTACAAAAGACTGCTTTGCCCGGGGTGTACCCCATGGGTCGGGTCATCATCGAATCTGGAGTGCCGATGCCCACTGTCGTTCCCCATGCCGTGAGGGAATACTGGACGAGATTGAAGATCTACTTGGTGTCAGCATCGGTGTCACTAGCATACCAGTACTGCTTCTCTTGTCGTGGGAGCTCGCGTGGCAACGTCATGTTGACTCACCAGTCCCAGCCAAATGAGGCCGTCGTCGACGTAGAACTTTCGCTCTCGAATACGCTGCCAAGTACGAAGACCAACTGCGACCATGCAGCCGACTCCGATAAGTATGGTGCAGGTCAAAATTGTCTCTGCAAACCCGATGGGGCGCAGTGAGCTGGACGCTGTCCTGGCCACGGCGGTCGAATCCATGGTGTGGCGTCAAGTGGCGATGGAGGAGATTCGTACCAGCTGCTTGGTGTGTCGGATTGAGGAGAGTGGTGCAAGTCGGCCATTATGGAAGAGATCAGTCAAGGCCGCTGCAACCACTGCCTTGGCAGCTGCCTGGACAGCAACGTGAGAGATGCAAACATGCGGGTGGGTCGGGGGTCACCCACGCAAACGGTCCTGCCAATTCACTGTAGCGCTGGAGGTGAGCTGCGCTGTAGCCAAGAAGCATGCTGCGATTCGAGGGCTGGCCCGTTTGTCGACCTCTGGCCACACGGGTGCATGAAACAAACGACCATCACCTGATGGACTCTGACTACGCTGTTGAATGATTGACAGAGCTTCATATTAATTTCCACAATAATGGTGCCCGTGGTCAGCTGCCACATCTGGGCGTTTGGAACACCGAAACCAGCCTAAGCTTGATCATCATGCTGCTTTCCTTCTGCAGCCTCCACGACAATATCATGCTTCTTGAACTGTCGCGCCGGAACACCGCTCTGGAACAACATGTCCAGCTCCTCATACGTCCTGCCACGGCTTTCTGGCAGCCTAAAAAAGCACCAGAGGAAACAAACAAAGCTAATTCCACCGAACAGGAAGCCGGCCTTGCCTCCCCAGTTGGCCTCGTCGCTGTTCAGCATGTAAGGGATCGCGATCGTGAAGACGATGGATGCCGCTGCTTGAACGGCCGTCCCTATCGCGATCGTCTTGGTCCTCAACCTGGTCGCCGAGATTTCTGAGATGATGACGAAGCAGATGGGTCCCACAGTCATTTGGTAGGTAAATGTCCACACATCCATTATTGTTGCCATGGCCCAAGTAGCTCCGTTATTATTGACGGGGATGCTGAGGAAGCCGATGATGAAGAGTAGAACAGTCATGATGATAACTTTAGATGCGTTAGCATCTGCTTGTCTCAGACCGTCCCAAGACGTTCATGGATGACAGATAGAGAGCTGCGAAAGGACAAGGATGAGACTTACTTCCGCCTGTATAGATGGTACGACGACCCAGATAAGTCATCAACGGCCACGAAATTACTGTTCCCACGAAACCCATGGCAGTGTTCCCCAGGCCCATGCTGAAAGCATCGGAACTAGCGAGACCCGCTTGCTCGAAAAAGTAATTAGCATACCCAATGAGCGGGTTGCCGCCAATGACCTGGATCAGGTACACCATGACAGAGATCTCGGTCCGCGGGAGGTTGCTGCCCCTGAAACAATCAGAGTACGTCGTCGTGGACTCCGTCTCCTGCTCGAGCAGATCGGTCTGCTCGATCCCAACCAACATCTGGTCGATATCCGGGCGGTTCTTGGCTGACGAGAGCCGCAACAGCGACTTCCGGGCGTCTTCCTTCCTGCCTTGACGAATGAGCCAGTACGGAGACTCGGGGGCGAATGGCAGCGCTACGAGGATGACAACAGGCCAGACCCATTGTACTGCCTACAGTATCTTCTGTTAGAGTCATCCAGACAATCGGACGAGGACGGCAGGGCTACTCACAAATGGGATCCTATAAGCCCACTCGTCCAGGCGCGTCTCGACACCAGCCGCACAGCCCTGCCCGATGAACTGGCCGATGACAAAAGCCAGATTCACAGAGGCCGTCAGCACACCACGCAGGGCCAGCGGGCAGATCTCCGAGGCGTAGGTCGGGGCGATCACAACGTAGAACCCATACGCCAGGCCCCCGAGGATCTCGCCGGCGCACAGCATCCCGATCGAGGTGGAGAAGAACTGCACGAAGACGAAGATGATCGAGTAGACGCAGCAGGCGGCGAGGGGCAGCCGCCGGCCCCAGCGCTCCATCAGCCAGCCGCTCGCCAGGGCGCCGAGGATCTGCCCGATGGGGTTGCCCATGCCCAGCCCCGTCTGCCACTGGGCCGGGATCTCGAACGACTGCGAGCCGTCGGCGTGGGTGACCAGCTCGCCGTACTTGCGCTGGAACGCGGGCAGCGCGTAGAAAGACGTGATTATCTGCGCGTCGAAGCCGGCCATGATGACCGCGATGCAGAAGAATGCCGACCAGAACGTCGCCGCCGGGTACTGCCTCGCGGCCTTCCAGAACCCGGTCTCGTGCTCGATCCTCGTCCTCACCTCCCGCGTGGCGATTTCCACACTGGCGCCATCTCGTTTCGAAGTGGCATCCCCGTGGATGCTCTTCTCATCTTGTTTCTCCGTCATGGTGGTCGGTGGCTTGTCGATTAGCTACTGGGGAGTAGGTCCTGGGAGTAAGACGGCATGGCTGAGAACTGGCATCTGCAATACAATACAGCCTCACCTCGCGCTTAAGTATGAGGCGCAATGCATGCCTCTCGGCTGTCTTTCTATACGCGGATTAGTACAGGCCCGTATCTGACCATCCAGATCAGGTGGTGTTTCCATATCCGGCCCGGCAAGCGTGAGGGGTCTTATCGGCCTGAGAAGGGAAGACGGCACTTCCAAAAACAAGGGGCTGACAGGCAGACGATGTGACGATAGTGCGCGGAGAAATGCAGGCTAACACGAATCCCACGCCGGGGATCTCCTTGCCAATGTAACCATCCGTGTGGTATCGACAGGACCTGACTCTGACATTGCGGTATGCTGTTCACTTGTAACGTAACTCTTGGCGGAGATATTGTTGCTCTCTGTTCATTTCACGAGAGCCCCTGGAGTGTTGCCGGAGCAAGTGACAGCGCGCTAATGCCAGCCGAGCCTCGGGTATCGGGTCTGCATGCTCCAGGAACCATCGGCGCGAGTTCAGCAAGGTCCCAACGCTGAGGGAGGTATCGCGAGAGACGGTGAACACTGTCTCCACTCGGCCCCTCACTTATCGTGGCAGCACCAACCTGCCTAGGATAGTCATTCACACAAACTGTTCTAGTTTATCGGCGTTGTCAAATCCAAGAGCGTCTGTCTCATTAACAGTCCACACAGTAGAGCGAAGGCCCCCAGCACCCAAGGTCAGTCACCAAGGTGCCCTCAAGGACGGCATATTGCGAATTCGGGAAAACAACATTCAAATCTAATGAACCTAGGCTCACTAAAATTGCACCCTACCTTGACTATCGACTTTTGAGATCATGGCCGTCCCAAATTCATTATTCGACTCTGGCTTGATCACGCCCGAGGCGCGGGCTGCTTTCCCCGAAGGATACAACGTTCGACCGCTGCAGAGGGACGACTATGGGAGAGGCTTCTTCGACTGCTTGAGCGTGCTGACATACGTTGGCAACGTCAGCGAGGAGCGCTTCCTGGAGCGCTTCGACTGGATGGCAACTCAGGGCAAGGGAGTTCACTATTTCCTGGTGATCGAGCATGAGGGCAGGGTCGTGGGGACGGGCACCCTGATCGTGGAGAAGAAGTTGTAAGTCTGGACAGCTTGAGAACCAATGCACCTGCAGAGACCGCCGCGCTAACCTTCATCTGACTCCCCAGCATCCATGACCTCGGCACCGTCGCTCACGTGGAAGAGGTGTCGATCCGCAAGGAGTACCAGTCCAAAGGTCTGGGTTTGAAACTACTTAACGCTCTCACATCGGTCGCGAAGTCATTGGGCTGCTACAAGTCGAATCTGGGGTGCAGCGAGGCCAACGAGCCATTCTACGTCAAGTGTGGCTACGAGAAGGGCGGCAGAGTCATGTCGCAGTCGTATGAGGGCCCAAAGTCGGCATATGAGAGGGGTTGATAGACACGCGTATTCAGTGGCATTACAGACCCGCACCTTCGGACCGTAGAACCACACCAACTCTAAGACTTCACTTATAGATTTCTCAACCACGTTACACCTATCCAGTCCAAAATAATGGACATCAGTTCTTCAGAGTGGATTCAAGTCTTCAGCAGAGAAATAGAGTTTCGGCCAGTTTCAAGACTCAGAGAACCGCGTGAAAAGATAAGATCTTCTTCTCCAACGTTGACTTTGTTAGTGCACAGGCCGGTTTCTCATTATGGGAGTGGTCCGAAAGCCGGGGAGTCCGCAGGCAAATGAGAGCCTGCATGCCCCGAGGACCGGGAACAGAGCTCCGAATCGTTCGGATTACCTACATCTCCAAATGCTCAGGACATTCCAGGGAAGTGGAACGTTACATTGAATCTTCCGTGCGAGCAGCGCTCTGCATCCTCCTTATCCGGCCGTCGACTTGAAACCGGCACCGGCCGGCCTATTGCCTCTCAACCCCGGCGCGGTCTCCGCCTTTATAAACGCGTACCTACCAGCCTTGGCAATAGGAGCGCTTTGATTGCCGGAGGAAGAGCCAAGACATATCCCCTGGCAGGAAACAGGTCATTTTCTCACAATGGCACCACACGCCGACCTGGACGAGAATGAAGAGACTATCGTGCGCCTGCCGGCCCCCGAACGGCCTCCATTCTCGGTTTCACCTCCTCGGATTCTAATCATCGGCGGCGGCAACCGGGGAATCGTGTACTCAAAGGCCATCAAGAAGTCAACAAACGGCGTGATCGTGGGCGTAGTTGAGCCCGTCGCCGTCAAGCGACGCCATATCGGCCGCAAGTACATCTGGGGCTCAGGCAAACCGGCCGAGGGCCAGGAGTTTGAGACCTGGACCGAATATGTGCGATGGGAGAAGGAGCGCCGTGCCCGGGCTGCGGCCGGTGAGGACGGCGTTCCTGAAGGTGTCGACGCTGTCTTTATCTGTGTGCAGGACCGTAAGTAGACAAGTTCTTCTCCTTGGAGGGTTCCTCATCTTTTTGATTTGAGAAACATTCCAAAATGAACCCCTTTAAGGATCCACGCGATGTGATTAACACATAATAGAGCTGCACCGACAGGCCGTCCTGGACCTGAAGCCACTGGAATTGCACATAATGTGCGAGAAGCCGCTCGCACCGAATCTAAACGACTGCTTGGACATATATAGGGCTCTCTTGCCTGATTCATCACAAACGCCGTCAAAGCTCTTCTCCATCGGCCATGTTCTCCGCTACAGCCCCCATAACATGTTGTTGCGGAAGCTCTTGGTCGAAGATAAGGTCATTGGTGAGGTCCAGGCTGTCAACCACACGGAGCCTGTGGGTTGGAACCATTTCACGCATAGCTACGTGAGGTGAGTTTCGGGCAGAATAGAGTCCCCATTCATTCATGACCCGTCGCACTGACACAGAGAATAGGGGAAACTGGCGAAAGGAGTCCACATCAGCACCATCCCTCCTCGCAAAGTCATGCCACGACATAGACTTATTGTATTGGCTCTTGGCGGCCGGCCCTACCGGGTCCTCCAAGCCAGCCCACGTGCCCAGAGATATTTCTTCGTCCGGGTCTCTCCAGCACTTCAAGCAATCCCGCAAGCCAGTCGAGGCGGGCAATGCGACAAATTGTATGTCCTGTGCATTCGAGCCGTCCTGCCAGTTCTCAGCCAAGAGAATCTACACCAGTCCTCAGCTCAAAAGCGAGAACCAGGACCGCTGGGCCCGGATCGCCTGCCCGGAGATGGAGGAGTGCATCGCGGAGGGCGGCCCCGCCGCCGGCCAGGAGGCGCTGCTCGCGAAGCTGGCAGAAGACTACGACTCCTCGGCCACATCTCCAGACGAGATCAGCAGCCGCAACTGGTTTGGCCGGTGCGTTTATGAGGCCGACAATGACGTGTGCGATAACCAGACCGTCACGCTCACCTGGGACGACGACCCAGTGGGACAGCCTGGGGACACGGAGCAGGGGACGCTAGCCGGCAGGGGCAGCAAGACGGCAACGCTGCACATGGTGGCCTTCACCAAGAAGATATGCCAGCGCTTCACCCACATATATGGCGCGGATGGCGAGATAACCGCGGACAGCTCGTCCATCACGGTCGAGGACTTCAGGACCGGGGGCAGACAGGTGTTCTACCCGTATGTGCCCAAAGGAGGCGGGCATGGCGACGCGGATGAGGGACTTGCCCGTCAGTTTGTTCTGGCAGTCGACAAAGTTAAGAATCATGGCTGGGATGTGGCGCGCGCGCAGAAGGAGTACATGGGCTGTTCCTTGGAGGATGTCATCATGAGCCACAGCATGGTGTTTGCGGCAGAGGACGCGAGGAAAGGCAGAACTGTGGTTGACTTCCCTAAATGGTGGGAGAACAATGTTGTCGGGAGACTGTAAATTCTGTTACCAGCACTGGCACGAACAGACGAGGCATGGCCCAGCATTAAGACTCGTAGTGCCAGACAATAGCTTCTGATAGCATGCTGTTAGCTGAGATTGGAAGATCACTGTTGAATACCTTGTATAGCGAAGGTAACCTGCACCATTCTGCAAAAACTGCATTGTCCTTTGTTCAATGTTCTGATGGAGCCTCATGGTATTTCGGCTTAGAAGAAGAACTAAAAGACTATAGATACCTGGGTATTCCATCAATCCTGATTTTTTTCGTGATCGTTGTTTCTTTTTACTTGGGCCTGACTGAGCACTGAAATCGCTTCACTACCTAGATATCCTTCAGGTGCTTATATTGGGCGCCAGGCTCACTGCGTCCCCTATTCAAGCCTGCAGTACCAAGAAACACTCCGTTCCATCATCATCAAGAAACGAAAGTTGCTGGCCCTCGGCCATCGCATCATCATCATCCAGCTCGGCTTCGGATATGATATATTCTGGACTCTCGCAGCCCCCGCCAGTGCTTTCGCAAGTGCTTTCGATCATACCGCCGCCAGAGTGAACAGCCCCTTTGTTATATTCCCGTGTCTGCACAACAGACTTCTTGTAAAATATTTCCCGCACACGGTAAGCGAAGATGAAGTCGCTGGAATCGCCAAAGCTTTCGTCCTCGTACGTCGTGCGTGAGGCACTGGCCTGTGCGCCAGCCCCAACATCGGCTCCAGTCGCCTGGGCCTCAGCCACAGCCTCACCACCTCCCTCACGACCAGATGAAGTTTGGACCCTTCCTTGGGCATGTCTGGCGACTTTTACGCCTGTGATCATGTAAAGATTCTTGCCTTTTTGAAGTGTCTCCTGTTGAACCGCCTTAACACTGGCCTGGATATATTCCGGCGTCGGCTCAATGGAATAAGTATCCATTCTAGGGCATGAATATGACTCGGTATGTGAGGAGCCTGAGCGGGTGCCGATACTGAAGCGGACTGACTCCAGGAACCTAGCCCAGACTTGCAGTAGCGTTCGAGTCTCGCGTCCATCGTTGGTGCTCCAATTATCTTTCCACGTGTGATTGCGGTTCATCCCAGGTGGGAACGGGAAGACGCGTGGCCCAACGAAGGACCCAGGGTCTTGAGGGTTGGTCCAGACAAGCCCGAGCTTGATTGCACCGCCAGGAGCATAGTCTGGTTTGGAAGGTTTGATATAAGTTTTGCGCGTTTTGACTGCCATTGCTGAGCTGAGTTCTGGAGTTTTTGGAACGATCAAGAACCCCGCTCCAAATCAAGGGGGCCGAGAAGGCAAGACATGCATATATGCCTTAGATCCAAGGCTCCATGGTCATCAGTCAACCCACCTGAGAGACCAGATCAGCTACATGCCATATCACATTTTTGTGGGCCCTAGAGAAGGTTACAGTGGGTTTCAGGGCCTTCTAGTGAAGCCGAGACCTAGGGGCCTCTCGCCCCTGACTTCTTAGTTGACTTTTGTCTGCAGAGGGCAAGAAAGAGGACACAAAAGTCACTTCTAGGTACTGATCAACTAAAGATAAGGAGGGATAAATTGTATAAAGAAGCCTTAGGGGAATATGTACCTATTATGCGAATAAAGGTCACAGTGAGCTTCTCTTGTGCCTAGTAAAGCATGTCGTGTTGCTCCGGTATCACCGGAGCAGCGATGGCAGAAAGCAGCGAGTGGCCGTCCCAGCAGAGGACTTGAGGTCGACTTACTACCCTCCGCAATAAAGAGACGATTAGTGTTTGCGAACGATTTTCTTCAAAATAAAACCTAAAGCTTTTTTAATTGTTCAGTCAAGATTGATTATCTGGAGTCTTCGCTATGACAGCAAAGACGCGATGAACGCAAATCTTCAGCATTATACTGCGGGATCTATATTGATCAGATACATTTCAGGGCTTTTCTTATTTCCCCACATCTCCATTCGTCAGTAAGATACTTGTCGTCATCAAACAATGCAAGTGGTCTGATGAAAGCTCGAGTGTGAGATTTGCGGTCATCTTTGCTTATGGTCATGAGTTTCAGAACTTCCAAGATGCCTCTGTGAGACCACAAGCTCTTCAACGTCGGTTCATCCAGACGAGCCCGAGAACTTGGTCGTCTCTGAATCGAGTACTCCAGGACCAGACTTGCTATACCGGCAGCAATTGGGGTCGCAAACGACGTTCCGGATACTATGCGGGTCGCGTTTCTATTGGCCTCATTTGGCCAAGCTGCGACCACACCTGCACCAAGAGTAGATAGATTTGGTGTCCCATCGGTTTGATTAGGTGAGTCAACCAATTTCCCATCGCCATCTGCCGAGCGAATACAGATGACCTCTTGTAGTCTAGCTGGGAAAGAGACTCGTCGGTCCATGTGCACAGAGCCAGTGCTCAAATTCGAAGCAGCCGCAAAGAACACTTTGCTACGCTTGTAGGCGTCGATGATGTCATTTCGGATGCCATCGACCTGCTCCTCAAAGCCAAGTGACAATATGACAATGTCCACATTCCAATCTTCTGTTTCGTCCGTAGCGAATCGAATGGCCTAGAGGGACATGCCAGTGTTAGTGAAGGTTCGACTAAGAACAGCAATACTGAATTTTGGATAGCCCGACAGAAGAATGACAATGTCTATTTACCTCTGCAATCGTGGAAGCGTCGTCATCTCTTAAACAGGCAGAATCGCACACTTTGGCCACATACAAGGATACCTTCGCGATTTGCAGGAGGAGATCACAGACGGCCGTCCCGTGGCCAACCCGATCTTCTGCTCCGGTAGTATTAGTCGTGAAATCCTTGCAAGCTCGGAGTTCGGAGTCATTTTCCCTCAAATGCTTTTGTAAGTATTCGTGATTGGCTTCAATTCCCGTGTCCAATACGGCCACCTTGATGCGGCGATCTTGGGACCGTCGCCTCCAGCGCAAGACTTCTTTGACCACCTCAAAACTTTTGAACCATCGTTGGGCTGAGTTGTTCCAAGCTGTGTCTAGAATCCGTGTCAGCACTGCAAAGCATCGGTGCCCAGGTCCTATATCAGGTTCCCCTTCTCCATATCCACCAATTTAATACACACCTTGGGATGTTGTAAGAGGCATAGAAATTGGACCCCGGTCAAATTGCCTCGGATCTTCATCGGCGAATCTCACTTGTTTAGAACGAAGTTGTTGCTGAGGTGCCATCGAGACGACTGAATTGTTTACAGTTTGTAGGGCCTCGTATTGCCGCGTTTCGTCGGAATCCACAGCTGACAGTCTTCGTTTAGGGGGGCGCTTCGGCAGTCTCCGGAACTCGGATAGATCAACAACTATCTTCTCAAATATCTCCTCTCTTATCAAGTTTCTCACTGTCTGTAATTCGTTCTCATTCATGGCCGGTAATTCTTGGCGTCTGCGTCTTTCCTTGAACCTGAGGTCAAAATCTAGACAAGCTCCGACGGCGTCGAGGTAATTCGTCCTGGAGTTGTCGTCATGATCCAGCTGCTTCTCGTACAGTTTGCGGATATGGATATGGCCCCAGTCTTCCTCTGAGCCTACTTCCTCAACCGGCAGCTTACCGAACTCAACTTCTAGCAAGATTCTCGCAAATTTAGTGAAGATCATCGGGGGGGCGTCATCATTTACGTGGCCGATCAGGTTCTCCATCTGCTGCTTGAGGTCCCGATTCAAGACAAATGGCAGGTAGGCTGCAGCCATATCGTGATGACCATGTCGGCTGCTGCGGAAACCAATATCATCACTTTCCCACGGCCTCGGAAACACTGAGCCGCCCGCGAAGACGCCGAGGTGGAATGCAAGACTTGCCGCAAGCAACCGCCGTTCGGGGAAACTGATGCTCAGTTTGTGCGAAAGATCTCTGCTGAATCTGTGCTCTTCTATGAGCTCTCTGAGGCATGAAATGGTACACATGTGTGAATCTGCCCCTTTCCATTCACTGTACGACTTGAGACATGCAGATTCATCTTGCTTCTCGTGAAAGGTAATGCTTACACCGCGGTGTCCACGTCGTAAAGAGGATCGAAGTATGTCGCAAGTAATCTTATCGCACTCGGATACGTTCGAGCCAGATTGGGACACATCGCTTGGTCTGGTGAAAATTAGCGCAATGCTTACATAGATATATCCAGGGAAATATTTGCAAACTGACCGCTGAACTTGGCATCTAGCACCAATCCAATCGATCTTCTCACCATCATTCGCGCATCGAATCAACATGTCGTGGCCTTGGAGGTGCTTGACCCGATCGCGAATATCCAGTAGTCGTATTTGGATTTGATGGGACGTCTTCCCACATCTCTCAAAATCGCTTTCCATCTCTTTGAGGATCTTTTCAATCGCCTCCCGGCAAGTGTTTCCACAGTCATACAAGCACTGTATAGCTTTCCTCCCTTGTTCATCAGGGCTTCGAAGATCGACAGTGGGAGATAGTTGAAATTGACGATTCAGAGGCTGCAGAAGCTTCTTGCCATTCCTTGCCTTTTCCGCGGTGTCAAGTATGAAAATGGACGCGGATGTTTTGCTGGCGATTTGGAAAGGACCTGCAGTGGATCTGATATGGCGGATTGATGCATCAAGAGAAGGCCATTCTGGGTGCAACCGAGACGGTCTTCCGTAATAGTCCTGACGTTGATTGCTGGTTATGGTCTCAAGGAAATGAAAGAAGTCTCGTAATTGCCTTCGGAACTCAACGTCGTCGTGGCATTGGGGTTCTTCTCCAATTTGAGCTGCATGATAATTGTGAAGCAGCCGTAGGAAGGAGACCTCGAAGAAGTCTGTTTCATTTTGCAACTGCGTTTCTGAGGATAGCGAAGTCAGGTCTATAGGGCTATACGTTCGATTCAGTAGCACGCACAGCCCCTTCAGGAGAGCCAGCTCATCTTGTTCTTCATGCATGTGATCCATGATACAAGTGCTGTGTTATTCAAGCTCGAACGACTCTGTGGTGGCTGGGACATGAGATAAGTAGGCGGGGTTGGATCAGATGATTACGATAGGAAACCAGAGAACTCCAGAGCCAGTCCCAAATTTCAGCTCGCTTCCGAAAGTGGTCATATTGTGCGAAGGGCTGTGTGCTGTGGGTCACACAAACCAACCCCGCTTCATTACTGGAATTCCACCCAACTGGCGAGTTTACCTTTGCTCACCCTGTGCACATATGTATACACGGTCGCTTTTCTTGAGACAAATGTTCTCTTTAAGCGGCCTCATTCTTGCGGACACCAGGTCGAAGTCGTCACTAAGCAGCGCACGATGTCTGCATCGGTATTGCGCTCATCTGATGTCTCGGTGCTGGCCGATGAAAACTCACTGGGCCGGGATCACATGCAGAGTCCAATTCGATCATTAGCATGGCAATGTGACGAACTTATGGAGCAGAATCTGATCCTGGCCAAATCCCGGGACAAAGACATGGATTCCATACTTGAAGACTTGAACAGGCGCTACGCTGGTTGGTGGGAATCTTCGAAGGTGTTCGTCGAGCTTCCTGATGTGAACCTGGATTATCGATTGCGCAAGAAATCAGTGATGCAGGATATCTTCATTCGGCTCTTATTGATACTAAAGAGAAATCTACTTCAATGTAAGTTTAAGGATGTTTACGCCCGTAAGACATTTTTCGGCGGCTGATCAACAACAGTACATAATGATATGAAGGATCACAGCCCCGTTTGGGGTCCAGGGGGCTCAAACAAACATTTGGATCAAGTCGAAAACGAAATTTACGACGCATATCATACTGCAGCCTTGCAAGGGATCAGTGAAGCTATAGAGCAGCTCAGCCACGTGGGCTCTTCCATAAGAGCTTCAAGTCAGGTAATGGAAGTGGCCAGAGCACGACAATACGCCCGGAGCCATCATTCCCGTGCTTTCACAAAGTACCATTTGCTGGCTTCAACGGCTGTCCGGTCGTTGCATCCTAGCGCACCTCAAACACTACAAGAACAGCTCGCCCAAAGCATGACAAGTCGCTACGCCAAGATTTTATACAGGCGCAGAAGAATAGTCCAGGATTCGCAGGACTCTGGCCAGAGACCTTTGAAAGATGTCCAGATGCAAGACAAGGATCCAAATAGGAAGGCCACCAAAGACTCCTCTGGAAGTGCCAATCCTCGGTCGCATCCCTCGAGAATTTCCGGCGTAACGCAGCTTCAAGTGACATCGATCGATACCACGCATGTCCGTCATCTAATAGAAGACGAACAAGGGTCTGCACGTGGGGGAAATACCACAGTAGCGATAGCCACAAACGGCTATGAGCCCAGCCCCCCAGTATTCGGCGACCATGAGCGGATGCAGTGCCAATGGTGTTTCGTGGACATTGGGAAAGACATGATAGATGATAAGGAGGGGTGGTCAAATCTCGGAAAGCACGCATTTATCATGATACCCGAGCATGCAAGTTTATTGACTAATTATTTCGACAGAAAGCATTTCCGAAACGACCTCTTACCATGGACGTGCTTATCGCAAGACTGCAAAGATACTCCGGAAACACTCTTCTCATCGTTGAGTACTTGGTCTAATCATATGAAATCTCATGGTCCCAAGTGGCCGCAACGCATTCACAGGTATCCCAAGTGGAAATGTGATTCCACTGACCATGTTACCGATGCCGTATTTTCATCTCGGGAAGAACTGAAAGATCACATTCGCTCATTCCATCACGCGGACTCGAGCAAAATAGGTGTGGAATGTTCCAAGGAAGGGATACACGAGCAAACTACCCAAGAATCCTCTAAGACAAAGCACGAAACCTGTCCACTCTGTTTAATGATTCCAGCAAACCAAGGGATCGAAGAGTGTGATCCTGTCCTTGATTTCGTTCATCCTAAGCAGACGGATATGGAGTCTCATATTTCTGGCCATCTCCTTTTTTTGATGTTACTATCACTCAGACTTGTGGATATACTACATCCAGCTGACAGGAGCCAGAAGCTGGCGACCAAAACGTCTACAACCATGTCCAATGCCGCTCTGGCGGAGGATGCGGCGGATTCAGGACCCTGGGATCAATCGGAGTGGCCAGGCCCTGACCATGCGAGCCAGCAGATTCCATCGTATGTACCTGAGCTGGTGCCGGAGCTGGAGGAGCCAGTCGATTGGAATGCTGTGGTAAATGTGCCAGTCTTCGACCGAGTAAATATATCAGTCCACAACGACCTCATCCACCGCATAATGCCACCCGACAGAACGATCTATTTCGGAATAGACAGAGACAGCTTCAGACGTGGCGGAATTTCTGACAAGGTCATGGATATCGTGATCGCTTCCGCAGTGGAGATATCATCGTATATCAAGAACCAAAATCTAGGCATTAGCTTCGCTTACAGATCAGACTCCCGCTCTACTGTCTTCGATATCCGCTACGATCCAGGGCTCTCCTCAAAAGCCCTAAGTCAATCCTTCTTCCCCAGCGACCCACGGGCAGCATGGGGGCTTCGCATCTCCAATTTTGCGGTCACCTCGCAAGACAACCTCCACTGCCTGCCCAACATCCTCGCCCACGATTTCGCGCACATACTGGGCCTACGACACTGGAACGCCCACATAGAAGAGACCGAAGTACCTTCATTCAATTGGCCTGACACCACAGTGGAGTCCAGGAGAACCATCATGGTCACTGGTGTCCCACCCCGGCAGATAATGTTCTCTTCGAATGATTTCCGGGTCATCCGGGAGTTGTACTCGCTTGCCAACGGAGATTTGGTTGCCGGTCGGCGGATTATGGATGTTTGCCCGTAGAAATGGTCTTCTGTGATATCGAAGCATGTGCCGCATTGATTTCTTGCTTAGATATCGGATCGGACTGTTGTTGGAAGTAGAATTAGGGACCGGTCTGGTAGATCTTTTTGAGGGATGGATATGGAAATAACACAGAAGCAAGACCACTGACGACCGAGATAGACTGAACCAATGACCTCGCATAAATACATGAGCTGAATTTCGTTTTGGGTACGTGGTGTGCAGATTCAACGAATTAATCTAGACGATTTGCATTGATACTGAGGGATTCGTACGGGTGTGTAGGGTTTCGTGTCGAGTCCCCTAATAAGGGAGTGTTGGTAAATTCGTCAAGGTGCAATGGGTTGAAAGCACACCATGGGAACATCAAATATATATCAAAACTAGAGCTACGCGAAAATCTGTACAGACTTGTCCAGATTCCGCTATAGAAGCAACAGCTAGCCCAGGATGATCCCCCTCACACCCCTAAACAGCCAACGCCGCCTCCGCCTCCCCAGCCTTCGCAACAATAACATCCCTCTCCTTCGCTGTATAAACCCCAGCCTTGACAAATGCATCCGCAGTAGAAGTCACAACATCCACAAAATCCCCATGCGACGCAAACGGCGCCTGATCCCAGACAACATCCAAAAAGGTCGGCCCGTCACTCCCCGGGGACGCAACCCCCGAAACAGGCACATCATAATTCGGCAGCCCATCATTCCTCTTCCGGTTTGCGACCCCCGTGTCCACGGACCCGAAGACCACCTCCGGCTCGACGCGGCGGAAGTACGACGACACCGGCTGCGAGTCGCTGATGTAGTAGGGCCGCACGGTCAGGTTGCCCGGTGCTGCCTGGGCGGTGAAGAGCGGGTCGCCGGCTGCGTTGCGGCTGGTCTCAACGATGGACGCGTGGGAGTAGTCGCCGTCGAGCTTGAGCCCCTTGTACAGCGAGAGCTGCCAGAAGGTGTCGTTGCTGCCGCGCGGGGTGCCGAGGGTCTGCAGGAGGACTGGGCCCCACATGATGGCCTGGGTGTCTGGGCGGTCGAGGGCGCGCTCGGTGCGGATTGTGAAGGGCATCTTGACCTCGATCACGTCGCCTGACGCCCAGGTCCGGCTGAGGGTGAGGTAGGTGCCGGGCTGCGCGGCTTCGGCTCCCTGGGCGGCTTCGCCGTTGATGGTAACCTGGAAGCCCTTGCGGACCCATGCGGGCACGCGAAGCTTGATATCCAGTGGGCCTTGGCCGGTCACTGTCAGCTTGGTGGCCCCCTCGCGTGGGAATGCGGTCTCCTGCTCGACTGTGAAGCCTTTCTCTTCCCAGGTCAATGTGGATGGGATGAACAGGTTGACCCAGAGGGCGGACCCGTCTGCTGAGCGCAGGTAGACCGTCTCTTGGTACTTGGTGTGGCTCTCCATGCCCGTCCCGCCGCAACAGGTGCCAGTGTTGCCAAAGTCGCGCGGCGTGCCGGGGCTGAGTGGCTGGAAGTACGTCAGCAGAGGGTCGTCGCCGCTGTCTGTGTCGTCACGAGATCCTGTAATCATGTTGAACAGGCCGCGCTCGTAGTTGTCCATGTAAGTCGCATTGTGCTCGTGCAGGAAGAGGTTCCGCGCCAGCTTGAGCAGGTTGTACGTCGTGCACGTCTCGGCACCATCCGAGGCGATAGCGTTGGCGATGTTGTCCCGGTTCTGGAACAGCTCGGCATTGGTATCGGAGCCAGGGTAGCTACCGCCTGTACCGCCGCTCGCAAACCCACGATGGGGCTCTACCCAGCCGTAAAAGTTCTTGGCCGCTGCGAAGTACTCATCACCGCCACCCTGCTCAAAGACCCTCAGATACCCGATGAACTGCGGGACATGCGTGTTGGCATGCAGGCGCTGCTTTCGGCGACGGCCCGGGATCTTGTCAGCTGGCACAACGAGGATGTCCCGGTTCTCCACGGCGGCACCGAAGAGCGACTCCCGATTGTCGAATGCTTTGGCGGTTTGCAGGTGACGCTCGTCGCCGGTGATCTGGTAGATTTCGGGGAAGACCTCGTTGGCTCCGCCAAACTCGCCACCGATGTAGAGATCCCACATGTAGTTCAGGTCGTCCCTGGTCAGATTTCCCTTGTAGCCAGGTTGGTTCTTGTCGCCGATGGTCAGCGCGAGGTACGCCCAGTCGGCCATCTTTTCCACGACCTGGAGGGCCTGTGTATTGTTGGTGTTGTAGTATGCGTCCAACAGCCCCCGAATGATCTTATGCTGAGTGTACCAAGGCGCCCAGGTGTTTGTGCTGAGGTTGCCACCGTAGACAGCCCAACGTGGTGGGCCAAGCCTGAGCACGGTATCTTCTGGAAGTGCACCCAGGTAGCCGGCATAGGTAGGAATCCATTGTGCATCAGGACCTGAGCCGGCAGTCCCGTTCAGCCGGGCGGTGATGGCGCTCTGGCAAGCGGCCAACTCGTCCACCATCCAGTCGAGCTTCGTCTTGTATAGTTCCTCTCCATTCTCGGCGTACGCCTGGGAAAGGGCAGTCATGTAGTGGCCCGTCCAATGCCCACTGAGCAGCCCACCGTCCTCCCACCCTCCCGGGGGTGAAACACCGCTTGGGTTGAGGCGACCGGCTTGGTTGTTGAACAAAACCATGAACTTGCGCTCGTCGTATGACTCCAGGAAGCCCTTGATGCGGTCACGTTTCTCCTGCATGAGACCATTGCCAAGCTTTACCTGGTCCAGGCGGAAAGGCCGGACTGGCGCAGTCCCTCCAGGACCGAGGTCTGCTGGGACGTCAGCTAAGACGCCCATAGTGATTGTGCCATTGCCGACGAGTGCAGCGGTCCCCAGGGCGAAGGCCTTGAGGAGCCGGCGCGGGCTGGACAAAACTTCTTGAAGCCGTGCCATGGAAACTCTCCCTGGCCGGTAAGACGGTATTAGCAAGCAGCATTGACAACAAGAAATGCCAAGAAGGAGGTAGATCAAATATACCTGTCGTCTTAGCACTTCAATAACTGTTGTGCTTTAGTAGAGTTGTTCCCATCAAAGACTCTTCCCTGCCCATTCGGAAGTCCTGATGCTGTAGAGCTCGTGGAGTCGCCGGGGCAATACTGCACCCGCAACGACAAGCATGATTCATACCATCTTATAGTATAGGCCATATCTCGTGTTTAATTGCTGATGTCGGCCTGATAAGGAAGGTGTCTTTGTTGCCGGCTGAGCGATATGAGAGATCGCTGCCCCTCTTGCCACCCCTGCGGTGCCAATTACCCCGACTGCGCTGGACGGATCAACGACCTGGTTCCGAGGTCGTGCTGCCCGCCGCTGTAACGTTGTTAAGCCCACCAACCACAAGGATCACCGCAGTGGCCGGCACCTAAATCTAGTAAGGCTGCTCGACCCCGAAAGTGGGTGCGTATCCAGTGTTGTATAAACGCAAGTCATCTGATTCGCACGCTAACAATGTCTCTATCCGTGGATGCTGCCACCTAGAATCAACGGGCGGATCGGAGTCTGAACCGACTACACGTATATGCACGTCTCGCGTTCCGGCTCGGCAGGGGTTGGAAGCCGGCCGCATAGAGCCGACGGGTCTTAGGCAATGGGCGTGTGCAACGAGCTCGCCATGATATGTTGGTGATGCAGTGCGATCGTTGTCTTGACTGCTCAAGAGCATAAAGTCAAAGGAGATCAGATGTATTTGTGATTGTAAGAGCATCGTGGAGAGTCCAGATGCAAAGACGACGTCGCTGACGGCGTGACTGCGACGGGGTGTGCTGTGGTTCCAACTTGTCTATAAGTCGTAAGTCCAAGGACGAGAAGCACGCGAGTCGCAGCTCGGTCTTACCCCAGCTTGTGGGTGCTGGAGCTTGAACCCGTCCGGCACGGAAGGTACTGCAACCTTCCTTCCTTCCACCGCAATGTCTGCCCACAATACGTTGAGCAAGGCCCCAAGAAAAATGATCTGGGTTGGCCAATGCTGGGTTTACTCTATCATACATTCTCCAAAACTCTCTAGTGAGCCTACGCCAGGTGAAAAAGACGCCCAGGACAGCACATTCTGAACAAGCTCCCACCGGCCCGGCCCACCAAAGACAAGCCTCAGGTGCTCCGCTCCGCCCGCCGGCCGCGGCCCGCCCGGTAGCTTTCAACATCAACCCAGAGCTCGCAGCCCACCTTTGGCACCACCCAAGCCACCCCTCGCAAAGGCAAATGAACCGTCTGCTGTCCCGCTGCAGCCCACTGGTCCGCTCACTCAACCACTACACACCTGTTTCCTACCGAGCCACTGCCAAGATGGACTACTCGAGTGTTCCCACCCCGGAGCGGTGCTACGCCGATTTCTGTCTCGTACCGGTGCGTCGACACCCACAACCCCTGACATGACATCACCCAACGACACAATACTGACAATCCACAGGTCGGCACCGGCGAGCTGTCGGTGGCCAAGGAGGTCGCCGAGGTGCAGAAGCTGCTCAAGGCGTCCGGCCTGACCTACACGATGCACTCGGCCGGCACGACGGTTGAGGGCAGCTGGGACGAGGTCATGAAGGTCATCGGCCAGGCCCACTCCGTGGTCCACAAGGTCGGGCCCCAGCGCATCCAGACCTCCATGCGGGTCGGGACGAGGTGAGTTTTGGGGGTCTTTTGGAGAGGCCATAAAACCTAGAGAGCTAACATGGGCTACAGGACGGACAAGAAGCAGACTGCTGCTGACAAGGTCAAGAGGGTGGAGGATCTGTTGGCCGAGCAGAAATAGGTTGTGTTTTTGGTTGGGCCCCACTTCCGGCGGATATGCCTCGCTAGCTGGGAGGCCTTGAAGAGGCACAAGGGCCGAGTAGCTATGGTCACGAGCACGTGGTACAGAAGTCATGTGGTCATGTCAAAGACATCCGAAGGCCCAACTTCATTAGCTACCAAAATACCACGGTCGTATTGTCCTAATTACCCGCTAAGAGCTCTGTTCGGGTGTCCGGCCACTCTATCGTCCCAAACCCCCTTTGGAATACCCTCTTATGGGACACTCCCCTATGGTACATCTTCCTATGGCATACCCTCTGGTAGGATTCCCTCTCGTACGATGCCCTCCTAGGGAACATCCTCACATCCTCCTACAGAAGGTGATCATACTCTGCTACGACGTCTTAACATCTGGGGGTGTGGCGGTGGTCGGTGACAAATATATGTGATTATGTACTTAGGCAGGTAGGACTGAGGCAGTCTCGCGACACAGACCGGAATCAGGTCGACCCACCGACCTTCAAACCGACTCCAATATATATCAATACACCGGCACTAAGCCTACATGGTCTGGGATAACTTTTTGGGGCACCCCCACAATTCACAGCGCCAACTCTGACCCGTGCCACCCACCATCGTACAGCAGTATTCATCAGCGGAAGGGAAGACCCGCCCAGTCATACTAGCCCCGCGTGGTCATCTTCTTCTGCTGCTTCCTCAGCTCCTTCTCGCGCTCCCTCTCGAGGTACTTCTTCTGGCCCTTGGCGTCCAGCTGCGACAGCTCCTGGTCGCGCTTGGCCTTCCTGGCCTTCTCGCGCTCAAAGTTGCGCTCCTCGCTCTTCTCCTCCAGGGACGCCTTCTGGATCTGCTTGGCCACGTCCTCGCGCACGCTCTTGACCTTCTTGAGAACCTCGGGCCGGAAGTGGGCCTCCTTGACCAGCTGGTCGGTGATGCGGATGAAGTACTGGAAGATCGGCAGGAGCGGCTCGTAGTTGTTGTCCGAGGGGAGGCGGTACTTGAGGAAGATGCGCTTGCGAGGCTGGGTCTCGTCGAGGCTGGGCGAGTGTTAGCATTTTACGATGGTCTCAATTTGGTTCAATCGGGCAGTTACTCACGTCTTGGGCTTATCGACAGGTTGATCGGAGACAATAAGGTACTCGAAAAGGTCACCAGCAGACTCGACGGCCTTGGCAAGTTCGTTGGTAAGCAGGACCTTGGTAATCTCGGCGCTCTCGCTCATAACAGTCGACCAGATAGGCAGCTTGGAGTTGTCCTTGGTGAAGGTGAGGGAGACGTCGAAGCGCTCATCGCGGACCTGCTTCATGCGCTCCTTGTTGACAACAGCCCAGACAAATCCATCATAGGTGCTCTTGGTGTTCTGGGTCCTCAGCTCGGCGACACCAGGGACGCCTGGCACTGTCAGGGCCTCCTTGCCATCGAATGGGTAGATCGCCGCCTCCACGGTATCCTGGGGGGCGGGGAAGCTGTCGAAGAAGAGGCCCAGGCCCCACTCGGCGACCGTCATGAGCGGGTTGAATCGGCGGACGAGGCTAAGCTTCGCGTCCATGAAAGCGATGTTCTGACGGCCCGTGGCGTACGTGGCGAACTCGAACAAGGACTTCTCCCTGAGGGCCTTCTCAGGCTCCGCAAGGTCGGCCACGAGGAGATCGGTCTCGCCATCGCCGCCGCTGGTCGGGGTGGTGCCGAAGCCGACAAGCGCGAACTCGGACGCCAAGGTCTTGGAGTGCGCCTTAATCCACTTCTTTGCCTTGCTCCGGTTCAGGCGCGAGCCGACGACGTGCAGAGTGAAGATGAAGACGATACAGGCAAGGATAATGCCCTCGGCGCGGAAGTCGGCCAGAGTGTAGCGCTCATCGAGACGGTACCATTTCGTGTAGGGAGGGGTAGTCGGGGCAGCAGCAGCGTCTCCGGCCAGGTTCGCACCGCCCAGCGGTGTGGTGAACGCGGGCGAGGGGTCTGCAGCCTCAGCAAAGTCGGCGAAGTCTGCCGGGAAGCTCGAGGTCAGCGTGGCTCGGTTGGTTTCAATTGAATGCGGGTGCGCGTACCTGAGTCAGCGGAGGGGATTGGCGAAGCTGAAGACTTGCTGCCTCCCCCGAGGAGGTCCTTGAGAAGGCTGGCCATGGTTGGTGTCTCGCGACCAGGAAGCAATGTCTGCGAGATAGGGTCGTCGGGGTGAAGAGGCGACGTTGTTGGAAAATCCTACGAGCTCCCCGAGCACATTGAAGCTCGGCTTGGCAGCAAGCGCAGCTCCACCCCAAGGTATGGGGTAGCCCGCCAATGGTGTCACCTGCACGGACCGGGGTGTGTCTTACGTAATTGGAGACTCGGGCAGTTGCCCTGCCAACATCTTGGCGGCATATTTACTTCGGCTGCGTCACTGCAGAACCTCACTGATGAATCCAACCCAGCCGGCTCACCTCCACGTGGACCCATTTCGACGCCTCCCACGCCTAGATTCAACGCCTCCATTCCAATCGGCTCGAAAATGCACAGCAGATAACACCATGTCACAGAGAACCTCCGTCCGAACGTATGGCAAACGGGCCAGGAAGCCTCAGCCGGGAAAGGCTTTGGCGGAACTGGACGTGAACGTCTCCAGGAGCACAGTGTCAGATGACACAGTCACCAAGATCACAAAACGGCTCAAAAATGTTACGATCCACGATAAACAGACAACCAAGTCGTCGGCTAAGCCCAAGGCCTCCCGGGCAGCACAGGAGTCGGAGCCAGAACCAGAGCCACTGCCACTGCCACCACAGACACCTAGGAGACTAAACCAACTGGAGAAACCAAGCCTGATCCTTACGCCGCTTGATATTCAGGAGGACTCCAACATCCTGACATGGGAGGACGTTTGCCCTTTTGGAGACCGGATCGAGAAGATCGCGGAGGCATCTTATGCGGAAGTCTACCGGATCACAAACGATCGAGGAACCAGCATTATCAAGGTCATACGCCTAGAGTCGCCAATAAAGCCGCAAACGAAAGCTCAGCAGAAGTCAGGTCTTGTCGACGAGGAGCCCCACAGTGAGGATGATCTCGCCGGAGAGCTGCAGATCTCGGAGCTCCTGGCGGACATTCCGGGGTTCGTCATCTACAAGGAGAAATACACCGTGCAGGGCAAGACCACACCAGCGCTCTTGGAGACACACCAGACGTTCCACAAGAAGATGAAGCGGAAGGATCCAGAACGCTTGCAGTTCTACCCCTCCCCAAGCCGATACCTCAACGAGACCAAGTTCCTCGTGGTGGAGCTGGGCGATGCAGGAACAGCACTCGAGGATCTAGAGATACAATCTGTCGACCAGATATGGGACATCTTCCTGAATGTCGCTGTCGCATTGGCTAGAGCGGAGAATCTTGTGAGGTTCGAGGTGAGATGGGCTCTCTGTTGCCCCACAAGTCGTGTGTTTTACTAACATGCGAGTGGTCAGCATCGGGATCTGCACGAGGGAAACGTGTGCGTGCGTGGAGTTAGGAGTCCGGAGGCCAAGACAGACCGATCCCCACGCCGCTTTGGATACTCGGGCCTGGACGTGACAATACTAGACTACGGCCTGTCGCGGGCAGAAAACGTCGAGGACATCTCCGCACGACCGATCGCCCAGGACCTGGAGAAGGACCTGAGCCTGTTCACTAGCACCCACGCGCCGCAGTGCAAGGTGTACCGGCAGATGCGGTCATACCTGCTGAAAGGCGATCGCATATGCCTCCCGCCAAAAGCGCACGACAAGCCTTACGAGAAGGGCGTCAACGGGCGCGTGTCATGGAAGCAGCACCATGCATATACCAACGTTCTCTGGCTGGCATATCTGTACGAGTACCTGGTCAAGAATTTCAATGGCGGCAAGAAGGAGCTGGCCGTCTTCAGGCGGGAGTCGCACGAGTTCTGGACACATCTCAACCCCGACGCGCCCCCAGAGATACTGTCATTCTCCAGCGCAGAGGACGTCGTCGAGTTCGCAGTCGAGGCAGGTTGGATAGAAGAAGACCAACTCGTCGGTCCCAACGGCGACACCAGCTTCTCTCAGATGGGTGACGAGAGCATAATAGAGATACGGTCGTCCCGGAGAGACGAGGTGAGTCTTAGAAGGTCACCGAGGCGGCGTGTACAGCCTCCTGTGGAGTAAGGCTCTGCTCACCTGGGACATCCTCGGCCAAGCTCGAAGAGCATGTTGAACATGTTTATCACTGATGACGATCATGACTCATGGCGGCGGTAAGGGGGTAACGTCTTATTTTTGGGTTCTGCATATTGATACCAGCGGCATAGATCATTTAAGCAGGCAGCGAACAGTACTAGCTGGACTTTGCCGTAACAAAAGGCTGTTTAGTAATTTGGTGACCTGAAATTGCGTTGCACTAAATTGGCACGGTGTGTGTCGTGAGGCTCAGTCGCAGGCTTAAGTTGGCACGAGACAACCTTAGATGTGCAACATTTGCGGACCAAAATGCCTCCTTCAAGTGCACTGTGGCCACGAGCTCATAGTAGTTTGCCACGTAGGAAGTTGCCCCACAGGGAGCTGTCCAGTAGAAGATTCCACTACAGGTCTCGGTTGATAGGGAAACTCTGCCAATCGATCGGGAAATCTGCCTATATCCTCCACAATACCTGACGTGCTTCTTCTGAAATGACTGAGCGCTCAATTATTTCCAGAGAGCCACTTGCGATGATGTTACAAGCAGAGCAAATGAGATAAGATATTCACACCCACAAAAACAGAGGCCACACCCAAGCCTAGAATAACTTCCTATGGGACAACCTCCTTAACCCTACAAGACTACCTCCTACAGGACTACCTCCTACAGGACTACCTCCTATAGGACTACCTCCTATAAGACTACCTCCTACAAGACTACCTCCTACAAGACTACCTCCTACAAGACTACCTCCTCTAAGACTACCTCCTCTAAGATAACCTCTTATATAATACCCCATTACAGGATACCCTCCTATAAGACACCTAGTGAGGTTTACCCTCTGCTTTTATAGGTGTTAATGTCTGATCTCAAGGAAATACCGCCCTAGGGTGTATTCACGGACGAGGCAAGTTCCGGTGCACAACATATTGCAGCTAGGGAACCTCATCCCAGGCCAGAGCAGCACCGGATCTAGAAAACACCACATAAATGAGTAATCACATGGAATCCAAGGCTAATTACAAACGGTAGTACAGTAGTATTTGGTTCTATTATCGTGCCCTTGTTATCACGAAGTTCCTGCAGTAGATGCAAGATTTGAAGGCACCCCTGGACTGCTGGCTCAATGCTGCTCAGTGCTCTGCCCAGAGCAAGCAGCCCAAACTGTCAATTCTAAATGCCTCGTGCGCCACAGCACATGCTTTCTTCTCTCATTACCAGATTTCTTGCTCTGGCTACGTCCAAGTAGGCCTCAGTAACGCAAGGCTCAAACCTTCTTGTCCTATCCCTAGCGCTTTCCAGTCAAACTTCCGGTGTGACCACGAGTAATGATCGTGGTGGCAAAGCGCATCATTTCGTGCGCAACAGTCATCCTCCCACGCCAGCACACTGAAGTGCAGCTCACGAAGAGTATTAGCCAGGTCGAGCCGTGAGTCATGGTGTCTGATTCAAATAAATGTCGTGTGAGAACCACACCAACCCCCCCCCCCCAGCGATTCCGGTGCACCTCCCATCGACTGCTTTGAAGGACCCAATTGAGGGCTTTCGAACATCGTGCTCCTCTTCGCTCATTGTTTCTCAGACCTTGAAGTCGCACTCCGCCGTCAACTCTCACACCGATTCGACTTGTCCGACATCCCAGTGCGCCATCATCTCACGCGTCCAGTCGGCTGGCGGCTTCAATGGACCAAATCCGTCGAATCCTTTCGTCTTCTCAAAATTCCACACAGTATTTCCATGCAGACCCAGAGACGACCCCTTGTTGACCCATCGCTCAAGGATCTGGGAAAGTTCGAGTCGGTCTGCCTCTATCAGCTTTTGGAGGACTCCGGGCTCGTCGTAGATGAAAGGTCTTAGAATGAAATAAGACTTCACTGATGGGAGAGCCTCCTCAGTCCACTCAGAACCGTCTTCATAAAAGCAGTCCTCGTACGCCCACGGTTGAGCACCATAGGTAATCAACATGGCCCTTGCAAAGACACAGTGATGCACACCACTTGAGACCTGAGGCCTCACTAGCACAGAAGTGGAAATTCTCTCCCGTGTAGCAGCATCTAGCATAGTAGTAACGTGATGACAAGCGACTCTTTGCTTCAACTTGGCCCCGAAGATGTTTGAGGCGTTGTCAATGTGGAAATGCCTTCCGCAGTCGTATCCTTCAATGAAAACGTCATGCCGCGGACTGATGTAGAGAGCGCCCTTGATTAGCCCCAACTCCTCGGCTTTGGCAGCAGACTTTGATCCCCAACAACGCAGTCGTTCTTCCACGTATTCGGACCAGTGATCCTCCAGGTGGATAGTGTACTGGCTTTCTATGCGATCGATCTTTTGGCACTCCTCCTCCTGTAAACGTGGGGAATGGCACAACTCATAATCATATCGAAAGTCTTCTTCCTGTAATGGGAGACGGCGCAACGCATCATCATGGTCACACGCCCCGGCGGCAATTCCGGACTTGACATCCGATCGTTTGAGGTCAAACATGACTCGGATCCATGTATCAGTGTAACCGTGGATCTTGCCGTCCACAGCCGTTTCGATGCCAGGAATCCGAGCCCACTGCTTCTGTTTGTCCAGAGATTTGATCTGGCTGTCGCTCAGACCAGGGACAGCATAAACGTCGAGTTTGACGTTGTAGAAGGCTTTGGCGCAGGTACGAGACTCATAATTGACCAGAAGGAGGGGGCTGATGGATTGCTTGAAAGGGACGACGCGAAACTCGTAGACGATGATGCGTCGGTCGGGGCGCGCCTCGAGGAGGGCTTGCTCCCAGACCTTGAGCCGCAGCTCCTTGGGAAGGTCGAGAAAACGGTGGAATGTTTTTGCTATTTGTTTTCTCAGTCTCAATGACTGTTCTCTGTCGAACAAGGTGAAGTGCGGTACTTACGTGTGCGTGGTTTTGGTCTCTTGCCTTTTGCCTTCTTGGCTTTGGCCCACTTGGCCCTGGCCCTCTTGGCTTTGACTTTCTTGGTCTCTGGCTTGTTGCCTTTCGCCATCACAACTTGACGATTCAGGTGGCTGTGGCGATTGACAGGCAGCCTCGATTGCTTTAACAGTTGTGTCACTGGTGATTGTGTGGCTTGCGTGCGTTCTTCTTGAGACGCTTGCTGATTGTTGTGTGTAGGACGGGAGAGGAAGAAGGGTTGGGGAAGGTGGTGTATGATGTTTTGGGCAGATGCTCAAAATGGGGACCAAAGTTGAATTTGATTGTCGGTCGACTTGCAGCCTTGAGCTCTCTGTGAAGGCAACGAGGTTTTGGGCGTGGGGTTTGAGATTTTGAGGTGGCAGCTGGGGGGGGGGGGGCAAACGAACGATTGGGGCCTGTGCAGGTACCTGGAAGGGGACTAGAATTGACTTTCGCTGTGTCGAGTCTGGCTTGGGTCAGAATCAGCTGAGCAATTCCAAAGCTTTTACTCTGGAGATTCGGATATTCGCACACACAAGAATGGACGCTACACCCAAGCCGTATGGGACAACCCTCCTACAAGGCAGCCTCCTAAACCCCCCAAGATAACCTCCTACAGGGCAACCTCCTAAGCCCTTCAAGATAACCTCCTATAGGATGCCCTCCTACAAGACACCTAGTCCGGGTGTAATCTCTGCTTTTGTGGGTGCGAATATTCAATCTCTTACTCTGATGTAGCTGAGTCCTTCTGTAGCTTAAACTTAAGTGAAAACTACTTAACAAACGCCCCCTTGGCCACTTTCCTCCATTCAACTTCCCCGCGAGCAGCACCCATGGAGCATAGGAAACTCGTCCCTCACTTCAGATATGATGAATCACACATGCCAAATGATCTTTCAGTCCCTATTTCCTTGATCCATTACGAGCAACGTGCTGTTGTGGTTCGCCTGTACGGACTTGGTACTGCACTCGTGGACTGCTCATTCCCCTCTGGGCAGCACCCTGAAATGTCCGCCTTCTACCTCAATCCAATCATTTCTTCTCATTGGCACCATAACTCATAGCAGTCTGGAATGTTCCAGCGCCTTCTTTGGCTGACTGCGGCTCGTGTGAATTTCAGCTGCTGGCACATCTCCCATTAACAAGTTGAGCATTCGGTGTCACGGCCAAGTGTTCTCTAAGCGGAAACGACTCACTCACCCAATCGAGCCACAGAGAATGAGACGAGCCGTGTTGGCATTTCATTAGATGATGAAGTATCATGTCCAGGTGCTCGCCACTGGCACAGCCAAAGATCACAGGTAAGTTGAAACCTCCCCGGCTGTTGAAGCAAGCGCCTAGGTCCTCATGCCATCAATTTCATCACTCATCACCTTTTCCGCTCGTTCACTGATTTCGATGCATCAGGTTCATGTTTCTCGTAGTAGTTCGTGGTTCACATGAGCTACGTCAAATTCGAAAGAGCCCTGCTTGATTTTGATGGCTCAACTTGCACATCTCAGCTCAGCTCATGTTGATGACCGGTGGATGTGTGGAAAGGGCCGATCCGTATGGTTACACCAATTCGTCTCGTCCCATGTCCTCAAGATCTTGTCCGATTCAAGAACGGAGAGCCGCATGGGTCGACCCTAGCACTCGGGGAACAGACGGTGTTCAGCCCGAAACAGAGGGTGTACCATGTCTCCTTGTGCTTACGGCCAGGACCGCGTTTGATTTATCACCGGCCCCCCAGGCATCCTAGTACAAATTTTGGAAGAGCGAAAGGAGCCTCCTCAAGGTTTTCATTTGGAATCACTCCCAATACAAAACGCTGGGCTTACGAAGCCTCCGGGTCGTTGCTTTTCTTCCAGCGATATCCCCCTGTGGAAGACACCGAGCAGGCCAGGGGGACGCTAGCGTTTGAAATCCTCCGAGTGGGAGACAATTATGCCGTCTGTCAACAAGGTTTTCGACATCCAGTCAATTCGTGGGACTGCTCGGCGCCTTCCGAGAATCGAGAAAAATGGCATGCATTTACGAACGTGAGAGCTTAAACTTAAGCTTGTGTGGGCTTGGCACTTCAGTTGGGCCCCCACCATGCCGCCGAACTCATGTGGCCAAGGTGGCCAAGCAACTCCGGTTCGTCTTCAACTCTGGTGTCAAAGCTGCGGTTTAATTATTTCCTTATTTCTTGTGACAAGTGGTGCCCAATCCCATGTGCTGAAGGGCTTTTCTTCTTCTCCAGCTGGTTGGTAATCTTTGCCAGCCCCTGCGTTGCGGGAAACCTCATTTGCTGATAACTGTCGTCATTATTCTGACATCTGCAGCTGCAATTCATTTAGCCGCCTTCGAGGCACACGTCCACGCGTCCTCCAAGTGGTTGGAGCATGTGATTCCGTGTGGTTGGTGTGATCCGTGTCACAGGGAGCTCTTCCATCCACCTCTTAAGAGCTTCGGCATGGCATTGTTTCGAATATGGAATTCTCAGGCACACATTCCCGCTCACCCCTGAACCCGGCACCGGATTGCTGAGCGGGATGCCTGCAAACAACTTCTTGTTGCCCCGGAGGCTGATCCATCAACTTACTCGATTAGTCTTTGCATCTCTCACAGTAACCGTCGTACAAGTCTATCTCCGATGTGTCAACCAAGCCAAGACTTAAGATCTTCAGGTCTCACGGCCGTGTCACGGACGAATTTCATCTCTTCGCCCCCGAACCACTGGCCAGGTGGCCTGATAGACAACACAAGGGTGGGAGAGAAAGACCAGCAACATTAGACGAGAGGTCAATCATGCCAGAATGGGAGAGCCACGGAGGACCTTTCCGCTAGCAGCAGCTACGCCAAGCTTTCTCGAGGGACGTGCAAGGAGACGGGTACTCTCTGATACGGGCTCTCGCCTTCATGGCTCGATCTAGCACGCGTCGAAGCGCGGACAAGATTTTCCTTGAATTGAAGCTCGCTGTCGGTCTGCAAGATGGCTGCGACACCGCATGGATCCAGCCTGCAACCTGCCAGGCACACAGTGACACCGAATCCTATGGGATGTTTCTAGACGTTCGAACGATTTTCGCCTCCTCGGAATGGCATATATTTCCACGTCAGCCCGTTGGGTTGATTCCTCTTCCAACTTTTCCGATGATTCGATCACCTGCCGGTTACTCATTCGACTGTCTTTTTCGATCCCCAGCTACACTCCTTCGCCAGCAGGACGCAAGATGTGCAGACCATCATTATGGCTCCTCGTTGGGGCTTTCTCAAGTCTGGGGTCCTCTGTATGTCCTATGATGGATGGGAACAGTGACCCAGCTACGCTACGCGCAAGACAAGACCAGTCGGCGCCTCCGGGCGGGAACGCGGAATTTCTGGAACAATTTTCAGTGGACGACACAGGTGCTTTCTTGACCTCGGATGCCGGAGGACCCATAGAAGACCAGGCGAGCCTGAGGGCTGGTGCTCGAGGGCCCACGGTGCTGGAGGACTTCATTCTCCGCCAGAAAATCATGCATTTCGATCATGAGAGGGTGAGCGGAGCTCGAACCTCCGAATGCATGGCTCCTTGTATCTGATCGTCGCTTCTAGGTACCCGAGAGAGCTGTGCACGCCCGGGGGGCTGGCGCCTACGGCACTTTCACATCTAACGGAGACTGGAGTAACATCACCTCGGCGTCATTTCTCAGTGCCCAGGGGAAACGCACGTCGACATTTGTGCGCTTCTCCACGGTGGCCGGATCAAGAGGCAGTGCGGATCTTGCCAGAGACGTGCACGGATTTGCCACGCGATTGTGAGTTGCGCATGGGTGTCTTCTGTGGTGATGAGGGACGAGAGCTGATATGCATGCAAACATCCAGCTACACCGATGAAGGCAACTTCGGTAGGTTTGGCAGCACACTGTCGACTCATGAGGCGTGAAGCTGACAGCTCTCAGACATCGTGGGGAACAACGTTCCGGTATTTTTCATCCAAGATGCCATTCAATTTCCGGATCTTGTTCATTCGGTGAAGCCCAGCCCAGACAATGAAATTCCCCAAGCAGCCACCGCCCACGACAGCGCCTGGGACTTCTTCAGCTCCCAGCCGTCTACCCTTCACACACTGCTGTGGGCCATGTCCGGCTTCGGCATCGTCCGCTCCTACCGCCACATGGTGAGTCCATCTGGATTGGAAACTCTTCTCGCATTCAAACCATCTGACCGGGTTGTCAGGACGGCTTTGGTGTCCACACCTTCCGAATGGTCACAGATGACGGCACTTCTAGACTGATCAAGTGGCACTGGAAATCGAAGCAGGGCAAGGCAAGCTTTCTCTGGGAGGAGGCCCAGGTTTTGAACGGCAAGAACGCAGACTTTCACCGTCTTGATCTTTGGAATGCGATCGCATCCGGCAATGGTCCTGAGTGGGACCTCGCTGTCCAGATCGTCGATGAAAACCAGGCCGAGGCTTTTGGTTTCGACATGCTCGACCCTACTAAGATCCTCCCCGAGGAACTGGCTCCTCTCCAGGTGTTGGGCACGATGAAGCTGGATGTCAACCCAACCAATTATTTCGCTGAGGTTGAGCAAGTGATGTTCCAGCCAGGGCACATCGTCCGTGGCATCGACTTCACTGAGGATCCTCTTCTACAAGGTGAGGTTCACACTTTGGCACCACAGATGGTCAACGACTAACACCAGCAAGGGCGCATTTTCTCATACCTCGACACCCAGCTCAATCGCCATGGAAACGCCAATTTCGAGCAGCTTCCCATCAACCGGCCCCGGACAAGGGTTAATAACAACAACAGAGACGGCGCAGGCCAGAACTTTGTCCACAAGAACATCTTTCATTACACCCCAAGTGCCCTGGGCGGAGGAGTCCCCATGCAGGCCAACGCAACTCAAGGGCGTGGTTTCATGACAGCTCCACAGCGGCAGATCGGCGGCAACCTGGTGCGAGCCCTGTCGCCGAGCTTCAACGACCACTGGAGCCAGCCTCGCCTGTTCCTCAACTCGCTCACGCCGCCCGAGCAGCAGATCCTGGTCAACGCGATCCGCTTCGAGACCAGCAACGTCAAGTCCCCCGTGGTGCGCCAGAACATCGTCACGCAGCTCAACAGGATCTCCAACGACCTGGCCGTCCGCGTCGCCACCGCGCTGGCCATCCAAGCCCCGGCGCCAGAACCAACATTCTACCACGACAACAAGACGACGGGACTCAACATCTTCGGCGTGCCCCTCCCCACAATCGCCACCCTGACCGTCGGCATCCTCGCCAGCACGGCCAACCCCGCCTCGGTGCAACAAGCAGCAGCAATCCAGCAGCGCCTCTCCCAGAGCGGCGTCGTGGCCACCATCGTGGGCGAGTCCCTCACCCCAGGGATAGCAGCGACCTACTCGCAGTCCGACGCCTCCGGGTTCGACGGCATCGTCGTGGCAGAGGGCGCAGAGGGCCTCTTCCAGCCCTTCCTGCAGAACACGCTCTTCCCGCTCGGCCGCCCCAGCCAGATTCTCATCGACGGCTACAGGTGGGGGAAGCCCGTCGGCGCCGTGGGCTCCGGGTCAGCCGCCCTGGCCATGGTGGGCATCCCGACCACGCCGGGTGTCGTCACAGCCGGTGCGGCGGACGTGGAGGGCCTAGCCACGCAGCTAGAGGATGGCCTCAGGACGTTCAGGTTCTTGGACCGCTTCCCGCTGGACGCTTCGGCTGCGCAGGCCAATGGCGAGCCGTCGGGGAACACGGTCGTGGCTGCTGCTGCTGGTGGCGAGGCGACTCTTGCACAGGCCGTGACTGCGGGCGGGTCCCGTCATGTTGTCGGGTATGCCGCCGGGCTTGTCAGCTCGATGGCGGTTGTTCTTACGTGGATGTCCCTTGGTCTGTGAGACGTCAAGTGTGCGGGCCAGGCGTCTAGTTCGCAAAGTAATGAGCTTATTTCTTATTTTACCATGCCAGAACGGCCCCGAAAGAAGATTCTCGGTCGGGCTGATACCCTGTACAAACTTTTGGCTGTCTGCTTGCTCTCTTCTGCTTGTTCAGTCTTCTATATCTTGGCAGATAGATAAATTCGCATGAATAGACGGAACAGATTTTAAGCAGAGTCAGAGCGTTCATGCAAGGGAGTAAAGACATGGGACCCGGGTCCGTGTCAACTGGTCCTATGCTTCAGGTAGCGGGCCGAGAACCCGTTTCAAGCTCATCATTTTGTAGATCGGATGATTGGTTGTTTTCAAGCTTTGAACCAATACTTTCCTCCCTCTGCTGCCTGCGTTCGAGCCTGCGAGGACTTGTTGCTTGGCCGGGCTGGGCGAGGTGTGGTCAGATGATGAGCTTCGCCAGTAGGTTTCTGGGCCAGCAGGATGACACGCAGCATCGAGAATAGGTTTTAATGCCTCGCCTTGCATGACCTGATGTTAGCTCCTCCGTCTGTGTTCTCACTCCAAGGCTTCGGCGCTGCGTGGGGGTCCTGGCAGCTGTCTCTTTCGCTTGACTGCTCCTTCTGTCGCATTGAAGGCCCTGGGCCAAGTCGAGACAAGCTTATCTCCGAAAGAGCTACGTTCCCAGTTAAAAATAAGCATAATCTGAGTTTCAAAGGTTCGGACAAGGCTCCAGCCCTGCATCCTTGCTCGCGCTGCTTGGGCACAAAAGTCTTGAGTAGTCGCCGGTAGCCGGTCGTCTTGCCGATATCGTGGCTGACTTCCAACGACAGCTGAGCTAGGCAATTGTAAATACTAGAAAATCAAAGCTCAATACTTCAAAGTAGAATAATCTGAGACATTTATAAAATTCAGCCGTCAATTCTGAATTACTGCCCATGTCACCGGATCTTGTTGGAATTCCTGTGGACGGGAGGGGCCCGACCATTTCCAGAATATAAATGAACACTGTTCTTGTGAGCTTGAGAAGCCCAAATGTAGAGATTTGTCTCGGAACGACGTGGTGGATTTTGCATTCGGTTGTTGGTTGCCGACCTTGAACCGAACGCGCGGCGGAGAACCAACAAAGTTGGCCCGAATCGGCCCACCTAGTAGGCTATAAGGTTCCAACTCCGCCCAGCTGTCTTGGCTATCGTGGCCTGACATTCATGCCAGATACCCTCGCGGTACTTCTTGAGGGATTGAATATGTGGAATGAAAAATCGCACATTGTCTGGTAAATATCACTCTGAGATGGTGCTGTACGGTGTGGGTGACCCGGCACTTTGGGTGGGCCGAAATTGGCTGCTGCAAAACCGCCAGAGCAATCTAGAGACTTGAGATCATTACGTTTCATTGTCTCTGAGGGGTACCGCTTTTCGGGTCCACGGAATGTGTACAACTCAGTGGATACCCATGAACCAGGAGTATCGGATGACATGGCATGGCACTCCATTTTCCCCATGGTCCCCCTCATCTCCAACAGCATGATCCACAATATACCGGAAGACTAATATCCAGGCTCAGGCTAAGCTCCAAGCCTCCCAATTTCACCATTTCTTCAGTCACAGTCACATAAATTGAGAACCAACAGTTCAATAGCAATCCAAAATCTGTTCACTATGAAAGCTCTCGTCTACGACGGCAACAACTCAGTCTCCCTGCAAGACAGGCCCATCCCAACGATCACAGGCCCTTCGGACGCCATCGTCAAAATATTGAAAACCACCATCTGCGGAACTGACCTCCACATCCGCAAGGGCGATGTCCCAACGTGCGAGCCAGGCCGCATCCTCGGCCACGAGGGCGTAGGGATCGTCCACGAGACAGGCGACTCGGTGAGGCGCTACAAGAAGGGCGACAAGGTGCTCATCTCGGCCATCTCGAGCTGCGCGACGTGCGAGTACTGCCGCCGGGGCATGTACAGCCACTGCACGACGGGCGGTTGGATCCTGGGCAACAAGGTTGACGGCACCCAGGCCGAGTACGTGCGCATCCCGCACGCCGAGTCGAGCCTGCACCCGATCCCCGAGGGCGCCGACGAGGCTGCTTCGGTGATGCTGAGCGACATCTTCCCCACGGGGCTCGAGTGCGGCGTCCTCTGCGGCAAGGTGCAGCCCGGGGCAACTGTTGCGGTCGTGGGTGCTGGGCCGGTTGGGCTGGCGGCTATCATCACTGCGCAGATGTACTCACCGTCTCGGATTATTGCTGTTGATACTGATCCCAACAGGCTCGAGGTGGCCAAGAAGTTTGGCGCCACGGATGGGATTCTGAGCGGCAAGGATACCATTGCTAGTATCAGGGCGCAGACGGAGGGCAAGGGATGCGACACTGTCATTGAGGCTGTTGGCATCCCAGCGACTTTTGACCTGTGCCAGGAGTTGTTGGCACCAGGTGGTGTGCTCGCCAACGTCGGCGTCCACGGAACCAAGGTGGATTTGCACCTTCAGAATCTCTGGGACAAGAATATCTGTGAGTCGTTGTGAGATCAGTTTCGATACTCAGGGCTAACAAGGGAATCCAGCCATCACGACCAGACTTGTTGATACGACGACCACGCCCATGCTGTTGAAGCTTGTTCAGGCGGGTAAACTGCACCCGTCACAACTCATTACCCACCGTAAGTTTCACTCTGGTGGCATTCTCCAAATGCTTCTATTGACTCGAGGCACAGATTTCAAGCTCAGCGAGATGGACAAGGCATATGAGACGTTTGGTGACGCATCCAAGCACGGTGCCTTGAAGGTTGTGATTGATGTTGATTGAGGTCTATTGGACAAGAAGTGCTGCTTAATTGCAGAGCCTGTATGATAAAGTGAACTCTTCCCACCGTTCGCAGACTTCAAATTCTTTCGAAACAGGAGAAATGCAGTGAACTATTCATCGCTGGTGGCGTTGTGGCTTGCATGCATCAGCATGAGCATGAGCCAATTGGGAGGTGCCAGCGGGTTCCACCCCCCCTGTTCCGTCACGAGTAGGCTTTTTGTGCTGCGATCTCACCAAGTTCTTGTCCCGTTCGACTGAGCCAGCACACCCTGCACCATCTCGAGGCCCGATGCACTCCAGCAAGGATCGTCATGAAGAGTGCAGTGCTCGAAGGGAGCGGGCAACCAACGTCGGAGATGGCACTTCCGCAGCGTCTATGCCGAGATTCCGAAGTACCCACTGAGGGGAGCCAGGATCTGGCGCCTCACTTCCAACAGCTCAATCCAGACCCAAATCCGGGGAACACGTCCCTCTTGTGCGAGAAATGCAGGGACCTCAGGCTGGGAGAACTGTTGGCTGCCAAGTCGCCAGAAATGAACGTGGGCTTTCTGGACTCATTCAGTGATGCAGACTGCCAACTGTGTGGCACCATACAACATTTCGTAAACCTGCACTGGGGCAGTCAGCGGTCGTCAGTAACCAAAGGCCGTCGACCGCAGCTATACATGGAGAGTAAGAAGTGGTCTTCCTTTAAGGACTCAAAATCCTCGGACCAAACCATATACCGGCTCATGCTGGCGCTCGACCAACCCACTGCAAAGAGCGAACCGATATTGAAAGCTTCAACATACGATCGAAAGGACAGATTTGTTCTCTCCGAGCTTGAGATACACCCTGAGAAACTGCCTACTCTGGCTTCGCCTGAAGTACCTGCACTCAGACGCACAATCCGGCCATCTGCGGATCTCGGTTTGATCCGAAGCTGGCTTGATCAATGTCAAAGCCACAAGAAATGCAACAAGGGCCGAAACTCCCAACTGTCAAACTCGGTCCAATTCTTTGCACGTGGGCTTCGACTGATTGACGTCGTTGAGGAGAGACTCGTTGAGAAGACCGACCCTTGCGCCTACATGGCCTTGTCGTATGTCTGGGGCCACCTGGAACCACCGCCCCTTTGCACGAACAAACAGAACCTCGAAGCTCTGCAACGAAAATTACCCTTGCATTCACCTGGGAAAGGCCCGAGTGCTGAGGCCCGCTGTATCCCACGCACGATCGTAGACTCGATCGCATTGTGTCGGGCCCTTGGACAAAGATATCTATGGGTGGACAGCTTGTGCATTATCCAAGACGACCCGGATGAGAAGATGAAACTGATCCATGGCATGGACTGCGTGTACGAGAACGCCAGCCTTACTGTTGTTGCTCTTTCGGGCAGCGATGCCGATGCTGGCCTGGCCGGGATCAGCAGCCCCCGAAATTCAGATTCAGACAACAGTGGACGTCCATACCTTTTCCATGAAGGCTACAACACACATTGCATTGGGATTGGCCGCCCTTCCCTCCACGAGCAGATAAAATCCTCTTATTGGAATTCCCGCGGGTGGACGTACCAGGAGCAGCTATTGTCAGCTCGAAAGCTGTACTTTACCCCCAATGAGGTCTTCTACCAGTGCGGGAGTCATACGCGGAGAGAAGGATACGGCTTCGAAAATTTCAAGAAACATTCAACGAGACCAGGGCCGCCTTTGATCGGTGGGAGTTCCCTTCGGATCTCAGAACGCGTGACATACAGCATGAAGCTCCCTCACTTGGGGCCATGGAATGTGGATGAGGCCAAATCTCACGACCGGCACTTCCAGATCATCCTGTCCACTTATACTCGGAGGAGCCTCACCCACCCAGGAGACATATTGAACGCTCTCGCAGGAATATACAACAAGTACTGTCCTGCTACCAGCGCCGACGCTCAGGAAGTCAGCTTGATTGCGCTTCAGGGCACCCCAGTGCGGTGTTTCTCGAAAGCCTTGCTCTGGTTCACGGCCGGGTCCCACTATGAGAGGAGGAGTAGTGTCAACGGCTCAAGGCCATCGTCCTGGTCCTGGACCTCATGGATCTCACCGATCGACTTCGCCGCCGCTTCCGGTATAGACTACATGGCGCACAGCCTAGTCGACAGCTGGTGCCTGACTTTTCAGAATGGTGATACCGTCAGCACAGCTCGATTCTCTGACCGTCATTATTACCACATCCTCAAGATACCAACCTGGTACCGCGATATAACACCCGACGAGCTTCTGGGGTTCTTTTCAGGCAAGGGCCACGAAGACCCCTCTGCCATTCCCAGCCCCATCATGCCGGGGTTGTTGGACTTTCGGGCCCCGTTCATCCCCAGACCTTCAGCGGAAGTTTCCAGTTGGGCCAAGGGATCTGACGGGGTCTGGAATTTCAAGCTTGGTGCTGATCTCTGCGCCGTGGTTAGACTCGACCCTGGGGAGGACACTGCCAGCGTAGATGCGTTCGTCCTCCTGCTTTTTGATTCGTCCTATTTGGGTCTCTGCGTTAAAAAGGCGGGCGACTATTACGAACGAGTCGGAGTGGCGATCTTCACACAGATGAGGGCGGAGTGGGAAAGATTCGTGAAGCAAGGGTTCTCGGATTTATGCTGGAAGCGAATACTCTTAAGATGATTGTCAACTATGGCCGTCGAACAAAACGGCAAGACTTATATAATGTTTAGAGAGAGGATTCCAGACAAAGCGCATCTATTGGCGGTCTTCCTACCCGCTGTTTTTGAAAACAAACTCCTCCAGTTCTTGGTAAGCCTCCTCGAGATCGTTATTGACGATGATCTTGTCATGCACTCCTGTTCCGGCGTAGTCAAGCTCAGCCCTAGCCTGGGCTAGCCTTCTCTGAAGGCTGCCCTCGTCTTCTGTGCCCCGTCCCCTGAGCCGCGCCTCGAGCACCGCAAGGCTTGGCGGCTTGATGAAAACAAATCGAGAATTGATCTGCGAGTCCGCCTTCAGCTGCTCTTCTTTCAGTCATTTGACTCCTCCCATCTCGATATCGAGCAAGACTACCGAGCCCCTCGCCGCCTAATCGATGATTATCTGCTTACTCGTGCTATATAAGCTATTATAAATTACGTCTTTAATACTACTAGTTATTTTACTAGCTAACTACTTCCATTTTTATTTTTATTTTATTATTCTATAAGATTCTTTAATATTAACATCTTTTTAAGTTATATTTAATTTTTAAACTCTTTAATATTTAGTAAGTATTATTTTAACTTTTTTAGTATTATATATAATAATATATATATTAATACTAACTTCTATTAATTATTTAGTTTTAAAAGAGTACTAAGAGTAGCTAAATGTAATAGAAGTGATTAAAATCTATTACTTACTAATATCTGTTACTGTGGTATGTAAAGTGGGGTGTAATTGTATTATGTTCGTGTGTGTAGTAGAAGGAGGGGTAGACTTGTAGGAAGGTTTGCTAGGGCCCTTTGGGGTAAGCCCGAAGGAGGTGGTCTGTGCGCCTGCCAGCTGCCAGATCCTACAACTATCTAACTTTGTGCAGGCGTGGCTGCACCCTCCTATGGGTGACTGCCACAGTTACTTACTAGAAAACCACGTTATTTAATTGAAAGAGGATGTTCTAGTACTTTTAACTATATATTTAGCATTATGATCCTCAGTGCCCTAGAACCCAATTGCTATGGCGCGGAACCCGACGAGCTTACGGAATCTGCTCCCGAACCCACCTAGTCGCGACCACCCAGTCGCTGCAGCCCCAAGCTCGCCCCCGCTGGCCAGGCGCCCCTTCACAAGAATTGCATGCGATGTGTGCCGCGAAAGGAAGATAAGAGTGAGAGACCATTTCTGGATTGAGTCGATTACTGTGTTTGACCTGCAGATCTAATCAATAACCTCCCCCTCGTCCAAAACAGTGCGATGGACTGAAGCCTTCCTGCACCGCTTGTGTTCGCCAGGGCAACCAGTGCACGTATCGAGACACGCCGGCCACGTCGATTGACACACTGAGGGAAGAGCTTGCCACGCTTCGTGGTCGATACCATGTCTTGGATTCGCTCGTCACCACACTAAGGCTTGCACCTCAAGCATCCGCGCTCGAGTCTCTCCGACAGCTGAGGGCCCGGTCTTCGGCCGTGTCCACAGACCCCGACCAGCCGGTCCAACAACCAAAGTAAGCGAAGTCGCAAAGATGCACAAGCAACAACGAGAAATGGTCCATGACTGAGGTTGAATCCCCCGCCAGCTTTCAATCCCTACAAACTCCCGTTTTCCCCCAGGACCTAGGCCCTCCTGTGGAGGAGGCACATCGTGCAGCCCTGGCGGAAGCAGGCCAAGGAGATCATCGTCATCAGTTGCATCACACACTGGACCTGGGCTTGGCCTCATCTTCTGGCTCCAATCCAGAGCCCCGCCAACAAGGGCCGGACCCACGTCTGAGGGTCTTGATATATCCTTCTGGACCCAAGTCCCGGTCACGGATGCGTTCGCCACGGGTGCCATATCATTATACCTGAGGACCGACCACCGAATCTGGGTACTGTTTGACGCCGATACGTTTCTTTCTGACCTTGTTAACCACAGAAGTGACTTCTGCTCGGCCTTCCTTGTCAATTGCCTCTTGGCATTTGCATCCGTGAGCTGCCCTAGCCCCTCGAGAGAATCCTGTCTCACCAACTCACCAGCAAACGTATGAGCCCGGGGGCAATGGTATCCAGTTTGAGGACGCGGCCGGAGCCCTGTGGGCGGCAGAGGCGGTACATTTAGACTCGGAGACGGCGTTGACGGGCTGGATTCTACTCCACCTTTGTTCCGCCGCTCGCTTGGAGACTAACAGCTCCGATGACTGTATACGAGAGGTCTCTGCAATTGCTATCAGAATGAAGTTGTTTGGGGTCGACCAGAGACTTTCGGATTACGAGATGTCGCTGCTCACGGCAGATAGGCGGAGCTCAATGGCGCACGCCGCTTGGGGTGCTTTCAATACCATTAAGTAAGCACAGCCCTGGTGGTACACCAGTTGTATGAATGTCGTGCTGACCCCCTTGGTGTCTTCAGTGTACACAGAACGCGCCAACTGCATGATGCCATTTCTCTTCCACCACTAGTGTCGCCCCCGGGAATGATTTTGGGCCCCGTACCAGACGACGACGACGAATCGCCCATGCACGGCACTCCAATAGATTGGCCGATCGCTTAAGAAACCTTAAAAGCTACTTCTGTTGCATTTCTGTTCAGTGGTCCAACTCATGGCCGCGATGGTATCAAGGCTTCATCCCGACAGGAGGGTCCTGGATGAATTGTGTATCCTTCGATCAGAATAGCTTGAATACAGTCAGGGTCCTGGCACATTACCTTGGGACAGCCTTTCTAATGGCGACATCTTGCTCAGGCGTCGAGCGGTGTTCTCGTTCTTAATCCGTATACATCCCGAAGGCGTACGGTCCTTTTACACAGTGGTGAACGCTCAGAGAGACTATGTGCCACTCAGTCGCGGTGATGTGATTTCATTTATCATCTTCATCTTACAGATGAGCGTTGTTTTATCTCGGTGAAAACGAGTAACTAATCTGGGTGGTTTTAACTATGGACCCGTCTTCCTTCCGATGGCTTCCGCCGGGCAGTATCTCCTCATCCGAATCATTGGGCAACGATCCTCTGGTGATCTGAGTTTGGACGGCACGGTCACCCATGTCGCCCAGGTCGATACCATCGTGGTCGTTACGAGCCTCTGAGCTTTCATTCTGATCCCCCGTCCGAATCCATCCCCCTTGTTGCTTGGTGTACCGTCGTGTTGGGTTGAAGCTACTGCTGGCTGCCGTCGTCGTCTTTCCGACTCTTCCTCGCACAAGAGGCCACAGAGCGGGGATTGAGGCGGCAATGATGGCTAAATTCACCTCGATCGCCGAGAATGTAAATGTGATGCTGTAGTTGGCATCGGGGTCGGGCTCGGTGGTCGTGTATAGTCCCATGATGTAATACAGCCGGATACATGAGAAGGCCACGGACCTAAAAGATTACCCGTTGCGTCAGTACTCACTCCATAGCATCTTTGAGTCCCGTGCTGGATAGGCGACTGTTCATCAGTAATAAGATGAGATGGCACTCACAAAACGCTCACAGAAAAGATAAGCATGAGACCCAGCTTCTTCCGCATGCTCATATTCAGACTCCAGAATATATAGAATGGCAGAGCAATAGCAATAACATCCGTGACGATTGCGAAAATGCTGCTCGCAAGGCTAAACTTGCCAACGTCAACACAGTATCCGTCGAGTGTGGAGTCCCAGTTCTTCGCAAACGGCACGCAGTCGAAGAGCATTACGAAGAAGACCGATATCATGAGGAGGAGGTTGAATATGCCGTTGCCCCAGACAATGTATCTGACAGCGCTTTTGACGCCAGAGAAGCGGAGGATGAACAACAGAACGGATATCTTGACGATGGACAAAATGGGCATGTAGATGACTCCCATTGCATATGTCCAGATAAAAGCTCGTTTGTAGTTCGACTCCAACGGGACGTTCCAGTAGTGAATGCCGATGTACATTGTTCGCATAGCTGATAGCAAATCGCATCTTTAGCGAGCCATTTCTCTTACATTCGTGGCAGGTTTCGAGCCGGCGTATTGGACACGGCTCTGCAAGGAAGACTCACCGAAGATCGCAGTGACGGCAAGGCCGATGGCTAGGATCATGGCCACAATAATAAGACCATCATCTAAAGGTGGTATCTGATTAGTTTGACAGGAACATGTGAACAGGACTGGAAAGCCTCAAGCTGGCACGAGCAGTGAGCCCTGGATAAACTCACCCCAGCCGAAGTTTCTTGTGATCAGTCTCGCATAGACCCTCAAAGAGACCGTTATCAAGGAAATTAGAGGAAACAGTATTTCCAACGCGATGCCAGTCTTTTGCAGCGAAGAGGTCGGGAGATCTGATATCGAGGACATGGTGGACCACAGCAAGCCGTGTGGTCCGTGATGAGGAGAGCGTAGGGTCGAGTGGAAGGGATCGTCACACGGGTATCCGAACCGACTATGATATACTTCTAGAAGGCGTTGACTAGGCAGAATTATCTCCACAAGAAAAGTGGTCATGCATGGAAAGCTTGAAGGATGAGAAATGCTGCTGGAGAATCACCCCTGGCGTGAAGCACGGCGGCGCTTGGCTACACTACTTTCTTCCACCATTTCGCAGCCGAGTTTCCGTGACTCTTTTCTATGTAGCTTTCTGCAGCCGCTCCGCTGGAGGAAGAGGATTCAATGAGCCTGCTAGCATTTGACCACACCGGTCTAATCGGTCCCGAAAACGCACCTAGGTCCCCACAAAATAGATAGTATCCTGTGGCGTGCAAGGAAAATACAGAAGAGCAAGCATATTTCTAAGCGTGGGCCCGGAGACACTGTCCGGTTCATGCATACTTCTCAATCAAACAGAAACAATGACCCTGGACAGTCTCAACCCCTACAAGCACCAATTAATTTCCTGGATGCACTTCGTTTAGTCCTCTCTTCATCCACTTGACCAATCCTGAATATCGGTTCATATGTGACCAGCCAGGCACGCGCTGAGCTTCAATGAGAGCCTGGAATACTCTCTATAAATCTATCAGAAGAGCAGCAAATTATCGCAGTGATGGCTCGAGTCACCACCCTGAAATGGCTGTAGGCGTCCTCGATGGATTCCATTTTTCTGCAGCCGAGGTTCGGAGTGTGAAAAATCCGGGCATGCTCATGATATGCAGATGAGGTATGTAAAGTGACAGGTCAACAAGGCGGGCAAGGGTTCCTGCATTCAACTCCTCATGTCCTTACGCCACAGTAACCTGTACTGGCAAGGTTCTCCGAGTTGCCCGATGGCAATGCCCTACCGCCGAAATATGAGTAGGAAGATCGAATGCTTGAGGGAACTCGAAGCATGGCAAATTCAAAATCCGTCGACGATTTCAGAACTTCCCCTGAGCCACACCACACTCATGCTGCTGCACTCCAGAACGTGGTGGAATTATGGCGTAGCCGTAGGATTCAGCATGGAAGTGGGCCTCAAATTTGCTGGAGCCTGTGGCTGGAAGCAGGAAGTGGTGTGCGACAAAGCCTGCAGCAGCCACTGCCGGCATTAAGAACTGCACGATATGTTCCGGACTCTCACTCTTTAGCAAGCTTCCAGAACACCTGATATTACTGCACAGACTCAGAATATTTTCTGACTCGACTTTGATAAATTCCCAACGGCTCTGGGAGTTGATGCGCAGAAGATCAGATATCGTGCCTGTAAAGTTACTCTCGTGGAGTTCGATCCACAACGGAACATCCCCAGTCTGCCCAGTCGACTCCATAACCACTACGACCACGGGCCGTACCCCTTCTCTTCCGGCATCCCGGGCCTGTCCGCGGTGGCATGGGCCTCATGTCGATTTGTAGACTTACGCAGTGACATGAGAATGAGACTGACAAAACTTTAACTAAAAGGTAATTGGAAATGGGCTGCTGAAAATGTTTCCCATCCTCTCATAGTAGATGTAAATTGGTATAGATCATGCCAACCGAGTCTCCCTCCATTCGCTAATTCATGAAATTGTGCTGTCGAATAGCGGAGCCAGTGTTGGTTCTGGCGCGTACAATTTCGAACCAACAACCCCCTCGGTCCACCTTCCATCCCAGGCTTAGGACCTCCGACAGGAACGGGCTTGCCAAATATGTCCTCGCGTCGCTAGAAGATATCGAATGACTGCTGAGATACGCAGTGGGCCAGATCCAGACCCCTTATCCAACAACGTTCGCGGGAGATACAAAGCACAATGTCTTCCGGTGTTCGGCTGGCAACATGGATTTCTCACTACTGCTGTCTCTTTCTTCGTTTTCGAGGTGAACAGCAGTAAGGCAGAGAGGTGTCTGAGAGAGACTCGTGAAGTCGTCATGCCTCGATATACAATCCTCGTGGCGGCCCAGCTCGCGGCAGCGGCTGCTGTGCAAGCTACCGGCCCTGATCCAACAGACTTCTGTAAGAGAGCCTCAGGAGATCTCAGATCAGATCTCCATCCCTCCCTGCTACCGCACATTGCTGACCATGGCATCACGTCAGTAGTGCTGGGTCCATCCGTACACACTGTTGCAGACACTATTGCCCCCCGTGGGATTGAGCCCTTCTCTTACGAGAAGTTAGTGCTCACACCAGAGTACGTCAGCGACATGGCAACAACGTTCCTGAAAAGGCAAAACGACAGCGATGCATGCGCTGCCATATTCGCCTTCCCAAACGCCAGTGACACCTCGCTGGACTCGCGGCAAGGAGACTGCAAGGCATACCCCGGCACCGCTTCGTGGCCACCCAGAATCATCTGGGGAATCTTTCAACACTTTCTGAGGTCCTCGCTCATCGAGGGCGTGCCGGCTGCCGCGGTCTGCTACCCGGAATGGCCACAGTATGACGAGGCCAAATGCGCCAATCTGAGTGTCTCGTGGACTGACCCAGCCTGGAGGTAAGCGCTCATGATCCAGGGTACTATCCTACACCCGAGGAATCCCCTAACACGTGCATTCATAGAGCCGCGCAACCCACGGAAGTGGACTGGCCAGTCTTCGAGGGCATGTCGTGCCTCCCTCCCAATCTGGGCGACTTCCTCTCACGACCCAACTCAACATGCGAGCTTGGCGGAATGCCAGCCGTCGTAGTGAAAGCGAAGACTGGTATGCGTCCTTGCCTTCATTCCCCTGTGCATCCGCGCCAGGCCACAGACTAACGTGTCCCCTTGGGTAGTTGCTGAGATCCAGATGGCGGTCAATTTTGCCCGCAACCTCAACATCCGCCTCAACGTGAAGAACTCGGGCCACGACTTCAACGCCAAGAGCACGGCCGGCGGGTCTCTCTCGGTGTGGACCCTCCACCTGCAGGACATCGAGTTCCTGGGGCATGACTACCAGTCTCCTTCCGGGGCCAAGGGCCCGGCGTTCAAAGTCGGGGCTGGAATCACCACGAAGCAGATCTACGATGCGGCACACGAGCAGGATTTGATGGTTGTTGGTGGTATTGCTCGCGTAAGTGCTCCTAACGTCATGGTCTGGCGAGGATGGTAATTACTGACACGTTGGGGCAGACCATTGGACTGGCCGGTGGGTATACCGCTGGTGGTGGGAATGGGCCCCTGATCAACAAGTATGGTGTTGCCGCCGACCAAGTACTCTCGATGAATGTCGTTTGTAAGTCATAAGCCACAGGGAGCGGCCCGAACGACTCGCAGAACGAACATTGCTGACTTGGGTTGGTGCAGTACCGGACGGGTCATTTGTATCAGCCGACGAGAAGACTAACCCTGAGCTATTCTTCGCTTTGCGTGGTGGAGTGAGTCTATATTCCCCCTTGAATTCTGGTGTATTCCTATGTCGAGACACCAGTCTGTTGAGGGTCCGAGATGATCTGACAAGGCGAAATAGGGCGGGAGTACATGGGGAATAGTCACCAGCCTTGTGATCCGGGCCTATGAGGATACCACGATTTCCACCCTGACCTACACCTTTGGTTCGGCTGACGAGGACACTTTCTGGGCCGGAGTCGATGCTTTGTGGTGAGTCTCTCTGCCTCTTGTAATATGCAAACCCGACGCTGATCAAAACGAAACGTGCAGGCAGCAGTTCACGACCTGGCCTGAAGCCGGCATCTGGAGCTATTTCAACATGGCCTGCGAGAACGTCGTCAACTGCACACTCTCCATGGCGCCCCAGGTCGCTCCAGGGTTGACAAAATCAGAGCTCGAGGGCCACAACGCAGCCTTGTTCGCGAACCTCTCATCGCTGGGCATCTCTGTGAACGACGTCTCATACACCGAGTACTCAGGGTTCATGGACATGTTCGACGCGACCTTCCTCGACAACACAAACACAGCCGGCTATTGGTACTTCCACAGCACATCGCGGTTCTTCCCAGAGAGAAACTGGCAGATCGCGGACAAGTTCGCAGCACAGTCAGCCGCAGTCCGCAACACGACACAGAGCCGCGGCAGCTTCACGGGGTACAACTCGAGGCCGGCTGTGAATTCAGCCGTGAGCCAGGACAACGCTGTCAATCCTGCATGGCGGGAGGCGCTGGTGTTCGGTATGGGCAACGTGGTGTACGGGTACAACGACACGATGGAGGAGATGGCAGCGGCCAACAAGAAGATGGTGGATGCGTACGCAGGGTGGCGGGCCGTGAGCGACGGCACTTATCTCAACGAGGCTGACATCAACGAGCCAAACTGGCAGCAGTCCTTCTATGGCGCCAATTATGATCGCCTCTATGAGCTGAAGCAGAAGGTTGACCCGTGGGGTGTGCTTTATGCCACTGGGGCGGTGGGCTCCGAGGACTGGTATGTGACCGATCAGCTGGAGTACTTCCCTACGGCTAACGGGCGCCTTTGCCCTGTTAGATCATGATGATCTTGTGCGAAGACGGGATTATTTCTTGTGTATATATTGCTATACTCTGCATCTGAATATAGCCCTGCTATCACACTTCATGTGTTGCTAGTATTGTTCTCGATGTAGATGAAGTGAAGAGACGTAGTACTGGTTCTAGCTTGCCCGTTCATGACCAGTGCACAGACAGGGGAAGCAGGTCAAGCAATGTGGGGGGTCCAGGGTAGCTCCAGGGGGGGCGGTAGCCGTAGTGTGGGGGTTTGGGGGTCCAGCAACGGCAGAGACGGGGCCGTGTCAAACCCGGGGGCTTGTGATAGCACCGGCTGACCTTAAACATGCATGATTATCAACGACACATGACAACTTCTCCGAGACCTCAATTTGGGAGACTGTGGTGACTCGAGAAGCCCTGTTACCATCACCCGCCCTGCGAGACGTCTGGGTGTCGTCAAGGGAGACCTGGGGCGGACGACAACGCTCAGGGGTCGCGACCGAGCCGACGTCACGACTCAACCCGGCCGTCCCATCATACCCATCTCGACTCCCGCTTCCATCCCATCCGACCACACCAGATGCCTCAGAACACACCCGCTGGCGCAGAAACGTCGTCGCCTCCCACAACTCTTGTCGGTCTCCTAAACTCCTTCAGGATGGATCGTCTCAAGGGCATGCTATACCGCCGCGGCGACACCAAAGACGACCGCGACGCCGACCGAGACGAGTACGCGCCGTTGCGAGATCCGGGTGATGATGACTCGGAAAATGGCTACATATCTGACGACGGCGAGCTGCTCGACGCCGCAGAGGTGCCCTTCTCCTGGCTAGAATACACCATATTCGCCATGGTCGGCGTGGCCATGCTATGGGCATGGTGAGCACCTCCCTCTGTCGCATCTTCAGAGTTGCTGCCCAAGGAGACAAACGACTGACTGTGACCTCAATAGGAACATGTTCCTCGCCGCCTCGCCCTACTTTGCCTCCCGCTTCGTCGACGACCAGTGGGCCACCGAGAACTTTCAGTCCGCCATCCTCTCCGTCTCGACCCTCACCAACCTGGGCTCCATGCTCGCCCTGACCAACATGCAGCGCTCCGCCAACTACCCCAACCGCATCAAGCTCGCCCTGCTCATCAACACCGCCGCCTTCGCCCTCCTGACCCTCTCCACCTCCATATTCACCGCCGTCTCCCCCCGCTGGTACCTGACCTTCCTCCTGGTCGACGTCTGCTTCGCCGCCCTGGCCACAGGTCTCTTCCAGAACGGCGCCTTCGCCTTCGCAGCGAGCTTCGGCCGCCCGGAATACACTCAGGCAATAATGGCCGGCCAGGGCGTTGCGGGCGTGCTCCCCGCCCTGGCCCAGATCGTGAGCGTGCTGGTCGTCCCGCCGACGAAGGTCACTGGTAGCGACGACAACGGTAGCAATGGTGGGCACGACACCGCCTCCGACCCCGTGGGCTCCGCTGCCTTCATCTACTTCCTGACCGCGGTCCTCGTCTCCCTCTGCACCTTCCTGGCCTTCCTGCCCCTGGTCCGCCGGCACGACCGCCTCGTCGAGGCCCGCATGGCCACCTCGCACCCGGACCTGGCCGCCAGCATGCTGTCGACCCACTCGCACCACGACATCCAGGAGGCCGAGCAGGCCGCGCGCAAGGTCGTCGGCATGCGCGCGCTCTTCCGCAAGCTGCACTGGCTCGCCGGCGCCGTCTTCATGTGCTTCGCCGTCGCCATGTTCTTCCCCGTCTTCACGGCCAAGATCCCGTCCACGAACGGCGGAACTGGTAGCGGTGGTAGCAGGATGTTTGACGCCGAGGTCTTCATCCCGCTGGCCTTCTTCGCGTGGAACCTGGGTGACCTCCTGGGCCGCGTGGTGACGGTGGGCCAGTGGAACGCTGTCGTGCGCACCCGCATGCCCTCGTTGTTGTTTGTGGTGTCCGTCGCGCGCGCGGGCTTCCTCCCGCTGTACCTGCTGTGCAACATCCGGGGCCGCGGTGCTGTCGTCCCGAGTGACTTCTTCTACCTGGTCGTCGTGCAGTTCCCCTTCGGCCTGACGAACGGGTGGCTCGCGTCTAACAGCATGATCGGCGCCACTGAGTGGGTCGAGGAGGACGAGAGGGAGGCCGCCGGCGGGTTCATGGGCTTGAGTCTTGTGTCTGGGCTGGCGGTTGGCAGTCTGTTGAGTTTCACGGCCGCGGGGGTGTAGACGGGCCTTTTCGTTTCTTTCTTTCTTTTGAAGACTTTATCTATAGGGACATCTTGACCTTTTATTTCGATATCCTTCCAGAAATCTACAACCGGAGGAGTTGGTATGGGGCATCTTGCATGGATATGGCGTTTGATGGCTTATTGGGTTGGGTTGGTGCGAGGTGGGCTCATAAGGAAGGGTTTCCGCATGACTTGCGAGATACGCGGCAGCATCAAGGGTTTTTAGGATAACTCGATATAGGAATTTCTGTCACAAGACAGCGTTCTACCCTCATGTGAAGTTTATATCCTATCTTTATGTGCGTCGACCTCCCCTACGACATCCTCTTGCAGAATAATCTGATAGGTAACCTCTTCTAGAAGCATCTCTAACAAGATAACATCTCAGCCCTACACTGGTTGACCTGTTACAGGATTGCCACTTATGTTATGACCTTTTTGCGTGGTCAGGAACGTCGTTGAGCTCGATTTGCCAGAGTTTTGCCCCATCGAGCCTTTGTCCTCGGTATCTGCCGAAACGACACACCACAGGGGTCACATTCACCTAGTACAGTCTATCTTACTATTACAGTCTATGTTGATCTCCCTAACGAGACAAGTACCACCCTACAGCATATCCTTCCTCCACCCCTTGTTCGCCAGCTCCTCGATCTCAGGCACCTCAACCGGGCCCCTGACGCTCTCGTCACTCAGCGCCTCCACAGCAGCCTGCGCCACAACATCGACCTTGAGGGGCTTGGCGCCGGCGGCACCCATGAGCCCGTCAAACACCCCGCGCGTCAGCCCGTTGAACACGGCCCCGACGCCCGTCATGGCCGCCATGGGGATGGTGAAGGGCCTGCTGCTGTCGTACAGGAACGGCGGGCGCAGGAAGATGCCGCGCATGCGCGGGAACCCGCTGGCGATGAGCGACTCGGCCTCGCGCTTCGTGTCGATGTACCGGCGCGGCAGCACCGGCGCCCCGCCCGCCGCGCTGACGTACAGGAATGCCGGGCCAGCTGCTGCTGCTGCTGCTGCGCCTGCGCCGCCCAGGCCCTCCTCGGCGGCGGCGCGCGCCACCAGCACGGCCGAGTCGCGGTTCATGTTCTCGTAGGTGAGCTGCTTCTCGTTCTCGGGCGGCTTGTAGCTGTCGTCGTCGCGCTCGAGGGGGTTCGGGCTCCCCCTGGTCGAGTCGAAGGCCTTGCGCAGCCCGGCGATGGGGGACTCCCTGCCTGACACGACGCCCTTGTAGTCTGCCTCGAGGAGGATGCCCATGGAGTGGACTATGTAGTCTGCGCCCTTGAGCAGCGGGGCGTATGCGGTGGGCTGGAAGATGTCTGCCGACTCCCATGAGACCTTGTGGGCCCATGATGGGGGTGTTGAGGAGGCTGTGACGGCGGACCATTTTGGCTCGCCGGAGCGGCTGGGACGGTGGTGAATTAGCACAATGTGACTGGGTGGTATGGATTGGTGACTGGAGCAGGGTGGTGGGCTTACCTGATGGAGGTGACATCCCAACCTCGTGCTACTGCGAACTTGCAGATCCGCGAGCCCAGGAAGCCGTTGCCGCCGCAGACGACTATCTTCTTGGCTGCTGATTTTGACATGGCGTGTTTGAGTTGGGTGTGACTGACGTTTTGTAGGCAATTGGGGAGGATGTGAGATGCCAAACAGAGATGTGAGGAAGCAATGCAGTGGTGAGTCCAAAGTCGGATGAACTATCAGCACGTATTATGCGAGACCATTGCACACGTCAGTTACACGAGGAAATATGAGATGAAGAGCCTTCCAATTGACAGGGTTTCAGTGCAGTCCTCAGCTGAAGGTATCTTAATGATGTGCGTCTTGAAGATGAACTCTGAGAGATTCAAATCTTATCGAAGTGGGCTGATATTGGGACCAGAATGAGTGAGGGCTCTAAGCTCAGATGGTGATGAAATCATTGACCCTGGCTGCTGGGAGCTCTGGGAGCTTGGACAGGGGTGCCCTGTGACCCCACGGCTCGGTGCCGATCGGCCAAAAATAAGGTGAATGGACTTTTGACGGCCGAGAAACATCATCAGGATTACATGTCGTTAGGAGAGGAACAGACAATAATGTTTTAAGACCTGTGGATTCAATCAATTGGGTATATTCTGTCAGATAGCATGGAATTCAGACTTCAGTTGATGCTTCTCCAACAATTGCCAAAGGGGACCAGGCTGTAACTGCCTTGGTCCATGCTACGGTGAGAGCCCCGGCCTGGCAGCGGGTCGTGTTGTGTCAGTACATGCGTTTTTGCGGTGGAGCATGCAGAAGTGGGTGGCTCTTGTCTTTAATCCAGTTCGCAAAACACTTGATCACTAAACTTCCCTCTCGATTACACTTCCTCCATCTTCAACTTTTCTGCCATTCGGTTTTGAGCGATCCGTCACCTGTACGCCCTAGGCTGGAAGCAGATAATACCATATACCGTCCTGGTCACACAAGCGAGCTGCTGATTAGTCATCCCAACGCTCGCCGGCGCCCAGCCCAAATCGACCGCGCCCGCCGCGCCGCGCGACCGAGAGGATGTCTCGACATGCAGCGCGCAAGTCACTCCACAACCTCGACTCCATCATGGCGCCCTCAAATAGCGCCGGCAAGCGCGTCAAGGGGAAACAAGTCTACCGACCATTCATATACGGGACAACCGCCCGCCCATTCGACCCAGAGAAGAACCCCAAGCCCCCAGGCACGCCCGAGGACCACACCCACTCCTGGACCGTCTTTGTCAAGGGTATCGACGACGTGGACATCACCTACTGGCTTAAGCGCGTCCAGTTCAAGCTCCACGAGAGCATACCCAACCATGTGCGCATGATCGACGGCCAGAAGGGCGAGCCCTTCGCCGTCCACGAGACCGGCTGGGGCGAGTTCGAGATCACAATCAAGATGTACTACGCCCCCGAGAGCAGCGAGAAGCCCCAGACGCTCTATCATCACCTGCGGCTGCACGCCTACGGGTCCGAGTCCGAGAAGAGCGCTATGGTCGCCAACGGCGAGGTCCCCGCGTGGGTCTACGAGGAGCAAGTCTTCAACGAGCCGTACGAGGCCTTCTACGACATCCTGACCTCGGGCGCCATGCCCCCCAGCGACCCCGCCGCCGCTAGCACCAAGAACAAGTCCGGTGGGAAGGGGGGCAAGGGCGGCGCGAAGGAGGCCAACAACCCCACACCAAAGCGCAGCGAGGGCGGCGTGCTCGAGCGCAGCGCCATGATACCCATGCACACGCGGCCCGGTCAGCCCTTCAGCGCCGAGGCCGAGAAACTTGAAGTCAAGAAGCTGCGTGATGCACAGGCCGAGGTCGAGAGGCTGATCGAGAAGATCCGGACAGAGAACAAGGAGAAGGAGGAGCGGTTGCGGTCGCTCAAGGAAGAGGCGAAATAGTCGCAAGCGAGGCTGGGAGGGTTTACTGAGTGGAGGTGGGAGTGTATTTCTAATTATATTACGAATACAGAACGTCCCAAACCTTAGCCAGTATACTGTTGCAGTGATCAATGGAAACCCTCCAGGTCTTCCCCCTCCTAGTCTCCCTCCACTTGGTCTCTTTCCTGCCCTCTCTCCTTCTAGTCTCCCTCCTACCCTCCCTCCTCTTACTCTTTCGCCTACCATCCTCTCTCTTCTTATCTCCTACTATCCTGCTGTCTCTTCCTTCCATCTTCCACTGACTGTGCGTACTTCCTCCCACGTCTTACACTTCGTCCGCCACATAGACAGGCAGGCGTATGATCACACTGCAACACAAGGAGCACATGTCCATTCCAGGATAGTAGTGCTTGGCTTGCTTTGGAGTGGGGGGGCTTCGGAGCCCGGTTCTCAGATAACAAAGGAAAAAGAATATGTGGAGAGCGATTGTACAAGTTAGGGTGGGGTGAAGATGGTCATGGCCGTCTGTTTGCTTCCATTTCCTTTCGTTCGTCCGTCCGTCTCTTCTTTTTTTTTGGGTATCCGGCCATGCAACCATGCTAATCCATTCCACCGTGTAATGTCTCAAGGTCTGAGCCAAATAAAAGATGAACATAAGAAAAACCCAATTCCCTTCCCGGATCTTTTAGATTTGCCGCTCGCGGCTCCTGAACGCCTTGCAGGGTTGACTCATAGTAGGATTACCAATCTTTATGGTGAACCCGGGGTATAACGCCATGTGTAATGGAAAGACAGAAAAAGGAAAATCTGATGACATAGGGGCGTTCTGCCCCTAAAGGATCGAGGTCTCATTCTATTGAGCCTCATATGCTGGGGGAGGAACGTCCTCGCGCTCTTCCCAGAAGGCTGGGTTCCTCCTCTTCTCGTCGTACACTCTCCTGGCGATCTCGCCGGCCATCTTGTTGATCCATGCCTGTTCTAGAATGACAGAAGGAGTCTCTGAAGGCGGTCCTCTCCGTGGGGAGAATGCGAACGGCGCCTTCTCGTCTGTTGATATTTGCGTAGCTTCCTGTGTCTGGACCTGAGGCGTCGACTCGGCTTGTTTTTGCTTCTGCGGCGAGTATGTCTCTGGTGCCTCCGAACTGTACAGCTCCGGCTTCAATGGTGGCCGTATTGGTGCATCATTCGCAGCGCCATCGTTGAACCGGACCTTGGTGGGGGTCAGCGGAACGTAGTCTTCGGGTTCCTCCGGGATGACCGAGTCCATCAGAGGTTCTGACATGGGTCCCTCGACCGATGCTGTGTCCGTGGCACTTTCACTGGCGTCGCTCACTTCGACGCTCACAGGTGCACTCTCAGACTGCTTCCGCCTGAGATTCACAACTCTGTTCTTCTTCTTGCGGCCTGCGTGCGATCTCGAGTTCCGCCCGGCTCCGAGCGACAGGCCAGTGGTCGCTGAGTTGAGGCTGACCATCGAAGGTCGCGATGGTGGCATGTAGCCCTGCTCCATGCTGCTGGTGTCCGAGAACGTGTATGTCGTCGAAGTTCCGTGGAAGGAATGTGCCTTGGTCAGGCTGGGGGTTGCCAGCGGTGGTGTGACACTCTCTGGCTTCTCCTGCGAGCCAGCCCAAGCACGGAAGACGACGTCACGCAATGACGGGGTGAACAGGGACATGGTCCTGTTGCAGTCGCTGAGTGAGGCGAGCCTGATAAGGTTCTTCTGTGAGAACAGGGTCTGGATCTCAGGGCTGTTATCCAGCGATAGGTTCTGGATCTCGCTAGGGTCTAGCAAGTTACCATGCGCGTCGACTGCATCCTGCGGTGGGCTCGCAAAGGGGTCGACGGCAGGCTCGCTGGTTTCTGGTGTCTCGTCCTCATCTCTGGGGATCTGGTCTGGGCACCACAAACGCAACGACAACCGGTGGATAATGGCGGGGAGCTCATCCATCATCAGGTCGCGGAGCTTCCCCTCGATGGTCTTCTGGAGGTAGTCCCTAACAAACTGAATGGAGTCAAAGGTCGAGGAGACCTTGAGCGACTCGAGGGGGTCATTGCGAAAGACGATGGTGAGGCCCTTCTGTTTCGAGAAGACCAGGATGATGAAGGCCGACAGCTTGATGTCGGACAGCGTCAGCGACAGCGGGATGGTCAGGCCGGAAGCGGCTGCCAAGGGCTGTGGGGACGTGAAGTCCGGCTTCGAATGCAAGTATGTGTTCAGGGGGTTCGCCTGTTTGTCGATATGTTAGTCTTGTTATTACTCGTAACGTCTGGGTGCGATGCGGGTGCTAAACGCGCATCCTTGCACGGCAATGTCGTTCGTCAATGCAAAGCGAGTGGGGCGCAAAATCCCCGACCTTGGAAGGAGTCATCGAAGGAAAAGGCGGGAAACAACTGAGGCGCAGAGAACCGCGTTTCTCAGGAGAGAAACCGCACCGGCCGTCGCGCACACCAGTTGTTGGACGTTGAGCTCGAGCTGGTGGCGGATTGCTCGGACGTCCCTGCGGCAGCCTCCCATTTGCCCATACTCGGCCCGTGATATAGCAAAAAAATGCTATAGCCAAGCTGACACTCGTCAAGCGTGTTTGATACCCTCCCATCGTCGAACACCCAATTGTTTCATCGTGCAAGAAGAGAGAAAAAAATCAACTGCTCGGTCTGCAGGTGGGAGGAGTGCTAGAGGGGCCGGCCCAAGATGCCTGCCATTGATGAAGCCGAGAAAAATTATCCATCACGTACCTGGACTCTTGTTCGAAGGGTCAGGAAGGCGTCGCCGCTGTAGCACATCTTGAATATGCCTCGAAAGCGGTCCTCGGCCAGGTCGCCAATCTCGAGGATCTCCAGCTCTGGCGGCACGGAGCCGAGATTGAGCTCTGTGACGAGGATGTCATCGACGATGATCGGGGGCTTTGGCGTCTTATTGAGGGCTGTGGTGAGCAGGTCTCGGGCGCGCTCGTAGAAGTCCTCGTCGGCCGTGAGGGGCGACCAGTTGAAGTTGAAAGCCATGGCGCGGGCGTGCGGGTGTGGCAGGCTCAGAGGTCGGTCGTCATGGCAGGAGGTGGATGATATCACTACCCCGTCGGCTCGATCGTCTTGGTCGCGTGAGTGGGTGCGTGTTTAGACGAGTGGTATTGCGGCACTCATCGGATCGGAAAGGGTAACTGATGGCGACGGTGGAGAACGAGTCGCTGATATTATGGGATTGGGAGATGGGGAAAAGAATAATGGCTGAACTGATGGCGTGTGGTGGGAGGAGGTGGTGGTGGTGGTATTATTGGTGTTGTAGGTGCGGTATGCCCGCAAGATAATAGGCCGGGCAGGTTGCAAGGCGAGGCAGAGTAAGCAAAGGCGAATTTTTGCAGGCGGAGCGGAAATGACGAAAAGCGCGGGAACTCGGGAGCCAAAAAACAGACGAGCTCCTCCCTGCGCCCGCATGCAAATGTTTTTGGTTGGTGCAATTTGGGCGGGCGGGTCGCAGGATGGTCAGTGCACCTCGGTCGGGTGGAGTTCGGGGTGCTTTGCTCTGTTTTTTTCTTCTTTCTCCTCACTGGACTGACTGCCTGGGGGAGTGCTATCTTTTGGAGAGGACCCTCTTTGCTGCTGATTTTCGAGGGTGAGCGCGTCTCTTGTTCATGCGAGACACCCCAAAAACAACCCGATGCCGCATGACAGGGTCACCACGGACCACCCTCTGACGCGTGCCACAACAAGATGACCCCTTGAACAGGCACTCACTCACGCGAGCAGGGAAACAGCAGGGAGACAGCAGGGAACCAAGCTGCAGGTTTCGAGAAGCGAGGGGATGAGAGGGCTCCCAAGGGCGGACACGGTGGATGCAGGTTATGCTGGCAGTTGCTCCTCTTCTGGTTCGAGTGGCCTGCGTTGATCGCATCTCACACACTCGAGATGGGGAACGAGGGGGGTTGTGGGTTATTATTTACGAAAAGAAACAGAGCGCTTTGTCAGTTAGGACTAACAAAGGTCTCAGCAGCAGCTGGGCTGATGCCATATTACCACATTACCCTGTTACCCCAGGCTTGCCCAGCCCAGTGCTCGTGGCTGCTGGCTGCAAAGACGACGCCCAAGGGCTCGGGATATGGGGATGCGCCGCCAATGCCCGTTAAAACGCGGGGAGCGAGGATTTTGCGGAGAAGAGTGGTGTGACGTGAAGGGCCATCCGACCAGCGCCTGCCAGTCTAGCCATTTCCAGCCGCCCCAGTTGCCAATCTTGGCCTGTCTTGGGGTCATGGTGCCTCGTCAAATTCCCTCTTGGGGAACAGACATTGAAAACATCACCAGATCTCCCACTCCTACGGGCAGCTGCGCACCTTTTAAGCAGGCAGGCGAGAGTGGAGCCATGGGCTGTCAGCTGTCAGCATGGGACGACGTACGATAGCATCATTGCTTGCTTCACTGCTTTCATTCAGGCCTCCTCCGGCAGCCCCCAGCCCTCATCTTCCCGAAATAGCAGATGAGCGCAGGAGGTCCAAAAGGCCCATAAGCCCCCCATAAGTCCACAGGTCCGGACCATGGCTGCATCCAGACTGCCAGATTGTGTGGTCCCATCCTGCCGGTGCTCATCCCTCCTCCCCGAACACAGCCCTCTTCTTCACGAGCAAGGGACCAACCAGCCAATGTCACAGAGCCAGCCAACCGGCATATTGGCACAAGCGCGCACAGACACGAAGAGACGGGGCATGAGCTGGCAGCAGTGGCAGCAGTGGCAGCAGTGGCAGGCACACAGACAATCAACTGGCCGGGCAGCTGCCGGGTCACCCGGGGCGACAGCCTAGAGCCCACATTCCCCCGTCAAACCTGCCAATCTGCGTCCGCCAGTTCTGCCAGTTCTGCCAGAGCCCAGGCCTAGGCCCAGGCCCAGCTCGAAGCCCCAAGCATACTTACCCAAGGAGACCCGAGGGGACCTGCAGCTGCAGTAGCTGCTGTTGTTAGCTGCCACCCTGCCACCACAGATGCAGCAGATGCAGTCAGCCCAATGCGGTTTCGTCCTGGTTGATTGGCCTTGAACCATTCCTCCATTAGTTCCAGACCGTTTCCACATGCGGCATCCGATCCGCATCTCGGTCCAAATCTAAAATGTGAGCGACACCTTCTCTGCGCCATACAAAGAGACGCGAGGGGCGTATGAGAGGTACGTATTTCACAGTGCAACAGACGAGGGAGAGGGCGAGCGCCAGGGAGTGCGAACCCTACCAGCAGCGGCCCTGGGGGCGAGAATGGGTGAGCGTTAGGGCGAGTGAGGGTGAGAGTGAGAAAAGACAGGAAAAAGATGACTTGATGTCATGGCAGGACCCCTTATGTTAATGGAATGGCCCCCATGGCGTGGACACATCCAAACTAATCCATGTCTACCGTGCAGTGTGCACACTCGTTCACTCACCCAATTGCTCACTTGCTCACTATGAGTCTGTCTCTTGCAGTGTCCATCTCCTGTCTCTCTGTCCGTCTGTTACAGAGCCACCGCAGGTGACACATTCTGGCACCGACCTCACACGATACAAGAGCACCGCCGACATCCATTTTTTCCCTCGTTCCGATACGATAACCTTGGCTCTCGCCTTAGCCCTCGCCTTAGCCATGCTGTCCACGCGGTCATAATCCACAGCCAACATCCTGACCTGGTTTCTGTCCTCGTGTTCCGTGGCCCTTCCGGCGCCATGCACAGTGCCGGGTACGGTAGCAGGTGCCGCACTGACGACTGATTCAGCCGCCCAAGATCAAGATCCTAGGGTCCCAAGGACCCAGAGTGCCCCCAAGGTCCGACCAAGGGCGGCGGCTTGGGAGTGCGGGCGCGTGAGGGCGTGGCCTGGGCCTGGGCGTGGCCTCGCAGGTGTGGATATACCGTGCTGTAGGTGTGGATTGAGGACGCCGAACATAGCATCCCATCCCATCCCATTCCGCACATTACTACTACCACTTACCTAGTAGTAGTACTACTTCCTTCACTGCCTACCTTACCACCTCATACGGAGTACATGACTTTATGGCCATGCCGTCATGAGCCAACAGTCGCCGCACTATTGAACAATAAAAAGGTGGCCCAAAAACTCAAGTCGCCGCGGGTTGCCAGTCAGTCCTGACTAAACTCCCGTCCTCGTCAATGCACCTTCGAACTTGCATTGCTTGCCTCTGTCCTTTTCTCCCCGGCCGTCGTTGCGGGCCCCAGATGTGATCCACGGAAAACGGAAACCACTTTCCCTCATTAACCCCTTCGAGCCCCCCTTTCCCTTCGGACGACGGCGCAACGGCACGGGTGACGGCAACCATTACGCTCGCTCGCTCGCACTCGCTCGGTCGCCGCTTGTGAAGTAGCGACTTCATGCATCCTTGACCGCGCGCCTCCCCCTCGTCCCCTCGCCCATTCTCTCAGCTGCTTCTTTGCTCTTACGCGTGGCTAGCTATTACTACTACTTTCCTTGAACACCCAATCCGGACCTGGTTCCGACTGTAATGTGTAATTCGATCACAACGACACTTCAAGGCAATGGGGGAGTTTGTTCAGCATCCTGACCATCAACGGAACGACACACCCGATAATACCCCTAAGACTGGTACCGATATGGAGACTATACCGTCCACAGCAGAATGCACATTTGTCGGCGAGGGCGCGGCGAACGTCGTCTTTGAGCTCTCAAATGTGGAAGACCACCCATCGCTGGCCGGTACGGCACTCATTCACAAGCCTTGTCCCGAGGAATAGTCGGGGCTCGCTGGGCTAACAAGAAGTCCAGGTCAACTGCTTCGGCTCCCAAAAGACGAGTCAAACGGCCCGTCATATGCCGACCTGCAGAAGTACTGGAAGGACAAGGTTTCGCCTCTCTTCGCCGAGTCGGAGCTTGTGCAGCAGAAACTTGTGCAGCTACCCCAAAACCCTGCATTCATCGACAGCCTCAACCAGCTGCTCGAAGACAGAGAGACGGCGGACAAACGCCGCCATGACTTTGCCGGCCACAGGTTCCAGCCCGAGGCCATGAAAATCGGCATGCTCGTTGAGGACATGCGGCCCAAGAAGGCGGGATCATCGCGGCCGTCATCATCTGGGACCGGCAAGGCCAAGGCCAAGGCCAAAGGCAAAGGTAAAGGAAAAGCCAAGGCAGAGGAAGAGCCCGAAGACGGTAGTGACGCCGACGATGAGGACTCCTTCAAGCTGTACGAGGTCAAACCCAAGTGGCTGCACCAGTCGCCCCGGGCGCCCGCCAATGCCGAGCAGTGCCGCAACTGCGCGCGCGAGGTGCACCGCAACCTCAAGAACGACACGCGCAACCCGGTCTTCTGCCCGCTGAACCTGGTCAAGGTCGCCGATTTCCCCCGGAACCAGAACGTCAAGGGGGACATACGGCAGGGCCTGGGCCTGACGCTCGCGGAGTCCGAGAACCTGCAGACGTGGCTGCACAAAACACCACTGCTGCGCAAGCTGCGCTCCAAGCAGTGGGAGCTCGACCACTCCCGCACTCAGCCGGTGCCGCCCCCGGCCTCATCGACCGGGGCCGTCTCCGATGCCACGTCGGCGACGACGGTCCCGCAGTCGTCGGGCGCCGAGGAGGACGCCGAGGAAGCGGACAACATCGCAAAGTACTGTCTCGCCATGACCCTGCGCGACTGCAGCCTGTTCTTGAAAATCCCAAGGCGGCCCGGTGCGACTCACGACAAAATCGTCGCCAAGCTGGCGGACCTGGACAAGAAGAACTACGACACCAAGCATGAGTACTGGGAGCGCGGGGAGAACGACCTACACACGCAGAACCTGTACTTAAAGTCGGGAGCCGACGGCGTCGCGGGCCAGCTTACCGACTGCCAGCTTCCGTTCTACAAGGCCAACTTGAGGAACCTGGACGACCGGGTCAGGGAATACTACCTTCCAGTGGAAAATCCACAGGGAGCAGGTCAATCGAATTGAGAGGAAGAAGAAAGGCTCGTTGATTAATAGACATGGTGCCCTTGGGGCTTCATATACGCTGCTTTTTTTTACCCTCTTTGGGTTGGCAGAGATTATGCAGCACTGCCTCACGGCTTGTTTAAGTACGCTGGAAATGACGAGCCTGTCTAATTGATAGATTGCATTGGCATTTGTTTTCCCTCCCAACAGCCATGTCCGATATTCCCTTCATCAATCGTTGCATGAACTCGGCCGCCGTGAAGCTTCAGAGTTGTACTGCCATGGCTGACATGAACTCGTCTCACTCCCAGCCCTACGCCGCGGGCCCGGGAGTGTTGCCCCGCGGGGCCCGTCTCCGGCAACGGTGATTCATGCGTAGCGGAGGGAGGGATGTAGGACTCGGAAGCTGTGCCGGGTGAGACCGCAGCCGTTGGCAAGTATGAGATCGGAGATCCGTAGTCGCAAAAACCGAAGGTAAACCGGTACAAGGTCAAAAACCACCTAGGCAGCTAAGTAGCAAAGTGGATACGGTTGGTAAGAGCTGGAGAACATACAGGGTAACTCTCGTTAGGTTAACACTAAATCAGTTATTTCATAGGAGGTTATCCTACAAGAGGGTGGTGTCCTTTGAGATGTTGTCCCGTGGAGCCCTAGGGGTTATCCTATTAGAAGTCATCCCACAGGAAATTATTCCATAGGAGGTTGTTCCATAGGAGCCGTGGAGGCTGCCCTATGGGAGGTTATCCCATAGGGCTCTCAGGTGTACCCTCCGTCTTGACGGGCGCGAATCTCTGATCTCACAAGTATCGCTGTGGACGCTTTGGCGTGTCGGACGTCGAATGGTTCTCGCTACACCTGCCAGGTCACTGCTCGCCAGTCTGACGATGTCCGGCCCAGCCAGGTTGATGTCATGGTTGCGATATATAGGATGCCGGGTATCTTGAGCTGCTACTCGAGTGTTTTCTGAACGGCCACAGTATCTATTCATCTCCCCCCCTCCCTCCCTTCAAAGCCTCCTATGTGAAGACTTCGTATCAGATGGCCTCGTGTGGGCAAATCTCCAAGGACAATAAACTACAGGTAGGTAAGCCAAAGGGGCTTCGTTGTAACATATCACTTTTGGAAGATGCAGCAGTGTCACTGTGACAGTGTATGTGATTGTATTGCCCATTTTACCTGGGATATCTATCAGATGCATTCCTCAAGACCAAAGCCCCTAAATAGACCTAATAACAGCGCTGTAACCCGACTGATGCACAAACGCCTAACGATTATTTTTCCTCCCGGCAGACGAGCTGCCCTCAGATCATAGTACCCCGCTCGAAGCTGTCCCTGATCTCCGCCGTGTACTTGTTGTAGAAGCGCGCCAGCTTCTGGTTGAACTGCTTGTTCTTGTCGTTGATGTAGGTGACGTCGGCGTCGTCGCCGTTGCGGGCCTGCCGCTCCTTCCTCTTCTTGTTGGCCACCTCCTCGGCCTTCTTGAGCTCGCCGACCAGGCGGTCGACGGCCTTCTTGTCGGGCTTGCTGTCGGCGAAGCCCGCGAAGGCGTCCCCGCCGCCGCCGCCGCCGTAGAAGGTGCCGTCCTTGTCGACGGCGACCATCTCGCCGTCCTCGGTCTCGACCAGCTCCAGCGTGCCCCTGGCGGCGGCCTCGTCGATGGCCCGCATCTTCTCGCGCGTGTACCGCTCCAGGTCCGGGTCGCCCAGGTTCTTCAGCTGGCGCTTGTAGATCTTGTTGGCCTCGCGCCCGTAGTCGGAGAAGGCGTTGTCGTCGCGGTGCCGCTCTTTCTTGGCCACCCGCTTGTCCCACTTCTCTGACTCGTCCACGGTCCAGTCCCACGCCCGCTTGCGCTCAAAGTCGCCGCCCTCGTCCTCGATGTCAGCCTTCAGGAGCTTGTTCGACGCCACCGCCGACTTGCGCTGGATCGCGGCCAGCTGTGCGGGGTCGTTGGCCAGGCGGTGCGCCTCGGTCTGTGCGGCGTTTAGGTTTGATGCTGAGGACGACTTTGCGCGGGTCTGGAGGGCGCGGAAGCGGGCCATGCGGTCTTGGATTGAGGCGGAGGGCGCGGTGGGGGTAGAGGTGGAGGGTGGTTCTGGCGCATCTTTTGTGTCTGATTTCTCTTCTGTTTGTGCGGGAGTAGAAGCCTCTGCTGGAGTCTCTTGGGCGGGTTGCGCCTCGTCTGTAGTTGTGGCTGGAGGTGGTGGTGATTGAGGTTTTGGTGACAGCGGCGCAGCCTCTTGCGGATCGGCAGGCGGTGGTGACGATTCTTCCACGGTCGAGGTCACTACTGCTCCTTTCTTGCCGCCCCTTGCGGCCTTTGCAGTCTTTCTCTTCTTTGCTGGAGGCATGTTGGATGAGTCGTGTGTGATTCAGAGAGTATGGTTTGGCAGTTGTGGGCAAGAAGTGACGAGGTGAAATAATGGCTTGATGTCGTAGTTCGAGATGTCTGGGGTAGCGATGGGAAGAAAGTGGGTCGGGGCAACCCTCTAAATAAAATTCAGCTGCAAGAAAATTGGAAACAATGCTAGCTCTAGTCCCAAAGAAGTAGTATAAGAACTAGAGCTAGCTATATTAGGTAATTTGGGACTACCGGTCCTTAGCCAAGTAAACATGTCGATCTAGAGTATCTAGACAGTCCACTAATATTCCAGCTGACTGTTGGTGAGTTGCAATGGTCTTTCGAGACTCGAAATAATGGCAATTGAAAGTGACGAGAGCTATCACTGGTCTGGAAGTTCTGGGCTGTCTAGGTTCCCCAGGAGGTAGGTATATCCTGCCACTTGCGGCAAACGGTCTAGTGCGCTCACCCCTGCCCTGGCATTTGGAGTGAACGCCTGCAATGCAGCACACGCTGCCTCCAATTGTCCCCTTGGCCGCAATTTCTTACTCCAAATGTTCAACTCCAATGTGACACGACATCACTGCCTGGTTTTTCATCCCAGAATTCGAGTTCTCAAGTTCTCAAACTCCCGAACGAGTCACTGCTTCCAGTGATCTCTGTCTACCTTTCTGCATGGATCAGTCGTCTTCTCCTTCTCAATAACCCCCCACAAGCACGGGCCCTCCTCCCATGAGTCGCGATCTGCTTTACCCACAGGATGAGGCGGCTCAGGGTCAGAGACCCATCTGGGCTCTGCTGGGCGTGCGGTGGCTCCATCCCATATAATGTGAGCTCTCAGAGGCGCACGCTCACTGGCATTAAACAGACTCCCAAAGGCGTCACAATCACTGGAAGTGGCTTTGGACGTCGCGGCAGTAGACTCAAGGTGAAAAGTAACCTTCCAGCGCTCGACTTGCCGAGTGTCGTGTTGGACCTTGATGCCGAGGACAGTCCGCATGTACGCCCTTTCAACGAGGAGGATGCCGCCCAACAGAAAGCCAAATGGGCACACAATCCCATACTCCCTGAGGTTGAGAAACGTGTTGCCCAGCTGGAGGAGGATGTCCTCCAAGATAAGGTCAAAATGGACCGCATGCTGGCGGCCCGTCATCACCCGCACAAAATCTCGGATCTCGACGTGCTTTCGGTCGCTCTGCTCGGCGGCAAAGACGCTGCCTCTTCTGACCAGACAGGTCCAGCCGTGGACCAAGATAATCCGCGGCACGATGCCTTGTTGAGAAGCAGGAACCAGGCCTTGGACAGCAACGGCATACCACAACGCATCCTAGCCAGTGACCCAAACACGATAATCAACTTCCTGCTACACCGTCAACGTCAAGCACCTGCCTCACATAAGACTGCTCCAGCCAGCGTCAATGTGAACGCTTCGGATACTTTCGAAGCTGCCGTCAAAGACCGTAAAAGCCTCAAACAGCTCCAAAGGCTGTGTGCGCACAGCCTCTCATCTGGACACGTCGCCATCACCCCTACCTCCATGGACTACATTGCACGCTGGTTCATGGATAACACGCTTAAGAAGTCATCGAGAGGCTACAACCACCAAGACGCCCTCAAGTTCGTCAACAACCTCACAATGAGGCAGCTCTCAGGAAACACTGGTCTCAGCCCATCCTTGTCGCGAGTTGGCTTGGCCCTCGCAGCCCACCTTGCCTTGCTGCCCGCAATCATTCAGTATCTGCACATTTGCCTGTCACAGGGTTTTATAGACGGTTCTAGTGAAGACAAACCAGCGAGTTTACGCCTGGTAGGAGCGGGGATACTCGAAGCGCTTCAGCAGGGAGATGGCTCGGCCAGGGGAACTCGTCCGGAGCTCTTTACCTTGTTGACCGGTCGGCCACTTGCCGGCTCCATGGTGCAGCCGTCCTTGTTCGGATCGAGCCTGAGAAGTACAGAAGATGATCCTGAGACTCACCGCATATATGTTAAGCTTCTCGGCCAGCTGGGTGCGTACCGGCTACTGTGGCACTCGTGGAAGAAGGGCGCAGGGAGGAAGATGAACAGGTACAAACCAGTCTACTACTCAGCGCTCGCTCGCTGCGCCGAGGTGCTACGCGACGCCAAGCACGTCGCTGGGCTGGACTGTACCACGGCCACGGGAGATCTGGAAAGGGACGCCGAGCTCGATCTGCAAGTTATCGACGCACTGGATGCATACCATGCCTCGTCGATTTCCCCCGACGACCCCTACGCCTCCCAACTTGAGGATTCGCCGTCAAGGGACGAAGTAACCGAGGCTTTTCTGAGCTCTGACATACAACGAGCAGTGGCAATGATGAATGGTCTAATTACCATCGCCGGTGCGGCATCAACTGAGGAGTGAGGGAAAGGGATCAGGAGTTGATCATATTTCGGTCCTGTCCAGTAGATGGTGACGGGCTCAAGGCTCTTGGATGCAGTCTTTGAGAGCGCGGTTGTCGTGCGAGAGAACAGACCTCTGGTCAGCCACCTCTCCACCTGCGCCACGTCAACGAGCCGGAAGTACGCGGAGGTTTCGATGCCCAGTTCCCGGGCGTCAGCGGTCAGGAATTCGTTCGGACAAGCCGAGCAGCCCGTCAAAAGAACACATCTAATGCAGATATCAGTGGTACAAGACAAGGCGAGTCAGCCATTGGATATAGTCTGTGCTTGAGAAACTCGAGAGCCCAGCCACTCGAGGCCTAGACAGGATTGGTACTGTCTTCGATCTCAGCACGAAACAAAACATCACACATTCTTAAGCTCATAAAATTTCTCGCTGTCATGGGAGATCTGTTGTAAATCATGGCTGACGTGTCTGTATGGGCACCTCACCAGAACGTGAGACCTTGTTGCTGACAAGCAGCCCAAATCACCTGATGAGAGCTCGTCAAAGCATGGCCCTCGCTCAGCAACAAGCCATCCCAATCGGCTCCCTGCCCCTGGTTACCTCAGGGCCGATATCTTGGTCAGCCCTGCAGGCGAGCGGACCACCGCCCATTCGCACCAGAGCTGCGAGCCGGAGGCCGATCGCCAGGGATCAGCTGCGGGAGAGGTCTCCGGGTGCCAAGCTGGAGCAGCTGAGGTGGCTCCCCATTGGGCGCGAGCCGGGGTTCACAAACATGTATGTAGGTCTCACCTGCAAGGTTCCCTCAATTACCAGACGACACACCCTGATGCCGGTGGTGTTCGGCAAGCTACAGCTGTGGCGCGCAGCTTACCATGCAGCTTTCCCCTCCCCACGCCTCCAACACGAGAGCATGGCTTGCTCGAGCTGCCTCTGCACCTCATGTCTGCGGCCTATCACGGCGCCCGTGTTGTTGTACCATCGTCAGCGCCAGCGTCGGCGCGCCATGTAGGTGGTACGATATAGCCCCGTCGCGGGACCAACCATGCTACCCATCGAGGCTGCCTGGTTCCGTTGAGCTGGGTCTGCGGCTGGGATTTGAGCGAGGCCGGCGCTGGGGTTTTCCTCTTCCTACTAGTTGACGAGGTGACTCCGCGTTCTTTTAGACTTTTCGCTCCCGAGGGTCTAGACGGCCGGTATCTCACATCATCTGTCACCCACCGTTCGTTCGTTCATCCTATCTCGTCGACCCTGCGTCAACAACCGTCACCGCCTAACACCCCGAGTGTCTAGCGGGAGCCCTCCTGTGCTGTCCCTTTTGGGAATTACTTATCCCACCCGACAGTCTGGACGATCCTCTCGTGCTGCGCAGTGGCAAGAGCACGCGAACCCTCGCAGCCTGCGATACCGAAGAATGAGAGGTCCAGCTCGACGCTCTCCACAGCTCGTGTCTCATGTCGTAGCTCAGACTCGGCCGCCTTTCTGGGCCTGTCTCGACTCTCCTCTCCCAGGATGACGTCCTCTCAGCTTTTGCACCTCGCGGTCCTCGCCCTGTTCGTTCCTCGGTCATGGCAGCAACGAGACCCAGTCCAAAACTTTTGTCGGCGGTTTGGACACCAGTCTACTGTCATAGACGATAAACTTTACTTGGATGGCGGCCTGATAAATTGGAGTCCTATATCAACCAACTCTCAAAACTACTCAAGTGGGTTTACCTTTGGTCAAAAGCATGGCATAAACTGTCCAACCAGGGTATCTGCTCACACTGTAATGTCGTCACTCAGATACATGGCTCTCGTATAATGACCTGCAGAAGACTAGCGGAAGTGGCATGCCTCCGCTTCATGCCAATCTCTCCAAGAATGCATCCATTCCGGACGTCAACGGCGGTGTATTATGGGGGGATGAAGTGAACAAGAGGTTCTATCTCTTCGGCGGGGAATATTACGGCACACCACCAACGCCCTTCAACCTTTACTCGTACGACATACTGAACGACTCGTGGGATAACCTGGGGCCGCCGAGCCAGAGCGGGATAAGCCCGGTATCGTACGGCGCAGGAGTGGGCATCTCGGAGCTGGGTCTGGGCTATTACTACGGCGGCTGGCTCTCCAACAACTCAGTGCCCGACTGGTCGGGCCCACCCGTCGCCACGACTGGCTTGATCAAGTACGATATGGACCAGGGGACGTGGACGAATAGTTCGGGGCCAGACTTGATCAGGAGGGCCGAGGGGACGATGAACTACCTGCCAGCCTCGGACGGCGGGCTGCTGATCTACTTTGGAGGGGTCCAGGACTTGGACAATGGTACGACGACTGGGCAGCCAATGGACGAGGTGTTTGTCTACGATATCGTGACCGACCGTTGGTACACACAGCAGACCTCGGGCACCACACCACGTAAGGACAGTCTTCTACGTTCTACAATCCCTGGGATTGGCATTTTCGGACGGGTCCAACTGCGTTCTTTGAAGGGCTATGAGGTTGTCTTGCAGGAGGATCTCTGCAGCAGTTGGCTAACACACATCAGAGATGCGAAGCAGGTTTTGCTCCGGCGTGACATGGGCGGATGATCAGTCAAGCTATAATATGTAAGTCTTCGAGCGGGGGCATAGCCGAGTGGACAAGGTGCTGACTGACGCGATGCAGATATCTGTACGGTGGTGCTGGTATGCCACCAGATACCTCTGGCTTTGACGACGTGTATATATGTACGTCTGCGCATCACCCAAGCTCTCAGCATCCCAACTGATCATGAACACAGTAACGATTCCGACATTCACCTGGATCAAGCTCTACCCGACCGATGGCAACGTCACGGGCCAGTATCCCCATCATAGCCTGACCTGCAACGTCGTCAACAAGGGCCAGATGCTCGTGATCGGCGGGACCTTCCCACTCAGCGACGAATGCGACGCAGCGCCTCAAAGGGGCACACATAACCTCGTCCTAGGCCAACAGGCTGACCCAAACGCAAATCCGTGGCAGCTGTACTCCCCTGACCTGACGACGTACGCAGTCCCGGACGAGATAATTTCCGTGGTAGGCGGCCAGGGGACGGGCGGAGCGACGAGGACAGCCCCCGCAGGCGGCTTCGACAACCGAGACCTCGATGTCCTCATGACCAAGAAGGCATCCATAGCCGCCCGAACCCCGACGCGGCCTATCCCCGGCGCGACGAACAGCTCCTCCCCGTCCTCAGGTGGCACACGCCTCAGCACGGGCGCCATAATAGGCATAGCCGTCGGCGGCGGGGTGGCCCTCATCGCACTCATCGTCGGGCTGTGTATCTTCATCCGCAGGCACCGCAGATTCCGCTACGGTGCTTCAGGGACCCACAACGGCGGGCCCAAGTCCAGCGCGGGAGGTAGCAGCAGCCCGTATACCTTTAGCCCGGGGGCAGGGCCATGGAGCCCGAACAGCGCGTACAGCGGCGCTGCCGCCGCGGGCGGAGACGCACACACTCCCAGCACCTTCGGCGCGCCGCCGAGCCCGTTCGCGAGGCGGCCTAGCAACCTCAACGTCCAGCAGGGCCCCGCGGAGCTGGCGGCGTCCGTGCCGGACGGGCTGGGGAACTACGAGATGGCGCAGGGCGGAGGGGGAGGAGGAGCTGTCCTCGGGGCTCGGGAGTCCGGAGAGGGATACCACCAGCAGCGGCGGTCGCTCAGGACGTCGCACCGGAGCGTGAGCTCCTCGGGGGTCCCGGTGTCGGCGGCGTTCTACGGCGGCGACCAGCCCAAGTTCGACGACTCGGGCCGCCCCTGGTACCCGCAGGTCAGCCGGATGGACGACGGGCCGTTCCCGAGCCCGCGGTCCGTGTCGACGGGCGGCCGCCACAGCAGCCACGGGTGCAGTCCCGCACAGGAGATGATGGACTCGAGCTGGCCGCTGGGCGTGAGTGGTGGCGGGTCGGGCCCGTCACCACGGACCGCGGGATTCCATGGGGTGGACACGGGGTGGGATGATGATAGGGACGGAGCTATTCGAGAGGGGAGGGGGAGTGGTCGGCATGAGACGTTTTATCATCCCTGAATTTCGTTTCCTTGTGTGTCTCTCGAGAAGGGCCGAATGACTTGGTGGCGGGCGTTTATATCGGCGTGTCGGCTAGCGAAATACATCTTTCAGCTGCAAGGTCTCCTTCTCCGGTCTTGGAGAGTCTTCGAGTCTCGCTGACGCAAGGGATTGTATTTTCTTTAGCTTGAGATAGGGGCTCAAGACCGTAGAACTCTCTTGTTTCGTCGTCTGTCGTACGGTCGCTTAGACCTGCCGTCCCTGATCCCTTCAAGTCTCACTTTACTCGTTGTACTAATGAAAATGCAGGCATCACAACCGAAAAAGAATCCTTCGAAATAAGCAGATGTCATGGCATCATCCAGAGCTGAAACCACACAAGCCGGCATCCGAACGTCCCCCGGACCGAATGTGACACCTCATATGGCATGGAGAGGAGGATACAGGGTAACGGCCGAGACCACCGCAGCAAGACGGTAACGACACAAGCTCGAGACCGCGCGCCCCGCCGTCGACGTCGCGTACGTACCCGGTCACGAGTCTGGGGCCATCCAGGTTCCTTCGACCCCATCCCGTGTCGCTCCCGTGCCGTGTCTCCGGGAGACGGGACGGGACACACTCGCAACGGTCTTGGACGGAGTGGCGAGGCGGGGCCAGACGGACAGGAATGGGTCTCACTTACTTTGCCTTCTCGAGTGCTGGCCCGAATCCATCCAGACTACACGATGGAACTGAGTCAATTCCCCCACCTGTTTCCATACAGGCTGACATTTTCAGCGAGGCGACGCGCATTAATGAACCCGGCCAGGAACCCTGATGGGCGTGAGCTGTCATCGATGCTTTTTTGTTCTCCTCCGCTGCTCTCGTTGCTTTTCCTACTGCAAGCCGCTGCTGTCATCGTCCTGTCAAAGGCGCGGCAGGCAGGCCGGCATGGCCTGTATCGATCCCGTCCTGCCCTTCGACGAGAGGGGAGGAAAGGACTGTGCGGTCGTACTGTAGAACCTTTATGGAACTTGCCGCATGAGACATGGGGCGTGTGCCTTTTCGAGCCCTTCTCTCGCACAAGACCGGCATGATGGCCAAGTGGTGGTGAATTCAGTGGTTGGTGTTGTCCACCGGCAAGATGTGTGCTATCACCGACGATGCTTGGCCGGTGAGTTGATGATTCATGAGACTCGAGTGGGTTGGAACGATGTGCTCTCTCACACGGGATACAGTGTCCGTCACCAAGAACTTAGGAGAGGGCTAACGGGTCGTCGATACAGGGCTCTGGTTTACGAGGCTCTGGTGTCATCGTGACGTCCTGAAGCAGACAGAGATGATTAAGCATACATACAGACATACAAGCCAGGCAGGCAGGCAGGACGGATGGACCCCTGGTTTGCTGTTAGAAATATACACATGCAGCCCCGGGACACCTGCAAGCAAGGGATTTCCCCCTCGCCGTGTTTTAGGCCGCTCTACATCTTGCTCACCGGTCAATATACGCGCATCAGACAAGCCGTCGGGTAGAATCTCCTGCCCCAGGAACAAAAGGAATTTGCCTCAGTCCCGCCGGCCATTTCGGGATCAAATCCCCATTGATGGACGCAACGGGCGACCTGCAGGTCCAGGCCGGCCCCAAGGCTGACCTGCCTCCCTCGCCTTCCCGGCAGCAGTCTATCAAAAAATCCCACGGGGACCGACCGGACTGTGGGAGTTTTTGGCTCTCCGTATCTCTGCCACCCCACGCCTACCAGATTATAAACCTGCTTTCCCAGCTTATGCAGAGTACCGACCCTGCGCAAACTGTTCCATGGTCCACGGGCATGCTCAGGCACGAAACCTGGTCAGGCGGCCATGCGCACAGCTGGCCACGAATGCCCGCATGCACAATTCCAATTTGGTCGTCGCATTGGGTTTTCATATCCTGCTGATTGGCCCGTGACTCGGGGTCAAAGGTATGGTAGCACAGCTTTGCCAACAGTGGCCCTCGCTCTCGATAAGAATAGCATTGGACGGATAGAGGAGGGCATGGTCGTGAGTTTGGGTCGCCTGTTGGGTCTCGCTTCCCAGAAGAGGTCGGATCGAGGCTCCCCCTCGCACACCCCCAGCCGTCTTTCCCCAGGATCCTATTCGGCGTACCTGCAGCTGGGCAGGGCGAGGCCCTGTGGCACAGGCAGCGCTTAAAAGGGATCGATGTGCGATGCGAGAGGGTGAGACGAGTCGCATGCGAGACATCACACACACACAGATAGAGAGATGCACAAAAGCACATCCATCTACGGCCACACACACCTACACACACGAACGCACACACGCGCACACATGCACGTATGTGGCACGAGTAGGCGTTGGCTGAACAGCAGGAGGGGGGCTGAGATGCCGACGCAATTGGTCGCTGCTAGCTTTGTTGTGTGTGAGTAGAAACCGGCTGGAAACTTCGAAGGGTGTCTGTATTCGGCGGTCAGCGTGTCAATCCGGACGTCTAGAACTTCCACAATGAGGGAAACGGCCCCCCGGCACGAGACTAAGGGTGGGCTCTTGTGTCCTGTGCTTGCAGCACACGTGAGAGAGTGTTGCGCACGCCCTCGCACCAAGAAGTGACGATGAACATTGACGAGCGTCGCTCATTTCCTTTTCCAGAAAGAGCGGACCTGTCGTCGACCAGCGAGGGGACCGTTTCCTCACCGTTACTTTTCTGCGCTCTGCTTGCTGGCCTGCAGTCGTGTCGAAAGATTTCGGCCCCCAGTCTTTGTCTCCAATATGGGCCCCTGAGGAGAAGAACTTATTTCTTTGCCGCCCCCCTCTTAGGCCTGGACCTACTGACTGTAGGGTTCAGGTGGAAACGCCCAAAGCATCTCGTGGCTTTGGGCCTCTGGCCCCACAAGGGCAACCACGTCGAAGCCGACGATGGTCAACTGCTTGTTCGATGCGCAGGCCCCGGAAAGTGCTGTCCGCTATTTGAAAATTTCAGCATGAAGTTACACGTAGGGCGGACGATTTCGCTTGGGCGCCCTTGATGCCTCACGCTGGGGCCCTCTCATCTCGTCGAGGCCGCGGCCCAGTAAGTGACAAGGGGAGGCGACCCCCGATAATTCCAGCCGCGCACAAAATTCCCAGCTGCAAAACAATTTGCAAAAAAGAAAAAAAAATTGTGAACCAAAATGCAAGGGCCGTGCGGCAAGGGAAAATGCAACACCAGATTCATCAACCCGAGAGTTCGAGAAACTGATGAGATGACCCCAAGACACATCATCATCCCGCTGACTCCGTAGATCCCTCGAACATCCCCGTGCCCCATCCCAAAAGGGTCACCAGATTCCCCATTAAAAAGGGGACATTGCCCCAGGTGTTCGACCGCTCAGCCCGCTTCCCGCCCTGCCACTTGCTTGCACCCCCCGGCGGGGTCCATTATTTTCCCCCCCTTGTGCGCAGACTGTCTCTCTGCCAGTCACCAGAATGGCCATGTGCGCGGACATGGGTGGTGGCATGACACTTTGCTCCCTCACCGGGCGGGCAAGCAGAATCCCACGATTCATTCCCAGGGTAGGGGGAGGGCCCAGAAGACAGTAGGGCAGGTGGGTTTGGGGACCATGGAAGCGGGGCGGGATTGTGATAATTCACATCCGCGGCGCACAATACGTGGGCGGTAAGGCGCGTGGACTGGGGGGCCTGCCGATGAGATCACCGGGCGGAACTGACACATACCGTACCCGTGCCTGGCACTTTTTAAAGTTTGTCTCGTTGTTCCCACAGCTGGGAGAGAGGAAGAAGACGTGTTCTCGAAACATGAGCGGTGCCCACCGCCATGGCTTCTTTCCCCCCCGGTGGGGCGGGTGACCGCCCGCCCCTCCCTTCGAACGGGGTCGGGAAGCCGGTGAAGGCCCCCGGAACGGCGGGATGTCAGAGAAGCGGCTCCGTCCGGAATACCACTCTGGCTCCGGCTTTGGGCACTCTGGGCCCTACAGCCTGGGTGCACTGTGGGTGCCAGTAGGGCGTGGAAACGTGAAGTTCCCCATGATGGGCCGTAAGCGAGGACGGTTTTTTCTTCGGCTCCCCTTTCCGCACCCTGGTGTGGGCATGGCATGACCGAGTATACGGGGGTACAGTGCTGCAAGCGTCGTGTCTGACGGCATGCCAATTCGGGATTTCCGTGTCAGAAACGGTGCTAAATCCTGGCTACTGTACTGAGGCTTGATACTGTGCGTGAGCAGCGAGAGTCGGCTGGTGAACTAAACCTGGTCTGTGAAACAAAGGCCGATCTCTCGCCCTCGGGGGAAGGAGGGTTTGACGATAAGTGCTCACAAGTTTGCAAGTCTGCAGCAGTATCCCAGGTTGAGCCGCTGAATGGGGTTCCGGGATCGTCCTGCCCGTACTGCACTTCGCATTCAACTCGTCGACCAGCAGCTTTTCTGGGTCCCCGATCGATACCCGCGAGACATGCAGGACCATGGTCTCCATGGCTCCGTACATTGATTACGTAGCTAGCCTACTCAACATGAGTAGCCGACACAGGCAGGCCGATATGTCCGTTGCTGCAGGACGCGAAAACAGATGCGGGGAAGCTACAAATTGTCAGACGAGGAGGATCGTGAGACCCCCCACGCTTCCCAGGACTGGTTGTTGCGAAGAGGCAGGTTCGACGATGATCGGTCAGGCGGAGGCCGACAGGGGACCGACAGGGGACCGACCACGGCATGCTCGGCATAAGATAGGACAAAACGCTCGCCCAAGCCCCTCCGAGTGTCCGAGGCGTATGCTCCCGAGCGATCCAGAGGCCGGTTTTCCCATTCGCCGGTAGACAAGCGCTGCTCTGCGTTGCGCCGCGCCGCTTCGCCCTGGCAGATAAGGGACCGTGGCTTTGCCTTGAAATGGCTTGGAGCACTGCAGGTTCAGGGTCCAGAACCGAAAAAAGCGCATGCCGTATGTATGATGCAGGATAAGGGTCCAAATGACGGTTGAGAATGGGGAAGACGGCTTTTGCCGCTGGAAAGTGGACGCGCAAGCCATTTTTGGCAGTGCGATCACATCTTTTGGGACAAGAGAGCAGAGGCGGGGCGTGGACTCGGGCATGGACTTGATGAGCCACGCCGCGGTGTCAATCGTTGACCGCAGTGAAGGGGGCACTGATCTCTCCGTTGAAAGCCGGTCGTTCTCAGCTGCTCGTAGACCATACGCTGTCCAGAGGAGTGAGGTCGACCATGTACATCAAGATGTGTCATTCCCTCAGCCCTGTGGTGTTTCTATCTTGGGAAATCGATGTGTTGATGTTTTCCCGTGTCGCGCAAAACACACGCCGATCCCGATCTGTCAAAATGCCTCGCAAGGAAGGGCCCTGATGGGGGGTCAGGGTCTGAAATCAGGGTTCCCAACCCAAAGCGACAGAGGGCGGGTGGCTTTTTGTCGGTGGTGTCCTGCCAAGGCCCAAGCCAGGAACAGACTTTGGCTATTAGCACGGTTTGGGAGCAAGTTTCCTCTCGGGCGGAGTTAAAGGCGGAGGCAGAGGCTCGTGACTCAAAGTGCTCGAGATTCGTCTATGATGGTGAATATGAGGTAATTGTTTCTGTCCGTTCTGAGACACGGCTGGGGCTCGGCTGTTATGTGAGAGAAACTCTTTGATTGAACCAGGGTGAGGTCATGCGGTTTGGGCTTGATGATTCGTGATTTCTAGACCGGTAACACCATTGTCGTCCATCTGGCCTAGGCGCCCCGGCTCGAGGCTCCATCCAGGTTCGCATCAATGGACAGTCAAAGGTACCTGACGCCATCGATGAGGCTCAGTCCAGCACTTTGCTTCTTGCTCCATAGGGCGTCAGGGCGTGCATGCAGAGGGCCAGGTAGACTCATCAGTGCCGTGTCGTTACCAGATACATGAGTACGGGCCTGGTACCGCGCAGTACACCACACTGCCGACGTACCCCGTAACTTCAGACCCACCACGTCGTTGCTTTGTTGTGCGTTGTACGTTCTGTAGGGCAGAGGGGAAGACTGACCGACCTATCGAGCCAGGCGGCCAGACTTCCACACTTGCCCAGACTGCCAGATCGGTGCGCCCAGGGGAGCGATCGAAAGTCGAGCTCTTCACCGACAGACACGACCCCAAGAGCTGGCGTCCTCTGCTGTGCGAGCGTGGAGCCATGGAGCTCTTCTCCCCTTGCCCACCCCATCGCCCCAGGCTTGGCCAGGCAGAGCTTGGGGAAGAGGCTGCCAGGCACCGGGAGCTGAAGTTGTTCTTAGCTAATGGCACGGGCGGCGGAGGCAGCTGCGAGCTGCGGCAGCTGGTTGCTGAGCAGATTTTTGCTGCCAGCTGTGCGACGCTTACAGCTCATCATTCGCTGTTGCTGCATGATTCTTTGTCGAGACTGCCACTGTTTGTCATGCCATGCACCGGGAGGGCTTCCGCACGCGGGCCTCGGTGCATTGACGGCGGGAAGAGAGGGGTGTCGCAATATGCATTTACTGATACTGTGCAGTACATGGTGCAATATTGCTGCACTTGCTGCCTGCGCTGCTGCGTACCACGTACCCAAGATGGCACGGTGGCAGGACACAGTAGCTTCGCTCCCCTCTGGCCGGTCCAGCCTGCCTGGGTGGCTGTCTGGACCGGCGTAGCGATGGCTGCTTCGTTGGCTCTCTGGCTGTGCTGCTGCGGGGCCTTCAAGGTTCCAACGCAAGGTTCGTGGTGCGCTCAGCCAGGCAGGAGTTGGGAAGAACGTGGTCGTGGCTACTGGACGAATTATTACTATTACTCATGAGAACCACGATCGGCCGTGTGATGAAGCACATGTAGCTGCATCTCGCCCTCAGGGTGGTTTTGTGCCTGGAGTCCCTGAACCCTGTGAACTGACTTGAGTTGCTGGATGCTCGACGGCTGGCCCACCCGTCCCAGAGTTCCGTGAGGGCAGCGAGCAGGCGAGTAACGAGTAACGAGTAACGAGCATCGTGCAACGTGCAACGTGCCTGGGCCTCTTGCGAGAGAGGACGAGCCAATCACAGCCACCTCCCGGGACATGCAGTGTATTGGCAGATTGGCCGGCGACAAGACTGACAGCCCACCAGCCCACCATCCCATCCCCATCCGTGATGGGCGTTTCGATATCGCGTTGCCGGCGCCTTGTCATCCATCGGGGACAGGCACGTTGCTGTTCCTGACAGGCCTGGATCAGAAAAATTTTCCATTTTCTCAGGCTTAGGGCGCATTCTGTGACACAGCAAGGTTTGCGCAGGCGCGATAGCAGAGCCAGCTGGCACATATCACGGCGGTATTACCTGGGCGGCTGAGTCACAGGGCAATCGATCGTGATGAAGGATCAAAAGTCAGAAGTCACCAACAGCAAAAAAAAGGACACCCAGGGAAAATCTCTGTGATCTAGACTCTGACAGCGAGCTCCAAGGGCCCCAAAACGGTTCCGCTTTCGGCGAGATTGTGTGACGGTTGTGACGGTAGGATGAAATGGAAGAATGGGCTGGCCTCGTTTCACCGTATCGGAACAGTCGCAGTGCCCCAGGGCACCAGGGCTCCCGGCCTGAGGTGGGGACAGACTGGGACGGGCGGGCTGGTGGCCTGGCGACGCTGCAACTGCCAAAACCAAGAAACCCCATGTCTTGGGCAATGGGAAGCGGGCACCTGGCCACCTGCCCCATTCAAGCGAAGCGAACATGCACGTACCGGCGTACCGTACCAGAGTACGAGGGTACCCGGGTGACGCGGTTCACACAAGTATATGTACCAAGCCAGCACCATTCTCACCACGTAATGCACCCAACCAAATACGTACCGGTACCGTTCGTCATGCCTCAGTCCGGCGGCCAACGTGCATTTCGTCAGGTCCATCCAGGTCCATGGGAGGTTCCATCCACCCACGCCCCAAGCTCCCTGAGCGCCCATTACTGTGTAATTGCAGCATACTGTAAGATGCCAGGCCCAGAGGAGGGGAGGGGGCAGGTACATGGTCCCATACCGTATTCCTCACTGTAATTAAGGTCACTTTGCTTAGCCCTTGCCCACGCCCATGCCCTTGTACAGTGCAGCAGGAAAGTGCAGCGGCGGCAGCAACAGCAGCAGGCACGCACGCAAGCAAGCAGCAGAAGTGCAGGCAGCTCACCTCATCGTGCACCGACGAAATAAAGAGTCACAGGTTCCTTCGAACCCAGAGAAGCCGCTCCTCCTCGTCTCCAAGATCACCTTGCATACATACAAAACATTGCAGATTGCGGTACAGTGCCTAAGCCTTGCAGTGGTCTGTCTTGTTCATCATCTTCTGCAACTTGACGCAGTGCCTCTCGTTTCAACCGAACCCTCCAAGCTTATTATATCCGTCAACCACCACCCCCAAGGCCGCCTTCCCATTCCCGGACTCTCGTTCCTGACAATTGACTTTGACTTTTTGCTCTCCCTGGTATTACGTGCTCGCACTGAGAATCCACCTCATCGTCTTCCCGACAACCAGAGCACGGCAGAGCAGAAGCAGACAGCAGACCAAGGAGGTTAAACAATCAGCCGTCTCTCACTTGACCATAGGTCCCTCCAAGGATTGGAACAACCCCACGTTTCTTACCCCCTCGGCGTCTCTCTGGCAGGGCGGCATCAAGTATACAAAAGCAACCAGAACCCCCACCGGACAAGACCAAACAGCAAGGAAATTCAATCCACTCTTCCCACATCTGGACTTTCCCTTCCGTGGACACAGGACACAGGAAACAGGATACAGGATACAGGATCACCGTACACTGGAAACACCAGGACGTTGGAATTGGACCATTACTCTCCCAAACCTGGACTGGTCCGCCCCCCGGAAGCTCCGTTGTCTTCATCAGCCATCACCCGCCCAGCCACAAACCTGGCATTGTCTCTGGAATTGGCATTGGAAACCATAGCAGAAGACTGCCCTTTAGTCTCGTTGGTCCGACTCGGAATTCCTGTCAGGAGGACAAGACACACATTGCATTGCCGTCATCTCACGAACAACAACACCTTGACAGACCGCGGATCCCTACGGTCTGCCCGCTTGTACACCTGCCGGGCTCCTTATACTTTGGCACCATTACCGCCGGCCTCGCTCCAGGAAGCGACCGACCGTCGCATCCAAGCAGCTGCAGGACTGGAGGTACTCCCCTCATCCTGGCTCTAGCGGTCACACCTCATCGAGGAGCCGTGTTAGCCCTGCGGGAATCCCTGGCAAGCCCGGTTACGATCCCCCTCTAGCGGGCAACAACGAGACTCTGCTGTCAACGCTTGCAAGGCAGGCCGTTGATCTGGCACATTAGTCAAATCCCAGACATTCCGAGGACCCAGAAACGGTACCGGCACAAATAGCCAACCCACGCTATCCTATCGCGCAATTCGACGCGACACTGCTATCAGCTGTGGTGCAAGAGTCAGAGGAAACACTTCCCATATTCTTCCTTATTATTGTTGTCGGTGCTCTTCTACCTGCCATCAACATCGCCAACTCTCGCCTCTCTCTCTCTCTCTCTCTCTTCCTGCACTGCTCGGCACTGCCCTCACATCCATTTGCCACCTGCAAGTCGATACGAGCAACAGTCTCCTCCAATTCTTACCCACAAGCCCACTTCCACGCACGCACGCACGCACGCCAGCCATTCCGTCTACTAGTACCCGTCTATCCACCACACCCATCTTCAGCCTGCTGCATATAAGGACCGCACCCGCGCACCCCTAGCGCCCACCACCATCGCTACCCTCCGTTGGATTGCCTCGTCTCTGGCCTGTCTGCTGGCAGCCACCCTTCCGGTCAGCCAACCAATATCGCCGACCAAATTGGGATCCCGTCGACGACACAGCAGCGAACCACTGGCCGCTCCCACATATTGGACCCCGCTGCCTTCCCCACGTCCTGGAACGGACCCCTTGGTGCGAAAGGGCCAACCAACGAGCAGTGTGGCTCGTTCCCATTAGCATACAAGACCAGCCCGTCGCCTCCTCGCTCTCCCAATCCTGCCTCATGCACCACCACCGGAGGAAGTCTGGCCACGGGTCTACAAACACCTCTACCACAGACGTGAGGAAAGCCGTCACAGTCTCCGATCTATCCACCAGGCACAAGTCCACCCGGCCCGCAATGACACGAAGGACCACCCCCCACAAGCTGGGCAAGAACCTCCGCGAGAGGGAGCGGGACATGGACGACGAGTACTGGTTGTCCGTCGAGCACGAGAGAGAGAGTTTCCCGCAGTTCTGGTAAGTTTCACTCGGTTCACCCCCGCCGTTGCATCTCCCACCGCTCCTGCGCCAGGCGATAGACTCGTCTCTTCCTTTACGCGCACACTTCCCCTGAGCCAAGCCGTGGTTGCGATGTCGCTCCGCTCCGACAGCGTGCAGCAATTTGGGGAAGTGGAGAGCTGGGAGGGAGATCAGACAGCAGCGTGCGATGCCCCCGCATCTTACCGGATCCCATGGCTGACTGGCCCATCTCCAGTATGACCTGCGAGAAGCAGTTTGTTCCTCAGGATGAGAAATTCCTGTACTGCTCAGAATCGTGAGTCCTCTTTTGTCACATTTTACATAATTGCTGTTCCGGCGGTACTGACCGTGATGCAGTTGTCGCGCCAGGGATCACAACAATGTGTCCGTCTCGAGCATGACGCCCAGGAGCCACGGTCACAGCAGCCGTTCCGGTCACAACTATCCATTCTACGCTGCAGGCACGCCCGAGCCCAAGGATATCATCCCCAGAGCGTCGCCTTCCAGGCCCAACTCTATGCACCTCTCCCCTCCGACGTCGCCCACCTCCACAAGCCATCACACGTCAGCCATCTCCGCGCTTAGGTCGCTGTCCATCCGAGAAACGAGTCCTCCCACACCGCCTGGCTCTTACCCCAGCAACATGTGGCCCTTCACGTCGCGCAGCAATGCAACGAGCCCCAGCACGTCCTACGGAACGCGGCCCACGTCAATGTACTCGACATACGACAGCTACGGCTACACGATGGCCTCGCCCGGCATCTCAGACCGGCCACTGCCATCTCGCCGCCCCGGCGGGTACTCGCGGCCGAAGAGCATCGAGCTTGTCACGCCCATGACCAGCCGGTGATGATCTAGATAGCACGGACGGCACACGGACATTTCCCCCTGGCCATCATCTCACACACCTCGCGGCTTCCTGCATGTGTTTGCTGGTCATGTGAACACCCAGCACCCAACAGACGGGCCACACCTTGGCGCGCAGCCGGCTCTTTGTGCGTGCTGGAAATGAATGCTCACATGCTTGTTGGTGGCTGATTCAGCGTGACATGGCCCCTGAATGGGGTGCGTGGTGCAGGATCAAGCTAGAGCGGGAAGGCGTGCTCTGTCACAATTCCAGCACGTCGTCACTTCAGCCTATTCTGGGAGGAGGCTGCTTACGTCCAGCTCGGCGCCATTGCCATTTACGGCCATACCTGTCTCCCACCTCGGCGCCGCTGCGGCAGCGGCTGCGGCCGATCGGCTTCCCATCTCATTTATCATGGATTTTCTTGCATCTATTCCTCCAACGCAATCACATATCTACCTGCCCCATATACCAATGTTAAGTGGGAGCTACGGAAGTGCTTACCACCGGCGCTGCCGCCGTCCCCACCACTGGGCGGCTGGCTGGCTGGCTTTCTGGCCCGCACCGGAACCTGGCGACGGGGTACGAGTCATGACCAGGCCGACAGTGATGACGGCTAAACACGGCGTGGGGGTTTTTTCATCTTGCTGCCTATCGAAAGGACTTCGAGTTGATGCACGCATCGCGGATGGCGTCGGTTCTTGAACGATTCTCTATTTCCTCTCACTGGTTCGGCGTCTCACTTATCAGCATGCCGCATGGGTGGGAAGGGCAGTGGCATCACAAGCCCGCAGCCGACTGGTTTACGAATGGAAGGCCGCCCGGATGACACGCAAAGTGCATCCCGGCGCATTCAGAGGGCCCTTGCCTGGCCGTGCATGCCACTTCCTAGGTTTCGGCCCTTTCAATTTTATGTTTTTTTTTCTTTCTGTGACGCATTTTTGAGCTATTTGTACGCAGCATTTCCGGGGCGAGGGCAAGGACAGGGACGTTTTATACCACAAATCATCATTTACGGGCGCTGGGCTGGAACAGGACGGCGAATTTTGGAAAATACCACGCCGTATCTAGGTAGCGAACAAAAGTTTTTTCATCACCAAGCAACTCAACCCATGCCTGCTCTTCCAAGCTCCCTGTGTGCGCGGGCTGCCTCCCTGAGAAACAAACACCGTTTCCAACATGTGCGCGCATCGTCCACCCGCATCCCGAGCCGTCTGATGGCGAAACATGAAAAGCATGTTGTGTGGACCCAACCGCTCGGGTTCTGCGACCAGATCTGAATCGCATTCCCTTGTGCGCGCGTTGCTTGCATGACCCACCCACCACTACAAGCCGCGCCCGCCAGTTCGATTTGCTCGCTCTTGGTTTTCCCCATGCCTCCACAAAATCTCCTCGCACAGGATTTGGAGTTCAAACTTTCCGTGTCAAACAAAAGCGAAATTAAGACCGTGAGCCCGGCGCGTCTCGGGAGGCGGGGGTGTTGGCTGGGGCGCAGGCTGGCAGGCCTTTCCTTTGCGCCCGCTGCCCGCCCCACCCCCTTCCCCAGTCCCGGCCCTCCGCGCCGCGCCGAGGCATTCCCCGGTTTGATGCGGGAGGGGAAACGGGAAGCGTGTCGTTGCCGTCGGTGGCGTCGGATGGGTGGGTGGGGTTTTGGTTTGTCGTGTCATGTCGTGTCAAGTCGCGTCATTTCTTGAGGACAGGTGAACTATGGGGTGCTGAATGACTCAACTGAGTCTTGGATTTTGTCTTCTTTTTTCATATGTGATGATTACTATGTAGAGATGTCGCTATAGGACTTATTCTATACGCAAGTACCTCAGGATGTGTTGACAGCCTTGTGACTCGGAGGTTTTATTTTCTTGCTTCTTCCGAAAAGTGTCAGGCTGAAGCAAAAGCCACATGTTACTTTCCTCAACCACTCTTGTATATGTGCCTCATCCAATTTGTCTTCTCATTTTCACTCATGAATCTTTCAACACGCAGCAAGTCCCAGTAGCTACAAAATGTGGGAGACGTTCTGAATAGGGTGATGTGTTAGGTGTTTTGAAGAATGTCTCGGGCGGTCCATGTGCGCAGTTCTCGCAGCCAGCCAAAAGAGCCCTACCACACCTCGTGATACACAGGCGCCGTTTCTTGCAGACGATTTGCTGCAAGCCTCTTCGGCCAGGCTCTTTGGTGAGACCTTTCCAAGTCATGGGATCGGCAGGTGTGGCAGCTTCAAGAACTTCCAGACTTCTTGGGTAACACACATGTGCAGTCAGCGTAACTTGAGGATCTTTCGCCATCATTAAGTCCACGAAACCGAATTCTCTAGAAATCTGGATAGGACAGTGATATTACAGTCATCTGACCATCATCTAGCTGTCATCATACATTTATCAGGCTCAGAGTTGTACGCGCGTAGCATATGTGTGTGCCTCAAGAGGCAGCCCTGAGCCACGCCGCTGTGTGCCCTCAGAGAAGGACTGGAACACCACCATCACGGCAAATTCCCCTCCAATCTGTGGTGTAAATCCCCTCTTTGCAATGACTCCTCTGTTCCCATACGCCAATGGCCCTCGCCAATGCCGAGCCCCGACCGTCGCCGGAATAACCCCCGCAGTATCCCACCATTCACGCCAGTCGTCTGATGATTACGACGGCGGCAAGACCGACGTGACCACTGTGACTCAATCAGATTGAAACCATAGAGACGATTGAAGAGGGTGCATGTGTCCATAAGGCATCCTTACTCAGCACCGTGGCCTCTCTTGAAAAGCCTACAGAAGAAGATTCTGTTGTAGGACGGCCTAGTAATCTACAGTGCAATCACATCATATTGTGTATTTACGCACATATAAAGACTGATATAACTAAATATGACAGTCTATGTGAGTGCATAGTGCGTAGATAGGCATCTGGCTCATCTACAATATACATTACATAAATCTTTACTGGCTTCAGCGCTATCAAATGAAGGTAATTAGTTTCGATAACGCCACACTTCAAACCCAAGGACCTATCCTCCGCCGAGAGCGACCGCGCCGTGATACTAGATTCCTGAGAGAGGGGAAGGATGACGATCTGCGGATCCTACCCCAGGCGCGAGACAACAGCCATGCATGCAGCTGGGAAACGCAACGGAATGCGCCGTCATGACTTGTGGTCCAGAGTGTTTGGTGTCACCAGAGAAGTGAGCAGGGGCAGGAAGACGGGCCTTGCCGCCGCATTCGCTGACCGGGCGGGCGACTGAACAAAAGAAGATAGGCATGCGTGTGAAACGCTGGGGATGTGCTCGGGAACAAGAACAGCCAGCCAGCCAGCCAGCCAGCCAGCGCCCAATATCAGATTTCCCAATCCGGCAAACCGATGAGGGATTCATTCATCCATCCTGTATCCGCACGAGTCAACCAGCTCCTTGCACCCGAGAAAACCTGGCTGCTCATCCCACCCGGGCGGCCGTTCGCTGCGGCCCTCTTAATCATGCACGACAGAGAGCACTTGAGAGGGACGACGGAGCGAGCAGTCGTGCGGCAGCTCGATATCAGTTCCCCCCCAATTGAACCAACCAGATGTCTCGCCGGGCCCTCCTCCACCACCCCTGCCGCCCATCCCCCGTATCAATTTAATCCCCGCCTCCTTCCATGCCCGCCGCGGAACGCTGGCCCACTGCCACCCACGCCCCATCCCGCCGCCAATCTATGCAAGATAACAGAGCTGCATATATCGGGTCCCCGGTGCGGGAGAGAGGGAGGGATGGCGGGAGTTGGGAAGACTGAATCGGATTGGGAACAAAGAGAAAAAGCAAACGAGGCTATACATCAATCAGGCTTGAGTGGTGACAGTGCAGCTCTCGCGCGCTGCGGCCGGCTACGTAAAGGGTAAGAATCATGGCGGTGATGGATGGGGGCACAACAGCAGTTTCTACTATAGACACACATGATATCAATGGATGGGACGAGGGGGACGCAACGACGCAATGCAATGCAATGCATCGTCACCCTTCCTGCCTTTGCCTTGCCTTGCCTTCTCCCACCCAGGAAGATCAGCAACTTGGAACCAGACACATGCAGCAGCAGCACCAGCAACCCTCCTCTGGTTTCCCGGTTTATTATCTTCCCTGCCGCCCCCGAGGGCTTCTATCTTCCTTCCTCGCTGCTCTAGCGCATGCAACCCGACGCGCAGTGTGCAGCAGGAAATTGTGGAATTGAGGCGACCCAGCCCCGGGTGCAAGGGCAAGCAAGCAAGCAAGCAAGCAAGCCTTGCAAAGACCAGACCTTCGTCACTTGTTGCAATGGCGCGGCAATGTCTGCCGGCTTCCCAGGACCCTGCAGGACCGGCGGACCCTCTCTGACGTGCCATCGCGGGAGCGAGGGGCATGAGCCTCCCTCCCGGCGTGCGCATCTGCGTATGCACGAGCCTTGCGCGTGATATCCATGTACGTGTGTGTATTTGTGTGCATGTAGGGCCGCCTTTATCAAGACTCTGTCTGACACAGCAGCCCGTGCGACGCTCAACTAATAAGTGTCCGATGTTCGGAAATGCGTCCGCGTTCGACAGGAGGAGGAGCATGACGCATGCGGGCAGTGACTCAATGCACTCACTCATACACCCACACACTTTTTCGAGAGAGACGCCTCACTCACGCACGCACTCACTCACCCAGAGCAAGATAGAGCAAGACATGTGATTCCGTCATCAGGCCAGACCACGTAGCGAATTACCTGGGTCTGCCGAACACCCGTGATAGCCCCACCTGCTCGCCGGTAGGGCTGCTCAGCCACCCTCCGGGTAAGTCGGCAACAATATAAACAGCAAAAAGTAGTTGCAATAGACCATACACTACTATCCATATATGCTATCGGGCCCACAGTGGTCTATTGCGAAATCTCCGCTTTGAAACAAAGTCCAAGTGTGAGAGGTCATATATCCCTATAAGGCTGGTGGTGGAGCAGGGTAGAAGGATAACTCTAATTTGACTACAAACTAAATCCCCTCTTTTGATAATGAGTCCAACGTGAATTCATTCATGCACAGGCGATCAGTACTTTGCGGGCACCTTTTTAGTTTGTTTCTACAACAGAAGCTGGTAAATTGTGTGGAAGCATTTGGGCTCTAGTGCATGGGAAAGTGCAATTGGTGGCTGAGCGAGTCAGCGAATGTCATGACATGCCATCAATTGAGCTAGTCTGACAGAACTTACCTCAACCTATAGAATGAAGGAGACGAACCAGAAAAATGACGTGGAAGGTGGTGTATCCGTATGGCTGGAGAGCACACAAGGGAGAGCTCTGCCGGATCATCACAGCGGGCCTGTTGGCCCTGGAGATCATACCAAGTTCAGCAGCCTAGAGGACAGACAAGCTCTGACCGGACTCAAGTCTCCAGTGCCATGACGTGTAATCTCTCATCGATAACTACATCAAAAGATACTCGTGTGCGTAGGTGCACATGCGCGTGAGCAACCAAAGCGGTGGTTCCCGGCGTGGCGCAGGCCAGCGTCGTCATCATTCTCAACTTCGCCACGGGCGCGCTGCTGGAGACGACATAGAGACAAGGCCAGTACCTCATCATGCATGACTGCGAGGAGCGAGGTCTAAATCACATGATGCCTCCCGGATGTCCGGGACAGAAACGGCGGTGACCAGTGACTAGCGGATCTTCGCCGTCTAGAGTGATCTGGAAGAAGAGATCGGCCCGAGGACTTGCTCTAGACCTTCTCCCTTTTGCACCGGCGTGGTGATCATCGCAGCCGGTTTCTCGTCTTGCCGCGCTAGCTGGATAGAAGGCACTGGGGGGGGGGGGGTCCTTGGGTCATAACATGCCCGTAGCCAGGGCTGTCTACCGCATTGTAATTTGCAGGATGGGCTTGCTCATTTTATCACCAGAAGCATTTTCTACAAACAACAATTTGGATTCTCACTGCATCAAGATGTGATCGAATAAACAAGGTTTGATTTATAGACCCGGTAATTACTAGTAAGTGCTCGGGTGATCAGAATAGAATGTGTATATACAAATCTCTCTCAGAGAAGCCTCCCGGCAGCCTTGTCACCTGGATGACCAGGCATGCCAGTCGGCCAATTTGTTGTCCCTCACGACCTCAACCGGCTCACCAGGATGGGGAGACCAGGAAGACATCGCAGCAGCCAAGACACGCTTAGCAAGACTTGATGGCGGAGGCGGTGTACTTGCAGTTGTTGGAGGGGCCCTTGGAGACGGACTTGGGCTCGTTGCCGGGGGTGGTGCCCTTGAACTCCTCGCAGATGGTCTTGACCGAGGTGGCGCAGGTGTTGGTGATGGTGGCAGAGTCGCCGAAGTTGGGGTTGATGCCGGTCAGGACCTTGCCGTTGTAGGCCTTGACGTTCTTGACGACGACCTTGCGCTCGGCGCTCTTCTTGCAGTTGCCGCAGGCGCGGTACAGCTTGCCAAAGTCGACGACGGTGAAGCCGTCGATGGTGACGGTGCCCTTGCCGTTGTGCTGGATGACCTTGTCGGAGGCGGACTGGGCGCCACCGCCCTTGATCAGGGCGTTGCCGTCACCCTTGAGGGAGAGGGCGTCCTCGCAGACGTCGACCCACCAGACGTTCTCGATGGTGCAGGCGCCCTTGCAGTGGACACCCTCGATCTGGTCCTTGCCGATGATGGCGTTCTTGAGGGTGGCGCCGTTCTCGAGGATGAAGACGGCGTCGGAGTCGCCGCCCTCCTTCTGGCCGGTGCAGCTGACGCCACGGCCGTAGGTCTTCAGGCCACCGTCGAAGGTGCCGGAGACGGCCTTGGGCGCCTTGTAGGTGACGCTGCCCTTGGAGGCGGGGATGGGGAGGGTGGCACGCTTCTCGAGCTCGAAGAAGTTGTTGGGGGTCTGGGCGGCCGGGCCGGCGGCGATGGGGGCCACGATGGCGAGGAGGGAGGCAACGATGGTCAGCTTCATTTTGAAGGTTGGGTGGGTTGTTGTTTTGAAGGGTTGGCTTCGAGAGAATGTCTGTAAATACAGTTGAATGAATGAGTGTCGTCAAGACTGTGATGCCCCAGGCAAAAGCGAAAGACTGTGGTTGAGAGAATGTGAAGGGACTGTGATTATCTGAGTGATGATCTGAACAACAACATTCCCATCGACGCCGGCCAGAGCCTCCTTATATACAGCAAGAACTGACTCCTTTTCCGCATCTCAACACCAGCCCGACAACATTCCCCATCATTTAGGAGAATTATTGATGCCGGCCCCTATTACACAACAGTACGAAGGAGCCGGCGCTATTCAGACCCACGCGTTTCCCTTGAAACCAGGTGGCAGCTCGAAAAGGAATCATGGTTCTTGGCGTGGAAACATTTTTGTGCGTGTGGCGAGAGCTCTGCGGATACCGTGGGAGACACAGTAAATCCGCGTATTGTTCTAGATCGCAGGGGCCAGCAAGAAGGAACGCCAACCGCATATTCCCTTGCACTCCCTCGTGTCTTGCCATTATCTAGAGTTTGCGTTTCATTTTACTCTACAGAGCCAACATGAGCGCGTGGCTCTTCCCGAATGCCAAGTACGCACTACATTTGTTTCAGTTTTCGGTTTTCCCTCCAATGGTAAGAACGTGCGCGCAAGACTGCAGTTGCTGTGCCCGTCGGCCTGTTTAGCTCTCGGGAGATCAACAGCAGTAAGCTTAACTGTTAAACTTGTGTCAGGAACAGGGCATTGGGTACGAGGGCCGGCACCCACCAGCCCATTAAACTAAGGTGCTTGGCTCTCCCGATACAGAACCAACGCCGAAGACTCAGACTTGGCACAATTACCACAACGACGGAGCACATTTCACGGGCTCATTACCTCTCCCCATCGACATGGATTGCCTCTTGTGATGTGGACGAGGGATCCATTTTACAAAGGGAGTCGAAGCAGGACATTACTCGCCGGCAGTTGCTTGTCGCTACCGTGTATGTCCTCACTTCAGCTCTGACTATTTGATGCGGCCTGCCTCTCCACTCCTTCTGGAAGAATTGTATTCCAGGCCGGAGTCTCAACCTCCGGCGGCTGAGGGACAACTACATGGTTCAGCTTGAGCACTTCGTATTCAAAAGGTCAACTGCAAGGAAGTCACTCTGAGGTGCTATTTTGGTGCTCTCTGCTCTCATAGCCAGTTGCGGAGATAGTGTGGCCCCAGAGATAAGGAGGCAGCCTTCGTGGAGTGCTGTCTCACCAGAGGTCAGAATGGGGCTATCAGATTTTGAGCCGCCATCACTTCTGGCCGCCGTGCCCTTGTCGAGTGCCCCGGTATCTGGATAATCATGATTTATTACTCAGCAAGAATTCAACACTTGCGCACAACGGAGAATAGGCGACAGGCTTCGAGATAAAGTTGCATGTTTTTGTGATCGGGACGATCGACCGATGGGGGTGCAATTTCAATCCTAGTGCGCAGAGCACATTAGTCCAGACTGCACAGTTTGAGTCAGCCCAGGCCCACCACGTGTACCCTGCTGAATAGCTGTAGCCGCACTTGTGTAGGGTGACGTCTGCGTGATGCGACAGACCCATACTACCACCCGGGCTAGTCCGCCTGCCAAAAAAAGGTGTCTCTCGGAGCGACACCGTCGACGAGATGCCCCTCTGCCCCTGAGGACCACCGCAGGGCACGGTACTTCATCCACTGACCCGCACCCACCCACGCCGCCAATGCTAGAGCGGACTGACGGTGTAGAAAGGGCCGAGGCCAACCTCGTCACCTTGATCATTGCCGCGGGCAGTCTCGGACGGCAGAGTCGTTATCGAGTAGCCGCGTTTTGGGCAGCAATTGTGACGCCAACACGCGTGGGGGCTGGAGATGCAACACAGAACAGCACAATGGGATGCTGTCTGACTCGACTGGCGCCGTTCGGGATGCCCTTCAGCGGCGGTTAATGCGGGAGGCACCGTTTCGTTCCTCTGGATACGGTGACAGAAGACGGAAGATGGCAGGCGCATGGGGAGAAACAAATTGATTGTAGCCTTCCGCTGAGAGCCTTGGTATGTTGTCTTGTAAGAGGTTATCCCACAGGAGCGTGGGATGGTACGTGGTCGCACGTGATGAAGAAGAAGGCATCACACAGCCAGACATGATGGGGGGCCGTGTCCCTCTTCGTCGTCGTCAACTGGCCAGTCTCGTCCCCGAGGACTTGGGAGACTGCGTCGTCCGCTTACCGGCCAAGATCTTCCGCTGGGACACCATCTTCATCCCAGTCTGGCCGTTCCCGAAGGATGAGCCGCCGGCCCGTGATGGCGTTGAGGGCAAACACCCTGTCAACAGACAAATATTCTTTGTAAATCAGGCGGACCATCTTCGGCTTGTGCATGGAGGCCGCGAATTGTAATAAGAGTGTTTCCAGACTAGTGCGCAGTTCATCATAGCTGACCAGGAGGTGGCGGTTCCGGCAGTGCTGGTTCCGGCAGTGCTGGGGTAGATATGTAGTTGAAGGAAAATATCTAGTCCATGCAAAGGGGGGATTGATGCTGATGACGAGCTCCTTGAGATTTCCAGGTGGCGATTGGAGCAGCTCTTCGCAAATAAAAGGCAGACGGCATCGCAGACTCTTGAGTCTGGGGATCATCTGGGCGATGGATTCGCAAAAATGCTGCGTCGTACTCTTCTCCAACTTCATGTGCATGAGGTCCATCTCAAGCGATGTCAACTGGCTAAGACCAGCAAAGCTTAGGACCACGTGATCGGGCATCCAGGAAATACAAAGCCCAGAGCGTATTATCAGCGTCCGTAGAGCATTGAAGGTTTTGAGTGTTGACGCCAGCCGCTCGAGGTCCTCTATATTCTTAGGTCGCACAAGATCTCTAGTGTCAACACATGGGATACCCGTATGTAGGGTCAGGTCGATGTGTTTTGTCAGCTGCTGGGCCGCGGCGAGCGCCGCGCTACCTATTCTCATGGCACGGAAGATGGACAGCTCATGTCTTGTGCTCCATATCAAGCTGCCAAGGAGCACTGATCTCGCGTATGGGTACCACCTCCTGCTGACGCGGAGCCGTCGGAGGTCTTGACGAAAGTTGAGGAAGCCGACGAACTCAAAGATGATCAGGAGAAGCTCTGGAGGTAGGGACAAGAGCATGTTGCTAGGGGCGCTTGTCTCTGGCCGCTCCATCTTGTCCTCTTGCAGCGATGCGGTCGGCTTCTCGACCGGCTTTGTGTGTTGGCAAAGTGTGCTGTCCCTTATGGGAAGACTGTCAGTCAGGAGGATGTCTTGAGGGTTCGTTGCTTGAGAGGTCGTCTCTGAGGAGCTTGGTGCCGAGGAGATTGTCACTCAGGACGTTGCCGCTTGGAAGCTCGTCACCTGGGAGGGTGTGCCTGACGGGGTTGTCTGTTGAGAGGCTGTGACTTGGGAGGTTGTTGCTTAGGAGGTTGTGGAGATTGTGCTTCTCTCGAAAAAAGTACAGGATTATTAATATTGAACATGGTCGGTTTTCAAATATGGGGAATTTGACAGTGATTTTTTAATGTGCTCCTGTAAAATAATATTCTAGCTGCAGTGTTAGGTTGTGCCTTTTCGCACTGGTGCTGTCGAGGTTGGGGCTATCAAGGGCCGCCAGTAGCTTAGTCTGACGCCGTTAATAAGTCATGTGTGAAGGTGCCATTGCTGTTTGACTTGGGCCTTCAAGTTGGCCGAAATGGGTCATGATAAAAGCCGCTATCCATTACCCCGGAAGCTTCTGGCTCTGCTCAAACACACACCCATCTGGCGAAACCGACACAACTTTCAGTCAAGCTTGCCAAGGTTGCCAGCAGTCATTCGACGACTTTGCACTCCGCTAAAAACGAATGGCTGTTTGAACCACGATCAAGTGAAGCGAGGCTACCATGCCAACTGAAAATGGGAGAAGGCTAGCCAGAACGCTCCACTCACTTCATCAAAGGCTGGACTTGCTGGAGCTTCTTCGCTGACAGATCCACCCACAAATCAAGGTCTTTCCAGGACTCGATGGTCAGCGCTGGCTCAAGAATTGATTTACTGCTCTAAATTGTGCATTTCGTCCCTTCAATAAGAGCCACAGCGTAGGCTCAAGGCACCGTACTACCAGGACTCTTGTGAGCTACGTCTAGCCGCATTCAAGAACCCGCTCGTGGGTATCAACCTCTGCGAGAGCAACTGAGTCAAGGCAAACTTCGTTTTATTGGATCTATGATTGCCAAAGATATCGATCGTGTCTGTATCAAACAAACAGCCAAACGCCTTTCTCCTTTGCCGTTCCCTGCCCTTACCGACATCGAAATGGGCGCTCAGCCTGTTGTCAAATACAAGATCTCGTCTCAAAGAGCCTGCAACTCGAGGCCGTACGAAGCACGGCCAACATAGCGGTCGATAATTCCTTGTTACACAATGAGCACTCCCGGTTTGTCTCTTTCCATCAGGCCAAAGATATCGGCTGGCCGTTAAACCTGGTGCGACTATGACAGAGTAGAGATGCCGTCGAAGCGCAAAATGTAAAGTTAGCAGCCCCCGGACACCACAGCACAGAGTCCATGGAAACCGAGATGAGAGATGCCTTCGTTGCTACATGGTGTGCGAAACTTTGGCGGGACAGAGCAGAAAGTCCACAGCCGGAAAACCTCAGCAGCACGAACTTCTTTAGCCTCAATCACAGCCGACCCAACTGGCTCTAGGGAAACAACCTGGCTGGAGCCAAGCTGGGCCACAAGAACATTACGAAGGCGGGCAATAGGGTTGGAGCACTCGATTCTGCTGCTGGAGCAGGCTACTGGCCTCTAAGATCTTGTAGATCTTAAGTCTGAAAGAAAATACTTGATGAGGTTGGTGTCTGCAGAGACCAGTTGACCTCCCGGATGGGCTGCTCAACTCTGAACACGTCGTCAACTTGGGAGGGAGATCAATTTTTGGGCCGCCTTAGCAAAGACATACAGACTCGCCAATTCCCGGAATTAGTGAGCAAAGACTCAAATTGACCACGTAGTAAAAGCATTGCCTGGAGAATTACGGTGGCGTCAGATAGACTCGTAAGCAGAGAGGCGTCGTCCACGGATCTAAGCATCACCTCGACGACTGAGCCTCGCAGCCGTCCCAGCACCCACGTCCTCACTTTCCCAACAACGTTGGCTCGGAAGAAGAAACAAACACATGAACACACGTACACGGCCAAGTTTCAGAGTTCGCAAACGGTCGAAACGACAGTGCATTCATTTCGATTCAAACCTCGCTAAGACTCTTGCTATCCCATCCCACAAACCTCCCCTCCCTGTGGACAGACCAAAAACACACAGCAACAGCAGCAGAAGCAATGCACGCCACGAAATGCCCGCAAAAACACAAAAGATATATTTTCCGCAATTGCCCCTAAACTCCTACCACTCCCGCGAGGGAATAAAGTAAGCAACGACAAGTAAATACCCGAATGATGATGAACCAAGAAGTGAAAATAAGAAGCCAGCGACAGAAGTAGCAGGGTCGAGAGCGTCCCCGTCCCAGATTCGGAGAGTAGCGAAATGAACCACCGCGGGTTCTCAACCCGTCAAGGCCTGCCCTGCCTTCACACCCAAAAGAACAGAGACACGCCCCATCCCTGACGGAGTCTCTTGTTTGTAAATGTATGTATGTGTGATTGTTTTGTGTGTTGTGTCGTAATACCGAGATCCTCCGTTACCACGCATGGCCGGGACCCCAATCTCGTCATCATCGTGCAAAGTGTACATTATAACCAAAAAGGGAGTTGAAGAAGAGCGAGAGAAGAGGAACATGAGAGTAGATAATTGCATTCCGTTGCTCGCAACTTTGTGTCTCTCTCACCCCTCTTCTTCTCTCTCTTTCTTTCTTTCTCCACCTCCTCCATTCTTGTCCACACCCCCATCTCTATCATTACACCCCTCCCTTCTCTTCTCTTCTCTAATGCGGCCTCGACGAAGCCATCTCTCCGTACCTTCCTCTGTTCTGCGTCGTGTCGTACGCCTGGAGCACGCGCGTCTGCGACTCGTCCGCCTGCGAGAAGGCGTACCCTCTCTGCTTGCGCATCCGCTGTACCTGTCGTACCTTGCGGATCGCCTTTTGGAATTGCTCCATCCTGTTGACGCACAACTCGTTAGCAAAGATCTACAGGACGGGTAGCAACATCCAAGGGTGAGGACATACCTTGGTCTGTAATCCTGGATGTTGTACTTCTGGATCTCCTGGATGTGGTGGTAGTTCTGGGGCTTGTACATCCGCTTCGCATACTTGTATCCCACATCTCGGAGCAGGCACAGCACCGGCAGGACCAGTATCTGCAGCCAGAAGATAGGGCTGGAGAAGATCCGCGGGACTGTGCCGAAATACTCCTCCGATACCCTGACCATGGGTGCGACGGTCGCATAGGCCGCGATGAAGGCGATCCAGAAGGCCATCGAACCAGGTATCGCTATTACGTGGTACTTTGTCCAGTTGTTTGTCACCAACCCGGCCTTGCCCAGCACGGTCAGAAGGACCGCGCCGTACATTCCCGTGCCCCACACCCAGTGGCCGGCCAGCTTGCCGTCGCCCTGGATCAGGTCCCATGGCCAGAGGAGCACGCCGAAGATGTAGAGAATGAGAGAGTGATACACGGCATTGGCGATCCACGCGACGAATACTCGCAGGCGGAAGAACTGGTTGCTCTGGCCTAGATTGTACAGTTGAGGATAACGATCCAGTAGACGGGCAGAGACAAACTGATCCAGAATACCCATGGCTAAGGGAGGCAAGACGGTGAAGAAGACATTGTAGAGGGACAGTGTCCAGGACTCGTAGATAATAGCACCGGAGAACACGTTCTGGAATGTGTACTGTTCGTTGTGTTAGCGGAGGAGTCATGCAGTCGCGTGTAAGAGCGGGTGTGCAGGACTTACCCAGAATTGTGTCAGGTACAACGTGATGTTCTTGTAGAACGAGAACAAGATCGTCTTGCTCACTCGGTGGTAGCTCCAGGCGCCGTGCACCAGGAGCAGCTTGCGTAGGAAACGGAACTGGGCAATTGACACGTCTGCGCTTCGAGCCGCTTGGAGACCTTCGAGACCGCTGATACCCACGCCGATGTGTGCCGCTTGAATCATGGAGACATCGTTGGCACCGTCGCCAATAGCGAGGGTGATGGCTTGCTTCTGATACTTCTTGACCACCTTGACGACGAGGGCCTTCTGCAAGGGCGAGACACGGCAGCAGATGACGGCTTTGCACATAACAGCCAGGTCCAAGAACAGCTTCTCCATGTCCTTCTCGAGGGCGTAGGTGAGCGACTTCCCGTCAATGACGAGGGCCAACGTCTCCGTCTCAATCGTGCCGTCGCCTTGAGTCCTGATGGCTTCGATCTTCTTTGTGAGATTGTCTCGGGTTGCGGCAGCAGTCTCCTCATTGACGATGAGAAGCATCATGTCCTCGCTAAGGAGCTTGCAACTCATACCAATGTTGATGGCGGTTTCCTGCCTGTCGCCAGTCAGGACCCAGACTTTGATGCCTGCCTGTTGGAGAGTGTGAATAGTCTCGGGGACTCCATCTTGGAGCCTATCCTCGATGGCGGTCGCCCCCAGCAGGAAAAAGTCCTTCTCGATGAGCTCTGCGGCCTTGTCCAGCTCCTCGGCACGGTTTCCGCCTACGGTTGTAGAGGCCTTGTCGAAGATTCCATACCACTCTTGGAACTCCTGCTCCGGGATCTCCCGCATGGAAAGACAAAGCGTCCGAAGACCTTCTGAGGCATACTCTTCGAGGTGCTGGAGCGTCGCTTCGACATGCGGGTTGTTATCGTTCAGTCGTTCCAGGATGACGGTATCTGCACCCTTGCAGTAGCATCGGATCTTCCCATCGGGACACCGGAAGATTGTTGACATCCTCTTTCTTGTCGAGTTGAACTCCAGGACGGCGAGAAGCTCGTACTCATAACTCTGGCCGCCGGCCTCGATAATGACGGAGCGGGGCTTGCGGGCAGTGAATTTGTACCCAAGCAGGGCCGCACCCTCAACCAAGGCACCCTCGTCAGGCGACGCAGCCTGGTATTTGATGTTGCCCGCGCCGTCGTTTTCTGGAATCACGGTATGACAGGTGGATAGCAAAGCCAGGAAATGCTCGATGACAGGCGCCGTCTCGTGCGAGGTCGTGTTTTCGCGGAGTCGCTTAAAATCGTGGATACCAACCTCAACGCCATCCTGGACGGTGGCTCGCCTGTCCTCTGGTACATCTTCCGAGTACATAATCCCGGCGATCGAGCACTGCTTGAACTCCATCATATTGCAGGTCAGCGTGCCCGTCTTGTCCGAGAATACGTATTCGACCATTCCAAGCTCTTCCACCAGACTGGAGGTCCGACAATTGGCGGGGGTATCGTTTTTGTCGTAATACATGTCGAGGTCGTCGTTGATAAGGATTCCATGCCAGTACTTGACCATTTCGACCGTGACGAACAAGGAAATGGGCACAAGCGCAGAGAAGAGAACCCAGTAGGTGACCATATCCTGGGCGAACTGTTTCGCAACCAAGCCAGCATTTGACAGGGCTGTCAACTCGAGATAGCCGAGAGCGCTGCCCTCAACACTCCTCATGATGAGATCACCGACAGTACAAACAATGCTGAGGATAAGAAGAGTGCCGACGAGCATCAGCACCAACAGGTTCATCTGCTTCTCGACCTTGGTTCGCTTGATGGGGGCGGCATTCGCATTGCGCATGAGTTTCGTCTCGTGGCCGGTAAAGACAACAACCCCGTGGATCCACGGGGTGTTACGAAGCGTCGCGCCACGCAAGAGCAGCTGCTCCGGGTTCAAGGCCAGCTCCTTCTCTCCAGCACCGGCCTGCATCGTCATCGTCGCCTCGTATGTATATAAGCTACTGTTGGGCTGTTCCGACTTGATCTTCCCCCCGAGCCGGCCCAGGTCGCTCGAGCTGACCAGGGCGGCGGTCTCGGGCAGACCCTGCTTGATCTTCAGGTTGGTCTCTCCGTCAAGGTTCGCGGTTTCGATGTAGCAGAGGCCCTCGGGTTCGGAACTGGCAAGCAGCACAAGATCGGCGGGGAATGGCTCCTCGGACTCGACCCGGACGATGTCGCCAACCGCCACGTTGATCCATTTTGTGTCTGAGAATTCGGACCCGCGCAGCACCCTGGCCTTGGACATGTTCAGGGACCTGTCGGCCTGCTTCCTCCGGTAGTCCTCTACTAATTCCTTGCCCGCGGAGATCAAGAGCACGACAATCAAAGGTCCTATGGTGGTGTATTGGTTTGTGGGAGAGAGATTGGGTATCTGTTGTAGCGCGGAGGTGAAAAGGAAGAAGACGTTTGCGTATTTTGAGAACTGCTCGAAGAGGAACTTTGGCAGGAAGGTGGCGACGTTATACTTGGCGGTGGACACATGGTTGTCGACGTACTTGTTCGCCTGGTTCGCCGGAGGGTTGTTGAGGTGGATGATGCGCGGCCCCAGGGTCGAGGGGTCTGGCTTGCCACGGCCGAAGCCGAACTTGAAGTTCCCCATGTCGAAGCCCTTCTTGCCCGACTTGGGATGCGCATCGGCGCCTGCGGCGGATCCGGCCCGCTGTGCGCCTGGCTCGGTGAGCGGGAGATCCATCTCGGAGTAGCCCTGGCCCATGCCCAGCATGTTCTTCGCGCGACCTACTATGCCGCCGCCGAGGCCCAAGACGCTGTTCCTGTTCTTTGCAGTGCTCCGTCCTTGCGATTGATAGCCGCCCTGCGCGCCGGGGCCGCTGCCATGTTGGTAGTAGTGAGCGCCGTCGTCGGCATAATCGTCGATGTCATCGTCGGCGTAGCGCTGGTAGTTGCCCAGCTCGGAGGTCTGGCTGTACTGCCTGTTCCCGCCGTCGGCGTATGGGCCGGCCGGCCGCCCAGAGTCCGGGGGTGACGACAGCTGCGGCGAGGCTAGGGAGGGATGTGATGGCTGGGCGCCGCCGACGAAATCGTCGTAGGAGACGGAGGGCCGTGGTTGGGCGCCATCGTGGTCGTAGGCATCGGAGGCGAGCAGGTCGTCATCGTTCAGGGCAGAGCGCTGGCCCTGGCTGTAGACGGGCTGGTCGTCGAGGTCGAGCAGCAGGTCGTCTTGCTGCGATGGTCCCCCATAAGGAGGTTTGCCAGCCATGGCAATTGGGCGTTTCTAGAGTCAGGAGCGCGCAGAACGGCGTTGCGCGGCATCCGGGGAGGAGCGGGGAGGAACCAGTAAGGAGGGCATCAAAGAGGGCGCGCCGTTGAGGTAATAATGATGGCACTCTGGGGGTGGTGGGTTGGTTGTTTGGTCTGGTCGTGGTGGTGGTAGCACTGACGAACGGTCGGCAACGGTTTGTTTCGGGTTGTGCGGCGTGCACCTGGATCGTTGTGATGCGGAAGATAGAGACGGTCACGGGTTGTGCACAGCAGATGCAGCAGAGGAGGATGTCTCCCCGAGAGGGATCAACGTGGGCAAAGCTGAGGTGAGGTGAGGTGAGTGGCAGTAAGCCAAGCCAAGGCACAGCGAGCCAGCAAATTGTCGATGATTTCGTTAGGAGGGACGGCACAGCCTTCGTGTCTGGTTGCACCTGCCTTGGCCTGCCGATCCTTGTAAGTAGCCCGCGAGTAGGTACGCAAGGTAGGGACCCAGGCGAGGTAAGGTAAGGTAATGCAAGCAAGCTGCAGCAGTGACGAGCCAGTCTGCCACTCTGCCACTCTGCACCAGCCATGCCAGCCCTGCCAGCCCAGAGGGGGATAAAGTCACTGCCTTAGATTCCCTGCCGCCCCGTAAACGCACAGCCCTCCTAGATCGCGTCGGATCTGGCTCCTCCAGAGTCTCGGGGTCCTAGGGGGAGACGAGTACTTTATTTACCGATCCTGCTCCTGCTCCTTTGCTTATTATTCGACTGCCAATCCGTTACTCACTGTCATGTCTCTCTCCTAATGCCCCCGGTGCAGCCAGTCAATCATTCAATCGCCTGGGAAAAGAACATCCGATTCATCAGTCATTCGTCCATCATGCAAACCCGACCAGTCTTTCTCTCTGTCCGTCTGCATGTTTGTTCGTACGGTCGCGGTCACCGCCCGTATCTTAGGCCAGAAAATGCTAAAAACAGCATGGCGACCCCAAGTTCCGCCCTTCGTATAATAAATGGTACCCACAACCCGATGCCCACCAAAAAGGCTGGCGAGATGCAGTGGGTTGTTGGGTTAGGTTAGCCTCATTAGCGTCCAGGGCTGACTGACTCTTGCCCATATCCTGTGCTCCTGCGTCTGCTTCTGCGTCTGCTTCTGCATCTGTGTCTCGCTCCAGATAGACCTCCAGCGAGATATCAGGCACTGCATATATCCCAAGTACACCGACGCTCGGTCAGTCCTTCGGGTAACCAGACTGCGTCGCCTGCTTGTCATCCACAGACATCTCCAGTGTCACAGAGAGGGGCTGCTGTGTCTCAAAAGGAAGCCGAGCATAGCCCCTCCCCGTTCTTCCCACCCACCAACCACCCCAAAAACCAACTGTCTCGCAGTTTGGGTCGGTCGCTCAATGTATCAAGTGGCGAAGGACAGCAGAGATCAGCCCCCTCAGCCACGTACGCATGTTCGTGTTCCTACCACCGCCCTAATGCAAACGGCTCTGCCCGGATGGTTCGGCGTCAAACCCCTCTACCTGCGACCTGACCACCGGAGGCGCTGTTACCAACCTCACATGTGTGGGGGTTCATTGGGCCCATACACACTCGGATTGCGTTCTGTTTACTCGTGCGTGAGACAGCTGAGAAACAAGTCTGAACCTGTTCCAACGACCCGGGTACACCACCCCCGTGACAAGCTCAGCACAAAATAAGGTTAAGGCGGACCCGCCATTTGCATCAGAAGCAACACAGTCCCGGGGCGACAAAGTGGACAACATGGAGAAACTGGAGCATGACCGTTACCACAGTCTTGCCTGCGTCCTCTCCCATCACAAGGAACCAAAGAGGCACTGTGAGACCACATACACTATTGTTATGAGGTAAGACATCGATTTGATTGAATTGTTTATGAAGCAGGCCGTGTCATGAGTGCCTCTCTTAAATCGAGAGGCGCAGTAAACCAATATATCAACAGCAACCGCAACGCAGAATATATCAGCCAACGAGGACGAGTGATCCCTTCTCGTCCTCACAGGAGCATCCCGAGTATAGATGGAACAAGACACCAAATCATCCCGGAGATCCCCGTCTGGAAAAGTAAATCCCGCCGCCGCCAATATTGTCCAGTAGAAAAGCCTTTTTTGTGTCATATCCCCCATTGGCCCCCTCGCCCGCCACCAGATCGACCCTGAGCCGGGGAATTGAGTAAAAAAGACCAGGTGACCCCTCCAACTGACTGAAAGCAGCCAATATTGCTGTCGTGTGTATATAACAAGTCCGCATATGTGAGCAGTTTCGAGTTCCCAGTGAGTAAGAATAAGAAGACAACATCCAACGTGTCAAGTGGTATCTTTTTCCCAATATAAAAAGCCATAAACCAAGAAAAAACCATAACTTGTTGTCGGTCCCGCTGCCCCCAGCAGGGTATGGGGAGCTGCGAATAAAATCAATCATTATGTGGCACGCCAGAAGAAGGGTATCCTGTTTATGCCTCCTCCGTGATGCCTCCCTCGCCGCCGCCCTCGTCGCGCCACTCTCGGCTCTTCTCCGTCAGCTTCTTGACGCCCGTGACGCGGGCCGCCCACAGCGCCTCGATTGGTGTGCGGACCGTGAATGCCCTCTGCGACGAGATGACCCCGATGGCCTGCAAGACCGCCTTGCGGCTGTCGCGCCCGAATACAGCCGGGTGGTTGATCCATTCGAGGGACGACTCGAGCTCGGCATCGAGTGCCGCAACGGTGGTGGCGTCGATGCCGGCAGCCGTGCCCATGCTGCCGAGGCCGATACCATCATTGGACCGGCTCCGTGGGATAGCAGAGGGCTGGAAGCCGCCGTTCGCGGCAGATGAGGTCGCCGAGGCCGAAGGAGATGGCGTGTTTTTGCGGTCAGGCGTAAGAGCGGTGGTGGGCGAGGCGTCGTTCTGGCCGGTATGTGGTGTGGAGGGGTTCGACTTCGGCGGCATGCTGGGCACTGGTGGCAGGCCGCCCTTGCCCAGACCCTTCAGGATCGAACGGGTTTCATTCAGAAGCGTGTGCGCCCTGTCATGTTGTCCCCTGCTCACCAGAGTAAGTGCTCTGGTGAGCATGTCTGAGGTGAGTAATTCCATGCGACGCTGCACAATGTGTGGGTGCGGCGGGATGGGCGGCGTGCCGTTCCACGACTTCTTGTTGGAGCTGGTTGGCAACATTGTGATGGCAAGCAACGATGGCCGTGGGAGGTGCATAGCCGCCCCGTCCCTCAGAATGTCGCCCCAAGTGAGATCCGCCTGGATCAAGGGAACCTCCTCAACGGACACAGCCCTCTGGTCCTCTTGCTCGACCGGGCCTCCCAGAGCCTCAAGTCCGGACACGATGCTCTCCCAGGCATCTTGCGGCAAGGTCTCCTGGGTTGAGTTGTCTGGAAGGATGACAAGCTGGACAAGAATGTCCCGCTTGTCACCAAACCGCAAGTCGCCGAGAGAAGCCTCTGCGTCCCTGCCAGTTGCACGCTTGGTGATCTGCAGTGCGCCGCTGATCTTGTGGAACTTCGCAGGCGAGCCTTCTGGCAGTTTGAGCTTGAGCTTCACGTTCTGGTGCGAGAGTGACTGCATGGAGCCCAAGCAGCCGGCCAAGCACTCGCGAAGCATCATCCAGTCCTTGACATATGTGTACGATGCCTTGGTCCGAGTCGAAAGCTCAATCATGGTGTCAGGCTTATGTGTCATTCCGAGACCAAAGGAGTGGATAGTGATTCTAGGGCAGTTAGTAAACACATTGAGCATGATGGTGTTGTGCAACTTACTTGGCAGCCTCGGCTCTTGATACAACGAAATCAACGCTGTCGGCGTCTGATGTTGATGCATCGCTGATGAGCATGATGGTAGCGACCGGGTTGTTGTACTTGCGCTGCATGAGAAGATCCATTGCCACGTTCGCTCCTTCAACGACATCAGCGCGGTGGCTCTTCTGCCCGACGGGCTTGATCGACGACAGAACGTTGCTCCAGCCGGGCCAGGCCTTTGTGGTCATGCCGACAATGGGCACACCTCCGCCGCCGGAGCCAAATGTCACCAGGCCCATGCGATCCCTCTCACCCAGGGTGTACACCATGAAGCGGAGGGCATCCCGAACAAGGTTGATCTTGACACCCTGCATGGAGGAAGAGATGGGCACGACCACGACCACGTCAATAGGGACGTGCACTGAGGCCATGAGGGGGCTTCTTTGGAATGTCGTGTAATCTGTCGGCGCGGTGGTAGCAGACCTCGCACCACCCCACGACGAAGCGACCGACGAGACCCTTTGCGGCCTGGTAGAATCCCTTCGCCAGTCTTCCTCGTCTTCTCCCGAGAACTCGCCCCGCTCATAGTCAGGACTGCGCACAGGCGAGGTTTCGACCGCGTTCAGATCCAGCAGAGCTTGCTGCCACAGCTTGAGCTGGTTGCGGTTCTCAAAACGCAGGTGGAACTGGGGTAGCTCTGCAACAGAGAGGCTAAGTGTCAAGATGTTCTCGTCCATGCTGCCCGCCTCAGAAACCTCGTTGAGATGCTTCTTGATCAGGATCGAGCCCTTGAGAGTGCACCTCGTCGTCTTCCGTGGCGCGCCGTCTTCCCATTGCGGTGGTGGAGCTGAACTCTTCTTCTCCTTGACGCAAATGAGCATCTCAGCAAAGAGGAAGCACTCCAGTTCCTGCCACGAGAGCTTGTCCTTGCCGACCCGCAGGGTGCCATACAACCGCAACTTCCCAAAGCGGCTGAAGTCCAGCCCGTGCCAATTGTCGACCCGATTTCGCAGATTCTCTGTCATCTCCTCCAAAACCTCGGCCGACTCGTACGGGTAGAAACGAGGAGCGCTCTGTGCCGGGGATGGTGGCCTCTGGGGGAACTGGTCCTCGATCCTCTGATGTGGCATCGGTGGGGCAGACTGGATGTCGTCGGGATCGGGTCTCCATTTGTTGTCAGGAACCTCGACAGTGACGAGACAGGTGAGTGTCTGTTGCTGCCTTGACCGGTTGATCGTGGGGAACTCAGATCGCACTGTGACGGTCGGTGCTGGGATTGGATTCCTCGCAACAGCCTTCGGGCTGGCGAGGCTTGTTTCCATGGCCTGCAGGTCGTAGTCGTGGCGGCGCGGTGGCCCGCTCTGAGTTGTCTCAGGATAGCCACCGGAAGATGCAACTCCAGTCATCCCCGTAGCCTCACTGTCGCTGCGCATATGCCCTGTTCGTCCTGACGCGTACCTGTCCGAGTTGTTGTCCCGGAGGCTGCCGCGCGAAGGGGTCGGCAGGGGGCCCATCGGTGGTTGTCTCGCAGCCGAGCCCCGGCTGGGTGGGCGGGCAGTGTGGTCATTCCAATCCACGGATGGTGGAGCTGGTGCCGGCGCAGGCGCCGGGGCCGCTGCTGGGGTCGGTGTGTTCGTCGATCTCGTGTCGTTGACGGAGACGGAGCGGACCATGTTACTGATTTTCTCTGTGGTGTGCGGTCAGTGGCTCTCCTTACGACGATGTCACCTGAAGATGGGGGACCGTACCAATGTCGAGGACATTGCCACCACGGCTCGTGTCCAGGTGGAGGGGAGCATTGCATGTTGGGCAGTATTGCGATTCGAACTCCCGGATGAACTCGTAGAAGCATGCCTCGTGCGAAACGTGGGAGCATGAGAACTGTAGTATTCGCTCCCCGCGAAGGGTGTGTTCCAGTGGCTCCTCACAGACAGCACACTCGGCGCCCACGAAGGTGCGCTCCCTCCGGGTGCGGCTCCTGTCTGCATTCATCATGCCAAAGTTGGATGTTGTATTCGCTCGCAGAGCGCCTTCGCGGGATCCAATTGAGCCAGTCGAGCGGGAGGAACGGTGCGAGGGCGGTCGTAGAGTCCCAGCGGCTATGGAATGGCCTGTGGTCATGGAAAAGGGGGGTTAGCCTTTGTGATCTGGCAGGGTCGCGTCACCGTGCCCGAAGGTCGAGGGAGCTGGAGGCAGGACCACGGCGCGGGCTCGAACGTGCACCTCGCCAGGCGGAAAGGAGGGAGGGGTGGTCGAGGCGCGAGCGGTGGGATTCCGACAGCAGCAGGTTGCAATGAGGCAGAGGCGCCTGGTGTGGCTGGGGAAAGGTTTGGGAAACAACAGGAAGGTAGAAGCTTAACTCACCCTTTTCCGGAAACGAGGGCCCGTTGTCTGAGTCGCCGGGAGGCTTGATGGATGTGTAATTGGGGCCCTTCCTCGCCGCGGAACCAGAGCCAGAGGCAGTGGTAATCGGCTCGGTTCCTCCCCAGGCGGATGCGAAGCCCTTCTTGTCGCGGCCGATTAGACCAAGCTGTTTCAGACTGGCCAGCTGGGCGTCGGCAATCCGCTGCTCTTTGGCAAAACCCTGCTGTTTCCCTTGTTTCCCTTGGGATCGATTGAACATATGGGCCCCGGGGATGGAGGTATATGGGCGGAGGCGAAATGGAAATCGGAGCGGGCGATAGAAAAAGGGCTACGGAGGTGCGAGTGGCCTGTGCCCGTGCCTGAGCCTGTGCCTGGATTGAATGAGCCTAAGCGGCGGCGCCTTGTCCTAGTGGAAATGAGTCGCGCAACAGCATCCCCAGGTTGGCGCGGCCCTTGTTCAGGGAAGTGGACCTTTGACAGCAGGCGGGTCGCTATGTGGCCTGGGCGTGTGCGAAGGGTGGGCTCTGCTGTGGTCTGGGATCCAGGAGGGCCCGAAGCTTTTCAGGAGGGAAGACAGTTTGAGCAGCCTGTGGCCTTGGGGCCTGACCCGGGACGACCCCAGCTGGGTGACGATCTGTCTGTCAAGCCACGAGCGAGCTTGCTTGGCCCGTGGTCCGCGAGTCTGGTGTGGTCTAGCCTGGTAGCCTGGGGCTGGGGGGCTTTGGATTTGGATTTCTGGACTGCCACCGGGGGGGTATGAGTGGAATGGGGAATGGATTGACAGGCGAGCCGGCACGCGGGCACGCACGCAGACAGGACAAAGGGCACCACGGTTTCCGCAGAGAACAGGGCGCTGGTGGCTTGACTAGCAGGGCGACGTCCTGGGCGAATTGTGGGCTGTCACACAAACTCCTGGAGCCGGGGTGGAAGGCTGTTTCAGAGGGGTCGTATCAACTATGCTGCAGATGGCGAGTTAGGGGGCAAGCTTGCAGGCTGCTGGCCGCTCGATGATGGTGATAAGGTTCACCTGAAGCTGGCCGGGTGGATTCTGTGCGCAACCTCCAAGCTGACTTTTCCGCTCGACCAGAGCTGGCTGCTTCCGAGGTGGTGCCGTCGGGAGTTGATGGATTGGAGGAGGGTGTGGCAGGATGGAGAGAGAGCTTGGAGACGGTGATGTCAGCACGGGCTGGTCAGGTTCAGCCCAGCTCTGTGATGCGCAGCGTGCCTCTTCTCCTTCTCCCTGCGCGTGCGTGCGTGTGTGGTGTGTATGTATAAAGGTATATGCAGTGTTCGGTACGTAGCGTGCACAACGCTAGTGATGACAGCAGACAACAGCCGCTCACCAGTCAGGCAGATAGTCAATCAGTCAGTCGGTTCAGTCCAGAGCTGACCGTGCGTGGTGCGTGATTGCGATATTCCAAAGCTGGGTCCCGGTGGCCAGAGTCACGGACAGCGGCGGGCATAGGCGGCTAAGCGGGTGGTATGTGCTAGGCAGATCCCTCAAGTGGATATCAACTGTCTCCTCTGTTGAATGTCTGCTCTCCCGTCCAGCCGTGCGGGTGTCTCAGAATGGATACAAGAATAAAGCCCTGGGAGACAGTTCCTCGGCTTCCTCTGCGATTGTGTGTGCTTGTGTCTTGCCTGTGCCTACCCGTCCAAGTACCCGGGGGGTTTTGGTCTGGGATGGGATGGGACGGATAGTTTCGTCCTAACTTGCACAGCACGGTGCCGTACCGGTGGAAAAATAATGGTGTCGCGGTGATCGGTAAGAGGGGCCGTCTCAAATGGCAGACGGAGTAAATGCGGGCACCTCTCTTTTTTTTTGCTGGGTCTCTTGGTTCAGCGCGCACAAGAACTTGGGATCTGAATGTATCTGGATGTATCCCGTCAGGCAACCAGGAGGGAGTCAGAAACACCGGCAAGTTGCGACAATACACGATACGACACGGGCACCACGAGAGGGGGCTGGATGCTGCTTGTGCTGCTGCTGCTGCTGCTGCTGCTGGGAGGTCGAATTTGGAGAGGAGAAGGAGATGACGGGCTGGGAATGGAGGAGGGACCAGACGGGGTCTTTTGCAGGGAAGGCAGGAGCGACCAGGAAGCAACAGGAGTGACCCCAGCCCTGGCAATGCAAGATGTGAGCAACAGCACCAACGCTCATTGGCCTGGGACCTGGTCTGGGACGAGCCTTCTCACTTTCCCTCGCCCAGTAGCGTTGTTGGCCGACGACCAACCCCTTCCTATACGACGGGTCCCTTAAGATAATGCCCTGTCTTACTGCTGCAACTGCTCCTCTTGCTCACGCCCTGGACCATGCTGTGCCACGCCCACGCCTGGCCTCTGCCGTGCCTTGTCCTGCAGCAGATAGACGGATAAACTGCTTGGGGGTTGGCTCGACGAGACGTCAGTCAGTCCATCATGTTCGAGGCCGACGACCTTGACCGCGGGTACGGGTTACGGACAGAAATCTACACGCCGTCTGCCGTCCTGGCCGTCCATTCCTAACCAAGCTGCCGAGGGGCACAATGGCACTAGCCAGCGGGCCCTGTTCTAACTCCTGCCAGTTGAGAAAGTTCCTAGACCAATTCCAAGGGTCCGTCGCGATCTAAGACACTTCAGTTCCCAAGTCCCGGGATCGTGGATAGTCGTGGCCCAAGCCCTCCTGGCCGTTCACCCTTAGCTTCCAGACGGGCTAGCAGGCCGGGAGAAAAGCATCGCTTTTATCCCATCCCCTTGACGCCCGCGCAAAGGGCGCATCACCGAGTATACAGGCTGTCAACCCGACAGATTGGGAAGCTGTTCAGTCCTGGTCCCATCCGATACGCATTGTGCACCTTATGACGCCACACGCGAGCGAGAGACTCGCCCGTGCGTGACTTTGACTAACTTTCAACATGTCCACAAGACACGCAGAGACCGACCCAACCGACCGAGCCAACCGAGGACAAAACTCACAATCCCGTCAAGTACACAGCTTAGTGTGGCTACCCACTCGTTAATCACTGAAGCGACGAGGCGGGCAGTGTTGTACCGTGCTGGATCGACCGTTGTGTGGTAGCACTGTGGAGCTACCATCCAAGTGGGTTCGTCAAATGTCGGCCCAGCATCAGTGCACCTAGGCGCTACCACATCGTCGCATCGTGGTTGTGCCATGGACATGTAATCTGCACAACAGCCAACATGTACTAGCTTCGCAGTGCATGTTATCATCTGCTGCTAGTGTGTGTGTGTGTGTGTCCCCCTTCCTCTACACACACGCGCGCCAGGGGATTTTGCGACAGCCCTTGGCCAACACTCCTCGCCAACGTTCACGAATCAAAGGAGGCAGACAGACAGGCAGGCAGTGAGCCAGGCGGGCAAGAGATTCCCGCGCGGGAGTGCGGGAATGACTGCGTCCTGCGCGGTCATCTCGGGCTCCTCCGCAATCGCCTTCGGCTGGCCCACCACGTTTTACACAGGCAGAACGGGCAGGAGAGAGACGAGGTTGCTTCTTGGCCGGCATTAAGGTCACTCCACGCTTCTGCAACCACCCCTGCACCCGAAATCTACACCACCAGACCACCTGCAAGCCTCGTCGCCGTCTGTCACTCTCTTGCTTTGCTGCATGGATCATGCTCCCTGGCCCAGCACACGGTACAAACTCACTGCAGCTTGGAAAGGGCAAAAACCGAGTCGAGTCGCAATTCCCCACCGCACCATGCCTGTCACCTGCAGCTCCCGACCCATCTCGACCGTTGGTACGCCTGGGGACGGCATTTTATTTTGCGACGACTCACTGCTCCCCAGGAGTCAAGGCCTGTAAGTAATACAGAGTCGATATGATTATCACCAGCAGCTCTATCCGCCGGAAAACCCCTCGGGTTCCTGGCAGGATCCCGAATGTCTCCAGTTGGAGCTCGCTGTCCCGGCCGTGGTTGGGTGCTCCTCCTGCGAAACCCTGCATGCCTTGCAGAACTCCCGCGCAGCGTTGCACAGAGCAGGATTTGCCTACCCGAATCGACCATCTGGCCCGGCCTTGGTCGCCCCCGGCCTGTCTGCTCGGAGTCAGGGTCCCAATCTTCTCGAGTAATACTGCATAGAAATACGAAACAGCTTCACCGGTGCCGTGGTCAATGGTCTTTGGTTCTGCTGCAGGGGGACCAGCTCTAATGCCCTCAGCTGTACGGCCCACTCGCATTGAAGGCCATGCGATGGCTTCAAGGCTAAGGACAAGACGGGCAGACGGGCCAGCAGACACATGCCAGACTGCCATCAACCACCCATCACTGTACCAGACTAGGTTCAAGGCTGGATGATCACCACGGTTGAGACGACGGGAGGGGGGCCTACGAGGCTTGAATTAGAACGCGGCTAAATATCTCTGCTAGCACCGCACTCCTAACCACCAAGGCACTAGTTACGCGCGATATTGCCGATCTCATCTCACAACCGTCGCGGCCAGTCCCATAACTGGGGACAGTCGGAGAGATTGAATGCAGCCCGTCGTAGCCCAGTCGCAGCCTCGCCGCGAAATCCAGCCGGGAACACATCGCTAGCCCGGGCGGCCTGGCCAATGAACAGCTCGACAGCTCCTATTGAGGCAGCTCACACTAAACCTCCGGGTATGCGGCCGCGTCCCACCCTCCCTGGGAAGCTTGCTTGGGGGAAAGCCTGGATGTTCCCTTGGGCTGGGTCATGCGAGTTGAGATCGAGCACGTGGCAGCAAGACAGAACCCTTCACTCCTGGGGGCCATGCTCTGCTGGAATGATGCCTTTTGGCTGCCGGCAAGTCGAAGCCGCGGCCCACGGTGATACACCAGCGTCCGGGCCCACCGGCTTCCAAGCCTTGAGCGACTGCTTGGTATGCCAGGCATGTATAAGGCGGCAGGCTGGGACGGCTCTTTCCAGGCTCGCTGCTGCCCTGTTCTGTCTCGTCCTTGGAATCGATCAGGGAGCACCCAGCCCCGGCTACGAATCCAAATGGAATCTTGACGAGTGCACAGACAGCGGATGCACGATGAGCTCAACCGTTTGTCCTGCCAGCCTGCTCAGCTGGGGAACACGCACTGCCGGGCCATGCTCGTAGTTGCTTGGACCCTGTTCGGCTATGCGCGAGCACACCCTCTCTCTGCCTGATCAATAAATCGCTTTGAGTTATTGGACGAGCGCCTAATTTGACTCGATGTGGGTATTTGAGATCCTGATGTGGTATACTGCGGTAGACATCTTGGACCGAGTTGGCAGGTTGGGCACCCACAAACTCTAAGCACAAGGTTGAGATGTGCGGCTTGCGCACTTCGTCTTCCATCGAAAAATCCTTCCGGCCGAGTAATTACGAGAGTAACCCACCAGAAGCCGCTGGGGAAATGAGGTCGTGCCAAAATCGGCAGGAAGGAACAATGGCAGCGATTCTATGGGCGTGGGCAGCAAGAGGACTACTCCGCACACTGATGAAACATCTGCATACAACCGTTCGTCGAGCTCCGTGCGGATCCTTATTGGATCGCAACTATTGGATTCCTTGGGTATTCTCACACACCCATCCATCCGTAGCATTACGTCTCATGCCATCTACAGACGGACCAACCGCTGGTCTAGCCTCGCCTTCTCGCCTCGTCGTCGTCGCTCGATCGGGAAACCGAATAAAACTACCCGAATGGGCCATTTGAATGGGAACCGCATTTGTACCACAAGGCTCTTTACGAGATCGCCCACCGCGGGCAATCTCGTTTCTGGCTGGTACAGGTGGGCTGAGCAGAGTTTATTGCGGAGCCGGCTCGACACTTTTGGCGGAGCACTTGCCGAGACTGCTTGTACGTACACCAGAATGAGTCGAGGCGACCCGATTCATCATTTTCACGTGGACCACGATCCCCATGCGTGTAGACCCTGAAGATGCGCCCGAGCGCAAGATGGGTACTTGACAATTCCGACCACCCAGGAGCCAAAGGCTGGCTTCCTTGTATTAGACTTCGACAGCGAGCGTGCTTGTGGCGACGTTCAGGTGCCTCTGGCAGGTTGACCCGTGATCACGCTTGGAGATGTATGCTGTTCATCAGCGGCATCTCATTACTGACGGGGGCCAACGGCAAGGCAGTCCGGCAGGACTGTAGTTGCTTTTGGGCATGCTTTCGACATCCATCACTGATGATTTCGTATCAGCGTCCGGGGAAAAATTTGAACAAGGAAGTCGGAGACTACTACAGGCTGCCAATACCAAAGTGACTTCCAATTCAAGACAGCAATAAGATAAACAAGTCCAGAAGCGTCTTCATGAGTAAGTAAATTTGGCATCTCCCTTCCGAGCCGCCGCCCGGTGAAGGCCGGACTTCTATTTCCGTCAAGCCAAGCCAAGCGCTCCCCCCACCGGCGCCCATGCGATTGAGAGGCCGCAGCGGTCGGGCGAACCCAAGCACACGATCGCATCACCCAGACCAAGTCAAGAAGAATGCACACTCTCGCTCATCATGCACGTTCGTGGAGACACCGAGGACGGACCGTCCAACCTTCCCGTTCTCGCCAAATTTGGTCCAAGGTCTGGGCGGTCGCTACGAGCAAGATCCATCGCATTTCCATCCAGATGACACTTGTGCACACGTCCCCTGAATTGAGAACACGCTCAGGGTTCTCCGCCCCCACTACCTCGCCAGTACCCGCCCATGCCAATGGAGAATGGCCCAGATCAAAGCCGCATTATCATCATCAGCATCATCATCGCCGCCACCACGTACGCTCCCTCGCCAAAACAGGGCAGCGCTTCTTGTGCCAATATAAAATGGCCGGACGTGGCAGCGATCGACGCCCACACGAACTTCGGATGATGATGAACACCACTTCACATGCGACTGCGGCTGAACGCCCTGGCTTGCGGGGACAGACCACTGCCTATTGTAGTACCTAATTGTAGGATCCAGCCCACAAACTGACAAGCGGCCTCCCGGGCGTCGTGATCCGGGCCACTCCTTCCCTTCTCTCGATGGTGGGGGTGAGAGCAAAAGATTGGCTGTGGCTTCGAAGATCCCAAGGGTCGCAATTGGGTCATCTCTCGCTCGCTTCTTCCCTTGGAACTTGGAAGAGCCGCAAGCGCCCAATTCGCACAAGTGAGAGGCCCGTGTGGAGTGGCTACCCAACTACTTGCCTATCTGGGCACTCTGGCCTGTATATCGCAACCTATTGTCTCGTGTAGACAGGTGGTTGGAACTCAAGTCTGCCGACTGGCTAACTGACTGGCTGTTCATGCCAGATTGTCTTTCACTAGGAAGGGACCCTTCATCTACGACCAAACTCTAGGCGTCGTTGCCCAACCTCGTGCATGGGATGATACTTTTCTCTGAGGGCTCCCGGCTTTCCGCGGAGCGAGCGGGCTGTGAGCATACCTGAGAGACAGGGAGAGTGCTGACCACGGCGGCCCACCATCATCCAGCATCGTCATCATTATGGCCACAGCCGCAACCAACTACCACAGTGAAAATATTCTTCCAAGGCATTCCCCCGCCTCGGATCCAGCCTGTGAGATCTAACGTGATCCAACGTGACAACCTCATCTGGCAACATCGATGCTACCGCACTGGCTTCAAGCCCAACCCGGAGCTCACCCAACCCACCTTGGCTGCAGGACCGCTGAGCTCGTCCAGCTGGACCAGGAGAGGACTTCACACTCCCGGCTCGAGCGCCCGTGCAGTGACATTCCTCCCTCCCGGTGTGACTCTCTAACCTTTTCACAGCCGCCCTGTTACCTTGACGCTTCGCCAGGGTGTCCGGGGACCCGGTCGGGGCTCGACCAGGCTGAGGAGTTGGCCGTCATCGAGCAGCGAGGGCGAGGAGGGGCACAGGGCTGAGTCGATGCGATGCGATAGCCATGGCCCTGCAGGCTTTGTTTCTGGCTGCCGTTTGTGTGTGTCCCTTGTCCTTCAGCTGTGACTCTTAACAAGCTATCATAATGGCCTGACAGCCCGGGTTGCCAAACCACCCATGCCGCGCTGAAATATGTGCGTCAGACATGCAGCATAAGCGAGGTCGTCAGCCCTGAGGTGGGAAACGCGCGGCTGCTGCGTCTCATCATCGCTTGAGTGCTCTTGCTGTGACGTCGAGGGTCGCTGTCTCATGGCTAGCAAGGCTGGCTGGCTGGCTGGCTGGCTTGCTGGTTGGCTGCAAGCGGCACAAGGCCTCCTACAGGGTATAACATGCGCCCTTGCGTGGGTGCAGATGCGGATGCGGCTGATGGTTGCGTCAAGCAGTCCTTCGGAACCCCATCGTCGGGGCCAATGAGGGTGACTTGGTCGCTCTTGACCAAGGCGACTGGGCCTGGATCGGCGTTGACCTCGTCCTTGGAAGTTCAATGTGATTCGCAGGAGCACTTTCACCGTAGGCTGGCATACGAGACATTGTCGAGCCAGGGCAGCGAATCACCCATGCCACTTCTCCCACTCCATGTGTTTGGCGGTCCTCCCCAGTGACATCAACAACCGCAGTTCAGCCAGCGTGACACTGCTCCAAGAGCAGACCAAATCAAGGCGCGGAGCCGTCATTAAGCCCGTCGTCTCGCACCCCACCGATGACAAATGGCATAGCAGTTGCAGGATCAATACCAAAAAAACATACTCACAAAACACATCTGCCGAAGACAATCCATAACAAAGCCCACACGCAACCCTGCGTTTCAAAACAATCAGGCCCGTCGACAGGTCAATAATCAGCCGAGGAAAATCCACGAGGAGGGATGAAGAGACATCCGACGTCTCAATTCCCGCTCCTCATTCTCTGTGTCCCCCCCTTTTCCTTCTTTTTCTTTTTCTTTTCCTGTCTCTGTCTGTTGCAACACCCGGGTGGGGAAAGCAAGCAACGGGTCGCACCGTGAGTTTCCCAAAACAAGACTGCCGGCCTTGCATATGCACCGCACCACCAGTCCGGAACCACAGACACAAGCTTCTATCACAATTGGGACCGGTGGGGTTTCACGGGGGTCCCGGGGCTCTGTCAAAGTTGATAGAGGGGCCGGACGGATGGACGGACGAACAGGTCGAGGCCCAGGGGATCGGTAGCAACGGCCACACATTGCTACCCAAACTACTGCGGGTTCATATCACAGCAAAAGAAGGTAGGTGGTAGTTGGTCAGACAAGTGTCCCACCAGCAATCCTCATTGTTGCCGCCGGCCAGCTGCGGTCTGGGCGGCCGCCGGCACGTTCTTTTTCTGGTGGGTGCACTCTACGCCAGACTCGGTACGCCATGAACGGCGCCTGGCGTGGCGTTTCTTGTCTGTGCGACAGACAAACAGCGCGGTTCCTCAAGGAGGCTAGGATATACTGGGGGGTTGTTTTGTTTCTGGTTGGCACCGCCACACACGCTCTCGACCTCCCTCTCGAGGAGGGGCGGGCGTATCTTCCCAAGTCAGGGAGGGAAAACGGCCGCCAGGGGTAAAAAGTTGAAATGAGGCAGAATCCTCCTCCTTCTCACGCAACGTCGCGGGCGGGGAGGTCGCAGGTGGTTGCGCTGAGCCGCAGAACGCCGCCGCCGCCGCCGCATTCCGTCATGGTCCTAATAAGCGCCAGGAACATCTGGCGTCCAACGGGACTGGGGTAGGGAGGACGGGTGGGGAGGCGGGATGAGGTCAGATCGATAAGGGAATCCTTTTCTTTTTTTTTTTCTTTTCCCTTCTATCTCTGTCTCTCCTTTGCAGTCAGTGGGTGGATTGAGGTGGGTGAGCCGGGTCCGGAAACCACGGCATCCGCAACATCTCCCTCGGTGTCTGTTTCCAGAGCCTTCTGCCCACTCTTGCGGCGCGGGAGGACACAGCGACTCGAGATCCAACACGATTTTGTTGGTGTGACGACCTGTCTCGGGGGCGAGGCTTGCCGTGCTTTGCCGTGCCGTGCGCCTCTTTGGAATCCTATCGTCACGAGACAGGCAGGACGGACGGAAAGGCACAGTGCTTGATACGCATGTTGGCTCCCTCTCAAGTCTTGCCTTGCCATGCCTTGCGTTGGGTGCCTGGCAGGCCAGCCTATCTCGTGATCCTCAAGTGGTAGTAGGATTCTCATGGAGATACGGCGTGGGTAGCAATCAATGGATCAATAGTTGCCTGTTGGGCGAGATAATCCACTTCGGCTCAGCGAGGGCGAGAATGGGCAAAAGAGCCAATGATTCGCTTTGCCTTCATGCAACGTATATGTTGCACGACACACGCGGGATCCTCTTGGGGGCCAAAATTGGGAGAGGAAGGTTACACTTATCTGCATATATGCATTCCTCCTGCCAACGAGAAGGATCCATCTTGCATGTGGGCAAAAGTTGTCCCTTGCCTTGCCTGCCTGCTTGGCAGGTAGGAAGAAGAAGCGCAAATAGTTCCAAAAATATTGTGTTCTGACAGGCTTTGTTTTGTGCCTTGATTCGATCCTTCCTGTGGGATGCTGATTGGCCTTCCTGAATTGTTCAATGTGGTTTAACATGTGATCACTTGAACGGCTTTGGGGGGGAAAGGGATTTTGGTTTGTACTCATTTCGTTTGACTCAACCATGAAATTGAGGTGTTGTACGATGATGAAGGAATATCGCCCACGATATCGCGGGATTGGACAGGAGAGGTTGGAGGGATCAGTCTCATGCCGAGGAGAGACCGACAATCCTAAGAACGATGTTGAGCCGCACGAAGCCGACAGCTGATGCAGACTGCGAAGCAATAGTGTGACCAGTCTAGAAAACGAGAACGGCGTCTTAGTGGGCGAGGGCAACTCATTGGCGTGTGCATCGTGTTGTGAGAGTCTATTTTCTATGGACACATCCACTATCATCATCAACGCACAGCACGCGACGCATGCCTCAGCGATGCGGTTGGATATCATTTCCCGCACTATGCCCCCTTCCCCCGGGTCTATGCCTTGGTGGATATACAGTCGTTGGTGCTGCCGCCGAGTCTCATATCCTCTACACTTAGTCCTCGTCCCAGTTCTGCAATACAATGTTAGTCTGTGGGACCATTGCCACGATGAAGCTGTGTAGGCACTCACTGGATTGGGTCCTGGGGGCTTGGGACCACCGGCTTGCCTTGCCACGATGATCTGGTCCACTGAGAGGACGGTCCTGGCAGCCTCTGTTGCGAGCTTGATCGCCCAGCTCTTGGTGACCATGAGGTCCAGAATGCCAGCATCTTGAGCGTCCAGGATTCCAGTGTCCTCCTCGTTCTATTGTGACTGGTCAGTGAACTGCATAAGGTTGCAAAAATTGTGAGAGGGGCCTTCTTTACCTCGATGTCAACACCAGTAGTCCACTCGTCCTTGCGGCTGTGTGCGGCGTATAGCCTGCTCAACACCTCTGTGGCATCCAGACCGGCGCTCTCCGCAATGCTCCTTGGGACGACCTCAAAGGCCTCACCGTACTTCTTGATGGCGTACTGCGCGAGACCCGGTGTCTTCTCACCGTATGCCTGTAACCTCTCAACGAGCTGGACCTCTGCTGCGCCAGCTCCTGGCACCAGTCTTGCGTCCTTGGTGATGGCCTTGACAACGTTCACGCCGTCATCAACAGCGCGCTCGATGTCGTCGAGGTGGTTCTGGGTGGCCCCACGGAGCACCAGGGTCGCCGTCCTTGTGACCTCGTCCTCCTGTCTGAACACTGTGACACGGTCGCCGCCAATCTCAAGGGTCTCCACCACATCAATAGAGCCCATCTCATCCGGCATGGGCGCACCCAGTCTTGCCAGCGGTGTCGCACCGACGACTCTGCATATTCTTCGGAGGTCGAACTTGCTCAGAATCTTGATGACCAAGATGCCGTAGCGGTTCAGGTAGTGCATGGCCAGCTCTCCGACCGTGGAGCCGGCAATAATCACGCGGATGCCGATATCGTGGATCTCCTTGATGGACGCCTCGAGCTGGTCCTCCTCGCCCTTGGTGAAGTCAAGCATCTCCTTGGCGTTGTGCAGCAGGACGGTGCCCTTGGTCTCGGTCTGGCTGATGTCGATGGCGCACGAGTAGACGGCGACCTTGGCCTTGGTTGCCTTCTTCACGGACCCGTTAGGCTCCTTGGGGAAGACCATACCCTTGACGACCCGACTCTGCTCCAAGCTGCCACCCATGATCTTTACCACACGGACGTTGTCGACGCTGAAGTGGGCGGGGTTCTTGGGCAGCACGGCCAGGACAGCCTCGGCGACGAGGTCAGCCAGGAAGTCCTCGCTGCCGTTCTGCTTGCTGGCGATGACCGTCTTGATCGCCTTGCTGAGCTCCTCCTGCGACGTGATGTCGGCGGCCTTGTCGACCTCGAGCTCCTCGAGGGCCTCGAGGGCAAACTTCTGGGCCTTCTCGTAGCCGGTGACGATGTCGGAGGTCTTCAAGCCCATGCGGAGGAGGTCCTCGGCCTTCTTCAGCAGCTCGCCGGCCAGCACGATGACCAGGTTGGTGGCGTCGCCCATCTCGGCATCCTGCTGCTGACTGGCCATGACCAGCAGCTTGGCGGCGGGGTGGACGACATCGAGTTCGCGGAGGATAGTGGCGGCGTCGGAGGTGAGGATCATCTTCTGCAGGTGGTTGATAACGATCTTGTTGCGACCGTAGGGGCCCAGAGAGGTCTGGACGGTGGAAGCTATGGCGCGGCAGGCGTCGATGTTCCTGAGAACGGCGCCATCCTCAGAGTCGTAGCTGGAGTGTAACAGCACCGGTCAGTATTGCGATACTGCTTGGAGTCTTGAGCGAGGAGGGGCACTTGATATCATGAACGAGACGCGGAAAGGGGCAGCAGGGTGCACGGAGGGGACGTGTGTATGGGTTGGATTTACTTGTTGTAACCCTGCTTGAAAAGGTTGGCATTTGGCGCGTTGGGGATATTCAGAGACATCTTGACGTGTTGAAATCACAGGCTGGCCCAAAGACAGACAACACGCTGGGACTCTGAGGTTGGGATGGACGTGTCGAGACTTCGCTCAGTCGGAATTGCCAGCAGGGAGACGGAGGGGTCTAGGGGAGCTCAAGCAAACAAAAATTCGGCCGGCTGCAAGGTGCCAGCGGGACAGGGGGCGGCCATGGTGGGGCGAGCTGAGCTCAAAGTTCCTATACAACAACCTCCTACCTTCATACAGAACAACCTCCTACGGAATACCTTCCCTGGGGATAACCTCACATGGAATACATCTCTGTAGAATAACTTTCTACGTGCACAGTAGGACAAATGCCTTGGAAGGGAGAGTATCTCCTGTCCCACGGGATAGCAGCCCATGCTGAAATCGCTGTATTCTACTCGCTAGCGTATTCTCGGGTATCTTATGCCTACTAGGGCCTGCGTGTTCCTACCTCACCGTGCAAATGTCTACCGATCGGCGAACGGTCCGAGAAATTGGTCTATGGGTCAACAAAATGTGTAAATTTACAAATTTAACGTATTTTACTCTCAACTAGAGTGAATGTATGCACTCAAAGATCTGGTTTTATCCATGAGGCTATGTGAATTTGACAGTGACGGGATATCGTAGTCTGAGTGCGGGCGGCTTACACCTGTCACAGTACTAGCAGGTGAGGTGAAGAAGGTGGCCCGAGCGGCCCAACGGTCTAGTACCTAGGTACTTGGGGGTACTTTGGCAGCCTTGCGTGTAGGGCAGGGCAGCGCAGTCTAGGTACATGCGTAGCGTTGGAATTGAGAAGGATCCAGGTTCACGGCCGTCTGCTCTGGCGCGTCTCTCCAAGATTTCATTTCTCCCATCACTCACTCATCGTCCTGAATTATTACTCTGGACTACCTTGCCTGCTCCAAATCATCAAAATACCATCACTTTCTGTTCGTTCTCATCGCCTGCGAGAGGCACTGCAAGACCCATTTTCGAGTTTCACGTCGTCGCCATCGTCCTCTCACAATGGCTCCAGCAGCGTCCTGTAAGTTCGAGCTCTCCACATTTTCTTGTCAGTACCGGTAGCTTTCGCCCTGCGACTGACTCCATCCGCCCGTCACTCCATCCCTCCGTCGGCGGCTGACCCCATCGCCCCAAATTCCCTTCCATGCCTCGTGATCCTCGCAGCTCCCGCATTCCTCATGCGCTCCGCCAAACACCTGCAGCTCGTGCTATATTATGGTGTCCAACAAAGCCAAGATGGGTCGACGAGCTGACAATGCTGATCCCCTAGCCGTGCCGCCGCCTCTGCCTCCCTCCGTGGAGGAGGCCTATCGCCGAAAGTGCCTGCAGCTCAAGCAACGGACCATGGAGGTCGAGGAGGCCAACGATGCCGCACGGCTGCGCCTGACCAGACTGCAGCGCCAGGTCGAAAAGCTTCGGATAGAGCGCGCCTTCCTCCTCGAGCAGATCGCCAAGCGAACCAGCGCCAACGTCGAGGATTCCGAAGGCAGCCCGAGTCCACCACCAACCGTACGTGACGGCCCTTCACCCTCACCCATACCATCGTCGCTATCCATACGCCCTGCTGGACCCCGGCGACAAAACCCATCATCATCCTCCGCGCGCGTTGGAATTGGTTCATCAGGTGCTGACCTAGACCTGCAACAACAGCCCCAGGAGAAGCCTCTGCGCAGCAAGCGCGGCCACCGAAAGCCCTCCGTCATCGCCAACCTGGACTCCAATGGCCCCCCTCCCACATTTATCAACCAGGCAATCCAGCCCCCTTCGCCGAGCTCTGACGCATACTCCCACACAAACCCCGAGGCCAGCCAGAAGGACCCCTCACAGCGCGCTAATGGCGTCGCCAAGCCCCCCAAGAAGCCCAACACCGCCTTTGACCTCTACTGCCGCGACCAGCGCCCGGCCCTGGCCTCCAAGGGCGAGGATGTCAACGTCGACGAGGAGCTCGCCCGCGGATGGAAGGAGCTTCCCGAGGACAAGCGCGAGGAGTACAAGTCTCAGGAGACAAAGGCCGTCTCCAAGTACGAGAAGGACAAGGATGCCTATGCGAAGGGCAAGGCGGAGGCCGAAGAGGCAGAGGCCGCAGAGGCAGAGGCCGCCGCAGAAGCAGAAGCTGAAGCTGAAGATGAGGCAGAAGCTGAGGCAGAGGCGGAGGCAGAGGCAGAGGCGGAGGCAGAAGCGGAGGCAGAGAAGAAGTCGAAAACAGAAAACAAGCCATCGGAGGGGACGCCTGCCCGAGACGAGGACGTCGAGATGCAGACGGACACGCCGGCTGCCGAGGACTAGGAGGACCTGCCTACCCCACATCAGTAATAGCTGCAGAGTTGGGTCTCATAAGTCGTATCAAGGTCTGGTTTATTTTAGTTTGAGGAGTTTTATTGCCAATGGTAGGCATGGCTTAACGGTTTTATTCAGCTAGACGATGGGGTAAGCTATTCATTTATGACACGAATAAGACGTGGGCCACTCAGTCCAGACACTTCAGAACAAGAGATCGGAGATTACAGGATAACCTCCTACAGGACAGTCTCCCTTAGGACAGACTCATAGACTCCTATGAGACAACCTCCTATGGGACTGACTCGTAAACTCCTACAGGACAGACTCCTATAGGATAGACTCATAGACTCCTACAGGACAACCTCCTATGGGATAACCTCACAGCATCCTGTAGGATAACCTCCCATAGTATAACCTCCTAAACTCTCATAAGGTGACCTCCCAACCTTCTATAGGATAACCTCTTATGAGATAACCTTTTATAGGACAACCTCCTATAGTATAACATCCTATAAGATAACCTCCTATAGAATAACTTCCTTTAGATCCTCTTATAGGATAAGCTTATAAGATAACTATAGGTAGTTTGGTGCTTACTTAAGTCCTTTCTTCTATATTTGCCTAGCATAGGTGTGCCCTCTAGTTCTACGGGTGTGAAGTCCCATCTCGAAAATAATGCACTTTTCTTGATGGCCTACGACTGCAAAGGAAATCAATATCTTACTATCACGCGATGCTATTAGTGCGTAAGAGATGTTGTTCTTGACTAGTTCTCTAAGACAACAAATGCTCAACAAATGAAAATACATATACCACAGATACACATGGCTATCTCAACCAAGGTGGACATCCGAGAGACCCATGTTTCCCAACACAACGGTGTGATGCAATTGAAGCAAAGGTAGTAGTGCCTGTTTAACCTACCCAACTGCCCAGACCCAAAGCACATTCCCGACCAACACAGTAAAAGGCATTCCCCGCTCTGTGGGAAACTCGCTCCAACAAGAGCCGTGAAGCTCTCACCTCAACTCTATATACATGGACGTGACAGGGGCCCCTGAGTGAGACCAGCGCCTGCCCGTCTGCTTGCCTACTCGCCCCTTCCTTGTCAGGTTTTCGTTTTTTTTTTCGTGTCCTGTTGTCCCATGCTACCCCCGGGCTGTTGATCTATTCGGCGCCTATGAGCCTTTCCACCCTCTTGAACTTCAAATACACCTGTTCCGCGGCGCTTGGTTGCATTCCAGCTCTGCTCTCATCAGTGTCCCTCCGTGGTGGCCAGGTGGAGTCCTTGTGCGGGGGCGGATGGTCCTCATGTGGATTCGCATTTCATGTAATCACTTCATATCCAGGAGATATCCTAGCTTGAGGGTGTCTGGCTTCAATGTGCCCATTGTGAGATTTCTTCGTGAGGGTGATTTTTGACGCTGTCCGCTATACTCCTGTATGGTGTGGCCCGTTCCCCGTTGTGCGATTTGCTGCGATGTGGCCTGGTCTAATCGACCCAATACATATCTACAACGATGTTTATTGCAGCCACGAGGATCTCGGCTGCGATAAGTACGATGACTAAGATTTACCAGATGTCAGTGGCTGATAATACACTCCAAGAGGTGTGGCATGGCTGCCGGTGCACTTACCGATCCACTCCAGCTTCTCCCCGTGGCCGTGGCTCAGCTGGTCCTTGAGCACCGCCAGCAGGTCGCCGACGACGTCCATGCGGTCGGTCAGGACCTTGACGCGCTGGTCCATCTCCAGGTACTTGCGCACGGCCTGGTAGACGGGCTCGAGCTGGGGCTCGACCCAGAAGAGCTCCGGGGTGTCGAGGATGGAGCCGCCCAGGTGGATGTTGAGCTTGAGGATGAAGAGCTCGCCGATCTGCATGTGGATCTGCTTCCGGGTCAGGGCGATCTGGCCGGTGAGGGCGATCTCGGTTGGGATGTCCTTGCAGGCGTCGATGGTCGAGTCCATGAGCTCCTCGAACAGCGACGTCTTGGTGCTCTGCGCCAGGGCGTGGGCGATGGCCAGCTTGACCTTGTAGTTGTTCTTGTCCCTCAGCGCGATGAAGTCGTTGTATATCCGCGCCGAGTACTCCCTCGTGTAGTAGAAGTTGAAGTACTCCACCTCGACGTCGTCCGCCGCCAGCTTCTCCAGCTCGAACTTGGCTATCTCCTTAAGAAAGCGTTGTTCTTGTGCCAGTGTCATGCCCCATATTACCGTCACGCCGTACTCGAACAGGAACACCTCGGACGTGTGCACCTCGATGTCAAAGTCGGCAGCCTCGACCATGGCGCTGTCGTCCCCTCTCTCCGCGGCGAACTCGTCCCGCTGGCTCTCATACTCCTGATTCTCCTGCCTTAGGTCGATCAGGTCCTGGGTCACTGGGTATCCTGCCTCTGTGGCCGTGGCGGTGGCATACTCCCCAGTTGAGTGCCTTCTCTCGTATGGGTGCACTGGATTTGAGTGTATCGACTGTTGTTGAAGGCCCACCTCGGCCTGTTTGCTGCTGTAACTATACGGTGAATATATGCACTCGTCGATCAATTTTGGATTTGCACCCTTCCCCTTGCCCCGTGGCCCCTTCAGGAATCTCATGAGCCCGTCCATGTCGTACTTGTTTGCCGTGCAGTAGGCCGTCACCCTCGGCAACCGAGTCCGGTCTGCCTTCCCCAGTCGTGCTGCGTCCCGCCGGGCGGTAGGGTCTTTGATACGCGTGTACTGGGCGTAGACGTCGCGGCCGCTCTCCTCATCCGGTCCGTCCTCGTCGAGCTCGGGGTTGGGCAGGAGCTTGAGCTTCTGTGCGTTCTTTGTTGACCGCTGAGGGCCGATCTTGGCACCAGGCAGGATCATGGCCGGTCCGCCTGCGCTGTGTCTCCTTCGCAGCTTGGAGTTGAGGGCACTGAGGACTGGTCCTGACGGCCCAGCTCCTGCCGCCGCCGCCGCCGATGAACCTGAGGCTGCATTGTCACCCGGCGAGCTCCGAGGTCTTGATCCATAGTCTTGGGCTTCGGCCTCGATCGTTCTGGTGACGGGGTTGGGATTGAAGGTCACGCTTCGGCCAGTCTTGGGCCGGCCCTCAGCCACGGGCAGGAGCGGCGAACTCTCTGTTGTTACTGCTGACATTGTGGAGGAACTCGAAAAGCAACGGCGTCGCTCGATGTCAATGCTGTGCTGCTTGCTGCCAAGGGTCCGTCGCGTACATTTGGGGGGGACGGCAGGCTCAGGTTGAGGCCCAGCCAAAAGGGAAGGACTGTGAAAAGAAGAGACGCTTCGAGCTTGTCTGCAGTGCCAATGACGTCCACGGGCCGGCCAGTAAGGTCGAAATTCAGCAGTAGCGCCAGCAGCCCAATTGAAGTTGACGGCGGCAAAGAGTGGAGAAGCTAAATCCCTGCTGTCTGCAGGTCTGACGAACGCCTATAAAGGAATCCCTGCCCTGAATTGTACCTATACCGTACTAGAAAAAGAAGTACCTAAAGAAGTAACCAGCGCTTTCAGTCAAAGCTCTGAAGACGGACCGTTCCAAAATTGATTGTCGACTACCAATTTCGAAGCAGTTCAAGCCTAAGTCAATTTTACGGATTGCTACTCAAGCACTGGGCTCTGGATTTTACAGTTTCGGGTCGGATTGACTGACAACAAATGCCACACTCTCAACCGTAAAGGAGGTTCAAATACGGTTGAAGGTCGACGTGACAAAAGTAGCACTCGGGACACACAAAGGATTGGCTGGTCAGAACTTCAGCTTTTGCGGATTATCACCTGTGACTCCTGGGAGACTTGTTCAACCACATAGTAAATCCATCGACAATGACAATCTGTCAGGCCACCACATAGGGCATCCGTGTCGTTAAGCAGATGGAAATGGGATGCCCAGATCAAACCTTGGCCAAACAGCAAGCCTAAGAATAAAGTTGATTATCAGGTTATTGATAAGTGTGCACGGTACTGAAGGCAAAGCTCTCCTGTTACCAAGACCAGAAATGCAAGCCGTAATTGCTCGTCAGTCTGTTCCATTTGTTCCCTGTAAGCCCGCGAATCAGGCCGACACCGACTCAGTCTGAATCTTGAACCCGACTCCGTCCAGCCTGTCCACGAACCCCTGCCCAAGACATGCCGGAGTGAAGATACCACCTCCACCAAGGTCAAGATCATCTTCCAGTACGGTCAGAGCACCCTGAGCAAGGAAAACCGCAGTCACTTGGAAAGTCAGCCATTGCCTAGTGACCAGGAGCGGGGCAAAGACCACACTTACATGCGTACATGCTGCCGGAATAAGTAGTTCGACAAAACGCCTGCTTGCCAACGGGCCTGTCGGTATCAGGGACAGCCACGCCGCGAAACTCAATCTCGTCCTTCTTGGACTGCTCCTTGTCAGGGCCGTCTCCCTGCTTGTACACGAACCGCCTGATCAACCACCGCAGCGGCGGCAGCACCGCAAGCAGCAAACCAGAAAGGGCTAAGCCATAGTGGATGGCCACGCCCGACAGCCAGTTGCGCGTCCGCATGTGTTCGCTGAAGTGGAAGTTGGGCCCGTACGCCTCGGAGCCCTTGGCCCCCCACGCCTGCGAGAGTATGCCCCACGTGCGCCCGATGATCGCCCTGTCAGTGTCCGCGGCGAGGGATGTCGTCATCTGTCCGAGGTGCGGCACCGTGCGGAGGCCTGTCAGCTTTGTCTTGAGCGGAAGACTGGGTGAGGCGGCGGTTTTGTTCGGCACCGGGGACAGCGCGTATGGCTTGAATGCGTTGGCTATCTCCTTCAGCGAGAAGGTGTCGAAGAAATCGAGGAGGGAAGCTATGGTCCCGCCCGAGGGCGCTGAGCTGTAGGTGGTGTCAGTTGTAGTGATTTTCTTACGAGTAAACAGCTGGATGCTGGGGCTCACTCACTTCAGCTTGTGGCAGGACAAGATCACCTCGCCTGTCTTTGCTGAGAACTCAGTGCGGTTGTGCTTGGCGAGAGACCAGACGCTCAGATCTGCTGGAGCAGACTCGACGCCAGTTTCCGGGAAGAGCATGCTGCCTGTCCGCTTGGCGTCTTTTTCGTACTTTTTGATCATGCGCGCGATGAAAGGTATCTCTCCTGTGGCGTCGAAGTAGTGTGTGCCATTCTTGGCACAGGCTTTGAAGGCCTGGGTCAGGTTAGCATCAGCGTCTGTCCTTGGGGGCCTCCACAGCATCCGTTCACTTACATGCTCTCCGTGTCGCCCGTACGGTCCAACAGTCGTGATCAGGATGAAGGTCTTCTTGGCCAATGCAGCCAGATCACCATCGTTCAGATTACTTATCTCGATTGCTAGACGACAAGTCAGCAGATGGGCAAAGGTAGAAGCTGGGTGAACGAGAGCATGGATAAGATGTCACGGAAACCGGGGTCCACGCACCTGGCTGTTGGCGATCCGGGTTCAACAGCTTGAGCTCATCAGCGACCTTCTGCAGCTTCTCGCGGGAACGACCAGCAATCGCCCATTTGATATCTGTGGGCAGGTGCGTGGTGATGTGCTCCGCCGTGTACTTCCCGGTATAGCCTATGCAGTGTCAGTCCGTGAGGTCTTGCATAATTGGAGGTGTTGTCAACAGACCTGTCGCCCCGAAGACCACTATGTCATACGTCCGCCCGTGTTTCTTGTATCCCATCTTGGGTGCTTGAGAGGTGGCAGTAGTGATGTTCCAGACCACGCGCGAGAGACCCGTAAATTTGGACAGGTTCTATGCTTGGGTAGCCAGGGATGGAGTTGACTGAGGTGGCAGAGTTGCAATGGGACCGAATTGGAGGCCAGAGTTACTCTACGATTGCATCTGAGAGCTCCAATGTCCGAGATGAGGGAGGGAATACTGATGAATTTGTATTTGGAACGAACGGAGTGGTCGTTTGAGAATACGATTTACAATGTCTCCTGCCCTGTGTCCCAATCGAGTTACACTAACTGATTCCCTAGTGATGTCAGGCAACGCGGGACAAGCACGAGGCCGGCCAGTGTGCCTCGGCTTAACGACAGCTCCGTCTCCTTTCCCGTATGGGCTGAGGCTGCACCTGCACATCCTGTAGCAGCTCGAGAAAAGTGACAATAAACTGGAAAAAATGAAATACCAAGTTGGTTGACTCCTGGATATCCCGAAGAAAGGTGATGAAGGAGCGGCATGAGCTCACACGGTGAGATGCTGTCCGCAGCCCATGCCCCCTGTCACGTCACCGGGCCGCCAGGTGGCTGCCAACCGAGACCAGCCGCCCAAGCATCGAGGGACCCACTAGCGCAAATGGTCCCCCGGTCGATGCTGCCTCAGGCACTTGCAAATTTTCATAGCACCCACAGAACCGACTTGCACTACCCTAGGAAATTCAGCGACATCAGCCATCAGAAGGAGACCTACGACTTCGTCTTCCGCAAGCCACTTCCCGCACCCAAGTAAAGTCGACTTCAAACCTCAGACAAAATGGCCAAGGTAAGCAGCCTTGATTGAAGTAATGTTTGTTTGTCTTTAGCTAACGCCATGTGATTGCAGCGAACCAAGAAGGTCGGAGGTACGTTTGCGAAATTCCCCACGAGATTGCCCTCACAGCACAAACGAGCGATGGTCGAGCACGAAGCACGATGTACACGGCGCGCAGCACACAACGGCATGTCGAACTGAAGACGATATCGATCAATACATCAAAATTTGTCGACAGGCTGGACTTTGAACTGCGGGGAGGATGACGTGCGAGGGGATCAAAAATGTGCCCAGGGAATGGGAGACAACCTCGGGACTCACGAACGACTACCGCCGCTGCACTGTTACAACGCTCGACCATCGCTCACACGACTACCTCGCCCGCCATCATGTCATGGATACCGAATGAAAGGCTGACATACAATTCGCAGTTACCGGCAAGTACGGTACAAGGTACGAACTGCTCAACCGTCCTTAGTGGACACCGCCCTCCAGCCCGTCGCCTCCTGCACCATACGACACAATGCATGCAATCCAGCGGAGCACTTCGCGATCCATGGCCTCCGATGGGATTGCCGCCGGCACCGGTTCAACTCGAGGTAGAGGTCATGGGTCGAGGTCTCTGCTGGCATCGCATGGCACAGCCGAATCGTGGATCTCGTATGTGGCGATAGCCAGCTGACATTAGTATTTAAAGATACGGTGCTTCCCTCCGTAAGTCCGTCAAGAAGATGGAAATCACCCAGCACGCCCGCTACGTCTGCACCTTCTGCGGCAAGACCACCGTCAAGCGTCACTCCGTCGGTATCTGGGACTGCAAGTCTTGCAAGCGCACCGTTGCGTAAGTGACAGCCACAAACCCCCGGCCGTCGGACCGTGCCAGTGTCACTGGCAAACTCGGGGGTGAATCGAGTAGCTGGAGATGGGCTGACATGGACAACAGAGGTGGTGCTTACACCGTCGCCACACCCGCTGCCGCCGCCATGCGATCAACGCTGCGTCGTCTGCGTGAGATCGCTGAGGTGTAAGAAAGTGGTTTCGCGAGAACGACGAAGGACAGGGTGGAAGGTGTTTCATGGCTTTGCTTTTCATCACATTTCCGGGTGTTAGGGAACAAAAGGTCTTCTCTCAGCAAAGGTTATAGGATCATCGACCACGGTTGTGAGGATGGCCTCGAAACGGAATTTGGAACGAGGCGGAGGGATCAGATAATGTGAAATCGATTCCCGATCATGAACAATCTTCCTGTCCTGCTGGAGCTGCCGAACCCGGAAGTGTGATGGGGAGCATGGGACGGTTCGGTCGACTGCTTGCATGATCGTACAAACTGGAGCTTGACCGTACTGGTCACCAGGCCGGATCAGTGGCTGGGCAAGAGGCTATACACAAAGGGCGTGTCTCCAAGAGAAGACCGCGATCGGCCTAACCAAATGAAGCACGCGAGGTTGAAGAATCGCCATTCTCTTTTCCGTGTCTCTTTCTGCCTTCCCTTGCTGCAGGCCAGGCCCAATGGCCGCCTCGTCGCCCTATCTGCATATATGCCTGGCCGCCCTGCCTGCCTGCCTGCCTGGAAACTTCCAGCAGAATCTGCAAACGTAGTACATCACTCCCACGCACCGGTGCCTAGTGAGTGGCAGGGTAGTTTGTAAACTTCTAATGACAGGGCGGCGGAGAGAAGAAGCCTACCCTTCTCGCCGCCCTACTGTGTCTGATTTTTGACCGGCCGACGTGTGTCAACTGAGAGAGCATGTCACGGGGCTGGCGATCCTATTTAACAAGGTAACAACCTCGGTGAGTGTTGAGGGGATGCGTCATCCCGCCCCACGACCTTGCGCTGTGCGTGCGTACTCAAATGTGTACACATGTGCGTGCGTGCGCGGACCCTTGTCCCGGACATTCTCGTGGGTTTGGGGTTCTCGCCCTTGTGAATCACGGCCAGGCCCAAAAATACCAGTCTGGCCCCTCAAATGCACGGTGAAATGGTGTATATAATGGTATGAGACTGCTCACACTGTCGTGAAGAGTGCAGACGTGGCTGTTTGAGCAAGACGTAGACATCTAGGCTGGCTGTGGTGACGAACGTCCAGGTTGCCTTCCGGGAGATAAGGGCAGGTCTACCGCACCGGAGTGAAGGGTCGAAAAAGGTTTGGTTGCACAATACTGTAGTCATCACATTGCATATTCAGGGCAAGCATTTTGAATAAGCCAGGCTGGAGCCTAGATACCGGGTATCTGGCATCTAAATCAGCAGAGATTGAGCCATCATGAAATGTAAGATGGCCAGCCGCCATGGGTGGGTATATTATTAGCCTTCCCTACTCGAGCGAGGGCCGAGTTTCCCCATTGTTGCAAATCATTATGGCAGGGCGTCTCCACTGTGAGTTAGAGTTAGACAGTCAGTGAGTGGTTGGGCAGTGCGCATCAGGTCAGTCAGTTCCTCCAAGGCTGTTCCGTTATTTCCTTGCTGATTGAGCCAGAAGGCATCCTCACAATTCTCTCTGTCTCTATCTAACCATCTCTGTCTTCCTCGTCTTGCCTCTCGTTCTCGGTGTAGGCGAGTGAGACAAGACTTGCGGCACCAACTATCTACCTAGTCGCCAACCCTGGTCATACAATACATACTTGAGTAGGGTATCGTATTGCACAATAGACCAGATCGGTCACCAGCTCCAGTCAGGGCCCAGGGTTCTCACGACGCTTTCCCCAGAAGGTCACGAAGAAGGGACGGAGCACTTAGACCAGACCAGGAGTGGGCGAGCGAGTGAGTACATTTTGATCAGGTGGTGTGCTCAGCTCCCACCCACCCCTCCGCCCAGCAATACGCACGCACGCACTGCAGCACTGCAAGAAAGAACCATCTACCTGGGTAACCCGGATCCCGTGGGCAATGCCCATCGTCATTGGGCGCGAGACCTTCCCGAGGCTCTTAGGTAAGTAAAGTTGGGAGCCCAGAATCCCGCCGCCCCCCAATCAAGGTAGCAGCCAACACTTTCTCCAACTGCGCATATCCTGTCAAGCCTGTCCTTCCCCCGTCCTTTTCCCTCTCTTTTTTTCTGCCCGCCCCCAAATCCCAGAGCGTTGACCTGGGCTCAGTAACCTAGCCTGCAAGACCGAACCGATCCCACTACCATTGACAAGCCCACACCCAGAACCTAAAGCCTGCTTCCGCAACAACGCCCAGCCAGTCCAAGTCCGCCCGCCCACGCCCAAACTCGACCACCACTACCAAGCACCAAGCAAATCCATCATCCGTTAGTGGATAGCTGATAGCCGCCTACCCACTCACTGACTGCCTGCCTTTACGACATTACGAGTGGCGCCCCTCAAGGAATCAAACCCCCCCAATCCTTTTTCTCAAAGAACGGTTTTCATGCCTTCTTCAGCCCATCACCTTGTCGGAATCCCGTTTTTGATTCAAAGTTGAAAAAAGAATTTCCTGTGATGGCAGACCAGTGCATCGTCTGTCTGGAAAACCTGGACAGTGCAGTCCCTCTTCCGCAATTGCAGCGACAGCTTGAGGTGGAGGACGATCATGGTGGCGGCCCTGCGGCGGCGGGTGCTGGTGGTGCTGGTGCTGCACCACCGGCGGCCAAGAGCAGCACCACCACCGCTGACGTCTCCCTGGCAGACCTGCCCGTTGCTGTAGCCGGAGCCACCCTCACTTTGTCTGCGAACGGCAAGGACAAAACACCAGAAACAGCAGAGCTGAACACCAAAAAAGATGAGGCTGATGCCGAAGACAACAATATTGCCATCATCCAAGTCTGCGGCCACATCCTGCACGACTCATGCCTCAAGGCGTGGACAGTCAAGGCCAATAGCTGCCCCATTTGCCGCCAAACCTTCCACAACGTCCAGGTATACGATCAGATTGGAGGTAAGTTGCTTTGACGACGCCCCCCTCCCACCTTTGTGCTTTTTGCTTGTCCTCTTCCTCTCTTTTTGCAATGCAGATCAAAGCTGACTCTCTGGACCACAACAGGAACCCTACTGAGCACCTACGAAGTCGAAGATAAGAAACAAGTTGCCGAGTTCGACCCCCTCGCTTGGCTCGACGAGAACCCGGAGGAAGAGGAGGAACAAGTCACGCCTTGCCCGGTGTGCAACACGGCAGAAAATGAAGAAGTCCTCCTCCTCTGCGACGGGTGTGACACACCATATCACACCCACTGCATCGGACTGGAAGATGTTCCGGACGGCTCCTGGTTCTGCATGGAATGTGCCCATCAGCTCGGCCAGGCCATAGAAGACTCTCTCCCAACCTTGAACCGGCCTCCTGGCCGCAGAAACCGCCGCGGCTTCTTCCCCCGCACCCGCGGCAGCATGCGAAACGAGAGGAACAGAGGTCGAACTGACGGCTGGCTCGGTGCGTGGGGAGAGGTGTCGGGACACATCCTGGGCGGCTCCGGTATCGACGTCGACTTCCACGATGCAGACGATGATCTCGCCGAGTACCGAAGATCGCAGCAGCTGCGGGACAGGGAGCGGCGTGAGTGGCAGCGCTGGCAGCAACGCCTCAGCATAGCGAGCCGGCTCGGAGCGCGAGACGTCTTCGCTCGCAACATCCAGGGCGTGGTCGAGCAGCAGGTCGCACCGCCGCCCCCACCACTACCTCCGCGCGAGGAGACTCGGGAGGAACGCCTTGCCTGGAGCGCCATGGAGAGGGCCCGAGATGCCACTCCAAACAGCCGGAAAAGAAAGTCTCGATCCACCACTGCATCTCCTCAAGAGCCCGCCCCGGAACCTGAGCGACGGCTCAAGCGCCCGCGAACCAGGCGGAACCCTCTGCAAACCGAAGCTGGGCCGTCGAGGGCCGCTTCTGCGTCCTCAAACGCCACCAGCAACAACCAACGAGAGGTAAACGGCGGTCACTCAGAAGCCCGTTCCCCACCTGCAACAGATGGACAGCCGACGTTCCTTTCGTCACTGTTGAGGGAGGTTGAGATGACCACTCCCAACGATGATGACACCATCCGCGGTCTCTTCGGAGTCCCTCCCCCGCAATCAGTCGACCCATCCTCGCCAGTCAGCTCACCATCAGCATCGGCCCGCAACAGCCCGCGGGCACTATCCCTTACCCCTCCACCGCAGCCTCCCAACGGAGCTTTCAGGTCGGCCTCGCGGTCACCGGTCTTATCCCTGAGCTCGCACATCGAGCCGCTGTACCCGCCAGCAAACTACTCACCAACAAGATCGAACGGGGAGAGCAGCGACTCGGAAAGCCGACCAAACACTAATGGCCACCGGAATGGATCGCCGGAACTGAGACAGCCCCGCCCCCGACGGCAGCATGAGATCCGGCTGCCCCGTGCCGAGGATGCGTCGCCGACACGGCAGCCGCTGCCGCTGGAGGTCAAAGAGAGCATCAGCAAGGTTGTGCGCAACGCACTCAAGCCACACTGGAGTGCCGACCGCTCCAAGCGAACAATCTCGTCCGACCAGTACGCGACTATCAATCGCAAGGTGTCCCACAGGATTTACGAAGAGGTGTCGGACCCATCGGCGGTTGATGACGAGGCCAAACAGGCATGGGAGAAGATAGCGACCAAGGAGGTGGCCCGCGCGGTGGCGGATCTCAAGACCTGACTGACGATTACGACTGTGGGGGAAACAGCATGACGGTGCCTCGGCGCGGGCAGAATGGACGGTACGGCGTTTCACGGACTCGAGCGATCTCTGGAAGATACCCTGGACACCTTAACGGCATGTGGCGTTTCCCGTTGACCGGCCTTTGATGGTGCCGCAGCTCTTGTTTGTGGCATTCGAGGAATATCATTTTTTTTTTGGAAGGATTCTATTTTCTTAGCCCGGGCGACACTTCGCAAAGCCTGCGAGGACGCGAGTGTAGATGCACCATTGTGTCGCGTCTCGAGGGTTCGCATTGTAAATGGCGCATCGGATTGGTAGATACGGTAGTTTCTTGCATGGATGGACATTGTTCGCAGAATCAGTTCGGCCGATTGTGATGCATCTTGATGACAGCTTGCGCACGTAGATCGTTGGACGCATTTTCTCGCGATTCACGTGTGAGCGCAGCCTAACCTTGTGGATTGGTGAAGGCAGTGCATTTCAGATCTGCGCTATGTCATAGTTTAGCATACTGTCAGTGGTGGTAGCAAAAGCGCCCATCTCTAATCGAAAATTGCGATTTGAGGTGTGCGCTGGAATCAAGGTCGAAGACTTCTTCGTTTCACATGTTGCGCTGGGCGCGAGACTTCACGATCGGGGCGGTGCTCCCTCGTAGTAAGCAGTTCGGGGGCGGGCTCAGGAGTTTGCAAGCGCACGCCCCCGGTCGGCAGAGAGCGACGTTTTGTTTGGAAATGTGACAACCATCTATCTAACGGTCCCCAGTGAGGATTTGACGAAAGGTGCCGCTAGCGAAAAAAGGGTTGTATCTGGGATTCACTCTCGGCACGGTATAAATGACAAGACGTCCTGGAGGTGGGAACAGGCCTTGGGATAAGGATTCGTGCCTTGAGAGAGAAAAGAGGGAGGAAAGAAGCGAAGAAAAGCGACCGAGGGGCAGAGATTTTTGTAAGGACGCTGCCAAAAGAAAGGGCCCACTGTTATCGATGCCGCCCGTCCAATCAGAGGAGGGTGCTGTAGGTCCCGCGAGGTACGTACCTTTCTCTTAGGACGTCAAGAAAAAGTTCAGGTCCGCATCTACACGCTTGGGAAGCTCGTGTGAGTGCGCCGCAAAGGAGCTCCACGGGTCGGAATTGGAGGGTTGCTTCTCGCTCTCACACTTCTCCTGTCCCACGAACAGGCTCACACACACAACCACACATCATGTCGGCATCAAGTAGGGGGACACGGGCTGCCGTGCCTCTCCTGAGGAGTAAGTGCATGCTATCCCAGCGGGCCAATTCCTGCATACGTCCACTCGAGCCTCCCGGGCATAGCTAACACGAAGGTGCGCCCACCTCCCTTCCAGGAGCACCTCAGATATGCACACAATGCGCCTTCAGACAAGTCAGCCAGCCAATATCAAGGCGGGCATACTCAGCCTCCCCGACCACGATGCCCGTAGAGACGAACGTCACCACTCCCCCCGTCGACCCGGCCCGCGTGCCCGAGCTCCAGAACAACCACCCGAAGCAGCTGTACGACCTGCGGGCGGGCGTGATCCTCTCGCGGCCGCCCCTCCTGACGCGCGAGCAGACCCCCTTCGAGCAGGCCTTCTACCTGTACCAGAAGCGCCTGAACGAGCGCCTGGCCACCCCCTTCTCGCGGCAGTTCTACTTCAAGCACGGCCAGCCCGCCTCCATCGACTTCGCCATCAAGTGGGCCGAGCGCGGGCACACCATGGAGCGCGGCATCGGCCGCGTCACCCGCTCGGGCAAGTGGGCCTGGGACGACGAGCTACTGGCGGGCGGCCAGGGCGAGAAGCTCGCCGACCCGGAGGCGCTGCGGGAGGCTCTCTATGTCGATGCCGAGAGCCGTGTGTCCGAGGACGGTGAGCGCCTCAGCTTCGAGGACCGCCTGCGCGTCGAGAGGCCGTTCCCCCGCCGCACCGAGGCGGACCGCAACAACGACGTCAGGAGGCTCGACCGCGCGCTCGACCGCACCCTGTACCTCGTCGTCAAGAAGAACGGCGACGAGAGGTTCGCCTTCCCGCAGGATAACGTTCGCCCAGACGAGGGCCTGCACGAGGTATGTGCCTGCCCCTCCATACCCGATTCCTGTCCCCTGGGGCTCGGTGACCCAACATGCACAGAGAACGGCTGAGATACACCCTGCTAACCACCCTCTCACCCGCAGACCGCCGCACGCGCACTAGACGCCTCGGCAGGAGTGAACATGAACACGTGGATGGTAGGGCGCGCCCCGGTCGCGTACGAGCACAGCGAGCCCCTGTACACGGGCGGCCGCGAGGGCGACAAGGAGGCCACGAGGCGCGTCAAGAGGTACGGCTGGGACGTCTTCTACCTCAAGGCGCGCATCATGGCGGGCCAGGTCGACCTGGCGGAGAACAAGTGGGGCATCACCGACTTCAAGTGGCTGACCAAGGACGAGCTCTCCAAGGCCATCGGCCAGGAGACGTTTGCCAGCGTCAAGAACTCCATGCCCGCGCGGTAGCCCTACCTGGGTTCGTAGGACGGTGGCAGGAGGAGGGTGTAGATGTACGTTTGTATGTATGTACAAAAAGGACCCAAGACCAACCAAATGTGCAATTGCAAGCGTGTGTGGTATTATTGCCCCGGCTGCGAATTTGTCTCACGACACCTCCGCGGAGTGCTCGAATGATACATGTGCTCAGATGCTCGACGTGATGGCTCGACGGGTTCTTTCTTATATCACTGTTTTCACACGTCCGGGACCTAACAACAAGTTTCTGAGTCAACAATAGACGCGCGAGCCCCACAGAGCTTCTGCTCGGCGCCGATACATTATCACTGACGAGCCAGTAATACCAGTGGAGACAAACGAAGTGTCAAACAACGTAAATTTTGTAAAGAATCGTCGGATTAGTACTCATAGCTGCCAATGAGCCTTGTTCTGGTTCTCCGCGCGGCCAGAGCATGAATAATGAAGCGTCTGAGCACATCTGCCTGCCTACTCCTGTCTAGAAGAACCTCAAGTAGAATGACCTTTCTGGACTAATCTGCTGCAGGGAACTCTCTTCTAGAAATAATTCCCCTGCAAAACTCTCGTAGAATAGTTCTCGTCTAGCACCTTTGTCGGATAGTACCCCATAGGAGAATAGTAGAGTATCCCGTAAGAGGATGGAAGAGTATCCCACAGAAGGGTGTCCCGTATGAGGTTAGAAGATTTACCCATAGAAGGTTGGCAGAGGGATACCGTGGTCGCGTAGCGGACACCTTGAAGGCGTAATATTGTGACATTGATAATTATATGAGAACGCTTGTGAAAGACTCGCTAATGCACCCGTCCTCGAACTCTCCAGACCACTATTCGCCGCCCGGCGTCTTCTCGCCGGCCGTTTTTGGCATGTACAGGATGAGGCCAAACGGCCCTACCCGGGTCCTGTTGCCATACTTGTCCCAGAACCGTCCGCCCCACTCAGGAATCGTGCCTGATATTCTGGATGAGTTCTTCCTTTCGTGGTCCGGGGTCGGTGGAGCTGTTGGCGGCCCCTTTGTCGGCTCCAGGATGATCCATCTGGTCAACGCTGCTACTTCTTCTTGATTGTACTCTTCCAGAAGGCTGAACTGGGGCGCAGGTAGAGGTGTGGTCATGCTCGTGGCCAGTTGCTCGCCTAGGTCGTCTGAGGCGATGTACCAGAGGCGCTCTCCGGTCCGCGCCAGCAGATATGACTTTTTGAGAAAGACTATCGCGGTCATGTAGCCTGTGGCCGGGTAAGGTCAGCAAAGATCACGATACTGGGACTGATTGAGACCACATACTGTCATACCCAGCCTGGTGACGCAGGGGCTCGGAATAGTTGTGTGGTGGGCGAGAGATCACCCTAGGGAGCAGCTTTTCCTTCATCTCGGCAAAGCACTCTTCCAAGCTGTAGTCTGGGGACATCTCGTCCCCTCCCCTGGTGAAAAGGTACTTCGTATCGACAATTCGGGGGAGCTCCGATCTCGTCATCGCCCTGAAATCCTCAACTGCCTCTGGCAAGTCGCCGACAAAATTGCTGTGGAGAAAGCAGAGATCGTACAGCATGTTGTGTCCGATCAGGATGGGGCTCTTCTTCCGCAACCGGCTCTCGAACTCCTCGAGTTGTGCCTTGAGCTGTGCACACTTCGCCTTGTCAACACCGACAATGAGCTCTGGATCAATTCTGTGGGCGAAAGGATGCCCACGAATGGCGTCCCACAGGATACGCGCTCCAATCTGCTTGCTGACAATCTGCGCCCGCGCTTTCAAGCCGTGGAGGGGAAAGTGTAGACTGGGATCGTTCTCCAGAATTTCCAGGTAGTTGCCTCCATCTCGGCTTACTGAAGTGAGGTATGGGAATTGGGCCTGTAGAAGCTGGCGCACTATCCGTTTCTGTAGGCCATTTAGGCGGTGGCCGTGACCGCTTGGGCTGTACACCCTGACTGGAGCGGGGCGGGCTCCGGAGAGCAGTTGGGCTTTCCAGGTGGACACCTTCTTCTTGAGGTCGTTGCGGAACTCCATTGATGCTTGAGGAAGGTCCACAACGTCAAAAGGATACTCCTGGGGTGACAAGTTGCCAGACGCTATGAATTCGCACACCTCATTTGATGAATGTTCCGCCACAGACAGGTAGGGAACTCCCTTTCGGAACACGTCAGGGAAGTTGAATCCGTTGATTTCAAGAAACCCACGACTTCGGTCAGACACGCTGATGCGTCTGTTCAAGGTCTTGCAAAGACAAGAAGAGTAGTAATCGCTGACAACTACACCTGGGTGGAGGGTTATGTTGAATGTCTTGGCCACGTAGGATTTCTTGTCGTGGTCCCAGTTGATACAGGTGAAGCCAAATTGCAGGATTGTATACATTGCCGCTGCCGCTCTTGCACACTTGTATTCCTGTTGTAGAGTTGGCTTCGTGATGGTTGGTTGAGGGTGAGATGTGCTGCCGGCATTGATTCCGGACATCTCAAGGTCCACAGCCACGTACTGTGAGTCGCATATTGTTTGCAACAACAATGGGAGCTGCCCCCAGAAGTTTGACCGGTCAATGTCCATTGTCGAAGTGGTTTCGGAGGAGATGGCGGTTTTAGGTCAGTCGGTCGAGCTAAGAACAAATGGCATAGGGTGAGGGTACGTGGGTGGTGTGAAAGAAGCTGTGTGTGAACCGCCCAGAGAGTCTTTAGGATGAGAGATGGTGCTAGAAGCAGTGAACTTTCTGGAAGGGATCAACAGAAAAGATGGAAATCTGCTTGAGCTGGACGATCTTGTGTATGTTTGTCGCTGCTTCCCTGTTCTGTTTGTTCAGTGACAGGAGGCATGTATCAATGTGCCTTGCTCCTGCGCTATCCGAGTCACTTCCAAGGTTGCCCAGAATTGCTTCACTTATTGTCGCCTGCCATCTCTTCATGTGATCTTCATCTTCCTACTTTCTCTTCCTACACTCTCTGTTATTATCATCTATCCTATTCTTCCATCTCCTGCCAACCTACCTCCTCACACCTCTTCCATCACTTCTGCTTTCAGCTTTATTTCAAAGACATTATCAATTGAGGCGTTTTATCAAAGCAAATAAGAACCACAGGCACAAGCTTAAATCAGTCAAAGGTCAATGTAATTTTCATAAAAGGATGATCGCCCATACTATCCATGAGAATTGAATAGGTTAGAATTAGAGATCGGGGATTCACACCCATAGAAACAAAGAGTACACCCGAGCCCTATAGAACAACCTCTTTGAAAATAAGGCCTTATAGGATAACTTCTAACAGATGACCTCCTAATGGATGACTAGTTCAGGTGTAACCTCTGCTTTTGCTGGTGGAAATCCCTGATCTCTAGAATTAAATGTACGGGCCACTGCCAGTTACCCCATCGAATTCTTCACAGACGGGAGGAGAGCCTCCGATATACCATACACACAAACCATGTTGAGATTCCATCAAGCTCAAAGGAGTCCAATAGATCTTCTGGTTAAAGCAAGACACAAAGAGTAAGTTGACCTCAATGATCTTGTATGCTGCCGGGCAGAGTTTCTCGAAAAGCCCTGCTGAGGTCCGCCATAGAGGGAACGACGATGCACACGTGCATCAAGAGCTGATCTCAAATCCTCCAAAATTGATCTCAGTCGCTAGAACTTTGTGACAGTGCTTTTGGAAACTAATATTCAACTCTCCGGGGACGTGTCTCCTCGTGGGTTCCCAGCTCTGGCCTTAAGGAAATAGGGGCTTTAGCAGCAGGCTAAACGGACAGAGCAAGGTGGGCTCTAACAAACATGACATGGATACCTTCTGCCATAGTGTGCTACCTATGACGGGATCTCCTAATTCTACATACAGTTTTCGCGGGGTTGAATGGCGCTGTATGGTACATCACGGCTCACTCACCTGTTGTCACAACCGCATTTAGATCAGCCAGACTCCCTGTGCCCGACGTTTTGAACAGAACCAAACAGAGCGTATACTTTACACTGGGGCAGAGCTGAATAGGAGGTCCACAATTTATAGGGCGGTTCCATAGGAACGGTACCTTGGATTAGTATTCGGACAGTTCGGGCTCCAGAAGCTAGCCGTAGGAGATGAGGGAGATGCGTCAACTAGTAGAAGATGGGCAATGCTCCACCGTCCATAAATAGGCATGCCATCGTACAGCTGAGACATGTGAAATTGGATGCTGTCGAAAGCAGAGCACAATCTTATCGGCTCGTAATATCAAGCACTCCCAGATGAAGATGAACGCTTTGGAGCAGGGGGATCTCTATAAGCAGGGGTCCGGTCTGGGGAACAGCGAATTGACCAGGGACTTGGCAGGGGTGGACTATCCCGATTGCTAGCTCTGGGCCGACCGTCTCATCAGCGACCCCGGCCACCACCCTCCACTTTTTAGCCGTTTGCCGAGGCTCAAAGACTTGCCTGGGTGACCTTCTGACCGCAAACACATGCCATCCTCGACTGGAATTTTGACAAGAGCCCGCTCCACGATGCGCGTCCGACCTCATGTCCACGCTCCGATACGGCTCTGTTTTTAGATGACGCTCAATCTCTCCCGCGCAAATCCATCAATGCCATCCTGACCACCACGCCTGCTCCCCTGAGTGCCCAAAAGGCTTGTTCCGACATGACAATGGCTGCTCCAGCAACAGATGGGGCCCAGACCGCGACTCTCAGCCCGACCTCGCCGGACGGCTTTGCCTCCCAGTCGCTCCGCACCTCTATATCCTCCCTGGGCTCCCCAGCTGCCGCCCGCCAGGCTGCCTCTTATGTCTCAAAGACCTACCGGCAGTCTTCCACTTTGTTCCTCACGAGAAGGCTGCCTGAGGCCCTCTCCACAATTACGCCATTAATCACAATCACACCACCGTCGCCGTCCCAGCCCCAAGGCGTCAACGGCACCAACGAGCCCGCCCCAGTAGCCAAGGCCTCGCGAAACACGAGGATAAAGGTCTGGACCTTGTACATTGCTATTCTAAACGCAATTGTGGCTCTCGAGCCAGACGAGGGCAAGGAGGCACTGGGCACGCACGAGTGGAGGGCGCTCTGCGCCAAGGTGCGGGACGGCGACGTCTGGGAGGAGGTCGTCCAGAACGGCTACCATGGCGTCGAGGCCGACGTTGATGCCGATGTGGTTATCAATCTGTGCGTAATGTTTCTTTTTATTTGATTTCTGCAGACCCTTCCCACTCTGGAAAAAGCAAGGCTAACACCCCGCCCAGGGCGACGCTCCTCCTAACACATGCGAGGACGCAGGCCCTGAACCAAAAACGCCTGGAGAACTACCTCGCCGCCTCAGCAACGCCCAACCTGGACCTGTCAGGGCACTTCTCGCCGGGCCACCACCAGCAGGCCCCACCACCGTCGCGCGGGGGAGCCGGAGGCCCGGCCCGGCACCGGTCCCAGTCGCGGGCGCGCAGCGGGGCCGACACGCCGCGGGACCTGAACGCCCGCGTCAAGATCCTGGAGCTGTACACGCTGCACGTGCTGATCCGCAACGACGAGTGGGACTACGCGCGCGAGTTCATCAGCGCCAGCTCCGTGCTGGACGAGGAGCGCCGCGAGGCCTTCCTGCAGGCCCTGCAGAGCCTGCAGGAGGACCAGCTCGAGGCCGAGCGCAAGGAGCGCGACGAGAGGCTCCGCCAGGAGGAGCAGCTGCGCCGCGACGTCGAGGAGGCCCGCCGGCTGCGCGCCGAGAACGAGGACCGCGAGAGGCGCCGGCTCGAGGAGGAGAGGGCGCGCCGTCGGGAGGGGGGCAGCGAGGTCGACTATGGTATCGATGCTGGCGGCGGCGGCGGCGGTGGCGGCCGTGCCAGTAGTGTGGGAGGTTCGTCGGCTGGCAAGGGGGCTTCGAAACGGGCGCGTGCGCAGACTGGGGGCTCGTCGAGGTCATCGAGGGCGGCGCGAGCGAACGCGGCTGCCGCTGGGGCCACCTCGCCTAATAAGAGCAAAGCGGTCGCACCGGCTTCGTTGGGCGCCAGGGCGGCGGTCGTGTTTGCCAACGTGCGTGCCATGATCGATCGCATGAGCGTCACGCTCCATACAAACCCGATGCTGCTGATGAGGCTCTTGGCTTTCATAATAGGTCTGGTCGTCATGTTTGGGAAGAAGAACATGCGGGACCGGATCGCTCGGATTTTAGGGACGAGCTGGAATAAGGTCAAGGCCACAGCAGGCATGGGTGTAAAAGTAAGCTACATATAGCAGGCGGTTCGGGGTTGCATGATGCTGGTGCATGTGGGCGTAGGATGGCGGCGTTGGGGGAAAACTTGCTCGAAGAGGGAGACTCTGGAGCCTTGTATGAATTGCATGAAACATATGACAGCGTAAATTTGCATCAATTTGGTTCGTATAATTACACTTCAAGCCAAATCTTCTCAGCCTGTTTATCTTTTCCATGCCGCTCGATGATAAATGGTATCAAACTGTCGTCGTTGAGTCCTTTGTCACACAGCGCATCAGCTCCTCACATCGCCCACTCTAGAAACCTCGCGTGCCCCAAATCTTTTGCAGATGATGATGTCGAGCAAAACACAACTTTCGAACACCCAAAATAATGCCGGAACGCCCTTGCCGAATTATGCAGGAAAATAGCCCAAGCCCGGGCTTCACGAGGGCTAATATGTCCGATTCGTTTTCTTTTGGTAGAATAACTATAGAAAGAAAGCAGTCAGCACACGTTCTAGCGGAGGAAAAGACGACAGCAGAATGGGAATGGGGAGGGAGGCAAGCTACTCACGTCCGTCCTGGAGCTGCCCAGGTTGATGATCTTGGGGCACCCGTCGCGGTCCTTCTCGAGGCGCGTGCACTCGTGGCAGTAGAAGGCGTCGCTGATGCCCTCGCCGCCGCAGACGACGCACTTGTTCTGGTAGTTGCCGAAGCTGCACTCGTCGCAGATGCGCACCAGCGTCGTGGGCCGCACGTACGAGTCGCACACGGGGCACTTGCCGTCGCACTTGTCGCAGAGCCGCCCGATGGCGATGCCCGCCTGCTTGCGGCACATGACGAGATCTGGGTGATGGCGGGACATGCTGGGCGAGCTGTCGTGGGTTCAGTGGAGACGACGGAAGGTAAGGTGAGTGAGGTGTGTCGTCGGAGTGGGAGAGGTGGCGTGGAGGGTTGGTAGCTTCGAGCAGGCGATATGTGCAGGGAGCGGCGAGTGGTGGTTATCTGATTGATTGATCATCAGCCTTGCCAGCCTTGCTCGAAATTTCCACTCGAGCTTTAGCGCTGCTTGCCCTGGGACCCCTGCCTGCCGAGCGGAAACACAGGTACCCACCACCAGAGAAGGCGCGGGCCCTGGGCGACCCACGGCCGCCCGAGTGTGGGGTAGCCGACGCCTGGGGAATCCTGGAGCTTGAGCTCCCCCGAGTCCTAGGCGTCCCTATTTCTGCATGTCTGAGTTGAGGGAGGCGAAGATCGGCTGTCGCACGTTGTTCTCAGCTCATTGCAACATCATTTTGTGCTTTTGGTCTTCTGTTTCGAGTCGCATTATATTGCAAAATCATTTACTGGCTCTATCGCAAACGTCAACTTGGCTTTGCGGCGCGGTCTGCTCGACGCACCCAGCAGCGTGACCTTGTGTCATTATCTGCAACGACGCAATGTCCCCCTCCAGCAGGTAAGCTTTTTAACGAGCCATTGGGCACCTGCGATGTCAATTCGCTGACGTACGTACAGCCCTGCACCCGACGCCGATACAATCATGTCAGAAACGAGGGCATCCGAATCGAACCAACTCAAGCGCAAATCATTTGGTGCCTCGCCCGACGCCGATGCCGACGATAGTGAAGATACACCGAACAAGCGCCAAAGGACCAATGATGCTCCTGGCAGAAGTCCCGAGCGTCATGGCAACGGAGCAAATGGGAATGGACACGGGGAACGACGCCGATCTTCAGTCAAGGACGCATTCCCGAAAGAGGAGAGCCGGTCCCCAGACGCTCGCAGGCCGCGCCAGGCCGTAGAGATCCCCTCGCCACAGCAGCGACGGCGGCCCTCCGAATCGATGAGACATGACGATCGCTCCCCGATAAGCCCAATCGACCGGCGAGGCTCAGAGACCGGCCGGCGCATGTCCTCCTCACACGGGACAGAGAGGGAACGGGAGAGGAGGGAGAGCTACTCGCAGGAGGAGAAGAAGCGCGGAAGGCGTCTGTTCGGCGGTTTGCTAAGCACACTAAGTCAAACCACGGCAAACTCTCAGCAAAAGAGACGTCTGGAGATTGAGAAGAAGCAGCAGGAAAAAGCCGTCAAGCAAAAGTCCGAGGACGACAAGCGCCGCGCGGACAAGCTCGCGAGGCTCGACAAGGTCAGGAGGATCGAGCAGGTCAGGTTCGATGAGCAAGTGGTGAGTCTGACCCGTCTACTGGAGCGCTGATGCAACTTTCGGAGGGGCTGTATGAAGGAACGAGACGCTGACGGAGGGAATCCCCTAGATGCGCACCCGTCATTCAAACATGCTTGCAATGGCGCACAGCCTGCGGACGAGAAGCGAGCCCAAACTGGTAAGTCCCCAATGGTGCGCATGTCACCGACCGAAGGTCATGTCACTGACTGTACGATAACTAGTATTACCGCCCCTGGGAACTCACGCAGGAGCAAGAAGACATCATAAAAGACCAGATCCGCGACGCCGAGGACGAAATCGCAGACGAGGTCCGGCAGTTCAGGCGCGAAAAGGAGCAGAGACTCAGTGACCTGGGTGCCTTGGGCCCGCCGGCACCATCAGAAGTTGACAACACGGTTGGTGAGCAAGCAGAAGAACATTCTAACACCGCCGCGCAGGATGTGTCCACCAACGATGCTGCCGCTGCTACTAATCATGATCAACACCGACACGCACGCTCCATTTCCCCTGCCCCTGCACCGAAGAGTAGCCACCACGAGGACAAGGACCACGACGAAATGGTCGAGGCGGAGGAGGATACTGTCATCTACTAATCTGTTCAGTTGAATTCTCTTCGTCCATTGACATTTTGCCGGACAGGGCTCGTGGCAGAAGTGTAAGATAGAAACAAGGGTCAGCGTGGTGGATGAACGACTTAAGGGTGGGATATTGAGCCTCATATTTAGAATCTATATTGAGCAGTCCCACGACAGTACCGCAAAAATGAAGTACTTTGAGGTCCTGCAACCAGGAGCCCGATGTTGTATACGGTCAAGATCTGCGATGGCCGAGACTCACCGTCCCTGCGCCAGTCTCCCGGGAGATCCGATGCGAGCTGCCTAGGATTGATTTGTGAGCAGCTTCGTGTTCGATGTGTCGGTACTGCAGCCTCCAATGCCACCGTCTTGTTGAGATCATAGGCCGATATCGTAAGATCTTGCATAAGCTCTGGCCGTGGGCTCCGCAGATCTCTGGGCCGGCCGAGGCTTCTCGGAGGACCCGCCCTGTGAGAGCAGCGTCTTGGCTCCGCCGCCTCTCGATACCTCGGCCGATGCTGATAGCTTGCAACAACCCTGGTTCAGTTGTGTTATGCGGTGCCGAGGGCCACTCACCACGCACGTCTGCGTGTTTCCAATGTGCTTCCTTTAGTGGAAATGGGAGGACTGATTCTTGTGAAGGTTTCGAACTTTACAAGAAACTCAAGTCCGGGGATCAACACGGACTGACGTCAACACCAGAAAAGGGTCTAGAGAGCAACGCCATTAGGATAAACAAATACGCCTCCGTCCTCCAAGCTTGGCGGCCGCGGCAGAGCCCCGACTCAAGCGAGTCAGGGCCGTCTTGACTCCACCATCGGTCGAACCATCCACCCATCGGACATATGTTCGCGATACCGAGGACCGCGAGTATATAATAAGAACTGGCCCAGCCAGCTCTACAGCATAGCAGCCCTCCATCCCTCCTGAGTAAGAGCTAGCCATACAACAGCCTCCCTACTCAACATGGTCGACAAGCTCAAGCCCAACGACCCAAGGGTCCAGTCCCTGACCGCCAATGTCCGGGGCAAGACATACAAGTACATCCTGGCCAAGCCAGAGGGGACCCCACGGGCGACCGCCCTCCTCATCCACGGCTGGCCAGACCTGGGCTTCGGCTGGCGGTACCAGGTGCCCTTCCTGACCTCCCTGGGGCTGCAGGTCATCGTCCCCGACATGCTGGGCTACGGCGGCACGGACGCCCCCCAGGACCTGGCCCTGTACAGCCTCAAGAACGTCGCCGACGACATGGCCGAGCTGGTGGCGCAGGTCACGGGCGACCGCACCACGCGCATCATCCTGGGCGGCCACGACTGGGGCGGGATGGCGGCGTGGCGCCTCGCCAACTGGCACCCACAGCTGATCCGCGGCGTCTTCAGCGTGTGCACCCCCTACGTGCCGCCCAACCCGCAGTACGCCGACCTCGACACCGTCGTCAAGCTGCTGCCCAACTTCAGGTACCAGGTGCAGCTCGCGGGGCCCGACGTCGAGCGGGAGATCGGGTCGGACCCCAAGAAGATCCGGGGCCTGCTCACGGGTATCTATGGTGCGAGGGGCCCTGCCAAGGAGCCTGTCTTCACGACGGATCAGGGTGTTATCTTTGAGAACCTCGACAAGATGGGCGATTCGCCGCTGCTGAGCGGGGATGAGGTTGATTTCTACGTGGAGCAGTATGCGCGCAACGGGATGAGGGGCCCGCTGAACTGGTACCGGACCAGGAAGTACAACTACGAGGAGGAGCTGGCGCTGCTGAAGGATGGGGAGGCACCGAAGCTGGCAATGCCTGCCCTGGTTGTTGTGGCTGAGAATGATCCTGCCCTGCCGCCCAGGATGTCGGAGGGCATGGAGGCACACTTTGAAAGCCTTACGAGGGCTACTGTGGGAGGTACACACTGGGCGCTTTGGGACTCAACGGCCGATGTGAACGCTGCTATTGGGAAGTTTGTTGATGAGGTACTGAGCAAGCCTGTGAAGTCGTCTATCTAATTGACTCAATATTAAAGCAAAATCAAAGTCAAAAACAGTTTCAGTTGGATGTGGCATGGCCAGTGATCTTGTGCTCCATGTTGCTGAATGTCTACGGCTGATGAGGCCGACTCCTAAATCCCTCGCTAATATGCTTCTCTTGCGCAGCATTTTGGGTTGCTGCTCTGCCAACCTCTTTGAGCAGACCGCGTCTATCTGACTTGCGCTCAACATCTCTTCCAGTGATGGGGCCGTTGAAAACAGCCCCTGTCGTTCTCCGTAGAGAGCATCCACTGCTCGACGGAATGACCGCTGCCGTTTGCCGGCCGGAGGGTCATATACTAAGACGGTGATGGTCGCCCCTGGGCGGCCCGGATGCCGGCCATTGATATAGTCCTGGTTTGTCGCCCTCACAGCCATGGTTGGGACCCGCCGGCTGAGCATGTCATTACCACCCACTTCCTAGTCACTGACGTCTTCCTCCTTGCGCCTTGACTTTCGAAAGGCATGCAATGTTTCACTTCATAGAGAACTTCTGCCCTGATATCTGTGGTGCTTTGGAGGATGTCTTCTTGTTTGGTTTGCCGCACATGTGACAGACTACGTGTGATATCAGCTTCATGATTCTTTTGATGATGAGAAGCCGAAAGGCTTGAGTGAGTGATACGTACGGTCATCCTTATAAGCACACTTATTGCAGTATGTGTGACCCTGGGATATCTTGGTCTTGCATTTTGTGCAGGAGCTGAGTCGTTGGTCAGCCATCTGCCGTCACTGTGGAGGGGACTGGGTGTGGAGCCACTCACCTTGCGTACTGAGCATAGGGGTTCTTCGCGTTCTTGGATAGAAGCTTGCTCTGGATGGCATTTGAGTGTTAGCAATGTACTCTCATCTCTTTAGTATAAGCGAATTGTAGATATATCTCACCTTTCCTATACCTGTCTGCCCTAGCGTGGCTGACTTGGATGAAGAAGAGGCGGGAGATCCATGGTACATCTCACTCTTCTTCTTGACACCAGGTGTGGCAAGTGTCGTCCCTTTGGACAACTTGAGACACTTGGAACAGACCATGATTCCTTGCCAGACCCTTCAGAACTTTGTTTTGGCTGATGAAAATGTGATGGCCAAATGTATGTTGATGATGTGCGATGACGGTTCTGATGGTTGGCAGAGTTGAGTGATTGCAAGATAGAGCAGACGTCAAGTTGGCAGGGGGCTCAGCTACAACACACCTCGGTATCAGCGATGATTCAGCCGCCTGGCCAAGCAGTCCAGGGCCCGACTCGGGTGTGGGCCAGTTGGCCCACCCTACCCGTCCAATCCCTGCTCCATCCTAGACCACATGCAGGTACATGGATGCTTTTGCCAACCTTCTTTTTCTTCGTCAAATTGCATTTCTGGATTGGATTTCCAGCTGGCCCTTTCACATGCTTTTGTAATTATACTTTCTACAAATTTGTTCCCATCAGATAACGGGAAGTGTTCGGAAATATCTTATCAATCCGTCGGCCCTTCACCGGGGAAGTGCAAGTGTGTGCCAGTCCGGAGATTCCTCGTGCAACTCAAATTCTCTTCCATCCCACATCGTCCAGCAACTGAATCCCAAGCCATGGAGATGACTACCCTCATGCTCCTCAGGCAATAATAGCAATCATGTCTTTGAAACCTATGTGAAGTGACAGACAGGTACGTGCTATTAAATCCACTTCTGCGTTAGCAAGATATTTGTTCCAGCATGCGCGCTTCACTGACTGGATCTGCCTTGTCCTGTATTGATCCAGCCCTTCACATTCCCAGTTCAAGTGGCTTCAATGCTCGATGCCATTTTATGATTCCGTGGGTAATTTCCCAAGTGGAATGATTTTTTTTTTTGAGATCAGATATTCACACCCACCAAAACGGAGGGTACAGCCAAGCCCAAAGGGATAACCTCCTATGGGATAACTCCCATGGAATGACCTCCTACGGCACATCCTCCTATGGCACATCCTCCTATGGCACATCCTCCCATGGCACATCCTCCTATGGCACATCCTCCTATGGCACATCCTTCTATGGCACATCCTCCTACAACATGACCCACCACGGCATCTCCTTCTTTAACACATCCTCCTATGGGGCAAGCTCTTTTGGAATTATCTCCTAAGAACAACCTCCTATGAGGCATCCTCCCAATCCAAGTGGGATATATATGCCCCATATTATGTCCTGATTTCATCGTCACCTTTACAAGTGGAACAATCTATCATTTTGTGGTAAAGTGGCCATACCTTGGGAGGGATGCCTCAAAACTCCATTACTACATTATACCAGTCTTCATGTTATGTGGAAAGATGGGATGAACTTTTCCTGTTATGGGTCTTTCGACTTGCCCCTCATATTGGTTCCTGCCATTATCATTATCAGAGTGTAGTTCTGTTGTTCAATGGATGCAATTTTGCGTAATTTGTCAAGCTTGCTTGCACCATGGAGCCCACCCATCATCCACACTGCGCACCCACTTTCGCCCCTATCAGCCAGTCTGCATTTCGAGACAGCATCCAACCCATCATCAAATCATTCCATACATTCTCTCCAATCCTGCACTTGTTCGATATTGACAATGACAGACAGCACCGAGATGCGCCCCGAGGAGTGTCCTCCTGGCCTCCGCCTCAGTCAAATCTCCCTCAGCAACAAGCAACGCGTCTTTCCTGAGCTGCAGAACGCGACCCATGATTTCGCGTTTGCCTTTGACATTGACGGCGTTCTCTTGCGCGGCAAGCTACCTCTTGATGGAGCAAAGCAGACCCTGGAGATGCTCCAGGCAAATTCTGTCCCCTTCATCCTACTGACCAATGGAGGAGGACTGTCAGAACTGGACCATGCAGCGCGTCTTGGTCTGCGACTAACAATGTCGATTGACGAGGAGCAGTTTGTCCAGTCCCACACCCCTTTCAAGAAGTTTGTCGAGCAGTACAAAGACGACTGGATTGTTGTCCTTGGTGGCCATGGCTCTGCTGTCAAGGAGCTTGCTGCCACCTACGGTTTTAACCCTGAGAAGATCATTACGAGCAGCGATATTGCCAAGCACCACCCAAGCATCCACCCGTTTCCTGTAAGTCGTTGAGCCATGAGGGGACAACAAGACTGTTTAAACTTTATGGCACAGAATGACTTATGGCGTTGCAGGAGATCTCATCCAGCTACCACGACAAGTACGGCAATATTGCAGATGACTTCTCCCACGAGGAGAAGATCGCTGCGGTCTTTGTCTTTACGTCTCCACGCGACTGGGTAGGAACCACACTTTCTAATCCAATTCAAGACCATGTGCTAACCTTGTTCCTTTGCACAAAAGTGTCTGGACCTCCAGATCTGCATCGATCTTCTACTCTCTGCCAATGGCCGACTAGGAACCAGATCCGCGCTCAACGGCAATCCCAAGCTCCCAAACCACGGCTATCAGCAGGATGGCCAGCCTCTGATCTTCTGGTGCAACCCAGACTTGCAGGTAAGCAGTTCTGCCTATGAGAGTCGATCCCCGGAGTCGGTGTGGACTATATGTAAGACAATATTCTCTAACACTTATACTAGTGGGCCACTCCCCATGCCACTCCACGGCTCGCACAGGGTGCCTTCCGAGCAGCACTCGAGGGTGTCTGGACGTCCCTGACCAAGGGAAAAGCGGACCTCCAGTCGTGGACCTGCGGCAAGCCGACCACGACCACCTACGACTATGCCGAGCAGATCCTGCAGAAATACCACCAGAAGATTGAGCCCCTCTCCACCACCCCGATCCGGAAGGTCTACATGATTGGTGACAACCCGGAGAGTGACATATGTGGTGCCATCCTTGCCAACGAGACCTCCACCCTTGACTGGAAGAGCGTTCTTGTGGAGACTGGAGTACACAAAGCTGGCACCAAGCCTGCGTACAAGCCCACTGAGACCAAGACCAATGTCTGGGAGGCTGTCAGATGGGCCGTTGACAACGAGACCAAGGTTGATGTTGGAGAGCTGCCTGAGGCTTGATTGAGTGATTGAACTGAACCTGACTGTTGCTTGAGTGTTTCGTTGGCCAATGAGCCGGAAGGGAGTTATGAGGGGTAAAAGCCTGTGATTTGATTTTGATTTTGACCGAGTTTGTTCTGAACATGAAGACAAAATATGTGGCCTTGTGACGGACCACGGGCTCTGGATTGTTGCAGATGCAATTGGCACATCTGCCTCGGCTTTTTGAGCCAATCCCAGATAAAAGTAGCTTTACAAAGGAAATTGGAGATTCCCACCTGAGACAACAGGGTACACCCAAAGGAGATTTCCCAACAGGATCTTGTCCTGTAGGAGGCCACCCTGTAGGAGATTATTCTTTAGAGAACATCCTGTAGGAGGCTGTTCTATAGGAGGTTGTCCCCGAGTACTGTAGTTCTGTAGGAGGTTACCTCATAAGAGGTTATGCTATCGGAGATTGTCCTGTAGGAGGGTGTCCCGTAGGAAATCTCCTATAAGAGGTTGTTCTGGGCCTGCAGGTTCAGGTGTACTCTGTGTTTCTGTTTCTGTTTCTATGGATCTTTGACTTAAAAGAATAAATGTGGCTAACTTTGTTTTACTTGAGAGGATGATGTTCCATTTCAGTGCTGGTGACACGAATTGGAACCTCGGTCCCGTCATCGAAGCCATGCAGCACAGCCAGTAAGTCTTGGTGTCTTCCGGACTACTGAAAAAATGCGTGCTCTTACACCCGCAATTTCAAAAGCAGCTTGTCCAGATGGCCTCTAACCAGCCCCTTAGTGTGGCCTTAAGGGCTTGGCAGTGAAGGAAGTCTGCCATAGCAGTTGGTCATGCCAGCAGGGATCTTGTACCTCCTAAAATCCTTCGTCTTATCTTGGTTGCCCAGACATTCGAGATCGATCATGCTGACTCCCCAAGAGTTCCTGTCCCCATACTGCAGAAAGCTTGACCCCGGCTGCCCCACCACCCATCGAGGTACTAGGATTTCTCCCCCAGACGCCAGAAACGTATTGACTTGCGTGCGGCTAACTCTGCCTGGAGGGGAATTGCAACCACACCTCCAGCCAACTCCAGCCTACCAGCCTACTAGGGCAGTTCAAAGTTCGTCGCTGGCCTACCCTGTCACCAACTCCCTTGCTCCCCTCCTCCCACCCGATCGCGTGCCCGTTTCTTCGGCGGGCCCATGTGGTTAGGAACAGCAGGTGGGCCGAGGCTGTTCCGTCTCCTTCTTACTGCTCCTTCTCCGCAGGCAGGCTTTTACCTGTGGTACCCGATCTCCTCGTCCGCTGCCTTCCCCTCCAACCTCCGTCGGGTAAGCGTAACGGCTGACTAGGCTGCAGATTGGCGGGCTAGAAGCCAGAAGAAGGAGCAACGGCCAGAATGGAAGGAAGAACGACCAACGGAGTAGGCCCGCTGAGCCGCTCCAGCTGCATGAGCTACGCGACGAATCTGGTCAGGACTGCAGGATGCGACTGCGTATATCAGTTGATTTGTTCTCTCAGTCGGTGCTTGTTCGGTCTGACCCTGTCCTTCATGACCTACGTCTCCAGCGTCTAACGTCCCTTCCTTCTTATTGTTGTTGTCTACCTCCGATGCTTGTATTCACTTGAATACAAGCCACATAAATCCTGTTATTTTTTGGTGCTTTGGAAGGTGTTTGCCTGTTCCCCGACACATCCGTTGCAGTCCATGTTCCGTCCCACGGCTGCCCCGCCGAGGAGATGACAGCCGCAAAATGTCACCTTACTGGCGTCGCTCCAGGCGATCGCTCTTCAACCTGCGACTACTCACCTCGGCTGCGCTCGTCATACTCTTTCTCTGGGCGACCCTCCCCTACGACACAGCCCTCCGCTCATCGGCGCGGTTCAACACCCACCGGCTCATGACATTCCTCAGAGGTCCTCTGAGAAACGAGCGCTGGTTGTACAAGCCGGCACCATTCCCTCTGGACTGGTCGCGTGACGTCGCCATCATCCTAAAGACGGGCTACGGAACGCACGAGAGGGCCCTGGCCTGGATCGAGGCGCTGCCCAGTGGCATCAGCCCGGAGAACGTCTTCATTGTTGGCGACTTTGACGCCCAGCTGGCGACGAGGACTGGCTGGCGGTCCGGCTTGAACATTCACAATGTTGTAGAGCGGATAGTGGACGAGGGGCCTGCGGTGTGCGGTGGTGCTCGCTGCCCTCGCGCTGAGAAGTACCTGAACCTGAAGGCCGCCGTCTCGGCCGGCGAGGATGAGCTGGCGAGAAAATACTCGAGCTCCTTCGGCTGGGAGTTGGATGCGATGAAGGTAGGCGCAGAGACACTCCTCGAGTGTACGTGATCCCGCTGACCTTGGTAAAGTTTCTACCTGGCCTTGAGTTGGCATATCGTGCGATGCCGAATAGGAAATGGTTTATCCTCGTCGACGACGACACCTACCTTATCCAACCTTCGCTCAACTCCATCCTTGGCCACTTTGACCCCTCTGTGCCTCATTGTAAGCTGTGGTCCTACTCACCCAGAATCGTCCACAGAAATCTTCCCCCTCAAAGTCCACTTAGACCCACTGACACCAAAACCAAAACAGACCTCGGAAACGCAGTAGGCGATTACCGTCTCCGCTTTGCACATGGCGGCTCATCCATTGCTCTCTCCAGCGCAACGATGCAAGCCCTCTTTGCCCCCGCCAACCACCATGCCGTGTTAAAGGCGCGCCAGGCCTCCCTCACCGAGACGTGGGGTGACCGGCTGCTGGCAGACGCGCTCCTACGGCTCGGCATATCCGTGGACGAGGACGCCAGTCGCTTCTTCAACGGCGAACAACCGTGGGCCTCGCGCCTGCGCCCGGACCGCCTCTGCGCCCCCGTGGCGACGTTCCACCACCTTTCGACGGCGGGCGAGATGGCAGATGTGGGACGCCTGTTCCGAGAAACTGCCGACCCCGTCCTCTGGGTTGACTTGTGGGACATGTTTTCCAGCGGGGGCCGCCGGCGGGAGAACAGGGCGGCAAATACTGCTCGTCCGTCTGCAAGCCTCTCTTCCTCGGCCGAACGGAACGATGAAGCTACACCTGGGCGGCCGGGCTGGGATCATGTCGGGCAGCTGGACGAGCACACCGAGACGTCCACGAGCTTGAAGGATGCGCTTAGCTGTTCCCGCCTCTGCAAGTCCAACAGGAAGTGCCTGGCCTGGACTTGGGATAGGAGGCTAGGGCTTTGTCACACGAGCCCCTGGGTGACCGTGGGCAGGGAGGCGGCAGGACTGAGGTCCGGGTTGAACGTGGACCGGTTTAAGGAATTGGCCGGCGAGTGTCGTTAAATATACCCCTTTGAGCTTGAAAGCGCGTTGTTGAGAAAAAGTACCCTGACTAAGATATAAACACTGTTCTGGAAAACACTACATTCCTGTGGCAACACGGCCAGGACAGTGTGATGAATCACTGACCTGTGAGAGTCCAAGAAAGGCCAACAGTCAGAGATCCACAAGTAGTAGCGGTACTATTGATTTCATTGCGACCCTGAACCACCATTACACATTGACACGTCTCAGCCCTTCAATCTCATCTCCGCCAGCAACTCCTTCACGCTCTTCCCGGAAGACGCATCAGCCGTCTCATCCCTCACCTCAATCTCGGGCGGGGCCAGCTTCTCGTTTGCCTCCTGGTCCTTCTCCATCTGGATGACAGCCCACCGGTGCTTCAGGCTGGCCTTCCACGACTCGGCGCTCCGCTGCGCCTGCCTGACGCGGCCGCGCCGGTCCGTCTGGGTCCACTTCTGCTCCAGCAGCTGGAACAGCTCCCGGCTGTGCGGCGGGAGGAACTCGAGGCTGGCGATCTTGTGGTAGCCTGCGAAGCGGAACCGGGTATTCTTACCAAAACCGCCCAGGGCTTGCTCGAAGACGGCGATGGGGTCGAGCGGGTAGAGGGATAGGTCTGGGGAGTATGGGGGCTCGGGTTCTGGGTTGGGGGGTTTGTTGTCCTTGGCCGAGCCTCGTTTCTTCCCACCTTCCTGTGTTGGCTCTGCCTTTTCATCATGCTCTTGCTTATCATCTGCAGCTTGCTGTTCCTCTGAGAACCGGGACTCGTCGCTGACCTGAGTATCCTTGCCAGGCGATTTCTCACAGGGCACCTCTCCAGTGAGAGCACCCGCCTCCTGCGTGAGGTTTCCGCTCTCATGGATGCTGTCCCCCTTCCCCCCTCCGGACTTGACCGACTCCCCCGCAGGAGTGGAACCGGCCTCATCAAGCTGCTCCTCCCTGAACCTCTCCCCGCCGGGGAGGATGCCCAGTTTTGACTTGACAAAGATGACCCCGTGCGATTCCCAGCGGGGGTTGGCGTTGCGGAAAAGCACGATGTACTTGAGCCGGTCGGGATCTTCTGGGGAAGCGTTGAGAGTGTTCCTCAGCGACTCGGTCAGGTGCTTGCCCTCGTTTTGAGGATCCCAGTAGTGACTGAAGATGTCATCTTGTGAGTAGAGACGCTCTGCGACAGACTTGCGAGGGGTCGTCCCGGGTGGAAGGTTCTCGTCAGACCCCGCTGTCTTGCCAAGCGTCCCATCAGGTGATGAGGCTTGTGCTGCAATTTTGCGGAGCGCCGGCGGGACGTAGGCCATTGTGAGCGTTGATTGCGATGCAATTTTTAGAGGGCTGAAGTTTGTGGCAACGACTTTTCACGTTCAGACGGGCCCGTCGGGGAGGAGAGAGAGGAGCACAAAAGGAAAGGGTGAAGACTGATACCGATAAATCGGCCTCCTGCATGATATGCAAAAGATCAGTCACATTTTTGAAGGTCTTGTATCCTTGCCTGGTTGCTTGGTTGCCTAGGTGGGTTTAGGGGCGTGGTTGGCTGCCTGCGGTCATTGTGCGACGTCCGAATGGGAGCTGCGTGAGGCTCAAGGGCCGCTTGTCGGTGATCACGTCCCACCGATTAACAATCTAATTTCCAACATCAGTTCAATAAAAGTTTGCATATACCCAAATTTTAGATGCCTGAATTTGGAATAATATTTTCGTGCGTCAATTACATGGGGCAGTGCTTTTCCTAAGGATTTCTAGGTCAACTTCAAAGGGAACTTGCAGAGTCTTCCATTATCCCAAACTCTCGACTTTCAGTGTGCGGAGCATTGTGTGCAGGCCCCATCTGGAGCCTCAAATTATTGCGAGAGATATTGGTTCTGAAATCATAATGATAGGTGTCAGGTTCTGAACGGGCTGAACGGGACGGCAGACCAGCTCCCTGGCCAGAGGGCAGCCCATGGGATAATGTAAGGGACAGAAGAGCCCGTCGCAAGTGTTTGGATGAATTAGTGCCTAGTGTTTTCAAGTCTCAAAGGCTTGGCCTAACCCACCAGGCCTAACACACCAGCCTGGAAATTGTTGTTTTTTTCTTTCCTTTTCTTCTTCCCTCACCCGTTCAACCACACCTACTTGTGAGTCAACCCACCGTCGCAGGACGAGAGATCCTCCTCCTGGAATCAAGTCTCGCATTCGCTAACGAAGAATCCAGTTTTTGACGTGATTGAACAACCTTTGTTCAATCATCGTACAGCCAAAATGTCTGCACCCCACGGTCAGCAACCGGGCACGACGCCTTCAAATGACTTCCCACACATACCTTGGGATAGGACAGAACCAATGCAAACGGACTCGCCTGTCACACAGGGGGCCCAAGTTGGTCAAGGCACCAACAGCGCACCAACTCGTGGTGGTCGAGGACAGAATGGCGGCAGAGGACCTGCAGGCCAGATCATGAACCCACAAGGACGTGATTTTACGTCAGGCAATACGAGCCAAATCCCAAATCGGGCACCCAGCGAGGCTGGAACAGGTCAAGGTACACGAACTGTGTCGCGCAAGTGTGACGCCGACGCAATGGCGGAAGCCTTCGAGGACGCATTGTCGGGGCCACGGCGCAAGAAGCCAAACGTGCTGAAGCTAAATGAGCTGAATGTCGAGCACGATGCATTGGGAGAGGTCACAAGAATTATGCCCAAGAACCCCAACGCGTCCGAGACGAACTTTCTAATGCCGACACTCACGACCTCAGGTGGCATCGCGGGGAAAATAAACCCAGACACGCGCGAGGGTATCGAAACGATTAAAGCTGCCATGGACGCCATGCAATCACGCTTTGGTCGCGGCGACATGATGTTTACGCTGACGCACATGCGTAATGAGGAAGCTGACGAGGACCGCCGAATGGAGAGGCAGAAGTTTACTGACTTCACCGAAGACTCCGACGAGGAGGAGCAATGGGCTCAAGAAATGCAGGCGATGAGACGCAGAGAGGCCTCAAACAACAGGCCCGCCTCAGACAATGGCAAGTCGTGCTGGGCATGTGGCAGCTCTCACCACACAACAGGGAAATGCCACGTCCCCTCATCTGATGGAACGACAGCCATCTGCCCATACCATGGGGTCGCAGCGAATGCACCAGAGGGTGCGCCAAGTCATAGCCTTGATGCGGCAGTCAGGTTCCAGCGAGGCCGACCGAACCAATGGTCGCACTGCAGAAAGCTGGCTGCATTAGAGGATGCTTACTTGCCTACCACCAGCGCAGCTGGTCACGCCGTGGCCCTCGAAGAGGCCTTCAGGTTATTCGTTGTTGAGCGGATACGGAAGCCCTTCTGCCGGGTGGTAAAGCCGCAGAACTGTCCCATCAGTATTGCCATCGATTATTCGAACAAGCTCTGCAATGGACGGATGCCTCAGGAACTGCGACGTGGCTGGCCATATACAAAGCGGGACACAAGGGATCCTGTTATCTCGGCAAGTCTCGAGTGTGAAGTGCACAACTGGCAACAGATGCCACAGGGCGAGCTGGAGAGGTTGTCATGGATGGAGATCGTCGCTGCCTATCGCCTTGGCGTGATCGAGAAACAGATCCATGTCCCATCGGATCCAGAAGTTTTGCAAGGTGCTCCGGCACTGGATCGCGGCGTGGCGCGCACAGGGAATGACCAGATTCGGTCACAGAAGGCCGCGACGCCCGCCAACATGTTCCCGGTCGCTAATCCGAGAGATCCTGCCCAACAGGGCGAGGCATCAGGCACCGCAGGCTCTGGGCAGCCAATGTCAACAATGTTACAGCGTATGGCTAGAGGTGCTTCTGCCCAACAGGGCCAGGTATCAGGCACAGGAGGCTCTGGGCAGCCAATTTCAGCAATAATACAGCATATGGCTACAAGGGCTCCTCTCCAACAGGGCGAGGCATCAGGCACCGCAGGCTCTGGGCATCCAATGTCAACAATGTTACAGCGTATGGCTAGAGGTGCTTCTGCCCAACAGGGCTAGGTATCAGGCACAGGAGGCCCTGCGCAGCCAATGTCAGCAATAGTACAGCATATGGCTACAAGGGCTCCTGCACAGCCTGCGATGCAGGTCGCCGAGGAGACTGTACCTGTGGGTGCCACCAGCGAGGCACATAATACCGACATAGGGAATGCCGACGCAGCTGCGGAAGCAGCCACTGTCGCCGGAGATGAGTTCCAGTACAACTCTGATGATTTTTCTAACACGCCTGCTGGGGAACTAGATATTATAGAGGAAACGCCCCTAACCCTGGTTTCAGAGCGTTCTCACAAGTACTATAAAACACCTATAAGGTCTAAAATCACTATCCAGACCTACTTAGATAGTAGACAAGTTAAATATATCCCTTCCCCTCCTATAAAACGTTTTTATAGTTCCTCTATAGTTATAAGCCTAGTATACAACTAATAAGCTTAGAATAGATAATCTAAGATATTACTTATCTTATATACTCTTTAATTAATTATTTTTATCCTATATATATTCCCTCTATAATATCTTTATTATTTAATTTAGATATAATCTATAGAGATTTATACTTATTTCCTAGATAGTATATACTTCTAAAAGCTTATTACTAGCTTAAGAATTACTAATATTTAGTTAACCCTACTATACTTATAAATAATAAAATAGATAGTAATATTATTCTAGAACTCTTAAATTAGGTCTCTATATATAAGAAAACTTAATAGGAAATCTTCTAAGTAAGATATAATACTTTCTAAGCTTATCTTATAGCTAAAATACTTAAAGATAGGGAAATAAAACCTTATTAAGTTTCCTCTATCTAAGAAGAGTTAGAAAAGGCCTATAACTAGGAGATATAATAAAGACTTACTCTTACTTTAAATTAAATATTAAAAGTATTAAACCTTTAAAAAATATAGAACTAGATATAAAAGATAGTCTTAAGTAATATCTTATCTATATATATAATAGAACTATTAAATTTAGACTTATTTTTAGTATAATAGATTATTAGAAAGATTTAAGAAGACCTTACTCCTTAAAATTAAGTAAGGTTAATACTGTTTATTAAGTATATATATAGTATCTAAAGAAAGCTTAGAAAACTAGAATTAAGCCTAATATATAGTACTAAGAGTTTAATAAGGTTTATCTATAGGTATATACTTATAAAATACTTAAAGTTAAAGAGTTCTTAGATATAGATAACTTTTTATAAGCTATATTAAGTTAAATTACTTCTAGATAGACCTAAATAAAGAGACTATATATAATTAAATAAGAAGTACTTAGAAAAGATATTCTAATACTTAAAGAACTCTCTAAAATACTAGAGGTTTTACTATATATAAATAAGTAGTCTAACTAACCTAAAGATACCCTTATTTTCACTATACTAGTAGAAATAGAAGTACTAAAACTAAGTATAGGACTAGAAACCTCTAAGCTAAGTACTTTAAATAAGGGGTAGCTTTAAAAAGAACTATTTAAGTACCCCTACTAAAGTAATAAGTATTTTAAGTACTATAAATAAAATCCTACTAACTATTAAGTACTTAAATATATATATATAGGAGAAAAAGACCTATAACTTAAGAGAGATATCTTAAATACTAAATATAAGGAAATTAGAGAATATTTTAAATTAAAGAAGTTTTAAAACTTAATTCTATAGCTTAAAAAGGTTAATATATAGCTAGAAATAGAAAATATAACCTTATAAGTAGAAAAGAGTATTCCTATATTACTATACCTAGGGACTCTTAAGTTAGGGTAAAGATATACCTAATATTTACTTTCCTATATATATAATTACTATTCTATAGAGTTTATTATATCTTTTTATACTTTATAAAATATAAAATCTTTTAAAAAATATTATCTAAGGTATTTAAATATAATATTTATACTATAATTAATCTAATTAAACTCCCTTCTAAACTACTTATATAAAAGATATATATAATATTAGATAAGGTTTAATATACTCTTTCTAAGAGTACTATTTTAGATAATTATAGAGTTATATATTTAGTTAATATAATTAAAAAACTTAAACTAGAGACTTTTCACTCTAATCTAGGAAATAATATAGTTAAAGCTAGTACTTTAACCTTTAAGATATATAGATATAGAACTTAATACTTAAGAAATATTATCTATAGTATATAAGGGAAATATACTAAAGACTTATTACTAGAGAATATAGTAGTAGTAAAGAATTTCTATATAAATATAGTATCTAAGGTATTTTTATAAAAGATAGGTGCTTAGTACTATAGAAAAGATACTATATTATAGTTTAGGCTATTTAAAAATAGTATATTAATAGTAGAACTTACTTAGAAATATAACCTAGTATTTATTAAATATAAGCTACTCTTCTTTCCTTATATTTAAGTACCTACTATTACTAGAAGTATAGCTAGAATTATAAACTTCTAAGTATTTACTATTATAAAAATATACCTATTCTAGCCCTCCTAAGATAAGCCCTCTAATTAAGAAGATTCTATATAACTCTAGTATATCTAAGTAGGATATCTAGGTATATAAGCCTTAGAATATCTTATAGAATAGGGTAGAGAAGTTAAAATCTCTAGAATTAAGAGAATTAACTATAAAGTCTATTCTTATATCTATATAATAAAATATATTTAAAGAGTACTATTAGAAAATAAAAGCTCTAAACCTTTTTTTTATATCTTCTAAGACCTATTTATTTACTAGTAAGCCCTAGATAGTACTTTATATATTATATAGATAGCTTCTTCGAAGCTCATAAGGGCTATTCTTTTAGTTTTTAAGTAGTTTATAGTAGGCTACTAAACTACTTAGTTAAGGCTTATTAGCTAGAAAGGGGAAAGATTATCACTATATCTTCCTCTTATAAGAGTTCCTTAGTAGTAAATCTTAGTAATATAGTCTAATAGTATAGTTTAGAGCCCTATAATAAAGAAAGCTAATATTCCTAGTATTTAATATAGAAATAGAGAAGAAAGAGACTAAGTACTCTTTTTTATTATATAAAGGCTACTAGTATATTTTATACTTAGGTTATTTCTTTTCTATCTTTTTTCTCTTTTTTTTATAAGATAGTATAAATAGGATAAGAGTATAACCTTTATAAAGTAGATAATAAGGTAAATACTCTAGGATAGATAGTTTAAGATACTATAAGCTAACTAGGATAAGAGTATAACCTTTATAAAGTAGATAATAAGATAAATACTTTAGAATAGATAGTTTAGGATACTATAGACTAACTAGGATAAGGGTATAACCTTTATAAAGTAGATAATAAGATAAATACTCTAGGATAGATAGTTTAGAATACTATAGATTAATTAGGATAAGAGTATAATCTTTATAAAGTAGATAATAAAATAAATATTCTAGAATAGATAGTTTAGGATACTATAAGTTAACTAGGATAAGATTATAACCTTTATAAAGTAGATAATAAGATAAATACTTTAGGATAGATAGTTTAGGAAGCTATAGGCTAACTAGGATAAGAGTATAACCTTTATAAAGTAGATAATAAGATAAATATTTTAGAATAGATAGTTTAGAATATTATAAGCTAACTAAGATAAGATTATAATCTTTATAAAGTAGATAATAAGATAAATACTATAGGATAAATAGTTTAGGATATTATAGGTTAACTAGAGTAATAGGAACCTAATAGGATAAATATATATCTATTATAAAGTAGGTTTTAAGATAAAGATATTTAAATAGCTAGTTTAGAAATTAGGTAGATAGATATTTTAGGAAGTAGCTATAGAGATAACTTATAAACTAGTATACTAGTTAGTCTAGTAGAAAATAGTATTTTTATTATATTATAGATAATAAGATTATAAGTAATAAATAGATAGTTTATTAATTAAGTATAAGGTAATTAAAGGAGGAGAATAGTATAAATATTAAAGAACTAAAGATAATACCTATATAGCTATAATAATAATATAGATAATTTATAGTTAGTTATTTAGTTAGTTATAGGTTTACTAATATTAACTATATAGATAATAAAGTAAGAGAGTAGTAAATAATATTATTATAATAGTAGTATTAGAAGTTTATAGTTTAGTATCTATAGTTAGAATCTAATCTAGTATTAGTCCTCTTATTAGTATCTCTACCTATTACTATACTAGTATAGTCCTTTTCTTATAAAGATTATTAGTATATATATTTAGACTTATACTTTAATTAGTTTATTTTAGAATTAATCTTATAACCTATAAAATATATATTTACTTATATTTATAATTAATAATTATTAAAAGCTATTTTATTAATAAAGAAGTTAGTATTTTAGTTACTTAGAAGTAATATACTAAATACTAATTATTACTTTTAGAGTAGAATATTAAAAAGAGCTAAATAGTAATAGTTAAAATACTATATTTACTAAAGTATTATCTTAACTCTATTTAATACCTATAAAATAGATTAGTATATTATTCTTATTAAAATAGTACTATAATTATCTTACCTAGAGTATATTAAAGTAAAAAATAAGCTATAAAAGTCTAATTAGTTTCTTCTTATATCTATACTTTAACTTATAACCTTTAGGTTATAAGCTTTAGAAAGTTAAACAAGGATTTTAAAGATTTATTATAAAGGACTTAACTACTATACTATAATACTAGTTTAATTAGTACTTATTATATAATCCCCTAGTTTATTAACTAACAGGATACTACCTCTTACCTTAATAGTATTATAAGTAAGTAGGTAGGTACTATAGAAGACCTAAGTAATATATCTATCCTCTACCTTACCTAGTAAAGTAGACTAACTAATACCCTAAGTCTACTTATACTTAAATAGAATATATTACTATACTTTTATAGTAATAAAATTAATAGTAGTCCTTTATAAATTTATTAATATTTAATTTTAAATATCTATTTAAGTAGAGTAGATACTATATATCTTTTAAAAGTATCTATTAAAGGTTTAAATCTTATTAATAGACTAATAATAAGTAATTAATACTATCTAGCTTATTATTTAAGGAGCTTCTAGTAAAATATAAAGTAATAGATATTAAAGGTATTTAGAATATACTTTAGTATAATATAGTTCTATTTATTTATTAGAAATAGTATTATTATAATTATAATACTTTAATATACTAAATAGTTAGTATACTAAAAACCTAAGCTATCTTATTATTAACTTAGAAAACTTATATTCTATCTTATTAATTATATTAAAGACTCTTTATTTTACTATATTAATAGTATTATACTTATAGGTATATTAGTTTATATTAAATAATAAGTTAAGGAATTTAATTTAGTTTATATATATAAAAGCTTATATATTATTATTAAGTTAAATTCTTATAGAATTAAGCTAAATAATATTAAATATAAACTTTTATAAAGAGAGTTAGTATAAGATCTATATAGGTTTTAATAATAATATCTAGACCTAGTAGAAGCATATATTTAGAGTATTCTTAATATATTATCTGCTTTATAGATAAGATTACTTATAAGTATAGTAGTATATCCTAACTACCTAAAGATTAGGTATATAATATACTACTTAAGTAGTTATATAATACTATAGTTAATAGAGAATTCTCTCTATATATTTTTAGTCTAGATATTAAAATAGATATAATTTAGGTTATACTAGAAGGGATAGATACTAAGCTACTAGATATTAGTATAAAGAGAACTAAGCACCTTTACTATCTTATTAGGAATAAGGCCTTCTATAATAGCGGAATTCGAGTTAGAGTTTTAATAAGGTTAGATTATTCTAGAGTTATAAAGAAGTAGGGGAAGATTTAGAGGATAGAATATAATTATTATAACTTAAGATTTAAGAGTACTATTTCTCTTAAGTATACTAACTACTAGATTATATTTTATTAATATAGTAAAGGTAGAAGGACTAGTATTATTAATAAAGGAAGGAACTATTAAGTATAAGTAGATATTAAAACTATTAAGGTCCCTAAGGTTAGTTTTTAATTATAGTACTAATATTAGGCTAATAAGCTATATAAAAAGTTATTAAGACTAAGTAGTAATATTATCTCTTATATATATTAGGTATAGTATACTAAGAGAATAATATAGAAAGAGTAGGAAGATAATCTATTACTATTATATAAATAGTAGAGTTATCTTACTAGTTAATAGCTTAGGAATTTTAAGGTATTAGACTACTTAGGTATATAAATTATACCTTTCTATTAGTTCTTATTCTTTACCTAATTAATAATATAAACTTTATTAGTAAAAGGCTTATTCCTCTTATAGCTTATACTTTTAGATTATTAGTTAATATAATTAAGTATAAAAACTCTTTACCTCTATTTTCTAAATCTTCTACTTATAGACTATATATATTTACTAAGGTTTAGGGATACTAAACTTATATTTTAAGCTAGATAGAGATAACTTAGAGGTATTAGTAATACTAATACTATCTTTAAAGTTATTAAACTACTCTTACTAGGTTTATATTAGCTTATAAGCTTAATAATAACTAATAAGCCTCTAGGTATTAGCTAAGTTATTCTCTATAACTACTATAGATTAATAGGTCCCTTACTATCCTTTACTAATACTTCTTTATTAACCTTACCTTAAGCTCTTAACTATAAAGATTCTATCCTAGCCTAATATAAAGAGTTTAAGGGTTATAAATAGAATAAGTTAAAACCTACTAGAGGTATAGAAAGTTCCCCTACTAAAATTTTAGATTTAGGGATTAACAGCTAAATAGTCTAGCCTATTTTATAAGCTAAAGTTAAAGTATTAAGTCTATTAAAATTACTATTATATTAAGTAACCTAAATTCTAGCTATTTTAACTCTTAAGTTATTAGGTAGTATAAGTATTATATATATTAGTTAGGATATATATATAGTTATTAGTAGTAGACTTATCTTAAAAGCTAACTTTTAATATAGTATAAAATTAGATCTACTACTAGTAAGTACCTAGTATCTAAGAATTAAGGCTTCTATTAGAAAGTTAAGAAGCTTATTTAAAGAGTAGTAGGTTATCTTAATAGAGTAGCTTCTCTTTACTACTATTAGAGTTAAACTTATAGTCTAGTTCTAGAATAATATTAGTTAAGGTAGTATTAGAATTATCTAAGTATTCACCTACTTTAATAGCTTTCTATAAAAGGATATACTATATAAAGTTTTTAAAATAGGTATTAAGTATACCTACTTAGTTAAAGGGTTTAATATTTTAAGTACTCAGTACTTTAATAGAATTTATATTTTTACTTTTATCTTAGCTTATATTAGTTTTAGGTAAGCTAGTAAATCTAGTAATAGTTCTTATCTCTATAATCTAATAGAATCTAGAGAAGTAGTAAACTAATATTAGGTAAGACTATAATTATAGATATATTTAAAGTATTAGTAATATAGGTAGGTATTAAATAGTATTTAGTTAGTAGATAAATTTATTTTAAGACTCTTTTTAATAGTAATTATATTTATTATATATTAGTTTCTTTATAATAAGTTTATAATTTTTCTATCTATTATTATTTAATATTAATAGTATAAAGTAGTAGAGGTTTTATTATTTAGTAGTTTAGTTTAAAGTTTATCTATTATTTAGTTTTCTTAGTCTTTTAGTATTTATCTTAGCCTTCTTAAGTAAGATATAATCTTAGTATTAAGATTATTTATTAATAATAGAGACTACTTATAGAGCTAGAGCTTTTATAATATAGTATAAGTAATTATAGTAAAAGATATAGAAGTTAAGTAAAACTTAAAATATACTTTAATAAAGTAGATATTATTATTACTATTTTTATTATTTTATAACTAATATTTAGCTAATAGATTATTAAATATAATTTTATACCTTTTTTTAAGTTAGCTAATATAGTATTTTTTAAGTAAAGTAATATAGTTTTACCTTTTTTACTATAACCCTTAGCTATAGTTAAATAGTTATTCTAGCTATTTTTAATAATTAAAGAGGTTAGAATAGTATAGTTAATAGGTTTAATAATACTAGTATTTTTAATATTATTTTTAATTCTATTATAAATATTAGTAATATTCTTATTAAGAGAAATAACCTTTTTAATAATAAAGGTATCTTTATATATCTTAACTATATAAATTAGATTTTAGGTATTTTAGAGAATATAGTTAATTAGGCTAGGCTTTTAAATAGAGATAATAGCTTTAAGGATATACTTAGTATTAAAACTTTTATAAATAAGTATACCTATATTCTAATAGTTAATATTATTATTTTAAGTACTTATTTTATTAGGTAGATTTTTAAAGTTAGTAGAGCTTAGGAGGGGGGAGGTTAGGTTAGAATATTAGGTAGTATAAAGTCTATATATATATAGTTTATATAAGTTACTATATTAATAGTAATAGTTTACTATAGACTATTATATAGTATCTTTAAAAGTACCTAAGTTATCTATTAGGGTACTTATAATATAAGTAGTAATACTTATATATTCTACTATTAGAGTAGTATTTTTATTATATTATAATCTTATAAGGATTATAAAGTATAAAAAGGAGGTAACTATTTATATATATAGAAGAAGAGATATAGAGCTATAAATAGGTATAAAAGTAGTATATAAAATTAATTAGTTAAGTATTATAGCCTAGTTCTAATTATTATAGTCTTTTAATTTTTATTTCTTATTTTTATAGCTTAGTAGTATTATAGATAAGCCTTAATATAATAAGCTTATTATCTAATATATTAAGACTAGTTTTTCTATAAATTTATTATATTATATAACCTTATAATCTTAATTTTTATTAACTAGTCTATCTAGTAAATATACTACTAATAGCTTAAAGGAATTTAAATAGTATATTAGGAAGCTCTATAAACTAGATATTATTTATATACTAAAGATTAAATCCCTCTATTATAATCTTTATTATAGTAATAAGAATCTTATACTATCTATTTATTTATTTATTTTTATTTATCTCCTTTATTATCTACTATTTTCTTTTAATAAGGATAGTAAAGATAAATAAAATTAGCTCTATATCCTTATATAACTTCTTATTAGTAATTAAGAAGAACTATATTAGAATAGTAGTTATAGTATAGGTATAGAAAATAATAGTATAATGTTTTTAGTATAGGTTATTTAGGTTAGGCTTATCTAAATTTTTATTATTAATTAGCTTAGGGATTAGCTACTATTTAAGTTTAGTAAACTTAGAGCTATTTACTTTAAGTAGGTCCTAATATTAGTAGAACTCCTAGTTTTTAAAATCCTCCTTATTAGTATAAAACCTTTAAGAGTCTTAGTTAATTTATTTTATAACTACTATAGGCTTATATTAATACTTAGTTAAGTCTAATATTATACTCTTAATAGCCCTAGTTTTAGTTAATACTATAAAGTAAGGGAATAAATAAGTATATAAGAGTTTATACTATATCCTTTTTAGCCTTTTAGTATTAACTTAGTACTTAATTATATTATTCTTTATAGATTCTTATTTATTAAATTTATAGTTCTTATCCTTAGCTTTTTACTTTCTCTTTTTATAGTCTTTCCTCTTTTTTATAAGTTCCTTAGTAATAAGCTTACTAATATTTTTTATAATATTTAATAAGTAGTTCTTTATAGTTCTATTAGAAAGTAGGTTAACTACTACTATTTACTAATAAGCTAGTAGGAGTAGATTAAGGATTTTATTATACTATATTTTATTTTAGTAGATAGTAAAGGTTATAGGCTAGAGGAAGTACTAGATTTTAGTAGTTTTAGCCTTCTTATCTACTATAAGTATAGGATTTTCTATATACTTATAAATAAGTTCCTTATAAAGCTTAGTAATATAGTTATTAGATATTAGAAACTTAGGAGGGTTAATAATTCTTTTATAACCTTATTTATATATTTACTACTATATTTAAAAGTACTTTACTAACTTTTATTAAAAGATATAATCTTCCTTTATAATTATATTATATAGAGTAATAATACTAACTAGATTATAAGTATCTATTATAATATTAGCTAAGGCTTAGAATAGTATTATATTATTATCTATAGAATCTATCTTAGTTATAGTCTTAGTAATACCTCTATATTTCTATATTTTATCTATAATAAAAGTTCTAAATATAGTAGGGATTCCTACTACTTTATACTTTTTAACTAGTTTTAGAGTTTACTTATTACTAGTAATAAAGATATTAGTTACTCTACTATTATTAATATTAATATATTCCTTTTATCTTTAATAATAATAATACTCTTAGTTTTTTCTAGTAAACTTTTTAGTTATATAGTATTATAGAAGTTATTACTTAGGGTATTTTATTTAAAGTAGTAATAAAATAAAAGGAGGAAGTTTTTCTTTCTAAAGTTTTTAAATATTCTCTTTATCTTTAATATCTATATATCTCTTAGATTAGGAGGATAGATAATAAGACTTAGGAGGTCTAATATAAAGTAGAGGATATTTTAGTCTTTCTTAGTCTAGGAGTAGGGATATTTAATTATAAGCCTATTTTATATTAAGTAATATTCTTTCTAATATTAGCTAAGGTAATTCTTAGGTTTTTTAGATTCCTATTTAGCTTAAACTTTATATTTAAAAGTCTAAATAATAGCTTTACTAAGGATATATAGTATAATATTATCTTACTAAAGCTAATATCTAGGCTAATAAGTAGCTTATTATAGCTTACTCTATATATATTTATAATTATTAGGTAACTACTATAGATTTACTAGATATAGAGACTAGTTCTTATACCTTTAACCTTATATTTTTTATCCTTACTAATATTAGTATTCTAGAAGTCTAGTACTTTCTTTAAGGTTCTAATATTAAACTTATATAGCCTTTTATCTATACCTAGTTTCTAGCTTACTAGGTAAGGCTATTATTATAAGGGGTTTTAGCCCCTAATAGTTAGAGAAAGGTATTTATAGAAAGGACTTTTTTCTATAGTAAGATTAATTATCTCTAGTTTTTTAGGTTTAGATTAGAGTATTTTAGGTATTAGTTTAGACTTAGAACTAGGTTTAGGATTAGGTTAGGGTATTTTAGGCTAATCCTTAGGTTTAGGCTTAGGCTTTTTAGGCTCCTTAACTTATATAGTAGGTAGAGGGGATATTAGTATAGCTATTATAGATTACTAAATCTTAATTATCTTTTTATAGTAGAGTTTAGATAGAGTATATAAGGTACTATTCTATATCTTAGCTAGTAGAGTTATAAAGTTATATTTTAAAGTAATAGTTTTATATACTAGCTAGCTATTATTAGTTTTTAAAATAAATATTAGGCTTTACTTTTAGAGTATTTCTAAGATATCTAATACTTAGTTTTTAAATAGTATATACTAGAACTAGATAGGTTAAAGCTTAGTTTTATATAATATAGGGTTTAAAAAGGTATTAAGAGTAACTTTAAAGGTTTTACTATTAAGCTATTTCTCTATTAAGATAATAGTATTTAGGTTTAAGCTTAAAAGAGATATAGTTTATTTAATTTATTATTTTTTAGATAGTAAGTTCCTACCTAAAAGCTTAGCTATAGCTTTATTTTATTTATTAGAATAGTTATCTACTAAGGACTATTATAATAATACTAGTATAGCTACCTCTTCTAACTAAGATTAAGATATACTAATTACTATTACTAATATAGGGGAAAGTATACTATTATCTTTATTATAAGATTTATAGTAAGTAACTTATTTATTTTAACTTTCTTTTATTACTTATAATATAGGTAGTAGAGTTAAGGTTATTAGTTTATAATATAGCTATTTACTTTTAAGCTTTTAAAGTAGTATTTATAGATAAAGGAAAGATATGTCTTAAGCTTTTAAAGTAGTATTTATAGATAAGGGAAAATATAAAGTCTTTTAAACTTTTAAAGTAGTATTTATAGATAGGGGAAAGATATAAAAATTATAGTTATATATATATATAAAATTACTTAAAATAAAATTAATAGTAGTTATTCTTTTTACTAGGTTATTATATCTATTATAAGTTTTATATATAGAGTATTAGCTATATATTATAGGTTATAAGAAGATATTAGGGTAATACTTAGTTATTAATATTATAGGTAAAGGTTAAGCTTATAAGATTAGAAAGAAATAGCTTTCTAGTTAGTAGTTAAAGATAGTATAGTAGTTATTATAGGGTTTTAGGTAAGGCTATTTACTTTTAGCTATACTTAGGTAAAGATAATTAAGTAGATAAAGTAGAATAAGGGCTAGATTAGAAGAAAAAGTACTCTAAGAATATATTAGACTAGCTCTACTTTTTTTAAGAGAGCTAAGATATTAACCTTTTATAAAAGTTAAGCTACTATTAATATTACTATCTTACTTTAGCTATTTATTATTTTATTTATTTATAGATAATAAAGGACTTATTTTAAAAGTAGCCTAAGTATTCTATTTTTATCTTTTAAGTTATATAGTAGTATTATTATTAAAACTATTATAGATAAGCCTACTCTATTCTAGCTTATAAATATTATAATAATAACTATATATTAGTTATAATCTATAGGTATAAATAGTCTATATATTATTATTTAAATAAAAAAAACCTATAACTATTAAGTAGGTAAATAATAGAAGTATTTTTATACTTATAATACTAAAACTTAAATATATGTAGATAATAGATATAGTATTACTAAATATATATTAATATACTAAGTAGTCTACTATAGACTACTAGAATTAATACTAGGTTTCTTAAAAATATATACTTATAGACTACTATTATATCTTAATAAGAATATATTAATATATAATATATTTTTATTTTTAAGTTAAGTTTTAAGAGTATTTTAGAAGAACCTACTTTATTTCTATATATAGCTTTAATCTTATAATAGCTAGGTAGAAAATTTATTATCTCTAAAGGGTATTATTAATACTAAGGGAATTCAAAAGTCTAAATAATAGTAATTAGACTACCTAATACTACTAGTAGCTAATATTATCTCCTTACTATTCTTCTAGCTTTACTATTCTATATATAGCTAGTATAGTAATTATTACCTAACCCCTTATAGATAGAATTAAATAAATAATATAATAGTTTTATTAGAGAAACTATAATAATAATATATTAGTACTTTTTATTTAATTCCTATAAGTATCCCCTTACTTTTCACCTAATCCTACTACTATCTATATAGCCTATATAGTAACTAATATTAAACCCCCTTTCTACCTACTAAGTCTACCCTTACTATAGTCTCTATAAAGGGTAGTATATTAACTAACCTATAGTACTTAACTTATAGCTAGAGGATTCCTAGATCTTATCCTTATTAATTTTCTAGGACTAGGTATTAAAACTAAATACTTTAATCTTATTAATAGTATTCTTTATCTTATATATATATTTAGTAGCCTATACTACTATTTCTACTATTAGAAGTATATATTATTATTTTTCCTCTACTACCTATTAAGGTACCCCTAGGTCTAATAATACCTAGGATATTATATCTAAGCCTACTTACTTAAGCTTATAAGGTAACTTAGGTTTATAGTACTATAACTCTAAGATATTACCTAATACTAAATCTAGGAATAGGTTATAAGCCTTTTTCCTACTAGTATATAGTATATAGGTAACCTTACCTAGTTATTATTACTTATAAGTTAAAAATATCCTATCTCTAAAGCTTATTAAAAATATACTAGATAGTATATATTTTAATAGTCTAGTATATTTATACTTTTAGCTTTTCTTATAGCTAATATTAGTATAGACTAAAAAGTATATAATATATAATCTAGTAATCCTAACTTTACTATTATAGGTTATTATTCTAGATTAAGACTTTCCTATCTCTAATATCTATATAGATATCTCCCTACTAGGGTTAATAATATTAGACTCTCTAGTACTATTAATTTCTAAGGTAGATAAATAAGTAGTACTTATAATATCTATATTATTATATTTTAGTAATAATAGTAACTTAAGCTAGCTATAGGTTAAGGAACTTTAGCTAAGCTATACTAGTAGAGCTATATCTATAAGGGTTTTAGTTCTTACTTTAGCTAGTTAGTTTTCTAAATCCTTAATATTAGTTAATACCTTAATCTAACTTATTATTACTCTATCTAGTTACCTTAATACCTACTAAGTAAGTATTAAGTTTCCTATATTATCTAAGATCCTAACTATACTAACTAATATTTATATATTATTATTTAATACTATTACTAGTTATATAGTCTAAAGCCTATCTATTAAGTATAAAGCCTAGTAGTTCCTTCTATCCTCCTCTTTAAAAACTTAGGTATTATAAGAATCTTATATAGGTATTAGTAGATAGGAAGTTATATTAGTAGGCTCTAAGAGATTAAATTTATCTAAAGTAAGTATAGGCTTATTCTAAGGTTTTATTAGTAAGTATATCTAAGATAAAGGATATAATAATATAATACTTATAGAGTACTTAAAATTAATCTAATTATCCTATAAAGCTAGACTAAGATTATTAAAGCTTAAAGGTTATACTATATAAAGTATTTAATTAGATAGTCTATTAATAAAAGTACTAAAGCTTTAACTAGTTAGGTTATTAAGTATATCCTCTTAGAGTTAAATTAGTAAGTATCCTAACCCTAAAGTAGTATATACTTCTAAGCTTATAGGTTATTATAACTACTATATCTATAACTTATATTCCTAATATTAAGAATTAGGCTATTATTATAGTTTTAATAATTATAATAACTATATATATACTAGATATTTATCCTCCTAAGTAGCTTTAAAATTAGATAGTAGTAAATTACTATATTAATATTATTTATTACTCTTAAAAGGTATTAGTCTAGTTAGAGGCTCTAAGAGTACTTACTTTAAAAGGTTATTATTATTAAGTAATCTTATTAGTTACTAGAAATTAACTTTAAGACCTTCTAGGTCCTACTTACTACCTAATATAGGCTTAAGTAATTAGGATTATTAATAAGATATTATAAGAGGGTATTATCTTACTATATATAAGCCTTAGGAAGTTAAGGAGTAGAGGTCTTATATTTTTATAGGAATAGGTAGTTAGTTTATTTAAGTTATAAGGGTAAGGCTATTTAGAGTTAGTTACTAAATTAAATATAGAGGACTATAGGATACTATTTATACTAATAGTATAGAAGGACTTAAAAATAATACTAGTAGTAAGAGGAATAACTATAGATTAAAATAGCTAATACTAATACTTTTAATAGCTATTTATAGCTAGAGGTTTTAAGTTTTTATACTTATAATAATATATAAGTATTTATTAGTAAGAACTAGTTAATTAGTTTTAAGGTTTTATATTTTCTATTATTACTTAACTAAGCTAAATAGAATAGTAGTAACCTTATAGCTAGTTTTATAGTTTTAATATTTTAATTTTAAAGGTTTATCTTAAGGGTAATTACCTATATTTATCTATAATAATAATACCTAAACTTAACCTTATCTATATAGTTTTATTTTAATAGGTATAATATAATATAATAGAGTATTTAGTTTTAAAGTAGAAAATAAGTAAGAAGTAATAAGAAAAAAGTTATTAGTAGTAGCTATAGAATAATACTTAAAAACCTTAATATATAAATAGTACCTTTAGAACTAAACCTAGGAATTTAAAGAGAGTTATTAGGAAGGTATATATAGTAATTATAGTTATAAATATATTAAGAAAGTTATATCTTATTAGACTACTAATATTTCTTAAAGCTAGAAAGAGAAAGTAATAGTATATTATAAATATAATATAGAAGTTAGGCTATATAGCTTATTTAAAGCTAATAAGCTTCTAGCTAATATATTAGTACTTACTAAGTATAGGCCCTTATACTAAAATATAATATTAAGTAAGTAAATATATATAGATATATAACTATTAATATTATAAATAAAGTAGTCTATAGTAGACTATAGTTTAACTCTAATTATAAAAGTCTCTAAACCTAACTTTATAAGTTAGGTATATTAAATATAAATAAATAGGTTATAAATTCTTAGATTATATCTATAGTATATAGTTTTACCTAGTACTTATATTTTATACCTTATTATTATACTACTAGTTAGCTATATTAGATACTATAGTATAGAAGATAGAAGAGAGTAATTTCTTATAGCTTATAATAGTTATATACTATATAGTAGATAACCTTATATAATGTTATTAGAAACTTATAAGTATAGCTAATATAGTATAGTAGAATTAGATAGCTTAGGTAAAAACTATTTACTATAGTAAATATATAGTATTTATCTTATTAGGATTATAAGTACTTACTTATATATACTAGATTTTATAGTAGATATAGGCTCTATATTATATATCTTATATATTTATAGTAGTATATTACTATTATATTATAACTATAAAGCCTATATATTTTTCTATAGTTTTTATTTACTATATAGTTAATATAATACTATAATTTATTTTATTACTATATTATTATTATTTAAATATAAATCTTTATATATAGATATATAGTATATAAATAATAGTAGTAGTTCTTAGCTATTTTAATATCTTTTTTATAGTATCCTATTATCTACTATAAATATATATATTTTAGTATTTACTAGTAAGGAATAGATAAAGAGAGTATATAGTCTTTAACCTATATAATAATATTAGTCTTATATAATAAGTATATTATTATAGTTATAATAATATAAAGGCTAGTTTATTAGATAGTTATATTCTATAATATTAGAGAGTTAGGTCCCTAGCTCTATTCTAGGTTATAGCCCTATACTTATTTATCCCTAGTAAAACTAAGTCTTTAGCTTATCTAGATTATACTAGAATTAAGTTATTCTAAGTAAGTTCTAGGTTAGCTAGGACTATATATAGTAGATATAAAGTTTAAGTTCTTAAGCTATATATTTATATAAGTACCTAAGTTCTTCTATCTTTTTTATCTAGGGCTTTTATCTAATAATATTATCTTCTATAGCTATACTACTAATAAGTTCTAAATTTATATAATATTATTCCTATTTAATATAATAGTAGATAAGTATTATTCTTAGTATCTTCTCTAATATATTATTTATTAGTTTCTAAATATACTAAATAGAATAGTATATAATATCTTATAGAACTTACTTACTACTATATATATAAGTTATATTAAGTTAAATATAGAGAGTTAGTTTTACTTTATTTATATAAATTATATAGTTATTATATCTAGTTAACCTACTAAAAAGAATACTATATAATAGAATACTAATAATATTAGTATTATTAATATATTTAAGCTAATATTAGTATTTATATTATTAAGTAGGTAGTTTATTATATTTAAAGAGGATAAGTATTATTAAGCTAAAAAGTATAGATCTTTTATTTTATAGATAATTTACTAGTTAGAAGAATTTATATATTTAGTTTAGATACTATCTAGTAGTATTAAAAATAAAAGGGTAGAAGATATATAGAGGATATAGTAAAAACTTAATTTTAAGAGAAAAGTATAAATATAGACTAGCTTATAGAATTATTTCTACTTTAAAAGAAAATATAATATATTATATAACTAGTAAATAAATAGTAACTACTTAATTTAGTTAAACATAATAACTAGTAATATAGATATCTAAATTAATCCTATAATTAATAACTATCTTATCTAGATATATAGTAATTAGTTAGCTATTCTTTACTAGAAAAATTAATAGATATATAGAGAGTATATATACTTATTAAACTATTACCTACTATTTATAAGAATAATATTTATAAGGGTAATATTAGAAAGATAATTATCCTCTTATACTATTAGATATTATAAGAATAGTTAATATTATAAATCTTAAAGATTACTAACTAATATTTTATATTATTTCTTAACTTAAGTAAAAAAACTATAATATTTCTTTTAGTAATATAGTATTATATATAAAAGATATACTCTATTAAGTATAAGCTAATAAGTTTTAAAGTTAAAGTAAATTATATTTAGTATTAGATTAATAAATAGAACGAATAATTAAATAATAGAACTTTACTTTAATCTATACTAAATATTAGAGAACTAATAAATAAAGTATAAATATAATAGTAATAAGTAATAGAATAAATAGATTTTATATCTTATAAATACTTTTACTAATATATCTCTTTAAAATTATAGTTAACCTTTTATATAATAGTCTACTATAAACTAAAACTATTAATTTTATATTTCCTTTATAATTATAGTTTTAATAGTTATTAGTATTCTTAAAATATAATAATAGTAACTAATTTTAGTTCTATAAGATTATAGCTTATTAGAGACTATATTAGCCTAGCTTTTAATATTAGTATTAGAAAGATTATAGGGTAAGTAGAATTACTTTATTATAGAAAAGGAAAAAAAAGAGATAAAAAAAGAAAGTTTAACTAGTTTTATTTTTAATAATTAACCTATCTCTACCTTTAAAATTAATAAATTATTTAATAAATAAAAAATATAGAAATAAGATTTTCTAAAATATAAAGAGTTAGCTATAGCTAGTAAACTATAAGATAGTCTAGCTATATACTAACTTAGACTATATAATATTCTACCTAAATTCTCTACTTAGTTTATATTAAATATTTTTCCTTATAAGAATAAAAAACATTTACTTACTACTAGATAAGTACTTATTAGCCCTACTAGAGTCTAACTACTACCCTAGATACCTAAGTACCTAGTTCTAGTCTTAATATAGAGGGTACTATTAGCTTATATATTATCCTTTATACCTAGTATCTATTATTATCTATTATAAGGTTAGTAAATTAGCCTACCTATATCCTTTACCTTACCTACTATAAGATAGGCTTATTAGTAAGTATATATTTATAATAATTACTAACTAAGTTATATAGGTCCTACCTAAATTAGATATAGTAGTCCTAGAACCTTATCTTACTAATATAGGTCTATTCTTAGAATCCTATATTAGTACTTAATTAAAGTATTAGTATTACCTTTAGTAGTTATTTAGGTTACTATAATAGTATATAGTACTAGATATTCTATATAACTAGGAGCTTAGCTTAATTATAGAGATAATATAATAAGTAAAAGAAAAAGGTAGTATATTATAGTAATATAAAAGATATTACTCTTTAAAATAAATATACTAGTAGCTCCTAAACTAGTAGTAATATCTATAAAGCCCTTAATATATAGATTATAGTTAATATAATCCTACTTAGCTAAGAACTATTTAGGTAACCACTACCTATCTATACCTTTAGTCCTTTTAAGAATCTATAAGAGATCCCTATATATATTTACCTATATTATTAAAAAGATATATATATTTAAATTATAGATATAAGGTATTATATAAAGGTATAAAATAATATAAAAGTAATACTATCTTATAAATTTCTAAAATAACTAGGATTAGTTATATAATTAAGCCTACCTAGCTTATTTAAATAAGTAGAGTATTAGAAATCTCTAACCTACTATATTTTAGTATAAATAAACAGTATCTATTATAAAATAAATAAAACCTACCTTTAATCTTAGTATATCTATATAGATATTAGTATTAAAGTCCTCTATATATACTAAAGTCTTTTAAATATTATATTATATTAACTAGATTTATAAATAATCTTTTATATACTACTTTTAGGTAAAGTACTATATATATAATATTTTAAAAACTATTTAGTTAAGGGTTTTATAGTATCCTCTTCTAAAGTTCTAACCTATATTAATAATACTATTAAACTTACTAAGCCCTTAGAGGATAAGCTATACTAATATAAGCTATAATTACTATATAAACTAATATTAATATAACTTAACTTATTCTTAAAGCTAGAATTATAGTATTACTAATACTTTTATAAGAATACTTATAATAGTTAAAGATTTTCTAAAGGACTAACTATAGGAAAGTATTACCCTCTCTAAAGACTCTTTTAATCTTATAATATAATTAATAGATTATCTTAATCCTTCTATATTAGTAAAAAAGTTAGTAAATATAATAAAGTATACTATATAAGTTATAAAGAGGAATATCTTTTATATAGCTTATACCTTAACTTACTACTTTCCTAGGTTACTATACCTATTCTATTTAGTAAAAAAGAAGTAGTCTTAATTAGAAATAAGTTATATTATAATATCCTATTAATTTATATTTATACTAAATAGTAAATACTATCTTAGATTAGCTTACTAGATTATATATAATATTTAGAATAGTTCCTATCTCTTATATAAATAATTAATTATATACTTATACTATTTTATACTTAATTAATAATTAAAATATCTTAATAAGCTAATTTTCTTTTAATAAGAATACTAGATAAGCCTTATATATAGGTATAGTAGTTAAGTAAGATAATATTAAATAACTAGATTAACTAATAATATATAATAAAGAATAATCTTACCTTAAGTTTAAATTATAAATTAGTAAACCTTAAATAATAATTAAATCTAGTCTATAAAACTATATTTCTAGTACTAACTATAGAGTTTACCTAGTATTAGAGGGTAGTACTACTATTAGTATCCTATATCTCTATTATTAGAATACTATTAACCCTATATATTAAAAGATATAAAAGTAGTAATAGATATTTCTAATCTAGTATCTTATAATAAGCTATTTTAGTTATCTACTTAACCTAGTTATTTTATAAATACTAAGTTTATAGTACCTAAATTATATTTAGTAGTATTAATCTAATTCTATAGTTATTATTAGTTTACTATAGTTAGTCTAGGTAGGAATACTCTATTAAATATATTTAGGTCTAACTAACTTATTTTCTTTAAATAGATCTAAGCTCTTCTTATATAGTTCTAGATTATTACTATAAGTTAATTCTTTACTATTTATAAATATAGATATAGATATTAAAAAGCTAGTAGTTTTATAATAGGTTATATCTAGCTAGTAAGTCCTATATAGTAATTTATATTAGTTAGATTAATAGCTAAGCTCCTAGTTATCTTATATAATATATATATAAAGCCTATATCCCTTAAAAATTAATAAAGGCCTAGTTTTTTAGTAAATAGTTTATATAATTTTATCTTAGTATATAGAAATCTTAGGAGAGGGGTAGGGGTAAGTAGCTTAGTAGAAGTAGAAAAGTAGTTATATTTTATAAAAGAGGTAAATTTATAATCTTACTTAATAAAGTTAATAGCTATAAATATTTAGTATATATTTAAAGCTTAGATTTATAAGATATTTAGATTATTAGGATTAGTATAATATTAAAATTATAATTAGTATTAATTTATATATTAAATTATAATAAAAAGTATATACTCTATTATCTAGTTATATTTAGCTTATACTATTTTTAAGTATATAAATAAAATAAGAATAGATTATAGTATTTATATAATAATATATATAAGTATTATTATATTTTAAACTCTATTTATAGTATTTATATTAAACTTAGGCTTTATAATATTACTAGTTATACTAGTGCTTTTATTAATTTACTAATATTATATTTAAAGATAGATTAAAGTAATTTTTCTAGTATAGTAAAAAGATTATAAAAGGAGTTACTTAGATTTATATATCTAATAAGTTATATTACTATTAGTATTAGTTAAATAGTTTATTCTTATATACTAAGTTAGTAGGCTTATATATAAGCTATAGTTAAAATATTCTTATATAGATAGTAGTAAGTATCTTTAGAATATTAGTCTATAGTTTAAGTATTAGTAGTATAGTTAGGTTAGAAAGAATTAACTTACTTTATATCTTCTTAGAAATACTATAGGTAATAATATTATTAGCTAATATCTTAATATTATTTTCTAACTTTTTAACTAAATACTTAGATTATAGAATTTTAGGTAGTATTATAATTTAATATATTATTACTATATAGTTAGAAGTATTGTTAGAAGTATTTTTACTAGATTATTATAAATATTAACTAATATAGTAATATTATAGATTATCTAAGGTAGTTTTAAGTATATATTAGGCTATTTAGAAAGACTACTATATATTATTACTATCTATTTTAGTAATAAGTCTATATAAAATAAGTAAAATATATATTCTATCCCTCCTTTAAGTTTTATAATTACTAGGTAATATAAATAATATAGATTAAGAAATCTATACTACTTTTAACCCTAGTAAAAGGTTTATTTATTTAAAGTTATATATACTATTATAGTAGGTTAAAGATATAATAATATTATTATTATAAGCTAGTATTAGCTAACTATTTTAATAAGTTTAGAGGTAAACCTTAAATAAAACTATCCTTAGTATTAATCTATAATTCCTTAGATATAATAGATAGTTATAGCTATCTTTTAAGATAAGATTTAATACTTAATTATTAAGGAATTAATATTTATATATCCTATAGTATTAAATATAGTAGGATAGGTTTTAATAGCTTTATATAGATTTATCTATATACTATTAATAAAAATACTATTAGTAGATATTATTTTAAAATATAAGTTAAGTATAGAGAGAATTATAATTAGTAGATATATAAGCTTAGTTATAATATAGAAGACTAACTATACTATAGTATAGTTATAAAATTAGTTTTATTTTAGATAAGAAGTAATAGAAAGGTATAGAAAGATATATTATATTATAGCTTTTAGTATAAAGAGTAAGGGATAAACTAATAGGATATATATCTAGTATTTATATAATATTCTAACTATACTATTTTTTTTATATTTAGAGCTTATTAGTAATCTAATAAAAGAAGCTATATCTCTTCCCTTTATTTCTAGTATAATACTATAGTTCTAGCTATATATATTAGGGGTCATAGAGGCTAAATATATAGTCTACTATAAACTATATAACTAGCTAAGCCTAAGAATTATTATAATTAACTAATTAACTAATCTTAAAAGAATTTATTTAGTTAATAAAGTAGATAACTTATAATAATATTTACTATAAAGTATATTTAGAAGGTATTAATAAATAAGATATATATAGTAAGTTATAGTAAATTTCTATAGAATCTAGTAACTATTAAAACTTATATAATTAGATCTAGTAGAAGAGTATAGTTTTCTTATAACTTTATTACTCTCACAAGTATTAGCTATAGTAAACTAGTTATAGAGCTATTATCTTATAATATTAGATTTTAGTAACTATTAAATTAAATTAGACTATAAAATACTTAATAATAGTATCTAGTAATAAGATAAAGACTATTATATATAGACTATTTATTTCTAAGAGTAGTTAGTTAGTATTTCTTTATCCTTAATATATTATAAAGTATAATATATAGTATATTTATTTATAGGATTAATATTTATAACTTTAGTAAACTAAAAGTAAACTTTTATACTATTATCTAGTAAACTAAAATACTAAATATTAATATAAGTAGTATTTATATTTATATATTTTATAACTAGATATTTTATAAACTATATAAAGCTAATAACTAGTAACTAATCTTAAAATACTACTAAGAAGAGGAAAGGCTATTAGAAAATTAGCTATAGTACTCCTACTATTAGTACTAAAGAAGGTTTTATAACTATTTATAAAAGTAAAAAGTATAAGAGTAAGGAAAACTATTAGTAGACTTCTAGTATAAAGTATAAGAGATATTCCTTATATATATTATATTAAGTTAGCTATTTAAGATTATTTAAATAGTAACTATATCTAAATTAGGACTTAAAGACCTTATAAATATTATATAAGATAATAATATAGCTATAAAACTCCTAAAGAGTATTTATACTAATATAGTAAGACTAATTACTCTTAAAAACTAATAAAGACCTAACTAAGATACTATTAATAATATAGTAAATAATATCTAATAAGATTTAAATACTCTCTTAACTTAATAATATTAACTTAGATTTTAAGGATAAAGAATAAAGTATTATTATAGATAATTCTAATAACTTAGATTTTAATTATAATAATAATAGTAATAATTCTAATTTATATAAGATAGTAATAAT